>CAJQUN010000317.1:0-688053 GCA_907163345.1 Haberlea rhodopensis
GTTCCGGTCCCAATACTACATCGGAATTTTAGGACCCCTCGCTTCGACAATGACAGCGGGCATGTTACCCGCTTAGACATGACAGCGGCAAGTACCTCCCGCTCGGAGATAAAGGCTACCGGAACATTCATCAATTCTACCACAATAATCACAATTTTTTCCATTATCACAATATATTACTATCATTTCACATATATCATCACATGTAAGGATCCACTATCCACGATATACATAATCAAAGGTGTAACACGTTTTACCGTCCGAAGCCCGTACGTTTCACCTTTCCTGATTTTCCTACAAAATCCGATCCCTTAACACATAATAGATGAAGTGCTAGACATCACCATTAATGCCATCCCATTGCACTCTACACGATTCCTCCTGCAATTACAATGATTAGCAACACCACTTTTCATATCATAAAAGCACATAACACTAGTTGTGTCATACAACATTAATGCCATCATGCATAAAAATGTGCTATCAATAACTTCCTAGGCCCTTAACAGCCCCAAAGAGCTAACCACTGCTCTGATACCACTAATGTAAGGACCCCCCGTGCCCTTAATCCGTTGTTAGTGTATTAAGCCATATCATTAGTGCATATAATCATACTATCAGGGAAAAATCATATGCAAGTGCAACACACCATAGCTATCCAGAAAATTTCTTGCATTTAAACCACATAAGATTCAATTTCCCAACCATGATTATCCATATAGCATGCACCCTCATAATACACTAACATACTCTTAGTTCATTTAGCAATTCTATATCTAATTGTTTGTAAACCATAAATGAACAGAGAAGAGCCGTAGCCCGTTTATACATTCTATATACACGTAATATGTACTCACATAAGAGACACCCCAATGAATAAGCGTGTATCTAATGTATAAAACACTCTGCTGGATACCGTTACTGGTGCTTCGATCCTGGAAAACCTCTCTATAGCGCAACTCGATCTTGACTCTGGATCTGAGCGCCTATCGATCCAGCTCTGGTACCTCGATCCTAGAAGTACTTCAATCAACAATCCAAGCCCGAGCTCAACCCAATGCCTGCTAACAACACCTGTACCACCACCTGCCCCAAACAGAGACAGCCCCACCCGGGGTGAGCATACCAATATCCCAATCCAATAACCAACAAAAATACAATTCATAATTTACAACAATGTAAATACTATGAAATACTCCCTGGATGGCATCATCCTCATCCGGGTTTCATGTACTGTCCCTGTTCTCAAAACACTGAAACCATCAAATTCCCAAAGCCAGTTAATCATTATATTGATTAACATTCTATGAGCCATATACCAATGTCATAATCAATAACATCAAATCATTAAACAATGATTATAAACAACCCATGTTTCTCACTTATGGTTTCATATCTCCATTTCATTTGCTCGCTCTACAATAGCGGCATTCCAATTCCACGCATGCTCGATGGCAGCGGCGTCATAATCGATGTTCGCTCACAGGCGACACATCCCAATCATTGCTCGCTCAAAAGCGGCACCATGCAATTCTCAATGCATATATAGACATTTGAAGCAAGTACAATAAACCATGCATTTCAATCTCCGTTTATTGCTAATACCATGCATCATGCATTTCCACACATATTCATTGCAATACAGTGTACCAAGCACTCACAATTGCAATTATATAAAAGGCTATGCTCGTACGTCATACGTACCTTATAATTCCGTAGCTTGAGTCCAAACTTTGCTTGAGTTTCCTTACCTCGAGAGATATGTGCTAAAACACATAAACACTCACAATCAAGTATACGCATGCAACCACGTGTCCAAGCACGTTCAAGACTCCCAATCATATCGTCAATCCATTACGATTACCAAAATAAAAGCCCCCCGGCTAAGCATGCATAATACCCAAAATATTCCATTTCATATGCTTAATAGATAGACAAAAACCCAACCAAAAATCTGTTTAATTAAACTTTGGCCTCAACCAATCCATTTTAAAAGCATAGCATTCCCATTGGAATGTGAACAACACTCCGGAAGTCGGCCCTTTAGACCTCGGTTCCAAAATCCCAACATTTTCCAACATTTTCGAAAATTCATGCAGGTGAACAGTGCCGCGAGCGATCGCCCATCAGGCGCGATCGATCGCGCAAGCCTACTGCCCGAAAAAAATCAATCCGCGATAGATCGCCACATC
Source organism: Haberlea rhodopensis (assembly GCA_907163345.1). NCBI lineage: Eukaryota > Viridiplantae > Streptophyta > Magnoliopsida > Lamiales > Gesneriaceae > Haberlea > Haberlea rhodopensis. Next base: position 2,193 of record CAJQUN010000317.1, read on the forward strand.
TCGCGATCGATCGCTGAGACCCTCGCGATCGATCGCCCACTTCGCGATCGATCGCCGATACTGTACATCTTCTTCAAATTTCCAGTAGCTCATCGCGATCGATCGGTGCCTCGCCAAGATCGATCGCGGACTGCGATTTTCAAAAAACTCGAGCTTTAATGGTGTTTTTGGTGTCCAAACACAAACCAACACCACCAACTTCCTCAACACCCTCCATAACACCATTTAAGACCATTTGAAACACTAAAAACTCCAATTGGAATTTTAACAAAAATCCCCAATTCTACACCAGCCCAAAACCCAACCATACAACCCAAAACCACAATCAAATTGAAGCCAAAAGAGAGGAGAAGAAGATTACCTATCTTTCTTCAAGAGATCCGGCCCCTAAATCGAGTTCCATCGATTTTTGCTTCAAAGGGAAAAAAGGAAAGGGAAGGGTTTGGGGTGAAGGTGGCGTGAGAGAGGGGGAGGAGAGGAGAGAAATGGATTCCCAATGACTGAATCCCGAGTCCAACTGGTATATATAGCAAAAATGCCCCAGAATACCAATACTTCCACAAATACATCATGATTCATTAAAATCATCTGTTTCAAAAACTCTCTCTCAACATCAAATCCCCAGACTGGCCCCAACATAAGGCACCCCGGACACCAAGTCCCACTAAAAACCCAACTCATAGGTTTTTCACCAAAATGAGAATGCAATCTCATCCTTTGGATCCAACGATCCCAAATGTCCGATTTAACAACCTCGGGAGATGCCAAACCGCAATTAATTCCTAATTGCCACAAATAAAAATCCATCAAGGATTAATACCACACCGGGATTAACGCCATAAATCCCCGGACATCACAGATGCACTATTCTGAACCAATTGCATATTTTGGTTCCAAGATTTATGTTGGTATGTATATCCAGTTTTCCGGACGGTGGTTCGAGGTTGAAGGGTCATGGATTCATGACACTATCCTTGTGGGAAAGGCGGTATTGTTATATCTGCCGGTTGAATCTTTTGGGAGATTCATTGCCTTGGTTGTGTGGTGTTGATGTTGAAATCACACCCCTTTGGCTTTGGTCTGTTGACCACTATTCTCCATGGAGTGAGAATGATCGAGGTTTGACAGCAGATTTTGGGACTTTGGGGATGCTTGGAGATACCCGAGTCTATTGCTTTGAGTGTGCCTGTTGTGTTGGCACTTAGGCATATATACCCGTGTATGTATATGAATGCCAACTCTATTTCATTCCTCGTTGAACGTCGGATTAGTGTGCTTGGTTTGATGAATCTCCGGTGGGAGATTGTGACAATTTGAGATTGGTAATCTCGATGGCACGATGTATTCTGAGGAATAATCATGAGGTCCGTTTGACTTTCCCTGAGGAGGGATTGTTGTGTCTTGGAACCTTGGTAGTTTCTTGTTGGATAATTCGATGGCCTTCCTGTTTTAGGATTGTTGAATCCCAGGATAAATGAGGGATGGCCAGGATTCGGATTTGTTTAGTGTCACGGTCGACACGTGTTTGTGAATGCAATTGTTTGTCTTGCATGTCCCCTGTGGAACTTGAGACCTTGTGGAGTCTCGATAGTGTGTTTTGGACCAAGATGGGATTTCTTGAACACCTTATTTTAGACTTCTATGGTGATGTGTTTTGTGTGGATTAGTGACCGTGGGTTACCTGATCCAGGTTGCATGTGGTGTGCAACTACTCCTTTGGAGGAGATGATCGGGAAAGCGAAACCGGATTTTTCCGGGAGTATACTGATTGTATACTAGTGGTTCCCATCTTAACGATGTGTGTTAAACATCGTGGGCGAGTGGTGGATATCATTGAGAGATATCTATGTTAGAACCAATGGGGTTTTGTTTGATTTGCAGTCTTGGTGGACTGACTTCCGGGACGATTCATGTCGAGGTATGTTGTTATCTTTCGGGTTTATATTGGTTTTAGCATTTGCTCTATTGTAGAGCTTGATGCGAGATTAGTGTTCTCGCAGTTAATGATTCGATTCTTTTGTGGTCCAGATCGGGGTTGTGACTTTACCTTGTTTGTGTAACCCTGGTGTTACGTAGGGTATGCCGGTGCAAATTTCGAGGACGAAACTTTATTAGTGTGAGATAATTGTGATTTCCTGGAATTATGGTGTTAATCCCGGTGTAGTATTAATCCTTGATGGATTTTTAATTGTGGCAATTAGGAATTAATTGCGGTTTGGCATCTCCCGAGGTTGTTAAATCGGGCATTTGGGATCGTTGGATCCAAAGGATGAGATTGTATTCTCATTTTGGTGAAAAACCTATGAGTTGGGTTTTAGTAGGACTTGGTGTCCGGGTGCCTTATGTTGGGGCCAGTCTGGGGATTTGCTGTTGGAGAGAGAGTTTTTGAAAACAGATGATTTTTAATGAATCATGATGTATTTGTGGAGGTATTGGTATTTGGGGGCATTTTTGCTATATATACCAGTTGGACTCGGGATTCCGTCATTTGGAATCCATTTCTCCTCTCCTCTCTCTCACCCCAAAACCCTTTCCCTTTTCCCCTTGAAGCAAAAATCGATGGAACTCGATTTAGGGGGCCGGATTTCTTGAAGAAAGATAGGTAATCTTCTTCTCCTCTCTTTTGGCTTCATTTTGATAGTGGTTTTGTGTTTTTGTTGAGTTTTTGGGTTGGTTTTTTATTTGGGGGTTTTGGGTTAAAATCCAAAATGTTGATTTCAGTGCTTTCATGGAGTTCAAATTATTGTATTTGAGGTGTTGAGGTTGTATGGGGTGTTGGTTTGGAGTTTGGGTGTGAAAAACACCATTGAAGCTCGAAATTTTCGGAATCCCGCAGGTCACGATCGATCGCGCTTGGCGCCGATCGATCGCGACATGTTTCTGTTTTGGGAAGGCGATGAGCAGTAGCAGCGATCGATCGCGAGAAGTGGGCGATCGATCGCGAGGGCCTTGGCGATCGATCGCGAGATGTGGCGATTGATCGCGGCTTGTTTATTTTCGGGCAGTAAGGTATGGCGATCGATCGCGGCTTGGCGCCGATCGATCGCGGCCCTGTTCCCTTTGTTTTTTTCAAAATTATGGAAAATGTCGGGATTTTGGAATCGGGGTTTTAAGGGGACGTTTCCGGGGCAATGTCTACATTCCAATGGGAATGCTATACTTTTAAAACGGAATTCCCGTTTGAATTCTTGGTTATCTTTTAAACTTGTTAATGGTATATTTTGGGTATTATGCATGCTTAGCCCGGGGGGGGGGGGGGGGGGGGGGAGGGGGGGGGCTTTTATTTTGGTAATCGTCATGGATTGACGATATGATTGGGAATCTTGAACGTGCTTGGACACGTGGTTGCATGCTTATACTTTTGTTGTGAGTTGTTTATGTGTTTTAGCACATATCTCTCGAGGTAAGGAAACTCAAGCAAAGTTTGGACTCGAGCTACGGAATTATAAGGTACGTATGACGTACGAGCATAGCCTTTTATATATTGCAATTGTTGAGTGCTTGGTAAACTGTATTGCAATGAATGTGTGTGGACATGCATGACGCATGGTATTAGCAATAAACGGAGATTGAAATGCATGGTTTATAGTACTTGCTTCAAATGTCTATATATGCATTGAGAATTGCATGGTGCCGCTTTTGAGCGAGCAATGATTGGGATGTTGTCGCCTGTGAGCGAACATCGATTATGACGCCGCTGCCATTGAGCAAGCGTGGAAATGAATGCCGCTATTGTAGAGCGGGCAATGAAATAGAGCTATGAAACCATAAGTGAGAAACATGGATTGTCTATAATCATTGTTTAAATGATTGGATGTTATTGATTACGACATTGGTATATGACTCATAGAATTGTTTAATCAATGTAATGATTAACTGGCATTTGGGAATTTGGATGGTTTCAGTGTTTGAGAACAGGGACAGTACAGGAAACCCCGGATGATGAGGATACCATCCAGGGAGTATATTTTGTATTTCATAGCATTTACATTTATGTAAATTATGAATTGTTTGTTGTGGTTATTGGATTTGGGATATTGGTATGCTCACCCCGTGTGGGGGCTGTCTCTGTTGTGGGCAGGTGGTACAGGTGTAGCAGCAGCTTTGGAGTTGAACTCGGGCTGTTGATTAGAGGTACTTCCAGTATCGAGGTACCAGAGCTGGATGGATAGGCGCTCAGATCCAGAGTCGAGATTGTAAGGCCCCGATGCTAATTAATCCGGATTAACGATGATTAAGCAAACCGGATAATTAAAAGTGCAAATTTGAAATAAGGAATTCCGGACTGCGATGAGTCGACCAACTAGTGGAACATGTTTTAGTGCATGAGCATGTGCATGATCACATGGCACTTGGAGAACACATGCCACTAATTAATGTACTCATGTTTAATACATGATTTTGGACCAATAATCTTGCAAGGTAATGATGTATGGACAACATGGATTCCACAATACATCAAATAGTTAAAAAAATCATGCAAATTGCATAGCAAGTCACGCCATTTTCTATTAAGTGCATGACAATCTTCATTTTCATGATTCCAAGACCAAGCTTTCTCTTTCTTCTTCCTCCATTTCGAAAAATTTCAGCCTTTATAACCTTAAAATCAGACCCAAAATAGTGGTTACAATCCACATGCAATAGAAGAACATTGAGCTACAGATGAGAGGAGTAGAAAACATCAAGAAAATTCAAGATTTGACAAAGGGGCTTGAAGATTCTGCAATTTCCAGCATCTTATAACTGAAACCTTGAGTGGGGGAGTGTGCATGGACTCCAATCTTCAATATATTGAAGGTATAAAGGTTTTCATTGAGTTTATAAACTGAAATGGTTCGAATTATTGCATTTGAGTTGGAATTTAAGAGAGAAATCTTGCTGTCAAAAAGTGTGCAACAGATTTCAGCATGCATGTATCTGTCATTTCGAATTTTGGGTTTAGTTAAGTTTTGAATTTGAGGTTGTGGTTCAAATACAAGTTGTAGCTTGTTGGATTACCTTCGATTTGACAGTAAATTCGACAAATTTGGAATTCTGATGAAAACGTTATGAACATGTTACCAATATGTGTAAAATCTGGAAATTTAGTGCATGCGAGTGTTTTATGCAATCGAGTTCTTCGAGTTTCTGGGTAATGGTTTTCCGAATTTGATGTTGGTATTCACATAAAAGTTGTAGATATATGTGTTTTCGTCCTGTGGTTAAAGTTTTAGACTATTTGGACTTAAAATAAATTAGTTATGATGTTTTTACCACAAGGTGCACAATCTGGGACATGCATGTTGGCGGGTTGCACATGCAGTGTGTTCATGGTAAATCTGGGCAAAATGTGCTACGATTTTGACCTTGGTGTCTGAATAAAAGTTGTACAACTTTGAGTTATCTTGCATTATAAACTGTCCTCACATGAGTTGGAGTTTATTTGTGCAAGATATACACTTTTTCCTAAACCTGCTCACTCTGGCAAAACAGATTGTATAAGTATTTTTAAAACTGCCATACTTTGTTTTGCATGTGCCTCTAGATGAGCGAACTAGCTTCTGGACTTCAAATATGAACTGTAGTACTTTGCGGTTTTTGTGATTTTAACACTAGCCGCAAGTCATTTGGAAATCATATGAATTTACTACGAATTTTATACAAAACTGGGTCAGGCTGGAATTTGGTGAATTGTCCTGTTTTTCCAGCAGATTGTTCTTGGCCATTTTACCTAGGCTAAATGAACGAATTTGAGATGAGTTGAAACTGATGAAATGTTCATTTTTGAGTTAGCTTTGAAAATAAATTGGACCCTTGTGATTTTTTTAAGTATCGAACAAGTTATGAGCCGATCTCTACGGTTGCGCAGGCTGAAATTTAGAGAATTGGTTTTGGGTCTAAGTTGAGTTTTATTTTGATTGTTTAAGGCTAGTATGTGACATTATGTTGTCTTTGGAACTGTTATGGCCAGGTTTATTAATCCTAAGATTGAGTCCAGGATCACTTGGTAATTAGCTAACGGTTTGAGGTACGTTGAAATGAGTTTTATCATGACGTCTGGCAAAGACGTGTAATGATGCTAATGTATGGCCTTATATGTCATTATTTGATTTATATGACTTATTTGTCACTATATGATTCTTATGTGACTATATGAGATGATGAATGTCTTGGATTACATGATATGTGAAATTACATGATTTGTATATACGTTCACATGAGATTGCATGATATATGGAGTTGCATATGTCATTTGATGCATAAATGATTCATGGGCATATCATATTGATCTATCATTCCTTTGATATCCATGATTTGACTGAGTTGACTTACTCTGAGTGTCGGGTACGACGAGCATGGCGATGACAGGCAGTATAGGTAGTAACTGTAGTCACGTGCAGGTGCGACCGGACCTAGACACGAGGGCTGGATGCAGTAACGTACATAGGATGAGTTTTCCTAGCGCAATGTACGTATACTGTCACCCTCTGCTCGAGCTTTGATGATTTGATGATACCTTCCTTTGGACTCCGATTTTTGGTATCTTGATATTTGATTCCTTGTACCCATTTATCCATCACATTCATACATGGTATGCATTGCATGATCTTTGTCACTTGACATGATTTATTTATTTCTCGTACCTTTGTGGGGGCTGTCATGTCTTTTGTTGTTCGGACATGACAGGCTTTACAGGAGGACATAGTGACGATGCTTACAGCGACGCATCGAGAGATACCAGAGCTCCTTGAGAGCGAGCTTAGGTTTATATTTTATGTTTTGCGTCCCAGTAGTTGTTAGAATATTTTTACTTACGTTTTAAATTACCGGGGTATGCCCCGAGTATCTGTATTTTAATTATTCTACTACTGGTTGATGATATACTTGATAATTTATGTTATGATCAACATGTTGAATTGGAAACCGGAATTACATATTTTAAGTATCAGTCTATATGTATCACATAAAAGCGAAAAATTTTTAGGGCCGTTTGATAAGACCTTTGAAATAAATCTTCAGCTGTTTACGCAAATTAATCATTATGTGTTAATTAAACACCACATTAGGATCGGGCCCTCACATTATGGTATCAGAGCATAGTCTGGGATATGCTCGAACTAGAGTTAGGACACTGAGTATAGACACAAAGGAATTGTTTGTGCATGTGTCTGACTATCTGATTTATATGCTCTTGCCTGCTATGTTTACATGTTCGATAATGAGATTTTATGCATGTACTGGATTAGAAAGCAGGAATAGCGAGATGTCATATCTCTGAATATTTTAATATGCTGATTTGCATATAATCTAGAGAATTTGAATGCTGAATTGCATATATTCTAGAGAATTTGTGAATTTTATTTGTTAGCACTGATAGTTGCTGACCGGATGATGATGTAGAATAAGTGATGAGAACATCTCTGACTTGAGATTGATGTTTTGATTTTATGATGAACAGTTAGTGTTGGACAGGTAGTAGCGATACAGACTTTAAGAGCCATTTATTGTACCTGTAAGCACTGTAAACTGTTAATTGAATTATAACTTAGTGATATGCGTCCATTATTGGGAATTTTATTTATCACTTTGGGACTTATTCCTTGTGATTAGTGGGATGACACTAGAACTATTTAAAACGCATTTTGTCGATTGACATCGAGAATTTGAGTCTGAAAGACCATGTAATACGTATGAGTTTACCTCAAAACATGTACGCCAAGATGATAATTTAGAAATTGAGAATATTGAAACTAGCGATTTTTTCAATTGAATGATCGAGTATAGTTGTTGTGAGAAACAACGATAATTGTTTGACTGAGGACTTGGATTGGGGGACTGTCGTAATTCAGTTCTAGTTTATATGTCCAACTTATGAATAAATACTACATGATTAACTCTTCTAGATGAGAGTATCTAGAGTAATGGTAGTGATGGAAGAAGAGTTTTCCCTCTTGTTGACACAGGAAAGAATATTTACGAGAAAGTCATGTTGATTACATGGAAAATGATAGACGTTTATCGTGGACTTGAGAAATGGAAATGTCTGCTTAATCTCGATAGCTATTCACTAGTGAAGAGATTAGATACCGACTGAAGAATAAGACACCGATGTGGTCCGATATAGTTAGAACTGTATTAATATTAATGAAGTGACTATCATTGGGATAATCCGAGTAGTCCTAGAAAAGCTTCAGAAGTATCACTCCAATTTATCCAGCTCTAGTAGTTCTGGAGGTACTATGAGATTGTAGAATACCAAGCTTTCCGAGGTCATGGTGGATGTAAATATCTATTGATCCATATGAAAGAATAAAAGGAATTGTTATTGATTGTGGCCAATCAGAGCATGTCCGTTACGTGCTCAGGAACAGATGCAGCCATAACAACAAATACCCTGAGCTAGGGGTAGATATCATAGTTGTTATTCTTTTCGACTACTCAGTATCAGCAGCAGTTAATTATCTGTAGACCAGAGATTATACATTGACAATGGGATTGAGATATCTCTAGGATATAGAACCTTTTCGATTGCGGCAATGATAGAGATGCTATAGGAGTAGTGATCACAGATACATGTTGTGTATTCGATCACACTGCACGAGTTTGATTTGAGATAACATCATTGGTTTCATATATTGCATCAAATGTGCGTTGATAATGATGATTGGGAAAATACACCAGCAGTGATAATTATTCTATCCACACTTGTAATAGTGAACTGCAGATTACAATTTGTTGATAGTGTTGTGGATTTGAATTAAATGATGTTGTCGAAATATAGTTTTGATTGTATCAAGTGTATGGATACTTTGATAAATTTTGAGACATAGGAAGTTGATTTTATGGTGTAATGAATTTTCGACTGTTTTGTGACCCCAAAATGAAATATTGATAGCCACGAATAGTAAGCTACGATATGAAAATATTGATGTTGCGGTATGTGGAAAATGAAGGATATTTGATAATAAACAGTTGATACTCCAGGAAGAGTCGAGATTGACTGATATCTTAATGGTAAGGAACTTACCGAGATTTTCCTGAGGAAATAATAGAACTCCACTAAAGAAGGAATTCGATTTTATCTTTTTGTTGATGTCAAAGAATAGATTAAATATCAAAAGTATTGTACGAACTGCCATCAACAGATTTGACAGATGCAGAAGAATAATTGCAGAATCTCCTTGATACGAGTACATATGTTTGAGTATGTCACTTGAGGAAACATCAGCATTGTTCTTGAAGAAGAAAAAATGATATTATGAAGATGTGTATCGACCAAAGAAAGTTGAATCGGGCTACTGTCAAGAATAAATACTCACTGCCTAAGTTCTATAAGTATTTGATCAGTTGTAAGGAACTTCGACGTATAAGAAGAACGAGTTTTACTCTGGTTGCCATCAGTTTGAGTCATAGGAGAAAATATTTTCTAGGCAATTGGTCAAACCAGATATACACATTTTGAATTTTTGGAAATGTCGTGTGGTCTGACAATTATACCGGTAGAGTTATGAATTTGATGAAGATAATTTTCCGTAACTTTTGGGCGGAAGTGTAATCATATTCATCAGTGGTATACTAGTGTATACGAGATTCCGAAGGAACCACACAGAACACATGTGATTGATTTTTCAGACGCTTCGTGAAGCTCAAATTGTATACCAAGTTATCGAAGTGTCAATCTTGGTTGAATTGAATGTTATTTTGGGATAGGTGATACAATTCACAGGATACCTGTTGATCCTAGTAAGGTAGAAGTAGTACTAAATTGGGCTAAGACCAACCAGTGTACTCAAGATACGAAGTTTTACGAGTTTGGCCAGATATTACAGGCTTTATGGAAGGATGAACCAATTGACTAAGAAGAAATTTGAGTTTCGTTAGGTCAGATGAATGTGAAAGCGGTTATCATAACTAAAATGGAAGTGAACTACATCCCCAATGTTGATGTGGTTAACTGGTTCAGGGAGATATGTAGTTGTGCAAATACGTATGTCAAAGATTTGAAGATATGTTCTAATGTATCATGAAAAGATGATTTCATATTCTTGAGATATAAGCGATAACTGGATTTATTAAAGAATTTGACTTTGAAAGTCAATATAAATCAAGGAAAATGAAACTAGTAGCAGATGCACTGAACCTAAAAGTGCAAGGTGCAATGGTAGCATCAATGTTTGCTTTGCAGTTTGATAACCTCTGATTTTGACGATCGGAAAGACTCGAAGTACAGACCCATACAGATATTGAATTAAGAAATTGGTTCTGTCTTATCAACCAAGTAAATTTAGTATGTCATTTAGTGGTGGTTGCGAATGAAAAATCAGTATATAACATCGTATTTTACTGATTTGAAAGACGTATTACAGTAGAAAGCACACTATAGATAACATAGAGTTATTCGGGGAATGCTGAGATGTATCATTCTCGAGATCCTATTTATGATGAGATGGTATAAAGAAAGAAATTTTTGAATTTTGTGGCAAATTGTTTGACATTCCAGCAGGTCAAGATAAAAATACGAGACCTAATGGGATATTACAGAATTTGTAAGTACCACAATGAATTTGGGAAATTTCTAGTTTTGAGTTTTATAGCTCAAATATTTGACAAACAGGGATGGTGAAACAAGTTGATTCGGAATTGGTTGACTATTCAATACAATATGTTGATTTCATATGATAGTCTACATGTCTATGAGAAGACGACATGTTTAAGATATGGATAATGTGGTTTAGTTAAGTGAGTTTCTGTAATAAATGTATCTGATTGAGATCCGATGATAATATCAGAATTCGAAACTATTTTCAGAATGTAATGGATACTAAGTTAGCAATGAGTATTGCTTAGCATACCTATCCAGATGGATCAACTGAGAAAATATCCAGACTTTGGAAGTTATGTCTCGATTAATAGTGGTGATTTAGTGGGAATTGACAGAAATCATCATTCACCAGTAGAATTTTCCTATAATTTAAGTTTCAGAAAACTTTTGGGATGGCATCGGTTCAGGTTTTGCAGAGCCAGAATTACAGATCGCTGATGTGATGATAGAAAATTGATAAGAAATTTTGGCGTAACTTAAGATCGTTGAGAAAAAATGCCAGGAACGATAAAATTTCTGCGAAAACGATTAAAATTTGGCTTGAGGTGAGCATATTTGCTACGCCAAAGAGAAATATATCGTTAGACTTCGAGTTGAGAATCAGGTAAATATGAAAATATTACATTTGCGATGATCAATATGATTCGTTAAGTGAGGTTTGATGTTGCCTCAATATTTTGAACTTTGTGGAATCATAGAGAAGTTTGATTTAGTGGTAGATCGTTGAGACGACCACAACAGTTGCCATTGATACATGATGATCCTTATGTATCTATGAATGAGATTGAGACACTCATATGTTGTGATTTATTGAGTTATACTCAGTTTTGCGATTTCGAGGACGAAATCTTTTTAAGAGGGGAAGAAATGTAAGGCCCCGATGCTTATTAATCCGGATTAACGATGATTAAGCAAAACCAGATAATTAAAAGTGCAAATTTGAAATAAGGAATTCCGGACTGCGATGAGTCGACCAACTAGTGGAACATGTTTTAGTGCATGAGCATGTGCATGATCACATGGCACTTGGAGAACACATACCACTAATTAATGTAACTCATATTTAATACATGATTTTGGACCAATAATCTTGCAAGGTAATGATGTATGGACACATGGATTCCACAATACATCAAATAGTTAAAAAAATCATGCAAATTGCATAGCAAGTCACGCCATTTTTCTATTAAAGTGCATGACAATCTTCATTTTCATGATTCCAAGACCAAGCTTTCTCTTTCTTCTTCCTCCATTGAAATTTCGAAAATTTCAGCCCTTTATAACCTTAAAATCAGACCCAAAATAGTGGTTACAATCCACATGCAATAGAAGAACATTGAGCTACAAGATGAGAGGAGTAGAAAACATCAAGAAAATTCAAGATTTGACAAAGAGGCTTGAAGATTCTGCAATTTCAGCATCTTATAACTGAAACCTTGAGTGGGGGAGTGTGCATGGACTCCAATCTTCAAGATGTTGAAGGTATAAAGGTTTTCATTGAGTTTATAAACTGAAATGGTTCGAATTATTGCATTTGAGTTGGAATTTAAGAGATAAATCTTGCTGACAAAAAGTGTGCAACAGATTTCAGCATGCATGTATCTGTCATTTCGAATTTTGGGTTTAGTTAAGTTGAATTTGAGGTTGTGGTTCAAATACAAGTTGTAGCTTGTTGGAATACCTTCGATTTGAAAGTAAATTCGACTAATTTGGAATTCTGATGAAAAAGTTATGAACATGTTACCAATATGTGTAAAATCTGGAAATTTAGTGCATGCGAGTTTTATGCATCGAGTTCTTCGAGTTTCTGGGTAAATGGTTTTCCGAATTTGATGTTGGTATTCACATAAAAGTTGTAGATATATGTGTTTTCGTCCTGTGGTTAAAGTGTTAGACTATTTGGACTTAAAATGAATGAGTTATGATGTTTTTACCACAAGGTGCACAATCTGGGACATGCATGTAGGTGGGTTGCACATGCAGTGTGTTCATGGTAAATCTGGGCAAAATGTGCTACGATTTTGACCTTGGTGTCTGAATAATAGTTGTACAACTTTGAGTTATCTTGCATTATAAACTGGCCTCACATGAGTTGGAGTTTATTTGTCCAAGATATACACTTTTTCCTAAACCTGCTCACTCTGCCAAAACAGAGTGTATAAGTATTTTTAAAACTGCCATACTTTGTTTTGCATGTGCCTCTAGATGAGCGAACTAGCTTCTGGACTTCAAATATGAACTGTAGTACTTTGCGTTTTTGTGATTTTAACAATAGCCGCAAGTCATTTGGACATCATATGAATTTACTACGAATTTTATACAAAACTGGGTCAGGCTGGAATTTGGTGAATTGTCCTGTTTTTCCAGCAGATTGTTCTTGGCCATTTTACCTAGGCTATATGAACGAATTTGAAGATGAGTTGAACTGATGAAATGTTCATTTTTGAGTTAGCTTTGAAAATAAATTGGACCCTTGTGATTTCTTTAAGTATCGAACAAGTTATGAGCCAATCTCTACGGTTGCGCAGGCTGAAATTTAGAGAATTGGTTTTGGGTCTAAGTTTGAGTTTTATTTTGATATGTTTAAGGCTAGTATGTGACATTATGTTGTATTTGGAACTGTTATGGCCAGGTTTATTAATCCTAAGATTGAGTCCAGGATCACTTGGTAATTAGCTAACGGTTTGAGGTACGTTGAAATGAGTTTTATCATGACGTCTGGCAAAGACGTGTAATGATGCTAATGTATGGCCTTATATGTCATTATTTGATTTATATGACTTATTTGTCACTATATGATTCTTATGTGACTATATGACATGATGAATGTCTTGGATTACATGATATGTGAAATTACATGATTTGTATATACTTTCACATGAGACTGCATGATATATTGAGTTGCATATGTCATTTGATGCATAAATGATTCATGTGCATATGATATTGATCTATCATTCCTTTGATATCCTTGATTTGACTGAGTTGACTTACTCTGAGTGTCGGGTACGACGAGCATGGCGATGACAGGCAGTATAGGTAGTAACTGTAGTCACGTGCAGGTGCGACCGGACCTAGACACGAGGGCTGGATGCAGTAACGTACATAGGATGAGTTTTCCTAGCGCAATGTACGTATACTGTCACCCTCTGCTCGAGCTTTGATGATTTGATGATACCTTCCTTTGGACTCCGATTTTTGGTATCTTGATATTCGATTCCTTGTACCCATTCATCCATCGCATTCATATATGGTATGCATTGCATGATCTTTGTCACTTGACATGAGTTATTTATTTCTCGTACTGGGGTACTGACCCCCTTTGTGGGGGTTGTCATGTCTTTTGTTGTTCGGACATGACAGGCTTTACAGGAGGACATAGTGACGATGCTTACAGCGACGCATCGAGAGATACCAGAGCTCCTTGAGAGCGAGCTCAGGTTTATATTTTATGTTTTGCATCCCAGTAGTTGTTAGAATATTTTTACTTACGTTTTAAATTACCGGGGTATGCCCCGAGTATCTGTATTTTAAATTATTCTACTACTGGTTGATGATATACTTGATAATTTATGCTATGATCAACATGTTGAATTGGAAACCGGAATTACATATTTTAAGTATCAGTCTATATGTATCATATAAAAGCGAAAAAAATTTAGGGCCGTTTGATAAGACCTTTGAAATAAATCTTCCGCTGTTTACGCAAATTAATCATCATGTGTTAATTAAACACCACATTAGGATCGGGCCCTCACAGAGATCGAGTTGCGCTTGAGAGGTGCTTCCAGGATCGAAGCACCAGTAACGGTATCCAGTAGAGTATTTTATACATTAGATACACGCTTATTCATTGGGTGCTCTTATGTGAGTACATATTTCGTGTATATGGAATGTATAAACGTGCTACGACTCTTCTCTGTTCATTTATGGTTATCACGCAATTAGATATAGAATTGCTAAATGAACTAAGAGTATGTTAGTGTATTATGAGGGTGCATGTTATATGAATAATCTTGGTTGGGGAAATTGAATATTATGTGGATTAAATGCAAGAAATTTTCTGGATAGTATATGGTGTTGCACTTGCATATGGTTTTCCCCTGATAGTATGATTATATGCACTAATGGTATGGCTTAATACACTAATAACGGGTTAAGGGCACGGGGGTCCTTACATTAGTATCATTACGCGTCTTTGCCAGACGTCATGATAAAACTCATTTCAACGTACCTCGGACCAACTTTACTTTACCGAGTGCTCCTCAATAATCCCGGAATTAATAAACCTGGTCATATACTATAAATATTATCGCTAAGTGTTTAAATGACACAAAAGCTAAAATAAGTTTTTAAAGGTGTTTTCCTACTGATTTTTCCTTCAAAATCAGACTGACCAGTTTTAGTAGAAAATTCATAATAAAATCTTATGACTTTCAAATGACCCGATTTTAGTGCTCGAAGTTCAAAAACTCAAAGGACTTTAATTTCTTGTCTAAGGATGCTGAGCTAATTTTTCCATTAAAAGTAGTTAAAACGCCAAATACATGGCTTTAAAAATTCTGTTTTCCAGCTCGAGCAGTGTTTGTAAAATCATCATAATATTTTCATTTTACATCCAAAATGGCTAATTCCAGTGGCAAAAGATCAAAAACGCAAAGTACTAAAATACGTATATCTGGAGATGTTTCGAAATTCCTAACCCAAAATGCTCAGGAACTCGAAATATACAATGCATAGGATTTTCGCCACATGCAGAACATGATTTGCACACTTAACTTATAAAATTCATAATTAATTGAAAATAATTCCAAATCAAGTCATTTGTTTTTTTAAATTCAAGAGAAAGAAAATATCTACTCAGTCATATAAAAACCGACATCAAAATAGAAAATAAACGTTGTGAAAAGTTTGAAATTCCACACTGCATGTGTATTTCCAGCACATGCAGAGTTGAATATGCCATCAATTAGTAAAATGAGCATATCTTCCTCATAACAATTCCAAATGGTCTCAAATTTCAACCATAGAACCACAGCTCATATATCTAAAACTTTCATGTTTTGGCCAAATTCTGATTCGAAAGTTAAGGAACTCGAACATATGAGACAACCTACTGCATGCAACCATAGTTTCTGCTGAAACTTAGGGTAGCATGAGTTACACTTCTTTTTCAAAACAAAAACTTTAAAACTTGACCCCAACCACCGTAATTCGAATAGTAAAAACAAAAAGGGAAAGATATACCTTTCAAGCTTTTAAAAACACCCAAAGCCTTGAAGCTCTTCTCAATTCCTACTCAAAACCAAGCTTGCATGCAGGATTTGAGCAAAATTGATGAAGGAAAAGAAGGTGGAGCTTTTTCAAATTTTAATGGAGGAAGGAGGAGAAGATGGCTTGATTGTGGGAGTGATAAAGATGATGGAATATCAGAATGACAAACACAAGCAATTCTAAACCATAAATAAAGGAAAGAGGCGTGGGATACTAGGCAAATTTATTGAATTTTTTTTTAAAGTCATTTCATGTCCCAATATACCCATGTGTCTCAATTATAATTTAAGTGATATATTTTGCATGTCTTGGCCGAAAATATGGCATGCAATTTAATAATTTGTTGTATTTTAACTTAATTATGATTAGGTGTTGTGATCCGGAACACTTCATCTCGAATTCTTCGCTTTTTAATGACCCGGGTTTACTAACTCGAGGTTAAGCGTATTTAATTAATAACGGGGCCTTACATATTTTCATATTAACGATTTATGCATTTTATCTTATGATCATTGTGATATCCCAGAAATAATTATATGCAAATTGGGCATTAATTATGTTTATGTGATTATTTATGGTGTTAATTAATTTAGTGTTGGAATTAATTAATCTTGGTGAAATGCTTAGTCACATGGTATGCGTGACCCGGTGGTGCATTTTAGAGTGCATGTTATGCATGTTGGGGAATTGGGGGTTATAATGGTTTTATTGTGATTATTGATAATTATATGGTCAAGCATGGATTTAATTGGAATTTTGGTGCATTTTGGTAAAATGCTTATAAAATATCATGTTGGGGTGTTTTATACATCATGTTAATTAATGGGTACATGTTTACTTATAACCCCTTATTACCCCATTACCCCACCTTACCCATCACTTTACCAATCCCCCCCCCCCCCAAATCATTCCTCCAAACCCTATTCCCTTCCATCTTCGAGTTTGACTTCAAAGTGGAGGAGAAATCCTTGCAAAAGCTTTGTTTGTGAGATTATTGGGTAGGATTCGGAGTCCTTTAGAGGTATGGATACCTCATTGGTGTTTTAATGGTGTTTGGTTTGGATTTGAAATGGTTTTGGTTGTTTTAAAATGGGTTTGTTTTGGGTTGGAATTAATTTTGGTTGTGTGTTGGATTTTTGGTATTATTAGTGTTTATGTTGAATGTTTATGGTGTTTTGATGTTGTTGTTGGATTGGTATTTGAGATGGAATGGATTGGGAAGGTATAGGTTGAAAAATGGCGATTTTTCATGTTGCAGGTCGCGGCGATCGATCGCCCAAAACGGAGCGATCGATCGCGCGCAGGTAGTGGCAAAATATAGCATTTGGCGATCGATCGGTGAGGCGAGCGATCGATCGCCTCAAAAATGGCGATCGATCGCCTAACGCCAGATTTTGGCATTCTCGGCTGCTGGACCTCGCGATCGATCGGAGCTCCACAGCGATCGATCGCGAGATACTGAAATGTGTGTTTTTGGTTATTTTTGTGGGATTTTTGGTATTGGACTATTATTGGCTCCTAATATTGGTTTGTGTGAATGTGTAGAACCATCCCAGGTGGCAACACAGCCAAGGAGATAAAGTCCATCGACATCTCCATTTTGGAACTAAGGTACGTAGTGAGACGTACGGGCATCGGACGGTAAAACGTATTTATACGCATTGAATTGGTTATGCATTATGGTTGCATACATGGTCTTAGTTATGCATTATGGTTGCATACATGGTTTGGATATGCATTATGGTTGCATGTGTATATTGGATGCATTGGTGCATGTGATTGTGAGTCGAGATTATATTCTAGTGATGAAGAATACTTGCCGCCTTCATGTCGAAGCGATGATAGAATACTTGCCGCTGTCATATTATAGCGATGAAGAATATTTGCCACAAATATGTCGAAGCGAAGGGTCATGCCGCTGTCATATTACTATTGCGAGGGATATTATGCCGCTAATATGTCGAAGCGATGGGTATTAATGTCACTGTCATGTAAACGCGAGGGGTATTATGCCACTGATATAATAAGACTGGACATGGCCATTGGTATACATGGAATGGATGCATGTCATGACATACATTATTGGTATTATAATCCATTGATTATGAATGTGGTACAGGGACAACCAAAGGGAGCTTTTAAATGTATTAAACACAGGAAGTGAATCGTATTTACGATTTATGCATTTGAATTACAATCATATTATTGTGACTATGGTTTATATACATGCTCATGGTTTTGGGGTTGTTCCTGTAGGTACTTTTGGGCGGACGGGCTAAGGCGGGTTGATGCGGTGAGCTAGTGAGGAGTGCTTTTGGCATAACAGGCTTAATTCTTTTGTATAGTCTATACTCTAGGAGTAGTGTAAAACTATAGGATTAACATTCAATTGTTTGGGAATGTAATTAATCCCTTTTGGAAATTTTATTTTGGCCTGTAATCTTAACAGCTCAAGGCATCAACACCAATTTTATACTCTTTAGATGCATGTTAGCTCTATTTACGCTTTTAATCTGCACTTAAGGAACTAGGGTCCTTACATTAGTGGTATCAGAGCCAGGTTAGAGAACCCGGGAATGAGTGAAGGGTAGCCTTAGCATGGTTGACTAGGTGTTTATATTTGGGCATGTTTATGCATGTGGCCCATATTTGTGTATACAATTGTTATACTAACATGCTTATTGTCATTCATATTATCTAACGGTGTTACATATATATTGTTTGGAATTGTTGTTAACCCTTGTGTTACAGCATGGCGGCTATGAATTTGGGGAACCTCGATGAAGAGGTGGGTGATATTGGAAGTGTTAATGCAAGCATAGCTCAGACAAATCATTTACCTCCACCGGCTGTGGGAGTGGAACCGGTGGCACAGTTGTTGTTGCCCGGGGAGCTTAGTCTGACATAATTTCTGACTTTCCACCCGCCCATGTTTGAGGGGACAGAGACAGGGGAAGAGGCCGAAGAGTGGCTAGAGAGACTGGAACAGATATTTGTGTCCGCTCCTTGTGCTAGGACGGCTTGGTTAAGGCTAGCGGAGTTCCAACTAGCGAAGAAATCTTCCATGTGATGGAAGACGATTGTGATGGAGTTGAGGGCCCAAGGTATGGTGATTGACTGGACCTTATTTAGAACCCGGTTTCTAAACCGGTACTTCTCTGCTGCGGCTAGGCAAACTAAGGAGGATGAATTCACGAACCTGAAACAAGGGAGCATGACAGTCTCGGACTATGCCATGCACTACTCATCACTATTGAGGTATGTTCCTCACATCGCTACGAACGGGCATGCCAAGATGAGGCACTTTCTAAAGGGGCTGCGACCAGAACTATTTGATCGGGTTATCTCCAACAACCCCACATCTTTTGATGATGCGCTTGTTAGAGCGGAGTTAGCAGAGATAGGGGTGAGTGCCTATACTGATATCGTGCCCCCACCAGTTCCATCACAAAGATCTACATCTGAGAATCTGAGGCCCCGAGGAGGATCTTTTAAGCCACGGGGGACTCCTTCTTTTTCCCGGTTTAGCGGAAAGCGGCCGGATAACCGGAAGCAAGGAGACCGGAGGGGTGGTGCATCTACTTTTGGGGGACCAACTCAAGCTAGTAGAGTTGGAGATGTTAAGTGCCACTTTTGCGGAGGACCGCATTTGATGCGTGATTGTTCTGCGTGCTACATATGTGGCAAGCCGGCCACATTGCTCGACGTTGTCCCAATCGGGAAGGACAGATGGATCTTAGAGAAGGTCGAGGGAGGTTTTCCATTGGGACAGTACAGCAAAGGCAACCGATGGTGCCTCGACATATGGGAGGATAGACAATGGGGCCACCTCAGGGGCAGGTCTATGCACTGACCAGGGAGCAGGCCGATGCAGCTCCAGAGGAGGTGATAGCTGGTACGTGCCTCTTATTTACATATTCCGCCTTTATTTTGATAGACACAGGTGCTTCGCACTCCTTTGTGTCTGCGGACTTTGTGGGGAGACATCATATGTGCACGTCTCCGTTACCCACGTCTCTATTGGTCTCGACACCCACTGGAAGGAATGTTGTTGATGATCAGTTTCTGATGGACTGCCTCATTTATTTTGAGGGCAACGAGATAAGGGCAGATTTGATCGTATTGGGTATGTCAGACTTTGATTGCATTGTGGGCATCGACATATTGAACCGATATCAGACAGTGGTAGATTGTCGGCAGAGGACAGTTCGGTTCAGATCTGATTTGGGGATTCAGTGGACTTTCTATGGCAACGGTTCTCATGCGAAGATTCCATTGATTTCGGCGGTCAAAATGTCCCAATTATTGGAACGTGGACACACGGGCTATCTCATCTATGCCATGGACACGACGGGAAAGAATAGAGAGTTAAGGGTTGAGGATATACCTGTGGTAGCAGAATTTGCTGACGTGTTCCCGGAGGAGATTCCAGGATTCCCACCGGCTAGAGAGGTCGAGTTTGGGATTGAGATATTACCGGGGACATCCGCTATTTCTTGTGCCCCTTACAGGATGGCACCGACAGAGTTAAGGGAGTTGAAGGAGCAGCTGCAGGAGCTCCTTGACGAAGGGTATATACGCCCTAGCGTATCACCTTGGAGCGCACCGGTTCTTTTTGTGAAGAAGAAAGATTGTTCGATGCGTTTGTGCATCGATTACTGGCAACTGAATAAGGCCATGGTAAAGAACAAGTATCCTCTCCCAAGGATTGATGATTTATTTGATCAGTTGCAGGGTACTAAGCTGTATAGCAAGATTGACTTGAGATCTGGTTACCACCAAATACGGGTCAGGGAGGAGGATGTATAGAAGACAGCATTTCGGACTCGTTATGGGCACTACGAGTTTCTAGTTATGCCGTTCGGTGTGACGAACGCCCCGGCTGTCTTTATGAGCTTGATGAACCGGGTGCTCCAACCCTATCTTGACCAGTTCGTCATCGTGTTTATTGACGACATACTCATCTACTCTCGGAGTGAGGAGGAGCACGTGAAACACTTGAGGACAGTGCTCCAGATCCTCAGAGATCATCAGTTATTCGCCAAGCTCAGCAAGTGTTACTTTTGGTTGAGCAGTGTAGTATTTCTGGAGCATGTTATATCTAGCAGTGGGATATCGGTGGATCCCAGGAAGATTGAGGCTGTGATGGAGTGGGCTGCACCCACTTCTGTGCCCGAGATACGGAGTTTTCTTGGTTTGGCTGGCTATTATCGACGCTTCGACGAAGGATTTTCTAAGATTGCTAAGCCATTGAATCAGTTGACTCAGAGGGGAATACCGTTTTATTGGTCTGAGGCTTGTGAGCAAAGCTTCCAAGAGTTGAAGCATCGATTGACGACGGTGCCGGTGTTGGTGATTCCCACAGAGAACAAGAGGTTTGTCCTTTACACTGACGCATCACTGCAGGGCTTGGGTTGTGTATTGATGCAAGATAAGCATGTGGTAGCTTATGCATCGAGGCAGTTGAAGCCGCATGAGGCTAGATACCCAGTCCATGATTTGGAGTTGGCGGCTATTATCTTTGCCCTGAAGATTTGGAGGCATTATTTGTATGGTACATCATTTACCATATATACGGATCATAAGAGCCTGAAATTCTTATTTACTCAGGCGGAGTTGAATATGCGTCAGAGGAGATGGATGGATTTACTCAAGGACTATGACTGTGAGATAGAGTATCATCCGGGAAAAGCAAACTTGATGGCAGACGCCTTGAGTCGGAAGGTGAAGAGTACTGCTGAGGATACCATGTCTTTGTCAGCTATGATGACTTCTTACTGCCATCTGGGCTATGATTTTGATGTGGATGCATCGCCGGTATGGGTATCGACTTTATTGGCAGAGCCGGACATTTATGAGAACATCAGGAAAGCCCAGAAAATGGATGATGAGATTCAGAGATGGTCATCATTGGTACTTCAGGGTCAGCTATCAAAGTTCAGAGTGGCTAAGGATGGTTCTTTGAGAATCGGTAACCGGTGGGTAGTTCCATGTACGCCAGAGTTGCGTAGAGGGATCTTGAAGCGAGCTCATAGTAACCGATTCAGTATCCACCCAGGAGGGAGAAAAATGTATAAGGACTTATGTGATCATTTCTGGGGAAAACGGATGAAGCGTGATGTGATAGCTTTTGTCAAGAGGTGTTTGATCTGTCAGCAGGTTAAGGCAGAGAGGCAGAGACCTGGTGGCGAGCTAAGGAGCTTAGAGATACCGGAATGGAAGTGGGAGCACATATCTATGGACTTTGTGACCCACTTGCCGAGGACTACTTCGAGTTGTGATGCTATTTGGGTGATCATTGACAGGTTGACGAAGATAGCTCACTTCATTCACTACAGTATGACGTACACATACTTGAGGATGGCTCAGCTATATGTCCGGGATATAGTGAGACTGTATGGGATTCCAGTGTCTATTGTATCTGACAGAGATCCACGGTTCACATCTCATTTCTAGGGAGGTCTTCAGTCAGCTTTGGGTACTGAGGTGAGGTTGAGCACAGCATATCATCCCCAGACGGACGGTCAGACTAAGCATACTATACAGACGCTCGAGGACATGCTACGGGCTTGTGTATTAGAATTGATGCCTCGTGGCAGGATTCTTTGGCCTTGGTAGAGTTCTCTTACAACAATAGCTATCAGGCGAGTATTCAGATGGCTCCGTTTGAGGCTCTCTATGGTAGGCGTTGTAGGTTGCCATTATACTGGGATGACTTGACCAGTAAAGCAGTAGGAGGACCCGAACTGATTCGGGAAATGGAGGATAAGATAAAAGTTATCTGGCAGAAAATGAAGGCAGCTCAGGACAGACAGGCAGCCTATGCGAATAAACGGCGGAGACCGTTGGAATTTCAATTGGGAGACAGGGTCTTTTTGAAGATCTCACCTTTCAGAGGTGTTGTGCGGTTTAGTTTGTGCGGGAAATTGTCTCCAAGGTACGTGGGACCGTATGAGATTTTACAGCACATCGGTACCATGGCTTACCGTTTGGCTTTGCCACCGTCGTTATCTGGTATTCACGACGTTTTCCACGTATCCATGTGCGGAAATATGAGCCGGATCCGTCACATGTGTTGCAACCTTCGGAGAATCAGTTAGATTCTGATGTGTCCTACGAGGAACGGCCAGTCAGGATTCTGGATAGGACTGATCGCAGACTTCGGAACAAAGTGATACCGATGGTCAAGGTTCAGTGGGATCGCAGGGGTGTCGAGGAGGCCACGTGGGAGACGGAGCGGCATATGGTGCAGCACTTCCCGGAACTATTTTCTGGTATGTGATTTATGTTTAGTTTCGTTTGGGTAAGTGCATGCGATTTCAAGGGCAAAATCTTATAAGTAGGGGAGTATTGTGATATCCCCGAAATAATTATATGCAAATTGGGCATTAATTATGTTTATGTGATTATTTATGGTGTTAATTAATTTAGTGTTGGAATTAATTATGTTTATGTGATTATTTATGCAAATCATTCCTCCAAACCCTATTCCCTTCCATTTTCGAGTTTGACTTCAAAGTGGAGGAGAAATCCTTGCAAAAGCTTTGTTTGTGAGATTATTGGTAGGATTTGGAGTCCTTTGGAGGTATGGATACCTCATTGGTGTTTTAATGGTGTTTGGTTTTGATTTGAAATGGTTTTGGTTGTTTTAAAATGGGTTTGTTTTGGGTTGGTATTATTTTTGGTTGGGTGTTGGTTTTTTGGTATTATTAGTGTTTATGTTGAAGGTTTATGGTGTTTTGATGTTGTTGTTGGATTGGTATTTGAGTTGGAATGGATTGGGAAGGTATAAGGTTGAAAAATGGCGATTTTTCATGTTGCAGGTCGCGGCGACCGATCTCCCAAAACGGAGCGATCGATCGCGCGCAGATAGTGGCAAAATATAGCATTTGGCGATCGATCGCCAAGTTGGGGCGATTGATCGGTGAGGCAAGCGATCGATCGCCTCAAAAATGGCGATCGATCGCCTAACGCCAGATTTTGGCATTCTCGGCTGCTGGACCTCGCGATCGATCGGAGCTCCACAGCGATCGATTGCGAGATACTGAAATGTGTGTTTTTGGTTATTTTTGTGGGATTTTTGGTATTGGACTATTATTGGCTCCTAATATTGGTTTGTGTGAATGTGTAGAACCATCTCAGGTGGCAACACAGCCGAGGAGATAAAGTCCATCGACATCTCCATTTCGGAACTAAGGTACGTAGTGAGACGTACGGGCATCGGACGGTAAAACGTATTTATACGCATTGAATTGGTTATGCATTATGGTTGCATACATGGTCTTAATTATGCATTATGGTTGCATACATGGTTTGGATATGCATTATGGTTGCATGTGTATATTGGATGAATTGGTGCATGTGATTGTGAGTCGAGATTATATTCCATTGATGAAGAATATTTGCCACCTTCATGTCGAAGCGATGATAGAATACTTGCCGCTGTCATATTATAGCGATGAAGAATATTTGCCGCAAATATGTCGAAGCGAAGGGTCATGCCGCTGTCATATTACTATTGCGAGGGATATTATACCGCTAATATGTCGAAGCGTGGGGTATTAATGCCGCTGTCATGTAAACGCGATATAATAAGACTGGAAATGGCCATTGGTATACATGGAAAGGATGCATGTCATGACATACTGATGTGACTAGAAATAGACACATCTATTGCGCTTAATTGTCTACGATTTGGTATATTTTGAAGGATAAATTGATACATATGCTATCTAATCGTATATTTGTGTAAATGTAGGAAAAGGTGAAGAAATCAAGCTCAAATGATGAAAGAATGAGTAAAGTTGAAGAAAATAGGAAAAAACCGGAATCCAAGACACATGTTGCTCCTTTCTCCTCAAATTTCTATATGTTCAGCCATGTTTTGGAAATGTGGTCCATATAAAAGTTGTAGAACTTTGAGTTATCTTCGCGTGGACATCTCACACGTCGAATTCGGAGTTCGTATGTGAAAGTTATGGCCAAAATACGAAACTCGCCAGAAACATTGATGACAAGCGTACTTACTCCATTATTAGGCGTAATTACGCCATTGCTACGGCATGTGTAGGCGTAGCTATGCCATTCTACGCATATTTACGCCAAGAATCGCTTTCATTAGTTAATCTTTGTTTTTAATTTTAATTAGTATAATTCAACCTCACAACCCCATCCTTTATTATTCTTTTGTTTTGATTTTCATTAACACAAGAATTCACACCTCCTCGTGGGGTCGATCCCTACTCACGCTACTACATTATTGTTATCAATCTTGAGGATTGAGTGGGGTTAATTTGGGCGTACACGATAAACGCACACCAATTTTGGCACCGTTGCCGGGGAGGCGTTGTATATTTTGTGTTAATATTTTCTGTTTTGTTTCTTTCTCTTTCTTTTCCCCCCACCGCTACTCTTGTTTGTTCGTGCTTACAGGTTGATTTCTGAGAAATCTGATCTTTTCATGTAGGACTATAGGCGACTAGACGAATTGGAGTATCTTGTGCACCAACTTGGCATAGGGAGTGGACAAGAACATACAATTCAAGTTGGAGTTATCATCCCAATCTCAACTATGACAATCAATGGATGAGCCCACCTCCACCTTACATGAAGTCCACCCTTCCGCCATACATACCACGATACTCGCCATGGCCACAACAACATCAATACCATACCCCTGGTGAGTCTTTAGAGGATCTTGTTTCAACACTTAATGATAGTACTTTGCAATTTCAACAGGAATTCAGGGCTAGCACTCAGAATTTGGGTAACCAAATGAAGCAACTAATAAGATCGATCGATCGGATAGCAGCACAAAAGGAGACCATGATTGCATTCGAATCATGTAGTGATGAAGAAGAGGAGACTATGGAGAAGGTGGTACTGATGCCACCCGAGCTAGAAGAGGAGACACATGTGCCAATGGAAGAAAATGAGCTTGTACATCCTACAACTCCGAATAGTATGTTTCCAACTGAGAGCTATGTTGATTACTTAGATGAATCATGTGCTGTGGAAGAGGAGTCGGCGAAAGAATACTGTGATGAAATGGATACTTGGGACTATTTTTTTGAAGACAACATCACCTTGGACAGTGGCAAAGAGGTAGAAACTCCAGAAACGATGGTACTGAGGCCATCAATACATGAAGAACAAACAGAGGTCGAGGTGGATAACAAGGAATCTCACCAGAATGAGATTCCCAAAGGCGAGCATAGGGGACAACAAGTTAAAGGATGCCATGAGGTAGATCTTGATCGACCTCAACTGACTTCTTTGGAGGAAGGCGACATAGTGAAAAGACAAAAACCCTCCAAGAGGTGCAAGGTGAATAGGCATCGCCTTAAGCGAGAGGACTGGCATCGGGCCACCGATGTTAAACAGAGACGCTGCTTGGGAGGCAACCCAAGGGGAGTTAGTTTCCTTTCTCCCTTTTATTTTTATTTTTATTGCTTTAGTACTTAGACTTTTCTCTTTTCTTGTATTTTTCCTTACATTGGGGACAATGTAAGATTTAAGTATGGGGGAGGGATTAGTGGTGTGTTATTGTTTTTATTATTATAAAAATACAAAAAAAAATCGAATAAATTTGAAAATTTTGAGCTCATAGTCAATACTGAATGCATGCTTAGAATCACTAGCTTATGATGAAACCTAATTGATGGCACGCATGCTTTTGAATGTAGGTGAATTGTTAACCTTGGAACACTTTGAACTCTAATGCAAAGTGTGCTTTGACATAGTAGTTGAATATTTTGAGCACATTATTGTCATGACTTGTGAAGTGTGCATAGCTTAGTGAAGATTGTGTGAACTTTGTGATAGTCTTAAGAAGTCTCTAATACATGCTAGAACTTAACTACATGCTCTTTGAGGCGTATGTCTAGACTACTTGCAAACATGAAAGTGATATAGGCAATCTTTGATGCGTTTGAGCCTTTCAATCCTACCATGTAAAGAAAATCAATCACTAGTACCCTTTTTGAGCTTTAAAGCAAAAGAATGGTTGTATGCTAAGCATACAAACAACCCCCATTCGACATTCTTTGATTAACTTATCATCCTTCCCTAATAAGCCTAAATATGAATTCTATCAATACCTTTGAAGGGAGTATGATGTGTTTCATTCACATATACTTATGTATTCAATGATTCAAATGTTTGTGAGCTTCATTATCAAAAGAATGAAATGCATGAAAGAAAAGGGATGCCTTGAAAAGAATTAATACAAATATGACTCCAAGGGGAGCCAAGGAACAAAAGAAAAAAATATGATTAAAGTTTACATTGCAAAAATCATGCAAGAAGAGGAGCTAATTATTGTGCATATCACCATACTCTCTTGTTTGATACATCTTTTCCCTTTCTTTCATAAGCCAATACCTAGGCCAAGCTACAAGCTAATAAAGACCTACTTGATTTGTGTTTGCAAGTGGCTAAGATAGTGGAGAGAGTGTGCAAGTGAGCTTATACTAGTGTTGGTGTACAACTTGAACTATTGTGGGTTTACATTTGTTGGATCTATAATTTGCATATGACACTTGTTTATGACCACACACGCACGTTCACTACTTTGTTAAGTATGAGATGTCTAGGGATTGAAATTGTTCCACTGTTAACTTTTCACCGGCTTTCAATACTATGCATGTTTAAAATTATTGAGGCATTAAAGTGAGAACAAGTTATTTTGTTATGATGCTATGAGCCAAACAAAAAGATTGTAGTTTTGTCTGATTTACTCGAGGTTGAGTAAAGTTTAAGTATGGGGGTATTTGATGTGACTAGAAATAGACACATCTATTGCGCTTAATTGTCTACTATTTGGTATATTTTGATGGATAAATTGATACATATGCTATCTAATCGTATATTTGTGTAAATGTAGGAAAATGTGAAGAAATCAAGCTAAAATGATGAAAGAATGAGTAAAGTTGAAGAAAAGAGGAAAAAACCGGAATCCAAGACACATGTTGCTCCTTTCTCCTCAAATTTCTATATGTTCGAGCCAAGTTTTGGAAATGTGGTCCTTATAACAGTTGTAGAAACTTTGAGTTATCTTCGCGTGGACAGCTGACTCGTTGAATTCGGAGTTCTTATGTGAACGTTATGGCCAAAATACAAAACTCGCCAGAAAAATTGATGACAGGCGTAATTACGCCATTATTAGGCGTAATTACGCCAATGCTACGGCATGTGTAGGCGTACTACACCATTCTACGCGTATTTACGCCAGAAGAGTTTTGGAAAGTGTAAAAACTTGATTTCTTTCCTTCACACATGGATTCTAACCTACTCCATCAGCCTCCCTATACATATATGGACGAAAATCAGACTAGAACATCTAGATAGTTATGGTAGAATAGTTTTATATTTTTTCTTTCAATTTTGTTGGAGACGGCTAAGAAGATCGAAGCGAAGGCGTGATTGACCCCTCGACGAGTGGAGATCGGATTAGTTTTCTTTCCCTTGTTTTTATTTATAGTTTTGCTTTAATTATGTGTAGCTAGTTTTAATTCTTGGTTGAGGAAGACAAATCCTTGGATTTATTTATCTTGGGGAGATTCTTACGCTTTAATTATCAATTTTATTGAGTATCAAGAGTTTTTCTGATTTTATTGATATGATTGTTGTGTTTGTTTATTGGATTGACAACCTAATAACTTGCATGTAATCTAACTCTAAATTAGATATCAAATACGGAATCGTTTGATCCCTCTAGTTTACGAAGCAACTAAGATTGATGAATTTCAGCTTGTGAGTTTGTTAAATTCTTAGGAAGAACACTTGACTAGATTAAACATAGACGCTTGGATTATGTTGTTTAGCTTCATCGATCTCACTAGTTCATATGCTATCATCGATTTAAATCTTAATCGCTTGTATTTTGATTGATTGTTTGATAAGGGTTAAACTAGAACGCTTGGGCTACTTAACTAAACGTAAGGTGGGATAGGACATTGATTATTGGATTAAACGTCCAACGATGAATATTCATATGAAAAATTGTGTCTTTTGTGAATCGATGAAATAGATGATAATTCCAAGGAAGAGTCGGCCGATACCAAGAATCGCTTTCATTAGTTAATCTTTGTTTTTAATTTTAATTAGTATAATTCAACCTCACAACCCCATCCTTTATTATTCTTTTGTTTTGATTTTCATTAACACAAGAATTCACACCTCCTCGTGGGATCGATCCCTACTCACGCTACTACATTATTGTTATCAATCTTGAGGATTGAGTGGGGTTAATTTGGGCGTACACGATAAACGCACACCACATACAATATTGGTATTATAATCCATTGATTATGAATGTGGTACAGGGACAACCAAATGGAGCTTTTAAATGTAAACATAGGAAGTGAATCGTATTTACGGTTTATGCATTTGAATTACAATCATATTATTGTGAATATGGTTTATATACATGCTCATGATTTTGGGGTTGTTCCTGTAGGTACTTTTGGGCGAAAGGGCTAAGGCGGGTTGATGCGGTGAGCTAGT
Organism: Haberlea rhodopensis; assembly: GCA_907163345.1. Classification (NCBI taxonomy): domain Eukaryota; kingdom Viridiplantae; phylum Streptophyta; class Magnoliopsida; order Lamiales; family Gesneriaceae; genus Haberlea; species Haberlea rhodopensis. Next base: position 31,558 of record CAJQUN010000317.1, read on the forward strand.
GAGGAGTGCTTTTGGCATAACAGGCTTAATTCTTTTGTATAGTCTCTACTCTAGGAGTAGTGTAAAGATATAGGATTAATATTCAATTGGTTGGGAATGTAATTAATCCCTTTTGGAAATTTTATTTTGGCCTGTAATCTTAACAGCTCAAGGCATCAACACGAATTTTATACTCATTAGATGCATGTTAGCTCTATTTACGCCATTAATCCACACTTAAGGAACTAGGGTCCTTACATTGATCATATTGTTGTGAATATGAATTATTATATGCTCATGTATTGTGGGTTGTTCATGTAGGAGCTTTTGGCAAGGAGAGCTAAGGTAAGGTTTGACGTGGTGAGCTATGTGGGGATTAGAGCTATCGATCTAGAATGACAAGAATTATTTTGTATAGTCTCTACGTATGAGTAGTGATATTTATTTTTGTTGGGAATGTAATCATTTTGTGTAATGGGATTTTATTTTGTGCAATAGCCCTCAAAGCTCAATACCTCAATATAAATCTTTTTACTTTGATGAATGAATAGTTCTTTTATGCTCTTAAACCAGATTTAAGGTAGCGAGGCCTTACAGATCATAACCATATGCATAATTAACCTCGAAACAGCAGCAAAACTTGGTCATAGCAATGCATGATTTAATAAAGAATGGCAACAATATTCAAGCAAGAAGCAGTCACAAATTCGATCCAAATAATAAGAATTTCGAGCTCATTTCACTAGTACTATTTCAACCAATTTCAACACAAGTTTCTGCATGAACATGTGATCTTGCTGTCAAATAATTACACTTGTTCCTTGTCCATCTACTTCAAGTTTAACATCAATAAAATCATTTATCAATCATAACATCTATTATAAGATTAGAACTAGTATTCACAACTTTTTATCCAATATCTTCATAACAAAAGCGATTAACCGAGTCGTGACAATTCTGGGCAGCACCATACTCCCAAAACAGTAGCATATTTTTGACTCAAGCACCATGATTTCAAACCTATGTAATAGCATATTTTCGAACATCAAAACAGCAAGAAATACTCCAAACCACAGCATAAGTTTTGGCCAAGAACAATAAGATTTTATCCCAAGGAAAAAATTGTTAGCATAAATGCCCTACAAGCCAAACGTTGGCCCAATGGGCTTTATATTAATCCTGGACCAATTAGCTTATACAACTATAAATATGACATTTGTATCAGAAGGAAGAACGACCTAATCATTCTCAATCAATTCACGCTCTCTAAAAGTTCATACCAAACTAGCACTGGTGCTGAGCTTGTAGATCTGGTCAGGTTGGTTGGACTCGAGGGTCACCGCTATCAGATTCACGTTGGTGAACGGTAATTCCTTTTCATGCATTTATTCAATTTATGCATGTTAATATATGAATCAGGCCCGATCGACCGTCCCCGGGTCAGATCTGTTTATTGTATTATTTCTGCTGCGTTTGGATCTGGCGCCGGGGTACGGAAACCCAACAGTGGTATCAGAGCCAGGTTGTGCTTTGATTCATATATACAGTAATTAATTTTATAAGATCGTTTCCTGTCGATATTAATCATACTCAAATTTTCAGAATTTGGATCCGGAAAAACGTAGAAAATCAGATTGAAAAATGAGTTTTTTTAATTTGAGTCCCAAAATTTAAACCCCCACCCATGGCCATCACCGGAGAAGCACCGGCGACCGGACTTTCAGCCCGCGGCGAACGCGGGTGGCGAACGCGGCGGAGAAGTGTTCTCCGCCGTTGGTATTTGCTTGCAACCGCCTCTGCTATTGTCTTGCGACTCCATGGCCGTGCAGCGCACAAGAATATCGCGACCAGGCTGAGTGGACGGCGGGGCGATGACACAGGGCAAAGTTGTTGCCTCTGTAATTGCGTGTCGCGCCTGTTGCTATCGGCGGCGGAAGGGTTCCGCCCGCGCGACGAGCTCAAATATCGGGAGCTTTGCGTTGTTCCTGATCGGAGATTGCGACGCCTCAAGGAACGCGCCACGTCGGGATCTGGTCGGAGCGACGACGTGAAGCTGGCGGCTGGAGTGGCGGCGTGGAGTGGTGGCGGCTGTAGAGAGCCTAGGGTTTATGAAACCCTAGTTGCTGAAATCTTGGGAAGGAGATGAATAGTTATTTCGAATTTTATTAAAAAAAAAAAAAAGAAGAAGAAAAAATATTTTTGATAAGTCCGTGAATAAGGATAATATTTGGGTTGAAATTGTATCTTTTAATTTTTGGATCCAAATTGTTTGGAGTCCATAAAATTTTTGGATCATTTTAGATGTTTTATCCAGATTAATTTTTAAAATATTAAATCATAATACTTAATTTATTAAAAATATGATTTTTAATTTATTAAGTGTAAAATATAGATTTTACAATTAGTTAAAAATTTAATTAATTTAAAATTGAATGAAAATGTTTCATTTAATTTGTTAATTTTATTTTTTGGCTGATATTATGATTTGAGGTAAAATAGTGATTTTACCAAGTAATTAAAATTTAATTAATTAGAAATTAAATGAAAGTGTTTCATTTAGTTTGTTAATTTTATTTTCGATTAATATGATTTAAAGGTAAAATAGAGATTTTACCAATTAATTGAAATTTAATTAATTAAAAATTAAATAAAATGGTTTTATTTAATTTGTTAATTTTATTTTCAATTAATGATGCGATTAGTGGAAACGATAGAATAAATTAATTATTGTGTTCTAATTACATGTGATGTGATTAGTACAATTACATATGATGTAATTGTTTAGTTTAAAGTTTAATTACATATGTGATTGCATGGTGGATGATTACTGGCCTTGACCAATGTGTTTAGGTGAATGTTTAGGTTTTTATTGTTTCATTATTATTGTGTTTTTTGATTATCGGGTCTGCGAGCCTGCTCTCTCTTTTGTTTCTGATGTATCCCACCCCGGATTTGTATCACTATTCTCTTGTTTGCACGATTTAAATGTAAAATCTTTAGAATTAGTGGGAGATCGAGATTGAAGATGGAGCATCAAGAATCAAGACTTGTATAATTGAAGCAAAAATGTAATAGGATTGCAATATATACCTGCATCACCTTAGACAGACTTGTGATCCACGTATGGCTCACGTGGATCAATTAGGAAAAGGCCGTAATCGTCCATATTTATTTTTATTATGCATATGATGTATGATAAATGTTTGTTTGTATGTTTTATTAGTACATATGACTGCATGAATAAAACATAGTTGCATGAATCCGGCAAACAAACAAACAAGTACTTGATGAGATTTGAAAATTATTAAATCCCTCTTTTGAATATGATTCAAAAATTTTAATATCAAACTGTAAAGGGAGCTCAAAGGAGTTTGTTGCTTCCTGTCTTCCATCAACAGTTAAGCCATGAGACGCTACTTGTGTCAGGTGTCTTGTCTCACCCTCGTGGGGGGCATCTGGCATGGGAAAGCTGTGTGTTTAACTGCCACTTAATTATGGATAGGGTTCTGTTAACCTTTAAGATTACTCACCCTCGTGGGGTCTTATTGGCGGACATTACCATCCATGGGATGGGTTAGTTTGACGTGAGAAGGCATAATTGGCCTGCCTCCGTAGGGTTATGTCAATCACGAGACGAATATCTTGGGGGTTGCATATGATGCAATTGTGAGCTACCTTTAGTATCATGAGGTCGGCTGGACCCTCGCCCGAGGCTATTATGAGCTAGTTGGACTCCAAGCCCACTAAGAAAATATGATTTTCCGTTCATTTGTCATGAGGGTGATGAATTCGAAAAATTTAGTGGGAGCATTCAATAACTAAAGTCCATAGTTTTTGAATTAATTAATAATCAAACGGTTTGCATATATTTTCTGTTTATTCTCAGTATTGTGATTGCCGTGAATCCGATTACATCAATTCTCAATACAAACAAAGTAACCCCACCAAATTATTCTGATTGACTATTAATTTTAAAATAGTGCTTGCTTCTAAAAGGTTGCTATATACACTTGGTGGGAGCCTCCTGTTGAAGTGTCTCCCGGTTCGTCTCATGAATAGATCGCCACACTTGAGAAGTGATGGGACGATGATCTCTAGACTAGGTAATATATGATAGCATCAATGTCACCAATGAGTTTCAACACATATATGAGAAATTCGTTCATATGGCTGATATTTTCCAGCACCTACAAATGTTGTTTGGTGAACGGACGCGATTACTTAGTCGCGATTTCAAAAGAGTTATTTTCATTTCACATGCGAGATGGGGCTTCGGTCTATGAGCATGGTGTAATAAAAATATTCTTGTTGAGAAATTGGAAAATCTGAATGTGACGAATCCTCATTAACTGGTTATAGATTTGATCTTATAGTCAAAATGTTGGAAACTCATGAGTCCTTGATTCAAAAGGAGAAACGTTTTCTTCTTGTAGAATCTTCTACCAATGGTAGGAAGAATTCAAGGATGAAGAAAAGGAAGGGAAATGGTTCCCAACCTCAAAAGACGAAAAATGATATAGTAGCAACTAAGAAATGAGAGGCATCTATGTATTCACTGCTGGTCACTTGCGCAAAATTGTAAAGAATACCTAGACTAGAAACGTTCTAGAGAAGGTATGTTATATATGAAAATTAAATGTTTCTATTGGTTCTATTTCTTTGGTATATGATGCCAGTTGTGCTCGCATTTTTGCAAAGAGTTGCATGTGATGTGAAGAAGTAGAGAGCCCTAGGAAGGTGAAACATACCTGAGGCTAAGCATTGTAGCAAGAGTTGTTGCAAAGGCTGTTTGAAACATTTATTTAATATAAAATCTTGAACTGGTTAGGAACTGGTTTGAGCAATTATTTATTTGTTCTAGATTTAATCATGAACATTGTTCCTATTTTGATAGAGAATGATATTCTTTTAAATATGCGAATGTGATTTGCAGTATTTTTAAGAATGCATGTTTTATCAAATCTGGTGAACTTATGAATGATTAGTATGATTATATTCAAAGAATATGAAAAGAATGATAACTTAAATCCAACATATATTTAGCATATGCTGAATGTCCATTGAATTTGATTCACATGGACGTATGTGGAGCACTAAATGTTAGTGCAAGATGATGTTGAGTTATCTTAAAGAGAATGTGATTCTTTTTGAGTAACTTTCTAAAGTTACGTATTTGTTGAATATAATTCATACCAATGCAGTGACCAAAACTCCATATACGATATGGACTGAAAAATAATCCAAATTTTTATTTTGAGATTGTTCTGCTTATGTGAAGCAGCCAGTGGGAGATGAGTTGGATAGTTGATCCATCTTATGTTATTTTGTGGAAATTTATATTATCAATTGCAGGCAAAGAGTTTATTTCGCAAGTGCAATCTTTCTAGAGAAAATGTTTCTATTAGAAAGGATGACAAAATAATATAACTTGAAAGGGTTCAAGAACCACAAACCACTAGAAAAGTGAAAACGGTGAAATTAATTTAGTCAATCACAACCTTTGATTTACACACACCAAGGATATTTGAAAATGTTTCAAAAGCTCCTGATAGAATGAATCTACTCCTTGAAAGCAGTCAAGCAATAGACCATGGATATGATCCTTGGACTTTCAAGGAGGCGATGTCAGATATTGATTCGAGACATTTGCAAGATGCCATGAAATCTAAAATGGACTCCATGTACTCCAATAAGGTATGGACCTTAGTAGATCATCTTTGGAAATTGTTCCCATTGGCTGCATGGATTTACAAGTGAAAGCTTGGAGTGGATGGGAAGGTAGTGACCTTCAAAACTTGACTGGTGAGAAACGATTATTCTCATAGGCAAAGAGTTGTTTATGAAAAAAATTTCATCGGTTATGATGCTATAGTCTATTTAGATTTTATTAGTTATATCTTTATATTATGAATATGAGATATGAGTAATGGATGTGAACACAACATTTCTCAGTGGTGGCATTGATGTAGAAATGTAGCAACCAAATGTGTTTACAACTTCTTGTAGTGAGAAAAATGTTTTCAAACTCCAGAGGTCCATTTATGGGCCTAAGAAGGCATCTCGAAGTTTGAACTTCCGTTTTCATAACATCATCAAAGTGTTTGGTTTTGTTAAAATCCGAAAGTGGCATGTGTGTGCAAAAGGGTTAGTAGGAGCATTGTTACATTTGTGATGCTTTAAGTCGATTATATCATGCTCATTGTGAATGGTATTGGATTAATCAATTAAAGCATGATTATCTACTAATTTCTCCATGTAAGATTGAGAGAAGCGTCATAAGTGCTTAGCATAAGGATCTATAGGGATAGATCTAAAGGATGCTTGAGATCTCTCAATCTACGTACATAAACACTGTGCTAAAAGGGTTTAGCATAGAATAGTCGAAAAATGAGTTACTTCATAATATGTCATAGTATTCATCTATGGAGTCAATGGGTCTTAAGATTGATGAGGAGAGAGAAAAGATGACATTGGTACCTTATATTTCTACTTTTAATAGCATACTGTATGCTATGGTATGTACTTGGCCTGATGTATGTTCTTAGAGTAATGGGCAGACATCAGACAGATCCCGGTGAAGGTCACTGGAAAACTGTGAAAATAATCCTCATGTTCTTATGAAGAACTTATGATATGTTCATGGTTTTTGGATCTGTAAGTGGAGAAATAAAAGTTGAAGGCAAAGCTGATGCTAGTTTTTAAATTGGATGTAGATGATACCATATCGATGGTCGGATTTGTATATAATGAGAGAGATGGTATACGCGACATTATTATCGAGAGAATCGCTTCAACAGAAAAATATAGTGAATCCACTGACAAAGCATTTACAATGATTGGTGTCTGTTAGACATCTTGGGAAGATGGTCTTAAGACACATGAGTAGTTGGCTTTGGGAAAGTGAAAGATATTGTTGTCATACATGATTAAGTAAATCAATAGTTGATTGATTGTACCTGTAATCTTATTATGACAAATCTTTGTTTGAATATTAATATATATGGCACTTCTTCATCTGTTTACCCATGCATCTTGATGCATTGATGAAGTCCTTGAGATTGCTATAGTCCATAGAATGTGGTTACGCATATGATGGTGATCATGAAATACATTCTCGACTGCGATTTCTAAATGTTCCTGGTCGATGAGCCTTCGAGAATGGGATATCGATATATGCTCGTTAGAGACTGTTATTCATGATGTGTCTAGTGTAGTGCGCCGCGTTTCATCGGCGTTGGCTTGGAGAAGTCAGCACACATGAATAGGTGATCATTAGGAATGAGTTCACTGAACGACCCTACTCGGAATTCTATAAGTGGTTACCATTTGTCGAGTATAGAATTTCTAGTCATAATTGTGCACCATTACTCCTCATGACCCGAGGCATCATTGAGGTCTTGATAGATAGCTGTGTACTTTGATTTAATGACTGATCACATGTGGGTCATAAAGTCATTATTTTGGGTATTCAGTGATGCTGTCAGAGGCCTATGATTGTCGTTGGGGATTCACCACTGGTCTTGATGAACCAGGATGTCCTATGTGTTTTTCTATATATGATTCGAGGAATCTCTGGCCAGAGTAGGTAGTGCTTGTGAAAAATGAGTTTTTCATATACGCACACAATGAATCATATAACGTAAAACAAGTACATAGTTATTGAAATCATAATGGGTCTCGATCAACCAATGCCCTAGATTCAATCGGGACATATTGAGTGAAAGGAATGTACTGCACGCTAACTATGGCTGACAGGTTCTCGTACGTTGCTAGTCATTTGTATCTAGGTCTTCGTGAAGCGCAGATGCTAGGCGCTACCCACGATCGGTAGGTTGTTGCTGGAATTATATTTCGGCCATTGTCTATTAAAGGAGTTTAATTGACAATGAGGCATTCAGGGTAAGCCCAAAGAAGTTGTTTGACTTCTAAAATCACAAAGGTTGTGATCCTACTGCTATGATATACTTGAGCCTCGCTGGGTCACAATCAACCGGCCACCGATCTATTGATGAGAATTGAGACTTAAATGTTAAGTGCTCAAATTGAGTGATTTAGAAGAGATGAATTTAATTTTTGAAAGCTTCTCACTTTAGTGGAGTTTCTATATTTGAAAATGTTTCATCTGTAGAAAGTTCTAAATTAAAACGTTTGATATATTAATGTCTCATAATTATGTGCATTAGTAGTACATCAAGTTATTCAATAGGATTGAGCTACTTGGATTATGAGTTTGTAGTTTTGTTTTGGCTTTTGGGCAAGTGGGAGATTGTTAGCATAAATGCCCTACAAGCCAAACGTTGGCACAATGGGCTTTATATTAACCCTGGCCCAATTAGCTTATACAACTATAAATATGACATTTGTATCAGAAGGAAGAACGACCTAATCATTCTCAATCAATTCACGCTCTCTAAAAGTTCATACCAAACTAGCACTGGTGCTGAGCTTGTAGATCTGGTCAGGTTGGTTGGACTCGAGGGTCACCGCTATCAGATTCACGTTGGTGAATGGTAATTCCTTTTCGTGCATTTATTCAATTTATGCATGTTAATATATGAATCAGGCCCGATCGACCGTCCCCGGGTCAGATCTGTTTATTGTATTATTTCCGCTGCGTTTGGATCTGGCGCCGGGGTACGGAAACCCAACAAAAACAGCCCAAAATTCGAATCAAAATGGCAAGATTTTCAAACCATGATTCAACAGATCTACGAACCAAGATGTAGTAGATTTTTCGGATTATAAACAAGTCATCGAGCCAAAAATCAGTAGGAACTACACACACATACACACAGCAGAAACGCGCACACGCACACTTCACTCCAAACTCTATACCCAATCCAAATAATGCTCTAAATTATGCTAGAACAAGACCCTATAGGAATAAATTAAACCATAACCAAATTCCATTTGGAAAGACCACAAGATAATTCGATAAATTTCCTCCCCCAACACAGCATGATATTGAACCGGTCAGTACCATATCCAAGGTATAAGAACGATTTAGCTACACACACTAACCTGAACAAAGTTCATGTCTGAAATAGAGGCAAAATCGTCCATTGCAGCTGCTGGGAGAAGGGGAGGCGTGAGTGGAGAAGGGGAGAAGTGGAGAAGGGGAGAAGGGAGAAGTTGATTTGTGTGGGGAATGAAAGAGAGAGAAAAATGTTTTAACCCTAACCCAATATTTAATCTCTACCATCTAATTACCATCTCTTCCCAATAATATCTTTATTATTTACAAAACTTCTTCTAAATTAATCCACACGACAAATTCAACCCACATTTATTTTATTCTCAACTCCAAACCCAATTTATAATTCCTTGAATTAACTCAATGATTATATCACAATTTACTACGATTAAATCAATTAATTAAATGTAATTAATTTTGGGCATCACAGTAATATTGCATAATGAATTGAGAAATTGATTTGTACATTAAAAAGTGTATACATATGTGAATTGAGTTGTGTCGGGACTGAATTTAAGTGGGATTATGTCGAAATTTTTTATGGAAGTCATGTTATAATTAAAGAAGCATGTAAAATTTATATTTCCTCAATGTTAGAATTGTGTTACTAATGACGATGATAAATACACTAATAACAAGATTAGGAATAGGGGTTTTACATCAGCAAAAAGGGGAAGGGAGAGTCGTAGTACCTGCAAAAAAGAACAAAGTTTTTTTTTTAAAAAAAAGAACCGATATATCATGTAGGGAAATTAAAGAATATGGGTGAGTGAATGTCCCAGCTCAAGAACATAGTGTCTATGATCATGTGCATGAGTTGCCAACGCAGCTATCACGTATTGCCTTCCTGAAAGATATGGTAAAGGTGGACAGCGCGACCCCCTCATGAAAAGATGTGATACGCTTGGGAATGAGATGCACAATCAGCAGAAGAGATTAAGAAGCAAACCTCGAAGGCTAGAAGATTTTATTGTTGAATTAGCTTAAATGTACTGAATTGATTAATAACTGATAAATAGAAGTCAATGGATACTTAGTATAAATAGCAGTGATTAGTGATAAAAGGCATACTGGATATTTTTTCAATATATGAACTTCTTCCTGGAATTAGAATTCTCTCTCACAAGCTCTTCTCTTCTTATCAACTTCTCATCTATGGAGGATTAGCTCCCTCGAAGTAGCTACCTAACAATTTGGTGCTCTCGTTCTACAATTTCGGTTCTCCAATTGCGGTCATGGCAGACGGTATAGGTCAAGCAAAAATTGATGAGATTTTGGTTCAATTGCACACGATGCGAGAAGATCACGCAAATTCAATCGCCCCACAAAATCAGCACATCGAAGTACTATCTACATCGGTCAAGGAACTTTCATTTGGGGTGACGACCTTAGATGCTAAGGTTGGTCAATATATGCACCCTTCTTCACAGATTGCGCCCGATCCAGGCATACATTCACCACGACAGGAGCCATGGCCGAATTCAGGTCCAAATTCTCAATTTGAATCTCAGAATCAACTAAAATCACTTGGGTTAGAAGCGCCAAGGTTTTCTGGCAATAATCCTTCCACCTGGATATCGAGAATTCAAAGGTATTTTGATTTTTATAACACTCCGGATCAACAACGATTATAAGTTGCTTCCCTTCATCTCGAGGGAGCGACATTAGATTGGTTCGATTGGATGCAAAAAAATCAGTTGTTTCCTACGTGGAATGCATTTCTGGTTGCTATTGAGAAGCGATTTGGTCCTTCGGAATATGAGGACGCTTTTGGCATATTGTGCAGGTTAACTCAAACAGGCATGTTAGGCGATCACATGCAATCATTTGAACAGTTTGTCACTCTAGTGGTGGGTGTTCCAGAACACATTTTCATCAATTGTTTTATATCCGGACTTCGTCCAGAATTACGCTGTGAAGTACAAGTGTATAGATCACAATCCCTAGTTCAGGCTATGTCGTTGGCTTGATTGTTTGAGGATAAGGCTAACGAATTCAACTCATCAATTTCAGCATCAGAGAATCCTCGTCGGTGGACTAAACCTTTCGGAGTCATAAAATCATCTACACTACCACCATTATTACCAACACCACATTTACAGAGCTCATTCCAAGGTTTGAAGAAAGGAATTCCGGTCACTATTAATGTGATATCCCCGAAATGATTAAATGCAATTTGGGCATTAATTATGTTTACATGATTAATTATGGTGATAATTGATTTATGTGTTGAGATTAATTATCTTAATGATATGCTTAGTCACCTGGTAGGCGTGACTCGGGGGTTGCATTTCAGGGTGCATGTTATGCATGTTGGAAAATGGGGTGTTAACATGATTAAATTGTATTGGTTGTTAATTATGTGGAAATATGAATTTAGTGGAAGTTAGTGCATTTTGTAAAATGCTTTTAAAATACCATGTTGAGGTATTTTATACATCATGATAATTGTGGGGTGCAAATTTAATTAAAACTCTTATAACCCCACTATACCCCTTTTATCCACTTTAACTCTCACTTTATCAAATCCCCATCACACTCTCAAACCCTACCATTTTCCTCTCATTTTCGAGTTGAGCTTCAAGGTGGAAGAGGAGTTCTTGCAAAACTTTATTCTTGTGATTCTTGGTAAGATTTGAGGCCTAGGAAGGATATATATCATTCCTTGTTGTTCTTGTGTGGTTTATTTTGATTTTGGGTTGAGGTTTGAGTTTGAAAATGGGTTTGTTTTGGGTTGGTATGATTTTTGGTTGGGTGTAGGATTTTGGGGTTGTTTAATGATGTGTATTGAAGGTTTAAAGTGTTTTAATGTTTTTGAGTTGTTGGTATAAGTGTTGTTGAGGTTGGTGAAGGTTTTAATGTGCAAAAATGGTGATTTTCGATGTGCAGGGGTTGGCGACCGATCTCCCGTTTCTGGCGATCGATCGCGAGCCAACAGTAGGCTCTAGAAGCCTTTGGCGATCGATCGCCACTTTTGGGTGATCGATCGATGAGGTTGGCGATCGATTGCCGAAGACGAAAATTTTCAGCAACGGGCAGTGTGATCTCGCGATCGATCGGGACATCTCGGCGATCGATCGCGAGACACATAAAAGTGTAATTTTGATTATTTTGTGGAATTTTTGGATATTGGACTATAATTGGCTTCTAATATTGAATTGTATGGTTGTGTAAAACCATCCCAGGTACCAACAACGTCAAGGAGATAAAGTTATTCAACTTCTCCACTTTTGAGACTAAGGTACGTAGTGAGACATACGGGCATCGGACGGTAAAATGTGCTCTTATGCTTTTGGCTACATATATATTGTGGACAAGTGTGGATTATCAAATGTGTTTATGTATTGAAATAATGATGATGCATTATGATTGTGGACTCAAGTGTTATGTTGTACATGTGGTTAGAAATGCTTGATTGTTCCGGTGGTTGTTATATACGAGCGAGGGAGGTACTTGCCGCTGTCATATGAAGCGATGGTAATATGATATTTTCCGCTGTCATGTCGAAGCGATGTACATGCCGCTGTCATTGTCGAAGCGAGGGATATCATATGATGCCGCTATATGTCGAAGCGAGGGGTCCTAAAATTCCGCTGTTGTAACAGGACCGGAACAGTCACATTTCCAGTGATTAATGTGGAATATTGTGGTTATAACTGGAATGTGGTATCGATCATTATGTTATGAACTAATGACTTTGTGCATGAGTTTATGAAACAGGAACAACAATGAAAATGTGCAAATGTGGTAAAATAGGGAGCATACATACATATATATCTCATGCAATTATTTATGTTATTGTGCTTGGATTTTGTTGAATAGTGATGTATATGCTCATGGCGAGTTGTTCCTGTAGGTACACCTTTTGGACTTGGAGGACTATGGGCCGGGTTGAGGCAGTGAGCTACGAAGAGCACTACTGAATTAGGATACATGATTTTTGATAGTCTCTACTCTAGGAGTAGTGTAAATCTATAGTATTAACATTCATTATTGAGAATGTAATTAATTAACTTTAGAAGTTTATTTTTGGCTCGTAATCCTGTTAGCTCAAGGCTACAACCGGAACCATAACTTGTCTTTTAATGCATGTTGGCCCTATTTACTTGTTTATTACACTGTTAAGGTAGAGAGGCCTTACAGTTAAACACCTATCACCAGCTGAGATGGCCATCCGACGGGAGAAAGTATTATGCTATAACTGTGATGATAAATTTGCTCCAGGCCACATATGTAAAGGGCGTCTTTTATGTTTTATGTTGGATGATGAGGAAGTAGATTTGGAGTCACAAATCAGTCCTGTTGACAAGGCTGAAGCGGTTTCCATTACTCAAGAAATTAGCTTTCATGCTATGGCTTGTCATATATCGCCACGCACATTGAGACTTCAAGCTGTGATTGGCGGCTTAAAGGTCCAAACATTAATTGATGGTGGCAGTACTCATAACTTTATTCAAGAGAGAGTAGCCCGATTTTTGAAGTTACTAATTGTTTCATCACCTCATTTCCGGGTGTTGGTTGGGAATGGTCAATCTTTGACATGTGAAGGTTATTGTCCACATGTGTCGATTACACTGGGTTCGGAAGAGTTTCAAATCGAGTTTTATATACTCCAAATCCAAGGCGCTGATCTTGTTCTCGGGGTTCAATGGTAGAACTCTTGGGGCCTATAACTTTGGATTATCAGCAGTTATACATGGAGTTTCGTTGGAAGGATAGGGTTGTCCATCTGCAAGGCGAACCTTTACTGTAGTGTGAGCCACTTCAAGTCCATCAATTACATCGACTTTCTTCTGTTGATGGTGTTGCAGCATATTTTCATCTCTATGCTACTCGATTGGGGCTTAGTTACACACTCAGGTATCTTCAACTCCGGTTTCAAAGTCACTTTCACAATTGCTTGATCAATATAAGGAGGTGTTCAAGGACTCTAATCAACTACCTCCACATCGCCTCAATAATCACAAAATCAATCTCCTTCCTAACTCACAACCTATCAACGTTAAACCCTACAGATATCCTCACTCTCAAAAAACAGAAATAGAACACCTAGTTTCTGAGATGTTACAATCGGGGTTCATTCGCCCAAGCCATAGTCCATTTCATCCCCGGTGTTATTAGTCAAAAAGAAAGACGGCACTTGGCGCTTTTGTGTAGATTACCGTGCCTTGAACAATATTTCCATTAAAGATCGTTTCCCAATTCCCACAGTGGATGAGCTTTTAGATGAACTTCATGGCGCCACCATTTTTTCTAAAATCGATCTTAGAGCCGGGTACCATCAAATTCGTATTCATCCCCCTGATATTCATAAGACAGTATTCCGCACGCATGAGGGCCATTATGAGTTTTTTGTCATGCCATTTGGTCTCACGAATGCTCCATCCACTTTTCAAGCTACCATGAACACTATATTTCGTGAATTCCTATGCCGATTTGTCATCGTTTTCTTTGATGATATATTGATCTATGGCAAAACTTCCGATGATCATGTTCTTCACTTAGAGTCGGTCCTACAGTGCCTACGATTACACTCCATCTTCGCTAAGTGGTCAAAATGCTCTTTTGGTCAAAAAACCATTGACTACTTAGGACATCTGGTTTCGGACAAAGGGGTGCAACCCAACCCTGAGAAAATTCAAGCCATCATTGATTGGCCTCGACCAAAATCTCTTAAATCCTTACGTCGATTTCTTGGTCTTTCAGGCTATTATCGCAAATTTGTTAAAGGATATGCTAATATATCCACACCACTCACTGATCTTCTCAAAATCGATAACTTTCAGTGGTCCCTTAGTACTCAGGCAGCCTTCGAAGCACTTAAGAAAGCCTTAACTCAGACTCCTGTACTGGCTCTTCCAGATTTCGGCCTTCCTTTTCAAATTCAAACTGACGCATCTGGTACAGGAATGCGTGCCTTGTTATGCTAGAATCAACATCCTATTGCTTACTTCAGTAAGAAATTTCCATCACACTTAGCACATTCATCAACTTATGTTCGTGAACTTGTGGCCTTAACTCATGCTGTTACAAAATGGCGCCAATATCTCCTTGGAAATCACTTTACCATTCTCACCGACCATCAGAGTTTAAAAGCTCTTCTTACACAACCAATTCATAGCGGACGCTTTATCTAGGGAGTTCACTCCTAATCTGCCTTCCTCTCCACAATATCCTACAATGTCCGCTCTCACAGTACCATCATTATCTTTCATTCCCGAACTTAAACATGAGATGGCTACGGTACCCTTCTACCTTGACCTTCAGGCTCGCCTCCAGTCTCCAGATACATCTCATTCCCCTTTTCACTACAAAGAAGGGATATTCTATAAATATAAGCGCATTTATCTTAGCCCAAATTCTTCCTTCATACCTAAGGTGCTTTATGAGTTCCATGACACACCCTTAGCTGGTCACGCAGGAGTGAAAAAAACTTTAGCTCGAGTTCGTACCAGTTTTTGTTGGGATCACATGGCAAAGGATGTGAAGGCATATGTTGATGCTTGTGGTATTTGCCTTCAAACCAAATATAGTACTGCTAAGCCTCAGGGGTTGTTAAATCCTTTGCCAATTCCTCGTAATGTTTGGGAGGACGTTTCGATGGATTTCATTACTGGACTTCCACCTTCTCATGGGTTCTCCGTAATTTAGGTGGTGGTGGATAGACTATCCAAATATGCACACTTTGGGGCTTTAAAATCGGGATTTACAGCGGTGACAGTAGCCACTCTTTTTGTTGATATTGTGGTGAAACATCACTCTTTTCCGAAATCCATTGTATCGGACCGTGATCCAATTTTTTTGAGTAAATTTTGGCAGGAATTATTCCGTCTTAGTGGAACATCCTTGTGTATGTCGAGTGCATATCATCCACAATCTGACGGTCAAACGGAGATTTTGAAAAGATGTTTAGAACAGTATTTGCTAATGTTGGGTCTTCCTACCTTAACATGATTATAATAACGTATTATGGACTAAACATGCATTAATAACATCTTAGGGTTCTGGTTGTTACATGAGCTAAAAGGATTTTAGGCCAAAAATAAAAATTTCAAAACTTATTAGTTACATTCCCATAAACGAATGCTAACATTATAGGTTTATACTACTCCTAGAGTAGATACTATCATCCTGAATCCTATTCCTTTTTGTGCTCCTTGCAGCTCACTGCCTCAACCCGACCCTTAGCCCTTAAGTCCAAAAGTGTATCTACAGGGACAACCCATCATGAGCATGTACATCATTACTTAACATCATAAGATAATGGTATATAAATAAATGCATGAAATAATCGTTAACATATACTTCCTGGTTAATCGCATTAACCCACATGTGTTGTCTCATATTCATGCATGTAATCATTAGATCTTGACATAAATGATTAAAATCGTACTTCACTTATATGCCTATAATCAACAATGTTAATTAGAAATGTGACTGTTCTGGTCCTGTTATGTCAGCGGCACAATTGGATCCCTCGCTCGACATATAGCGGTACTGTGATATCCCTCGCTACTCCTTGATAACGGATATATCTCCTCTCTAGCTATGTCAGCGGTAAGTACCTTCCTCGCTTGCCCATAACAACCACCGGAACACTCTACCATTTCTAATAACATAGTTTAACATACATCATAAACATCATAGCATCCTTACTCATCATAAACATCATCCTCACTTATCATAAACATCATCGTATCTTTACTTATCATTAACATCATCAACCTGTTACATAAATACTTATGCAATCATTGCATAGTCATAGTATAGGAGTGTGTTTTACCGTCCGATGCCGTACGTCTCTTACGTACCTTAATCTCAAAAGTGGAGAAGTTGAAGAACTTTATCTCCTTGAAGTTGTTGGTACCTGGGATGGTTCTACACAACCATACAAATCAATATTAGAAGCCAATTATAGTCCAAATACCAAAAATTCAACAAAAACATCATTTCCCACTTTTAAGCAGCTGGCGATCGATCGCTGCATCAAATGGTTATTCATTGGGAACCATACGGTGCCGCTATTGAACGAGCAATGATTTGGGATGCGATCGCCGTTGAGCGACCATCGGTTATGACGCCGCTATTGTTGAGCGTGCATGAGGTTTAGTATGCCGCCATTGTGGAGCGAGCAATGAAACAGAAATATGGAATTATTGGTTAGATATATGTGATATCTATGGTCCTTTATATTATGTTGTTTGATGAGTTTGGTTATTTTGAGAACAGGGACGATACAGGGGATCCCGGATGAGGGCGTTACCATCCAGGGAGTATCATTTACATTATAGCATTTACATTCTGTATTTGAATTGCAATGTTATGCTTATTGGATTGGTGGTATCGGTATGCTCACCCCGTGTGGGGGCTGTCTCTGTTGGGGCAGGTAACACAGGTGCAGTAGTAGCTTTGGAGTTGAGCTCGGACTGTTGATAGAGGTACTTCCAGGATCGAGATACCAGAGCTGGTTGAATAAGCACACAGATCCAGTGTTGAGATCGAGCTGTGCTTGGAAAGTGCTTCCAGGACTGAAGTACCAGTAACGGTATCCGGTAGAGTGTTTTATACATCAGATACACACTTATTCATTGGGTGCTCTTATGTGAGTACATTTTACGTGTATATGGAATGTATAAATGGGCTACGGCTTCTCTCTGTTCATTATGGTTGCATGCAATTAACTATGGAATTGCTAATGAACTAAGAGCATGCTAGTGTATTATGTGGGTGCATGTCATATGAATAATCTTGGTTGGGGAATCTGAATATTATGTGAATTGAATGCAAGAAATTTTCTGGATAGCATACGGTGTTGCACTTGCACATGGTTTTCCCCATGATAGTATGATTATATGCACTAATGGTATGACTTAATACACTAATAACGGGTTAAGGGCATGGGGGTCCTTACATTATAGGAGAACTCCACCAGTGCCACTGAATCCTACCATGGAGTATCAAACTCCAATACACATGCCCTCAGCATATCTTCGAGCGTCTGTATAGTACGCTCCGTCTGGCCGTCTGTCTGAGTGTGATAAGCTGTACTCAGTCTCAACTCTGTACCCAAAGCTGTCTGGAGACCCTCCCAGAAATGTGAAGTAAACCTTGGGTCTCTGTCAGACACAATCGAGACTGGAACCCCATGCAACCTCACCACATCCCGTACATATAATTGGGCCATCTTTAGGTATGTGAAAGACATACAGTAAGGGATGAAATGAGTCACCTTCGTCAGCCTATCCACGATAACCTAGATCGCATCAAATCCAGAGGCCGTCCTTGGCAAGTGGGTCACGAAGTCCATAAATATGTGCTCCTTCTTCCATTCAGGTACCTCTAAACTCTTCAGGTCGCCACCGGGCCTCAGCCTCTCTGCCTTTACTTGCTGGCAGATCAAACATCTTTTAACAAAAGCGATCACATCACGCTTCATCCGTCTCCACCATAACTGACCACATAGGTCCCTATACATCTTTCTTCCACCTGGGGGGATACTAAATCGGCTACTATGAGCTCGCTCCCGGATTCCTCTACGCAACTCCGGTATACTCGGAACTACCCAGCGGTTGCCGAGCCTCAAGGAATCATCCTCAGCCACTTTGAACTTTGATGGCTGTCCCCGAAGTACTATCGATGACCATCTCTGAACCTCATCATCCGATCTCTGGGCTTTCCTGATAGTCTCAAATATGTCTGGCTCAGCCAATAAGGTCGACACTCGCACCGGCGACGTGTCCACATCGAAATCATAGCCCAGATGGCAATAAGAAGTCATCATAGCTGATAAACTCATATCCTCAGCAGTACTATTACCTTCCGACTTAAGGCGTCTGCTATCAAGTTTGCTTTACCAGGATGGTACTCAATTTCACAATCATAATCCTTGAGTAAATCCATCCATCTTCTTTGTCGCATATTCAATTCAGCCTGTGTGAACAAAAACTGCAGGCTCTTATGGTCTGAATAGATGGTAAACGTCGTACCATACACATAATGCCTCCAAATCTTCAAGGAAAAATATAATGGCTGCCAGCTCTAAATCATGGACTGGATACCTAGCCTCATGTGGCTTCAGCTGCCTCGATGCATAAGCCACTACATGCTTATCTTGCATCAACACACAGCCCAAACCCTGCAGTGATGCATCTGTGTACAAGGCAAACCTCTTATTCTCAGAAGGAATCACCAATACAGGTGTCGTAGTCAAACGACGCTTCAATTATTGGAAGCTTTCCTCACAAGCTTCGGACCAATAGAACGGGACTCCTTTATGAGTCACCTGTGTCAAGGGTTTGGCAATCTTTGAAAAACCTTTGACAAAACATCGATAATAACCGGCCAAGCCGAGGAAGCTCCGTATCTTGGGTACAAAAAAGTGGGTGCAGCCCACTCCATCACAGCTTTAACCTTCCTGGGATCTACAGATATCCCACTGGTAGATATAACATGACCCAAGAACACCACACTGCTCAACCAGATCTCGCACTTGCTGAGCTTTGCATATAACTGATGATCCCTAAGGATCTGGAGTACTGTCCTCAAGTGCTTCACGTGTTCCTCTTCGGTCCGAGAGTAAATGAGTATATCGTCAATGAAAACAATGACAAACTGATCCAAATATGGTTGAAATACTCTGTTCATCAGACTCATAAAGACAGCTGGGGCATTTGTCACCCCAAAAGGCATGACTAAGAACTCATAGTGCCCATACCTAGTCCTGAAAGTTGTCTTCTGAACGTCATCTTCCCTTACCCGAATCTGATGATACCCCGACCTCAGATCGATCTTACTGTAGAGCCTCGTACCCTGCAACTGGTCAAACAAATCATCGATCCTCGGAAGTGGATACTTATTCTTCACTATGGCTTTGTTCAGTTGCCTGTAATCGATGCACAGACGCATCGAACCATCTTTCTTTTTGACAAATAGGATGGGTGCACCCCAGGGCGATACGCTAGGGCGTATGTAACCCTTATCAAGGAGCTCTTGCAACTGAACCTTCAACTCCCTTAACTCCGCTGGTGCCATCCTATATGGGGCACGATAAATGGCAGACGTCCCCGGTAGTAACTCAATCCCAAACTCAACCTCTCTCGTCGGTGGAAATCCGGGAATTTCTTCCTGAAAGACATTAGGAAACTCCGCCACTACGGGTACATCCTCGACCTTTAATTCTTCCCTCTTTTCAGTAATATCAACAGCATAGATGAGATATCCTGTATGGCCCCGTTCCAACAATTGTGCCATCTTGACAGCAGATATCAAGGGGATCTCTGAACGGGAACCATCCCCATAGAATGTCCACTGGACTCCCATATCAGACCTGAACCGGACAGTCCTCTTCCTGCAGTTCACAACTGCCTGATACTTGTTCAGCATATCGATGCCCATAATGCAATCGAAGTCTGACATTCCCAGAACAATCAAATCTGACCTTAGCTTGTTACCCTCAAAATAAATGAGGCCGTCATAGACAATCTGATCAGCAATCAAACTTCTTCCAGCGGGTGTCGAGACTACGAGAGGCATGGGCGACGGAGAAGTGCATATGTGGTGCCTTTCCACAAAACATGTCGACACAAAAGAGTGTGACGCACCTGTGTCTATCAATATAAAAGCAGGGTGCGTAAATAAAAGACACGTACCCGCTATCACTTCCTCCGGAGCCGCTGTAGCTTGCTCCCTTGTCAATGCATAAACTTGCCCCTGAGGTGGCCCCATAGGCTGACCTCCATACTGCCTCGGTGCAAACGGTGGCCTGTGCTGCACTGCTCTATCCGCATGTCTCCCTGTAGTTCTATTGTCCCTCCCGATTAGGACATTACCGAGCAAAGTGGCCCTTATTGCCACATACGTAACAACCTACGAAGTCTTTCGTCGAATGTGGTTGCCCACAAAGAGAGCACTGGACCTTCCCAAATCTGCCTCCCTGAGACTGTCATCTTCCTGACGGGGCGTCATTCCTACGGTTTCCTTTCCAACGATTCTCGGGCCTCTTACCACTGAACCTCGAACTGATGTGTTCCCCCTTGGCTTGAACTGACCCCTCGGCTTCAAATTATCAGAAGTAGATTTCTGAGGGGGTGCTGAAGGTGGCACGGCATCAGGATACGCACCAACTCCCAGTTCGGCTAGCTCAGCCCGTGAAAGGGCGTCATCAAAGCAAGCAGGGCCATAAGTGACCACCCTGTCATACAGTTCAGGCCTCAAACCTTTCATGAAGTGCCTCATCTTTGCTTGAGTGCTTGAAGCGACGTGGGGCACATATCTGAGCAAAGAACAGTAATGGAGAGCATAATCTGACACAGGCATGTTACCTTGTTTAAGGTTAATAAACACATCCTCCTTAGCCTGCCGTGCAGCAGCTGAAAAATAGCGGGTCACAAACTGAGTTCGAAACATCTTCCAATTTATTTCCTGCCCCTGAGCCTCTTGCTCTACCACTGTGGTCTTCCACCACATTGATGCCTTCTTGGCCAGTCGGAATTCCGCTAACCTTATCCATGCTGACTTCGCACATGGAGCTGCCACAAATATCTGTTCATTTCTAACCACTCCTCAGCCAGTTCCCTTGTCTCAGTTCCTTCGAACATCGGGGTCGGTATGCCAGAAACTGAGCCAAACTTAGCACCCCAGGTAGTAACTGTTGCTCAGAGGGTTCTTCGCCCAAGGTTGGCGGTGGTAGGGATTGTACGCCCAGCACTTGCATTAACACTAATTGCATCACCCACTTCCACATTTGCTGCCATGCTGCAACACAAGGGTTAACAACCATACCCAAAAGCAGCTCATATAATACATCGTTAGAAAACCATAACATGTTAGTATAATAGTCATATACTTCATATGTAACATATGCACAAAACATGTTTAAAAAGGAGCACCTAGCCAACTTATTGCTAAGGATACCCTTCACTCATTCCCGGGTTCTCTAACCACTGCTCTGATACCACTAATGTAGGGTTTTCCTACCTTAACATGGTTATAATAATGTATTATGGACTAAACATGCATTAATAACATCTTAGGGTTCCGGTTGTTACATGAGCTAACAGGATTTTAGGCCAAAAATAAAAATTTCAAAACTTATTAGTTACATTCCCATAAACGAATGCTAACATTATAGGTTTATACTACTCCTAGAGTAGATACTATCATCCTGAATCCTATTCCTTTTTGTGCTCCTTGCAGCTCACTGCCTCAACCCGACCCTTAGCCCTTAAGTCCAAAAGTGTATCTACAGGGACAACCCATCATGAGCATGTACATCATTACTTAACATCATAAGATAATGGTATATAAATAAATGCATGAAATAATCGTTAACATATACTTCCTGGTTAATCGCATTAACCCACTTTTGTTGTCTCATATTCATGCATGTAATCATTAGATCTTGACATAAATGATTAAAATCGTACTTCACTTATATGCCTATAATCAACAATGTTAATTAGAAATGTGACTGTTCTGGTCCTGTTATGTCAGCGGCACAATTGGACCCCTCGCTCGACATATAGCGGTACTGTGATATCCCTCGCTACTCCTTGATAGCGGATATATCTCCTCGCTAGCTATGTCAGCGGTAAGTACCTTCCTCGCTTGCCCATAACAACCACCGGAACACTCTACCATTTCTAATGACATAGTTTAACATACATCATAAACATCATAACATCCTTACTCATCATAAACATCATCCTCACTTATCATTAACATCATCGTATCTTTACTTATCATTAACATCATCAATCTGTTACATAAATACTTATGCAATCATTGCATAGTCATAGTATAGGAGTGTGTTTTACCGTCCGATGCCCGTACGTCTCTTACGTACCTTAATCTCAAAAGTGGAGAAGTTGAAGAACTTTATCTCCTTGAAGTTGTTGGTACCTGAAATGGTTCTACACAACCATACAAATCAATATTAGAAGCCAATTATAGTCCAAATACCAAAAATTCAACAAAAAACACCATTTCCCACTTTTAAGCAGTTGGCGATCGATCGCTGCATCGAGGCGATCGATCGCGAGCCTTACCAATTGATCGCTTCGATGCAGCGATCGATCGCCAGACCACACTGGCTCGCGGCGATCGATCGCGCCATATATGATGATCGATCGCATGCCTTGTATTTCGCCACTGCTCTTCGGCGATCGATCGCTGCATTTGTAGCAATCGATCGCCACCTGCTGTGTAAGGACCCCCGTGCCCTTAACCCGTTATTAGTATATTAAGCCATACCATTAGTGCATATAATCATACTATCAGGGGGAAAACCATATGCAAGTGCAACACCATATGCTATCC
This sequence comes from Haberlea rhodopensis, assembly GCA_907163345.1. NCBI lineage: Eukaryota > Viridiplantae > Streptophyta > Magnoliopsida > Lamiales > Gesneriaceae > Haberlea > Haberlea rhodopensis. The sequence goes on from CAJQUN010000317.1 coordinate 54,827, forward strand.
AGAAAATTTCTTGCATTTAATCTACATAATAATCAAATTCCCCAACCAAGATTATTCATATAACATGCACCCTCATAATACACTAACATACTCTTAGTTCATTTAGCAATTCCATATCTAATTGCGTGCAAACCATAAATGAACAGAGAAGAGTCGTAGCCCGTTTATACATTCCATATACACGTAATATGTACTCACCTAAGAGCACCCAATGAATAAGCGTGTATTTAATGTATAAAACACTCTATTGGATACCGTTACTGGTACTTCGATCCTGGAAGCACCTCTCAAGCGCAACTCGATCTCGACTTTGGATCTGAGCGCCTATCCATCCAGCTCTGGTACCTCGATCCGGGAAGTACTTTTAATCAACAGCCCAAGTTCAACTCCAAAGCTGCTGCTACACCTGTACCACCTATCCCAACAGAGACAGCCCCCACACGGGGTGAGCATACCAATATCCCAAATCCAATAACCACAACAATACAATTCATAATTTACATAAATGTAAATGCTATGAAATACAAAATATACTACCTGGATGGTATCATCCTCATCCGGGGTTTCCTGTACTGTCCCTGTTCTCAAAACACTGAAACCATCAAATTCCCAAATGCTAGTTAATCATTACATTGATTAACGAATTCATTAGCCATATACCGGTATCATAATCAATACTATCAAATCATTAAACAATGATTACAAATTTCCCATATATCTCACTTATGGTTCCATAGTTCTATTTCATAGCTCGCTCTACAATAGCGGCGTTCCATTTCCACGCATACTCAACAGCAGCGGCGTCATAATCGATGTTCGCTCACAGGCGACAACATCCCAATCATTGCTCGCTCAAAAGAGGCACCATGTAATTCTCAATGCATACATAGACATTTGAAGCAAGTACCGTAAACCATGCATTTCAATATCCGTTTATTGCTAATACCATGTGTCATGCATTTCCACACACATTCATTGCAATACAGTGTACCAAGCACTCAACAATTGCAATTATATTAAAAGGCCATGCTCGTACGTCATACGTACCTTATAATTCCGTAGCTCGAGTCCAAACTTTGCTTGAGTTCCATACTGTGATATCCCCGAAAGGATTATGTGTAAACATGCTTTGATGTATTAACTTGATTATGTGTTAAAGGCATGTTTTAATTTGGGGTTTTGGGCTATGCTTTATGTGATAAATGCATGTAATTATGTTGGGGAATTAAGGAATGTGGTTGGTGTTATATTGATTTTGATGATATGGTTTAGGAGGCATGTTAGGTGTTTTTAATGATGTATTGATGTGGTAAAATTATAAAACATCAAAGAGGGATATTTTAATACATCGTATGAAATACCGGGACACAATTAAACACCACGAGGCCACCCAAACACACCACCCCCCCCCCCCCCCCCCACTTGGCCGCGACCCATGCCCCTACCACCTGTTTCCTGGAAAGATGTTTGGTCAAGCATGACTTTTGGTCTATCAGAATTAATCACTTCATCTCCTCCAAACTCTCCTCCTTCTCTCCTAAAACTCGAACCACACTCAGACAGCAGGTAGGAAGAAGAAGATCACGTTTTATTGTTCTTTTGCTTGAAGGAAAGTCGAGCCAAAAAGTGGTGAGGAGTCACATATTTTTCCCAGTTTTCAGATTTCTAGCATGTGTTTTCTTTGTAGCAGATTTGGCATGCTAGTGTAGGGTTCGATGAAATCTTGTTATGAGTATTTTTATGTGATGTTTATGAAGCCCCTAGCATGTCTTGTTAAGTAACTTGCATGCTTTATGTGTTAGATTTCTAGTTGAGAAAATGGTTCCTCGAACATCTGAGCAGGGGAAGTGCCATGTTTTCATGTTGAGTAAGGGTTCTATCATGAATATTTGAAGCATGCTAGCTTAGGTTTTGGTTGAACCTTTGATGTGAATACGTGTATGGTAGTTAATTGAAGATACCAGTATATTTCTTTGAGCATGTTTCATGTATTATGTGAAGGGTTTAATCATGGGAAAAGTGGTGTTCGAAAATTCTGGGCAAGATTCTAGTGCCCTGTTTTTCTGGATTTTTGGTTGAGGGTCAAACTTTTGGGGTTATTATGATGCATGTTAGGCTGAGAGTTTATTGAAACTTTGGTTTAAGACCCTTCATGGAAGTATGGTGAAGCCCCTAGTATTTTTATTCGTGCATATTATATGTGTTATGATATGGTTTTAAGTGTATGAAATGAGGTGCTCGGTAATTCTGGAAATCGCTCAAAGGAACAGAGTTGGCGATCGATCGCCAAGGAGGCGAGATCGATCGCGACGTTCCAGTCGGTTTTGGCGATCGATCGCCAATAAGGGGCGATCGATCGCTGATTTCATAATTTTGGTATACAAGGCAGTAGCATCTCGCGATCGATCGGGGCTAAGGGGCGATCGATCGCGAGATGACATTTTAGGGTAAATGTGATTTTTATTTGAGTTTTGATTCCGGATTATTATGAGGTGCCTAATATTGTGTTGTGTGGTTATGTAGAACCATCACAAGTGCCAGCACAGTCGAGGAGATAAAGTCAGTTGACTCCTCTATCTTTTGGAAAGGTACGTAAGCGACGTACGGGCATCCCAACGGTAACATGTACTTTATGTTTGTCTATTTGACACATGATAAATGCAAGGTGATGCATTAAGAGTATGATACATGTTGACATGCATTGTTTTTGCATATGTATGTTGTGAAATATAAGAGGTGTATTTCACGAGTCAAGGTTATCCTAGTGAGGATTTTAATGCTTACGCTAACGTCCATAAGAAGCGAGGAAGAATTCCGCTTACGTGGAAAAGTAAGAAGCATTGAAATGCACTATTGATAAGTGACTCAGGATTGAAATAAGGATTTAAGAAGGAAAGATATGTCATGACATTTATTTATGAAACCATATGTTCATATAATGTGTTATTATGAGTTATGGTACAGGGACAACAAATGGGCGTTGTAAATGCTTGGAAATACAGGAAGTGCTTTGTATTTATGATTTGTGCATTTACGCTTTACATTCATATTATGTTGAATATGAATCACAGTATGCTCATGTGTTGAGGGTTGTCTTTGTAGGTGCTTTTGACGATGAGAACCAGGGTCGGGGTTGATATGCTGAGCTGTAAGGAGTGCTACAGGATTAGCATGTTAGAGAATCTTTTGTATAGCTTCTACAAGAAGTAGAGTAAGACTAATGTAGTACCTTTTGTAGGAATATGTGAATTTCCTTTTTGAAACTTTTGGTACTGTAATCTCTTAAGCTCAGGTTAATCAACACGACTTACTACTCTGATTTATACATATGAATGTTTAGTTCTCTTAATTGCACCTAAGATTATGTTTGAGATCACGGGGTCTCACATTTAGTGGTATCAGAGCAGTGGTTAGATAACGAGGGAAGAGTGAAGGGTAGCCTTTAGAGACAAGTTGGCTAGGTATTCATTGTTGGGCATGTTATGCACGTGATGCATATTGTTGTATAAGTGTTACATGCTTTTGAATATGATACTCTTGTTATCTAATGGCTTATATTATGAACTGCTTTTGGTATTGTTGTTAACTTTTGTGTTACAGCATGGCGGCCGTTAACCCGGAAAACCTCAATGAAGAGGTAGGGGATATGGGCAGTATGAACGCTAGTATTGCTCAGACGAATCCGTTACCGCCACCTGCTGTAGGCTTGGAGCCTGTTGCATAGATACTGCTACCAGGGGAGATAAGTCTGACCCAGTTCTTGAGCTATCATCCACCGCTATTTGAAGGGACAGAGAGTGGGGAAGCAGCCGAGGAATGGCTTGAGAGACTGGAATAGATATTCGTATCGGCACCCTGTGCACGGACTGCCTGGCTGAGGTTGGCAGAGTTCCAATTATCGAAGAAGTCTTCCATGTGGTGGAAGACCACAGTCATGGAGCTGAGAGCTCAGGGTATGACGGTTGATTGGACTGTATTCAGGACCCGGTTTCTTAACCGGTACTTTTCGGCAGCTGCCAGACAGTTGAAGGAAGATGTATTCAATAGTTTGAAGCAGGGCAGCCTGTCAGTGTCAGACTACGATATGCAGTATTCCTCACTACTGAGGTATGTACCTCATATTGCTGTCAGCAGTCATGCCAAGATGAGGAACTTTCTGAAGGGACTAAGGCCAGAGCTATTTCTTCGGGTTGTCTCCAACAACCCCAGCTCATTTGATGACGCCCTGACACGGGCAAAATTGGCAGAGATTGCAGTGGGCGCGTACAAGGACGTTGTACCCCCTCTTGTACCACCACAGAGGCCTGTTGCTGATAGTCTGAGACCACGAGAGGATCAGTTCAAGGCTCGTGGGGCCTCATCATCTTCCTGATTTGGTGGGAAGAAGTCTCAGGGTCAGAAGCAGAACAATCGGGGACCCACACAGGGGAGCAAGGCAGGGGGAAGCAGGTGTAACAACTGTGGAGGATGTCACTTGTTACGTGACTGTCAGGGTTTCTTTGTCTGTGGCAAGATGGGCCACTTGGCTCGAGGTTGCCCCAATCGGGTAGGTCAGACAGACTCTGGGCCAAATAGGCCAAGGTTTGATGCTGGGAGGGCACCACAGAGACAGCAGTTTGCACCACGACCACCGGGAGGTCAGACGGCAGGACCGCCGCAGGGTCAAGTGTATGCACTGACTAGGGAGCAGGCTGAGGCAGCCCCGGAGGAGGTCATTGCTGGTACGTGCCATTTATTTACGTACCCTGCACTTATATTGATAGATACAGGTGCTTCCCATTCCTTTGTATCTACTGCTTTTGTGGAGAGACACCGCTTGTGCTCGTCTCTGTTACCCACGCCTCTCATGGTCTCGACACCCACGGGAAAGCATGTGATTGCAGACCGATTGTTATCTGATTCCCTCATTTATTTTGAGGGCAATGATCTGAGGGCCGATCTGATTCAGTTAGAGATGGCAGACTTTGACTGCATTATCGGCATTTATGTGTTGAGCAGATACCGAGCTGTGGTAGATTGCCAAAAGAGGATTGTTCGTTTTCTATCTGATTCGGGGTTCCAGTGGACTTTTTATGGGGACGGCTCTCATCCAAAGATTTCAGTGATCTCAGCGGTTAAGATGTCACGATTATTGGAACGCGGCCACACGGGCTACCTTATTTATGCCGTGGATGCTTCAAAAGAAAAGGAAGTGAGAGCCGAGGACATTCCGGTCGTGGCGGAGTTCACTGATGTGTTCCCAGATGAGATTCCGGGGTTTCCGCCTGTCAGGGATGTTGAGTTTGCCATTGAGCTGCTGCCAGGGACTTCTGCTATTTCTCGTGCCCCATACAAGATGGCACCGGCAGAGCTGAAAGTACAGTTACAGGAGCTCCTCGACAAGGGATACATTCGTCCTAGTGTATCGCCTTGGGGTGCACCAGTCTTGTTCGTGAAAAAGAAGGATGGTTCAATGCGTCTGTGCATTGACTACAGGCAATTGAACAAGGCCACAGTGAAGAACAGGTATCCACTTCCGAGGATCGATGATCTGTTCGACCAACTTCAGGGTACAGAGGTGTACTCAAAGATAGACTTGAGGTCAGGCTATCACCAGGTGTGGGTTAGAGCTGGTGATGTCCAAAAGACGGCTTTTAGGACTCGGTATGGACACTATGAGTTCTTGGTGATGCCTTTTGGTGTGACAAATGCACCTGCAGTCTTTATGAGCCTGATGAACAGAGTATTTCAGGAGTACCTCGATCAGTTTGTGATCGTATTCACTGATGACATCCTTGTCTATTCAAGGAGTGAAGAGGATCATGCCGATCATCTGAGGATAGTACTCCAGATCCTCAGAGATCATCAGTTGTACGCCAAACTCAGCAAGTGTGAGTTTTGGCTGAGCAGTGTAGCATTCTTGGGTCATATCATATCACGAGAAGGGATATCAGTAGACCCGAGGAAGATAGAGGCAGTTATGGATTGGTCTGCCCCTACTTCAGTCGGTGAGGTTCGGAGTTTCCTTGGTCTGGCCGGCTATTATGTGTAAGCATGCTTTGATGTATTAACTTGATTATGTGTTAAAGGCATGTTTTAATTTGGGGTTTTGGGCTATGCTTTATGTGATAAATGCATGTAATTATGTTGGGGAATTAAGGAATGTGGTTGGTGTTATATTGATTTTGATGATATGGTTTAGGAGGCATGTTAGGTGTTTTTAATGATGTATTGATGTGGTAAAATTATAAAACATCAAAGAGGGATATTTTAATACATCTTATGAAATACCGGGACACAATTAAACACCACGAGGCCACCCTAACACACCACCCCCCCCCCCCCCCACTTGGCTGCAACCCATGCCCCTACCCCCTGTTTCCTGGAAAGCTGTTTGGTCAAGCATGACTTTTGGTCTATCAGAATTAATCACTTCATCTCCTCCAAACTCTCCTCCTTCTCTCCCAAAACTCGAACCACACTCAGACAGCAGGTAGGAAGAAGAAGATCAAGTTTTATTGTTCTTTTGCTTGAAGGAAAGTCGAGCCAAAAAGTGGTGAGGAGTCACATATTTTTCCCAGTTTTCAGATTTCTAGCATGTGTTTTCTTTGTAGCAGATTTGGCATGCTAGTGTAGGGTTCGATGAAATCTTGTTATGAGTATTTTTATGTGATGTTTATGAAGCCCCTAGCATGTCTTGTTAAGTAACTTGCATGCTTTATGTGTTAGATTTCTAGTTGAGAAAAGGGTTCCTCGAACATCTGAGCAGGGGAAGTGCCCTGTTTTCATGTTGAGTAAGGGTTCTATCATGAATATTTGAAGCATGCTAGCTTAGGTTTTGGTTGAACCTTTGATGTGAATACGTGTATGGTAGTTTATTGAAGATACCAGTATATTTCTTTGAGCATGTTTCATGTATTATGTGAAGGGTTTAATCATGGGAAAAGTGGTGTTCGAAAATTCTGGGCAAGATTCTAGTGCACTGTTTTTCTGGATTTTTGGTTGAGGGTCAAACTTTTGGGGTTATTATGATGCATGTTAGGCTGATAGTTTATTGAAACTTTGGTTTAAGACCCTTCATGGAAGTATGGTGAAGCCCCTAGTATTTTTATTCGTGCATATTATATGTGTTATGATATGGTTTTAAGTGTATGAAATGAGGTGCTCGGTAATTCTGGAAATCGCTCAAAGGAACAGAGTTGGCGATCGATCGCCAAGGAGCCGAGATCGATCGCGACGTTCCAGTAGGTTTTGGCGATCGATCGCCAATAAGGGGCGATTGACCGCTTTATTTTTAAACAAAAGTTATTTCAAAGATTAGTGTGAAGCGATTCTACCGCAAGTGCACGGTTGTCAAGTTTTAGTATAGTAAAAATTAAGTACTGGTTGTTGAATCCACAGGGACTAACGTATAAGTACCAAATAAGATTAATAAAATTATATTTAGCCTACGATAAAAGAAGTTTGATTAACTAAAGCTAAATTAAACTAAAGAATAAAGATTAAACTAGAAATAATGAAAAGAATGGTTCCGGAAATGCAAAGGTAAGTTACTCGAGAAAATTACCGAGTTCGCCGTTCAATTATATTATCTCTAATGATTCAATGGAATTCTCAGTTTATCAACCAATTGATTTTAAAGGTGAAAGGTTTTCACTATTATTCGATACACTCTCTCGAGCTGTAACGAAACTAACAATAAATTAGAACAAGTCACTCTCGTGCACCTATTTACTAATCAAAGTTGCATAAATTATCAAAACCTTATAACTCTAAATCTCTCGATTCCAAGTTCTCACATATGCGATATCATCTCTCGATCTCAATCGTGACACACATCATAAATTAATGGAGCGTGTTACAACGTTATCTCTCGATCTCGGCTGTAACCCTCAAATTCAATCAAAGCTAGCTAGACTTTGATTTACACATGCAATTAATTTATGAACAATAACAATCAATGCACTCAAATACCAATGAATCAATAATCAAACACAACGAAATTAAAACTCAATAATATAAACTAAATTTAATTCAAATCAAATACATAAGAGTTTTATTGTCTCTCGACCTCAAAAACATCAAATGGAATTGAAAATCAAATAAACTAAAGTTTAGAAATACGATAAACGGTGGATGAATCCGTGCGTTGCACCGTGATTTCTTCTCTTGTTCCTTCCTTGCACTCCGGAATAGATTGGCTCGACCTTGGACGAAGAACGGGGATTGGATCTCCTTTTCCGGCGTTGGGTGGCGGCTCTCCTTGACCTAAAATTAGTCTGAAATGGTCTGATATCGTCCTCCTTTTGGAATGAATCCAAATTCCCGCTTAAAACCCCCACAATCACGATAAAAAAGGAAAATAAAATCTTCAGGATTTTGCGTCTCGATCGATCGGAAGGTTTTCTCGATCGATCGGCGCACTGTTCATGCCAGCTTTTGAAACTCACTGTCTCGCTCGATCGATCGAGATTTTCCACCGACCGATCGAGACTTTAATAAAATTTGCTCTGGAGTCACTGCCTCGCTCGATCGATCGGAAATTTGTACCGATCGATCGAGACTTGAATTTCTTTGATACTCAACTCTCTGCCTGGCTCGATCGATCGAGAGTAAATCTCGATCGATCGAGATTCCGAAAATCTCATTTCCTCAATTTTTGTTCTTTCACGCCTCGATTTCGCCCGTTATCGTCATATAAGCTAATTTCTTCCACTTCCGATCTATTTTCCTGAAACAAACGAATACACCAAAAAGCATAATATCATCCAGGAAAAAGAACGGAAAGTAGGAAGAATTTACAGTTAAAAACACTCAAAATCTAAGCCTATCAACTCCCCCAAACTTAGACTTGATCGTCCTCGAGCAAGCAATAAGCTCAAAAAGAAAAGTTAAACTCGATACTAAGCATGAATCATCTTTACAACATACGTAAAATCTCAGAAATCCTACTTACACATCAATAGAAGTCCTTCAACACTTAACAAGAAGCAATTTCTCCTAAGTTAAACAATACATCGCAACATCGGAACGTGCGTGTGTGCTATTGTCAAACATGAGTTACATACATATCTTTAAGATCAAAATGTGCCATATCAACTCCTAGTCAAGATTACTTTGAACTACTCTACAAATTTACTATCCAGCACTTCTCCACTAATGTAATTATTCCCTAGACTTGGATCAACAGGACTTTAAAAGCTTATAACGTTAGGCCTTTTGGTGTCGGCTCCAAAGAAAAGGTAGGATAGAAGCAAAGAAGAGAGTATAACAGAATCAGTTCAAAATCTTCTCACATAATCATTGAGCTTCTCTTCACATTTTCTAGCCTTGGCCACTTTGGGTCTTATTTAAATTTTCTTTTCAAGGCTTTTTCTCTACATCTTTTCTTTTTCTTTGCTCATTCTTTTGTTCATTTCATTTCTTTCACAATGAACTTCTCAACATATAACAATTTAATGCAATGAATGAGATTCATTATACTCTCCTAGGGATGGATGAAATTGTTCTTTTAGGCTCAAACCAAGGTGGGTATTATGATTTGCCAAGAATGCCGAATGGGGGTCTAATCATATGCAATGCATATACCATTCTTTTTCAATAAGGCTCAAAAGGGGGACACTAAGGAATAATGTATACAAGGTAGGCTTGAAAGACACAAACGGTCCAAAGATTGCCTAAATCATCTCCAAGTCTAGTTCCTAATTATAAATTTCGCCTCAAAGTGCTTTCGCTAAACTGTAGAGTTATCTAAGATACTCAAGACTCATCATAGTTAACACAAGTTTTCAATTTAATCAATACATACTTCACTCAATCATGACTCAATAAGTGCTCAAATTATTCCTCAGTTTTGACATGTAGTTAACAAAGGATATATACAAACAAGTTAAGCATTTCCATGACTCCTATCTAGATGAGGATTAATTTCATCATGTATTACCGTTGCAAATCTAATTCATCAATTCTCGAAAATAACTCAATCAATAAAAAAAATTTTGTTGTGCTCAAGGACGATTCAAGTGACAATTAAGCACACAACATGTGGATAAAACAAGTTAAACAAGCAAACCACTCCCCCAAACTTAACTGAAACATTGTCCTCAATGTTTAAAAGAATCAAAAGGGAAAAAGTAAACTCCCCTGATCAAGACGCTTGCATGAGGATTGAGGAAGTTTGGCTTTTGAAAGCTCCACTGCTGTAGGGGTTCATCGCTCCACTTGAGTACCTCGCAAAAGAAGGATGCTAGAAAAAAAAAATCGACAAGAGAGAAAAACAAACTAACTGCAAAATTGAAAATAAAACAAAGCTAAATGCAAAAGGATACGCTTGGGTTGCCTCCCAAGAAGCGCTGATTTCTAGTCGTCGGCTTGACCATCAGAAACAACCATCAAAGAGCGGTTGCCGCCCATAGTAAGTATCATATGATACTACTAATGGGTCTTCATATAGTATGCCCTCAAGCTTGGCAAGAGTGTAACGGTGTAAGCTCGTTGCTCCAACAACTTTCTTCATGACATAGTGAGCATGGGAGAATGATTCTTGAATTGGCTTCATCTCATGGACGGCGTAGTGCGGTGAAGTTGGTGGCATCGATGAGGAATACGTATCCACATATGGCCCATAACATGCCTTCATCGATGGGTGGATATCAAATTTCTCGAAAATCTCATCATCCAACTTCACTCTTGGCTCGTTGTCCCATAGGATCTCCTCAGATGCCTTTCCCACTGTAGGCTCAATCACTTCCATAGGCTCAACTTCCCTTGATTCTTCCCCATGAGTCGGATCACTCCCCCAAACTTGATTGGTTGAGTGATCATCATCATGTAACCAGGCCTGATTTGTAGATCTCGTCTCCTCCTCTTGGCAGCTCATTGTGATGTCCCCGAAATAATTATATGCGATTTGGGCATGTTTATGTGATTTATGGTGATAAATGAATTATGTGTCGGCATTGTTTATCATATGAAATGCTTAGTCACATGATAGGAATGATCTGGTAAAGCATTTCGGAGTGCATGTTATTCATGTGGGGAATTTGAGTGTTATGATAGTTTATTTGATGTGGGTTGTGTTTTTTTGGGAAAGCATGATTTTAATGGAGACTTTGAATCCATTGTGGTAATATGCTTTTAAAATATCATGTAGAGGTATTTCATACATCATGCTTGTAATTTATCATACATTAAAAGTTTTGAAATTAACTAGCATGACAAAGAGGGCCTCTTGCATTGCTTTACATCCCATCACCCCATCCCTCTCAGATTTTGTCTCTAAACCTCATCCATTCACTCCATTAGCTGCCATTTTCGTTTTTGAGACTGGAGTGGAAGAGAAGACTTGAAAAAGGAAGAGTTTTTGTGTTTTCTTGCCAAAAACTTGAAGCTCAAGTGGTAAGCTTCCTTTATAGTAAAGTCTTGTTGAGTCTTGGTTGATTTATAGCTTGTTTTTGAGGTTAAATGAGTGGATCTTGGTTCATCTTGTTATTCATGGTGGGAGATGTATTTTCATGTTGTTTTGTGGTTATATGTTGAGCTTAGTGGTTGTTTTTGGTTGTACATGAGTATAGGTGTGGTTAGAAGCTCATACTTGGATGTTTCTCGCTGAAACAGGGTTTCTCGATCGATCGGAAATTTGGTCCGATCGATCGAGCAAGACAGTACCTAAGCCAGGCGTAAAAATAGCTTACCGATCGATCGACGTTTTTACCGATCGATCGGTGTGATGTCTCGATCGATCGGTAAAATGGTCCGATCGATCGGTGGAGGCAGTATCCAGATGCCTGATTTTCTCAACTTGGCGATCGATCGAGGCTTGGGGCCGATCGATCGCAAGGCCTAAATTTTGGATTTTGAGATTTTTGTTCTATATGGTGATGTTTTTGATAATGGTTCCTTTATTGGTTTCTAATATGGATTCATGTGATTATGTAGAACCATCCCAGGTAGCCACACAGCCTAGGAGATAAAGTCCACGATATCTCCACTTTTGGAACCAAGGTACGTAGTGAGACGTACGAGCATCGGACGGTAAAACGTGCCATACATTTAATTATGTACATTGTGGATAGTGAATCCTTACACGTGATGATATATGTGAAATGATTGTGAATTACCGTGATAATGGAATCAACTATTGTGATTGATTAATGTGATGGGAATTGATGAATGTTCCGGTAGCCTTTATCTCCGAGCGAGGGAGGTACTTGCCGCTGTCATATGAAGCGATGGTAGTATGATATTTGCCGCTGTCATGTCTAAGCGAGGTAACATGCCGCTGTCATTGTCGAAGCGAGGGATATCATATGATGCCGCTATATGTCGAAGCGAGGGGTCCTAAAATTCCGCTGTTGTATTGGGACCGGAACAGTCATAATTCAAGTGGTTAAAGTGAATTATTGTGATTATAATTGGAAACGCGTTATCGATCATTATATCTTGAACTAATGATTTTGTGCATAAGCTTGTGAAACAGGAACGACAATGAAATGTGCTAATGTGGTAATCGAGGAGCATATCAATTAATCGTTTCATACGCTTAATTATTTTTTAAGTTGAATTGTGTTAAGTGATGATGTATATATATATGCTCATGGTGAGTTGTTCCTGTAGGTACATTTTGAATCAAGGGGGCTGAGGGTCGGTTGAACTGTGAGCTGTTGAAAGTGTAAATGAAGATAGAGTACAGGAATCTTGGATAGTCTCTACTCGAGAAGTAGTCTAATGCTATCACTTAAACATTCATGATCGAGAATGTAACTGATTAATTGTTGAAGTTTTATTTTGGCCTGTAACCTAATTGTGCTCACATCAAACCAGAATCCTAAGATGTCTTTAATACATATTTAGCCCTATTTATATCTTGAATTCACTGTTAAGGTTTAGGGTCCTTACACTCATTGAGATGGTTTCCACTAGAATTGCAAATTGCTGCTCTAGATGACGTATATAATTGGTCTGGTTCTCTAAACGTTGATCAGTTGATGCCATGAGTCTAAATAACATATTCTCTGATTGAGTCGTTCCTTCTACAAAACTATCTTTCTTCTCGCCGTGATGCTCAAAGGTTTGGTGCGTATCATTAAGGTAGTGAGGCTCTGGTGGGTATTGGTGACTCCAACCTTGCAAGGAAGGATCACAATGCCAGTGGTAATCGAAGTCCGCCATATCATTGAACAGGTGTAATACACTGTCCTCATCTCTATCAACCAGGGGACTCCCATTCATCAGTGCTCCTTTGAATACCCATCCTCGTGTCTGTGCATCCAAACCTTTGAAGAAATGTTGCAGAAGAGTATAGTTCGAAAAGTTGTGATACCTGAATGTGTCTGCCAGTTCATCGAATCTCTCCCACGCCGAATAAAACGGCTCTGAAAATTGTTGGGCAAATCTTGTGAAGACTTGTTGATGAAGCATCACAAGTACCTCGCAAGAAAAACAAATAACATACTTAAATAAAATAATAAAGTTTTTTTTTTTTCGAAAATAACAAAAAGAAAAAGAAAACAAAAACGCAATAATAAAATTGGCTAAATTACAATTAACTAATCTGGTATGATATTATACAGATTAGTCCCCGGCAACGGCGCCAAAAACTTGACCGCTTTATTTTTAAACAAAAGTTATTTCAAAGATTAGTGTGAAGCAATTCTACCGCAAGTGCACGGTTGTCAAGTTTTAGTATAGTAAAAATTAAGTACAGGTTGTCGAATCCACAGGGACTAACGTATAAGTACCAAATAATATTAATAAAATTATATTTAGCCTACGATAAAAGAAGTTGGATTAACTAAAGCTAAATTAAACTAAAGAATAAAGATTAAACTAGAAATAATGAAAAGAATGGTTCCGGAAATGCAAAGGTAAGTTACTCGAGAAAATTACCGAGTTCGCCGTTCAATTATGTTATCTCTAATGATTCAATGGAATTCTCAGTTTATCAACCAATTGATTTTAAAGGTGAAAGGTTTTCACTATTATTCGATACACTCTCTCGAGCTGTAACAAAACTAACAATAAATTAGAACAAGTCACTCTCGTGCACCTATTTACTAATTCAAAGTTGCATAAATTATCCAAACCTTATAACTCTAAATCTCTCGATTCCAAGTTCTCACATATGCGAGATCATCTCTCGATCTCAATCGTGACATACATCATAAATTAATGGAGCGTGTTACAACGTTATCTCTCGATCTCGGCTGTAACCCTCAAATTCAATCAAAGCTAGCTAGACTTTGATTTACACATGCAATTAATTTATGAACAATAACAATCAATGCACTCAAATACCAATGAATCAATAATCAAACACAACGAAATTAAAACTCAATAATATAAACTAAATTTAATTCAAATCAAATACATAAGAGTTTTATTGTCTCTCGACCTCAAAAACATCAAATGGAATTGAAAATCAAATAAACTAAAGTTTAGAAATACGATAAACGGTGGATGAATCCGTGCGTTGCACCGTGATTTCTTCTCTTGTTTCTTCATTGCACTCCGGAATAGATTGGCTCGACCTTGGACGAAGAACGGGGATTGGATCTCCTTTTCCGGCGTTGGGTGGCGGCTCTCCTTGACCTAAAATTAGTCTGAAATGGTCTGATATCGTCCTCCTTTTGGAATGAATCCAAATTCCCGCTTAAAACCCCCACAATCACGATAAAAAAGGAAAATAAAATCTTCAGGATTTTGCGTCTCGATCAATCGGAAGGTTTTCTCGATCGATCGGCGCACTGTTCATGCCAGCTTTTGAAACTCACTGTCTCGCTCGATCGATCGAGATTTTCCACCGACCGATCGAGACTTTAATAAAATTTGCTCTGGAGTCACTGCCTCGCTCGATCGATCGGAAATTTGTACCGATCGATCGAGACTTGAATTTCTTTGATACTCAACTCTCTGCCTGGCTCGATCGATCGAGAGTAAATCTCGATCGATCGAGATTCCGAAAATCTCATTTCCTCAATTTTTGTTCTTTCACGCCTCCATTTCGCCCGTTATCTTCATATAAGCTCATTTCTTCCACTTCCGATCTATTTTCCTGAAACAAACGAATAAACACCAAAAAGCATAATATTATGATGCATGTTAGGCTGAGAGTTTATTGAAACTTTGGTTTAAGACCCTTCATGGAAGTATGGTGAAGCCCCTAGTATTTTTATTCGTGCATATTATATGTGTTATGATATGGTTTTAAGTGTATGAAATGAGGTGCTCGGTAATTCTGGAAATCGCTCAAAGGAACAGAGTTGGCGATCGATCGCCAAGGAGGCGAGATCGATCGCGACGTTCCAGTGGGTTTTGGCGATCGATCGCCAATAAGGGGCGATCGATCCCTGAATTCATAATTTTGGTATACAAGGCAGTAGCATCTCGCGATCGATCGGGGCTAAGGGGCGATCGATCGCGAGATGACATTTTAGGGTAAATGTGATTTTTATTTGAGTTTTGATTCCGGATTATTATGAGGTGCCTAATATTGTGTTGTGTGGTTATGTAGAACCATCACAGGTGCCAGCACAGCCGAGGAGATAAAGTCAGTTGACTCCTCTATCTTTTGGAAAGGTACGTAAGCGACGTACGGGCATCCCAACGGTAACATGTACTTTATGTTTGTCTATTTGACACATGATAAATGCAAGGTGATGCATTAAGAGTATGATACATGTTGACATGCATTGTTTTTGCATATGTATGTTGTGAAATATAAGAGGTGTATTTCACGAGTCAAGGTTATCCTAGTGAGGATTTTAATGCTTACGCTAACGTCCATAAGAAGCGAGGAAGAATTCCGCTTACGTGGAAAAGTAAGAAGCATTGAAATGCACTATTGATAAGTGACTCAGGATTGAAATAAGGATTTAAGAAGGAAAGATATGTCATGACATTTATTTATGAAACCATATGTTCATATAATGTGTTATTATGAGTTATGGTACAGGGACAACAAATGGGCGTTGTAAATGCTTGGAAATACAGGAAGTGCTTTGTATTTATGATTTGTGCATTTACGCTTTAGATTCATATTATGTTGAATATGAATCACAGTATGCTCATGTGTTGAGGGTTGTCTTTGTAGGTGCTTTTGACGATGAGAACCAGGGTCGGGGTTGATATGCTGAGCTGTAAGGAGTGCTACAGGATTAACATGTTAGAGAATCTTTTGTATAGCTTCTACAAGAAGTAGAGTAAGACTAATGTAGTACCTTTTGTAGGAATATGTGAATTTCCTGTTTGAAACTTTTGGTACTGTAATCTCTTAAGCTCAGGTTAATCAACACGACTTACTACTCTGATTTATACATATGAATGTTTAGTTCTCTTAATTGCACCTAAGATTATGTTTGAGATCACGGGGTCTCACACATACCTCGAGAAATATGTGCTAAAACACATAAACAACTCACAAATAAGTATAAGCATGCAACCACGTGTCCAAGCACGTTCAAGACTCCCAATCATATCGTCAATCCATGACGATTACCACAATAAAAGCCCCCCCGGCTAGGCATGCATAATACCCAAAATAACTCATTTTATATGTTTAAAAAGATAGCCAAGAATTCATCCGAGAATTCCATTTAATTTACTTGGCTCCAACCAACCATTTTAAAAGTCTAGCATTCCTATTGGAATGAGAACA
This sequence comes from Haberlea rhodopensis, assembly GCA_907163345.1. Taxonomy (NCBI): domain Eukaryota; kingdom Viridiplantae; phylum Streptophyta; class Magnoliopsida; order Lamiales; family Gesneriaceae; genus Haberlea; species Haberlea rhodopensis. The sequence continues at coordinate 71,460 of CAJQUN010000317.1, forward strand.
TTGCCCCGGAAGCCGACCATTTAAGTCGTAAATCCAAAATCCCACGAAAAAGCTAAGAAAACAACAATCACATGCTGGCGATCGATCGCTATACCGGGCGATCGATCGCTAGCCCCTTGGCGATCGATCGCTCGATATGGGGATCGATCGCCAGACCTTACTGGCGCGAGGCGATCGATCGCTCCAAAAGTGGCGATCGATCGCCACAATGCTGAAAAGCGTACTGCCTGCATGCGATCGGTTGCCTGCTACGGGCGATCGATCGCCATGCCCTCGAAAACCACCATTTTTAAAAGCTTGAAACCTCCCCAATACATACCCCAACTCCTCCCAACTCAAAACCACAACAAAACAACATCCAAGGACCTCCAAGAAGGGTGTTAGACTTGAATTAAAACAAACCCAAAAGATTTCAAGATTTTCATCAAAATCACCCAACCCAAACCAACCTCAAAACTCAACCAAAATCAACAAAACTACTATCAAATCAAAGCTACAAGAGAGGAGGAAGAGATTACCAGCTTTTCTTCAAGAGATCCGGCCCCTAAATCGTGTTCCCAACGATTTTGTTGAAGGGGAAAGAGGGGAAGGGTTTTGGGGGTGGTTATCGCAGGAGAGGGGAGAGAGAATAGGAAATGGATTCCAAATGACGGAATCCCGAGTCCAACGGGTATATATAGCAAAAATACCCCATCACACCAATACCTCCACAAATACATCATGATTCATTAAAAATAATCTGTTTTCAAAAACTCTCTCTCCAACATTAAATCCCCATACAGGCCCCAACAAAAGCACCCCGGACTCCAAGTCCCACTGAAAACCCAGCTCATAGGTTTTCCACCGAAATGAGAATACAATCTCAACTTTTGGATCCAACGATCCCAAATGCCCGATTAAACAGCCTCGGGAGACGCAAAACCACAATTAATTCCTAATTGCCACAATTAAAATCCATCAAGGATTATTACCACACCGGGATTAACACCGTAAATCCCCGGACATCACAATTATCTCCCACTAATAAAATTTCGTCCTCGAAATTGCACCGGTGTACTCTACGTAACACCAGGACTACACAAACAAAACAAAGCCATGACCCCGATTCTGGACCTCATTGGAATCAAATCATCAACTGCGAGAACACCAATCTCGCACCAAGCTCTACAATAGAGCAAACGCCAAAACCAATACAAACCCGAAAGATAACAACATACCTCGATGTGAATTGTCCCGGGAGTCAGTCCACCATGACTGCAAATAAATCAAAACCCCATTGGTTCTAATATAGATATCTCTCCATGATATCCACCACTCACCCACGATACTTAACACACATCGTTATGATGGGAACCACTAGTATACAATCAGTATACTCCCGGAAAATCCGGTTTCGCTTTCCCGTTCATCTCCTCCAAAGGAGTAGTTGTACCCTTTGCAACCCGGATCGGGTAAACCACGATCACTAATCCACACAAAACACATCACTACAGATGGCTACAACCATATGTTCCAAGAAGTCCCATTTTGGTCCAAAACACACTATCGAGACTCTACAAGGTCTCAAGTTCCACAGGGGACATGCAAGACAAACAATTGTATTCCCAAACACGTGTCGACCGTGACACTAAACAAATCCGAATCCTGGCCATCCCTCATTTATCCTGGCATTCAACAATCCTAAAACAGGAAGGAGATTACCAGCTTTTCTTCAAGAGATCCGGCCCCTAAATCTTGTTCCCAACGATTTTGTTGAAGGGGAAAGAGGGGAAGGGTTTTGGGGGTGGTTATCGCAGGAGAGGGGAGAGAGAATAGGAAATGGATTCCAAATGACGGAATCCCGAGTCCAACGGGTATATATAGCAAAAATACCCCAACACACCAATACCTCCACAAATACATCATGATTCATTAAAAATCATATGTTTTCAAAAACTCTCTCTCCAACATTAAATCCCCATACAGGCCCCAACAAAAGCACCCCGGACTCCAAGTCCCACTGAAAACCCAGCTCATAGGTTTTCCACCGAAATGAGAATACAATCTCAACCTTTGGATCCAACGATCCCAAATGCCCGATTAAACAGCCTCGGGAGACGCAAAACCGCAATTAATTCCTTATTGCCACAATTAAAATCCATCAAGGATTATTACCACACCGGGATTAACTCCGTAAATCCCCGGACATCACAATTATCTCCCACTAATAAAATTTCGTCCTCGAAATTGCACCGGTGTACGCTACGTAACACCAGGACTACACAAACAAAACAAAGCCATGACCCCGATTCTGGACCTCATTAGAATCGAATCATCAACTGCGAGAACACCAATCTCGCACCAAGCTCTACAATAGAGCAAACGCCAAAACCAATACAAACCCGAAAGATAACAACATACCTCGATGTGAATTGTCCAGGGAGTCAGTCCACCATGACTGCAAATAAATCAAAACCCCATTGGTTCTAATATAGATATCTCTCCATGATATCCACCACTCGCCCACGATGCTTAACACACATCGTTATGATGGGAACCACTAGTATACAATCAGTATACTCCAGGAAAATCCGGTTTCGCTTTCCCGTTCATCTCCTCCAAAGGAGTAGTTGTACCCTTTGCAACCCGGATCGGGTAAACCACGGTCACTAATCCACACAAAACACATCACTACAGATGGCTACAACCATATGTTCCAAGAAGTCCCATTTTGGTCCAAAACACACTATCGAGACTCTACAAGGTCTCAAGTTCCACAGGGGACATGCAAGACAAACAATTGTATTCCCAAACACGTGTCGACCGTGACACTAAACAAATACGAATCCTGGCCATCCCTCATTTATCCTGAGATTCAACAATCCTAAAACAGGAAGGAGATTACCAGCTTTTCTTCAAGAGATCCGGCCCCTAAATCTTGTTCCCAACGATTTTGTTGAAGGGGAAAGAGGGGAAGGGTTTTGGGGGTGGTTATCGCAGGAGAGGGGAGAGAGAATAGGAAATGGATTCCAAATGACGGAATCCCGAGTCCAACGGGTATATATAGCAAAAATACCCCAACACACCAATACCTCCACAAATACATCATGATTCATTAAAAATCATATGTTTTCAAAAATTCTCTCTCCAACATTAAATCCCCATACAGGCCCCAACAAAAGCACCCCGGACTCCAAGTCCCACTGAAAACCCAGCTCATAGGTTTTCCACCGAAATGAGAATACAATCTCAACCTTTGGATCCAACGATCCCAAATGCCCGATTAAACAGCCTCGGGAGACGTAAAACCGCAATTAATTCCTAATTGCCACAATTAAAATCCATCAAGGATTATTACCACACCGGGATTAACTCCGTAAATCCCCGGACATCACAATTATCTCCCACTAATAAAATTTCATCCTCGAAATTGCACCGGTGTACTCTACGTAACACCAGGACTACACAAACAAAACAAAGCCATGACCCCGATTCTGGACCTCATTAGAATCGAATCATCAACTGCGAGAACACCAATCTCGCACCAAGCTCTACAATAGAGCAAACGCCAAAACCAATACAAACCCGAAAGATTACAACATACCTCGATGTGAATTGTCCCGGGAGTCAGTCCACCATGACTGCAAATAAATCAAAACCCCATTGGTTCTAATATAGATATCTCTCCATGATATCCACCACTCGCCCACGATGCTTAACACACATCGTTATGATGGGAACCACTAGTATACAATCAGTATACTCCCGGAAAATCCGGTTTCGCTTTCCCGTTCATCTCCTCCAAAGGAGTAGTTGTACCCTTTGCAACCCGGATGGGGTAAACCACGGTCACTAATCCACACAAAACACATCACTACAGATGGCTACAACCATATGTTCCAAGAAGTCCCACTTTGGTCCAAAACACACTATCGAGACTCTACAAGGTCTCAAGTTCCACAGGGGACATGCAAGACAAACAATTGTATTCCCAAACACGTGTCGACCGTGACACTAAACAAATCCGAATCCTGGCCATCCCTCATTTATCCTGGGATTCAACAATCCTAAAACAGGAAGGAGATTACCAGCTTTTCTTCAAGAGATCCGGCCCCGAAATCTTGTTCCCAACGATTTTGTTGAAGGGGAAAGAGGGGAAGGGTTTTGGGGGTGGTTATCGCAGGAGAGGGGAGAGAGAATAGGAAATGGATTCCAAATGACGGAATCCCGAGTCCAACGGGTATATATAGCAAAAATACCCCAACACACCAATACCTCCACAAATACATCATGATTCATTAAAAATCATATGTTTTCAAAAACTCTCTCTCCAACATTAAATCCCCATACAGGCCCCAACAAAAGCACCCCGGACTCCAAGTCCCACTGAAAACCCAGCTCATAGGTTTTCCACCGAAATGAGAATACAATCTCAACCTTTGGATCCAACGATCCCAAATGCCCGATTAAACAGCCTCGGGAGACGCAAAACCGCAATTAATTCCTAATTGCCACAATTAAAATCCATCAAGGATTATTACCACACCGGGATTAACACCGTAAATCCCCGGACATCACAATTATCTCCCACAAATAAAAGTTCGTCCTCGAAATTGCACCGGTGTACTCTACGTAACACCAGGACTACACAAACAAAACAAAGCCATGACCCCGATTCTGGACCTCATTAGAATCGAATCATCAACTGCGAGAACACCAATCTCGCACCAAGCTCTACAATAGAGCAAACGCCAAAACCAATACAAACCCGAAAGATAACAACATACCTCGATCTGAATTGTCCCGGGAGTCAGTCCACCATGACTGCAAATAAATCAAAACCCCATTGGTTCTAATATAGATATCTCTCCATGATATCCACCACTCGCCCACGATGCTTAACACACATCGTTATGATGGGAACCACTAGTATACAATCAGTATACTCCCGAAAAATCCGGTTTCGCTTTCCCGTTCATCTCCTCCAAAGGAGTAGTTGTACCCTTTGCAACCCGGATCGGGTAAACCACGGTCACTAATCCACACAAAACACATCACTACAGATGGCTACAACCATATGTTCCAAGAAGTCCCATTTTGGTCCAAAACACACTATCGAGACTCTACAAGGTCTCAAGTTCCACAGGGGACATGCAAGACAAACAATTGTATTCCCAAACACGTGTCGACCGTGACACTAAACAAATCCGAATCCTGGCCATCCCTCATTTATCCTGGGATTCAACAATCCTAAAACAGGAAGGAGATTACCAGCTTTTCTTCAAGAGATCCGGCTCCTAAATCTTGTTCCCAACGATTTTGTAGAAGGGGAAAGAGGGGAAGGGTTTTGGGGGTGGTTATCGCAGGAGAGAGGAGAGAGAATAGGAAATGGATTCCAAATGACGGAATCCCGAGTCCAACGGGTATATATAGCAAAAATACCCCAAGACACCAATACCTCCACAAATACATCATGATTCATTAAAAATCATCTGTTTTCAAAAACTCTCTCTCCAACATTAAATCCCCATACAGGCCCCAACAAAAGCACCCCGGACTCCAAGTCCCACTGAAAACCCAGCTCATAGGTTTTCCACCGAAATGAGAATACAATCTCAACCTTTGGATCCAACGATCCCAAATGCCCGATTAAACAGCCTCGGGAGACGCAAAACCGCAATTAATTCCTAATGGCCACAATTAAAATCCATCAAGGATTATTACCACACCGGGATTAACACCGTAAATCCCCGGACATCACAATTATCTCCCACTAATAAAATTTCGTCCTCGAAATTGCACCGGTGTACTCTACGTAACACCAGGACTACACAAACAAAACAAAGCCATGACCCCGATTCTGGACCTCATTAGAATCGAATCATCAACTGCGAGAACACCAATCTCGCACCAAGCTCTACAATAGAGCAAACGCCAAAACCAATACAAACCCGAAAGATAACAACATACCTCGATGTGAATTGTCCCGGGAGTCAGTCCACCATGACTGCAAATAAATCAAAACCCCATTGGTTCTAATATAGATATCTCTCCATGATATCCACCACTCGCCCACGATGCTTAACACACATCGTTATGATGGGAACCACTAGTATACAATCAGTATACTCCCGGAAAATCCGGTTTCGCTTTCCCGTTCATCTCCTCCAAAGGAGTAGTTGTACCCTTTGCAACCCGGATCGGGTAAACCACGGTCACTAATCCACACAAAACACATCACTACAGATGGCTACAACCATATGTTCCAAGAAGTCCCATTTTGGTCCAAAACACACTATCGAGACTCTACAAGGTCTCAAGTTCCACAGGGGACATGCAAGACAAACAATTGTATTCCCAAACACGTGTCGACCGTGACACTAAACAAATACGAATCCTGGCCATCCCTCATTTATCCTGAGATTCAACAATCCTAAAACAGGAAGGAGATTACCAGCTTTTCTTCAAGAGATCCGGCCCCTAAATCTTGTTCCCAACGATTTTGTTGAAGGGGAAAGAGGGGAAGGGTTTTGGGGGTGGTTATCGCAGGAGAGGGGAGAGAGAATAGGAAATGGATTCCAAATGACGGAATCCCGAGTCCAACGGGTATATATAGCAAAAATACCCCAACACACCAATACCTCCACAAATACATCATGATTCATTAAAAATCATCTGTTTTCAAAAACTCTCTCTCCAACATTAAATCCCCATACAGGCCCCAACAAAAGCACCCCGGACTCCAAGTCCCACTGAAAACCCAGCTCATAGGTTTTCCACCGAAATAAGAATACAATCTCAACATTTGGATCCAACGATCCCAAATGCCCGATTAAACAGCCTCGGGAGACGCAAAACCGCAATTAATTCCTAATTGCCACAATTAAAATCTATCAAGGATTATTACCACACCGGGATTAACACCGTAAATCCCCGGACATCACAATTATCTCCCACTAATAAAATTTCGTCCTCGAAATTGCACCGGTGTACTCTACGTAACACCAGGACTACACAAACAAAACAAAGCCATGACCCCGATTCTGGACCTCATTAGAATCGAATCATCAACTGCGAGAACACCAATCTCGCACCAAGCTCTACAATAGAGCAAACGCCAAAACCAATACAAACCCGAAAGATAACAACATACCTCGATCTGAATTGTCCCGGGAGTCAGTCCACCATGACTGCAAATAAATCAAAACCCCATTGGTTCTAATATAGATATCTCTCCATGATATCCACCACTCGCCCACGATGCTTACACACATCGTTATGATGGGAACCACTAGTATACAATCAGTATACTCCCGGAAAATCCGGTTTCGCTTTCCCGTTCATCTCCTCCAAAGGAGTAGTTGTACCCTTTGCAACCCGGATCGGGTAAACCACGGTCACTAATCCACACAAAACACATCACTACAGATGGCTACAACCATATGTTCCAAGAAGTCCCATTTTGGTCCAAAACACACTATCGAGACTCTACAAGGTCTCAAGTTCCACAGGGGACATGCAAGACAAACAATTGTATTCCCAAACACGTGTCGACCGTGACACTAAACAAATCCGAATCCTGGCCATCCCTCATTTATCCTGGGATTCAACAATCCTAAAACAGGAAGGCTATCGAATTAACCAACAAGAACTACCATGGTTCCAAAACACGACAATCCCTCCTCGGGGAAGTCAAACAACCCTCACGATCAATCATCAGAATGTATCGTGTCATCGAGATTACCGATCTCGAATTGCCCCAATCTCCCACCGGAGATTCATCAAACCAAGCACACTAACCCGACGTTCAACAAGGAACGAAATAGAGTTGGCATTCGTATACATACACGGGTATACATGTCAAAGCACCAACACAACAGGCACACTCAAAGCAATAGACTCGGGTATCTCCAAGCATACCCAAAGTCCCAAAACCTGCTGTCAAACCTCGATTATTCTCACTCCACGGAGAATAGTGGTCGACAGACCAAAGCCAAAGGGTGTGATTTCAACATCAACACAACACAACCAAAGCAACGAATCTCCCAACAGATTCAACCAGCAGGTATATCAATACCGCCTTTCCCAAAAGGATAGTGTCATGAATCCATGACCCTCCAACCTCGAACCACCGTCCGGAAAACTGGATATACATACCAACATACATCTCGGAACCAAAATATGCAATTGGTTCAGAATAGTGCATCGAAGCCACTATCATCAAATCAAAACTCGTATACGCCAGGTATACCCAACCAACGATGCCCTGTACTATTACCATAGTACCACACAACTCGAGCATCACCCCGGAGACGTCTCCTCGAGCGTCTCACTGGAAGTACGAAGCCATCACCTAGTCCAACACTAGTAGGGCTTACCCTGGTTGATTCACGATCAACCTTCAACCAATACTAGCTGTCTCCATGACAGTACAATCCAAATCTCTCCAAGAGATAAAGTCAGTATAGTAGTGTCACTCCACTAACTATACCACACAATTCCAATTGTGACTTCCGTCGCATACTGTGATGTCCGGGAATAATTAATAATTTTTATTGGATTTAATTATGATGTTTATATGATATGTCGAGATTTAATTCTTGGGTATTGGATTTCGGAGCGGTGTTGGGATAAATGATTCCGAGATCGAATTTATAATATTATTTAAACTAAGGGGTTCTTGTTTTATGATAGCAATGAGATTTAAAAATTAAGGGATAATAATTTAAGGGGTTAAAATAAATTTTAATGGTGTGGTTGACTTTAAGTTGGGGATTAAACCAAACAAAGACACACATTTCACCTCCCACAACACTCAAAAATCGCCCCATCCTCTCCCCTAAACCATCGGCTCCTTCTTTTCTTCTCTTCAATTCGCGATGTACTGAAATTCTTCTCTTCGAATTTTGGCGACGTCTTCACGTCGATTTTAGATCGATTTTAGAAGGTAATCTCCTCATCCCTTAATCATTCTTTCCTTGGAATTTTTAAGAAAGGGGTTCGAACTTCCTGCTGTTTTGGGGGAGAAATGTGGCCGTAAGTTTTGTGCTTGCTATCCAAGGATTTTGCTTCTTATTTGGTCAATTATTTTTGCTGATTGGCTATGTTTTTTTTAACAAGGTTGAACATTTGTTAGATGACACTATAAATCCTTCACTGTACCTGCTGCTGTAATGAAAAATCGGCACTACATCGTGAAACAATTGTTGTTGAGCTGGGATTCCTTTGTTGCTGTTATGTACTGTTTTTCTGTGCACCTTTTATCTTCAGTTTATTTGGTAAATTGTTGTTTCAATCGTGAAGCAAGTTCAAATTCCCCGATATATGTTTCAAGAATTCAGCGTGTTCTTTATATCTTGCTGTCCGGGAGCATTGCTTCTTGTTAATCGCTTATTGTCTTGGTGGGTTGTAAAAGAATGAGATTAAAAGTTATGAATCTTTGTTCTAATCTTATAATAGATGTTCAGATTAATAAAATATGATTTTATTGATGTTAAACTTGAAGTAGATGAACAAAAGACAAGTAAAAATATTGTTGACAGCAAGATTGCTAGCACATGCAGTACCTTGTGCGAATTTCTGGGGATTGTATGTTTCGAATTTGATGTTTTGGCATGAATAAACGTTGTAGTGCTATGAGTTAACTTCGATTTGGCACCAGAATCACTCAATTTGGAGTTGAGATACAAAAGTTATGCTAGATTCCCAAACTGTGTACAATCTGAAAATTCATGCCCTGCGAATTATAGAAGCCGACATGTTTTGCTTTAAATCTGCCTTAATACGACTGAATTGGCTTAAGCACTTCGAATGAAAATCGTAGTATTTTGAGTTATCTTGCATCTCCCACTAGAGTCAAGTGATTTCAAGCTTGTATGCAAAAGTTGTGAATTTTCTATCAAAATGTGTCAAGCCAGAATTCTATAAACTTAGCCTCTCATGTATTAATTTGATTGGAATAATGCTATGAGCCTTTTGAGGTATCTTTAATGATGAATTGGCCTTGTATATATAGATTGATCGTTTGGCTAAAATGTCTAAGGAAGGTGTATGTATTTTTGAATTCAAGACTTATACATGTTTATTTGCGAGACACATCTTACACTTCTTTGAGTTGATGACTTTTTAGGTATATGTGTATATCTTGATGTTGAGTCTTGATTTAATTTACCTTAAACTGAGTGATATATACATGATAGCAGAAGTGTTGCAAATGAATTAATATTGGGTTGATGATCTGATCAGATATTACATGACCATCCAAAAGTCGAGTGTGGCTTAAACATATCGTCGACCTTAAGGTACGTAGTGACGTACGAGCAGGTATAATATTAATTATTTCATATTCCAGTATTCATGTATTGTTGAATTGTGATAACTGAATATAAGAAAATGAATATGTGAATTGAGTTGGTATATGTGGTATGATGGACGTAAATGTACGTGGTCCGGATATGGAGTTGCGTATGGATGCCTTTGGCACGATCGATATGAGAAATGGTTGAGAATGAGATTAACGTGCAGGCAGAGCTGCCTTCGATATGAGACTCGTTATGATTGAGCATAAATGATGAATTGTGATTATATTGAATTATTGCATTGATGAGTTTCATGTTGTGATTAACGATACTGAACTTGATGTTTATGAAAGCATGTGAGACTGAAACAGGACAGCTAGTGGAAGCTATACGGATTCCGAACTGTACAGGGAGTATATTTTTATGGATTTTAAATACTCTTAAATTGTTATATTATGAATTAATTATAAGTGTTATGCATTGTCATGAATAGGAGTATCGTGACAAGGTATGCTCACCCGTGTGGGGGCTGTTTCTGTTGAAACAGGTACAACAGGTACTAAACTACTTTGGGACATTGGTTCGAGCTTTGTTGGATCATGCCGCTTCCAGAAGCAGAAGCGTATATGAGAGTGGGTAAATAGGATACGCTATTTATTCAGTTAGATTGGTATTCATTTATTTGTTGCTCGTATGTGAGCAATTGGAAGCATGTATATGGATTGTATAAGGGGGTGTTGAAGCCCACTGCTGATGTCTTCCTAGTATGGTGTTTTCCCTGGCTGAGAACTTATTTAGAGTTTTGTTTTCTTTTACGTATTGTGTTGTCCCTGGTCGGGAGTTATGTTATGTGATGTGTTTTTATTTCTGGATAGCTCAGTTTATGGGGAGACTCTGACCAAAGTTTTATAAAATAACCCGTAATGTAAAAATTGGCGTAATGGTATTGGGCGAAATCTTTGAGACTATTTGTTGGTAGAGATGAACATATAATGTTGAATATTATTTATGTCATGGGATTATGGGAAACATGTAATGATTCTTTTTAAAGAATGAAAAGAAAATGAAAATTTATACACATACGACATCATAAATGAACTAATGACGAGTTTAAGTGTTGGGGTCTTACATTAGTGGTATCAGAGCCAGGTTGCTCTTTGGGGCTGTTAAGGGCCTAGGAAGTTATTGATAGCACATATTTATGCATGATGTCATTAATGTTGTATGACACAACTAGTTGTTTATGTGCTTTTATGATATGAAAAGTGGTGTTGCTAACCGTTGTGGTTGCAGGAATCGTGTGAAACGCGATAGGATGTCATTAACAGTAATGTCTGGCACTCCGTATGTTATATGCCAAGGAATCTGATTTTGTAAGAAAGTCAGGTAAAGGGATTTTTCCGAGGTAACATGTATTTGATATACGTATTGACTTGCAAGTGGTTGCATATATGTATTGAATGTTTGATGCATAGCATATATGGCTGTTGTTGCTAACCATGATGGTTGCAGGTCACAGGAAATATGGTAAGATGCCATACGATGTTTATGATGTGGTAAGATGCCCATATGGTAAGAGGCCATACGATGTTTATGATGTGGTAAGATGCCACAGGGGAAGATGCCCATATGGTAAGATGCCATACGATGTTTATGATGTGGTAAGATGCCACAGGGTAAGATGCCCATATGGTAAGATGCCATACGATGTCTATGATGTGGTAAGATGCCACAGGGTAAGATGCACATATGGTAAGAGGCCATATGATGTTTATGATGTGGTAAGATGCCACAGGGTAAGATGCCCATATGGTAAGATGTCATACGATGTTTATGATGTGGTAAGATGCCACAGGGTAAGATGCCCATATGGTAAGAGGCCATACGATGTTTATGATGTGGTAAGATGCCACAGGGTAAGATGCCCATATGGTAAGAGGCCATACAATGTTTATGATGTGGTAAGATGCCCATATGGTAAGATGTCATACGATGTTTATGATGTGGTAAGATGCCACAGGGTAAGATGCCCATATGGTAAGAGGCCATACGATGTTTATGATGTGGTAAGATGCCATATAATGTTATGATGTTTATAATATGGTAAAATGCCATAAGATGTTATGATGTTACGATACGGAAAGATGCCATATGACGTTATGATGTTTATGATGTGGTAAGATACCATATGATGCTATGATGTTAATCAATTACATTAAGATCTAATGATTACGTGCATGAATATTTGAAGCAGGGACAATTTAAAGGATCAAGTGTGGATCAACTGTGTACAGTAAGTGTTATGACATCTTGTTGTTTTAAGAATGTATATTCATTGTGATTATGGATATTATATGGATGTCAGTAGTGACGATGATATTGTGCATGCCCGTAGTGACGATGAGATTATGCATGCTAGTGTGGGCGATGAGTGTTGATATATTGCTATTGTGTTAGCAATAAATATTGTTGTACCGCTATTGCGTTAGCAATGAATATTAATGTACCGTCATTGGGCGACGAATATTGATGTGCTGCTATTATGTTAGCATGAGTTTATTGTATTGCTATTGTGCTAGCATTTTATATTGATGATGTTTGATCGCAGATAGCAGTGGACAATTGTGTTGTTGTTATTTCTTGGACACATGAGTTGTAGGCTCAAGAGAATATTGGAATATTCCACGGGAACGAGGAATTGAGGTAAACCATTTCGTTTGGTTTAACATGTTTAATATATGTGGATCGTAAATTATCTCAATTGATTTATATGGTTTATGAGAACCAATTTAAAAATGAGGAAGAATTGATAAAGAAGTTGAAATGACGTATAGTCTTGATATGTTCATTGATTAGTTGTGCAGAGACGGGATAACAATGGGGGTAATGATGATCATATAAAAACATGATTGTTTTGTATACTGTGAGATTTTGATCATGTTATGTTGATTTAAATGTAACCATATTGGAATGAGATTAATGAACAGGTCGTGAGATGACATGGAACGTCACGGGATGACGTGAGATCGCTACGAATGTCCTATGTGGACGTGTGATCATCGTGAACGTTGCGGGTCGACGTAGTAAGTACGAAATTATGATGTTATTCTCTGGTATATAATGACAACACTGATAAATAATCATGTAGGGATTAATGATGAGTTAGACATGATGTGATAGACAATATAATGACGTCATAATGAGAATATATGGGATATATGAGTATTCACTTTAGATTATTTATCATTTTGATATTGTATTAGAAACTGGGAGGCATATAAATGATGATATACGCGATGAGACTGATGCATGAGAATCATGAATACATACTACACTATGATATGTTATTCATTCATGAAATAGTACTTTGTTGAATTAAGGATCGAAATTAATTATGTCATTGAGGCATTGAATTGATTCTTATGTTGAATTTCAATCACATATATATGTGATAGTATGTTATAGCTTGATGGGTACAGGATTTCGTGAAACTTTGACACAGGGATATTAATGTTTGATGACGGAAACATTATGAATATCAATATTGCGTAAATGACAAGGTATGTGGTTATGCTATGAGTATTTGAGAAATATGAGTTTATTTTTAGTACTTATTCCATGACAGATGATAATTGAGTGATGATGTGGAAAGTTTGATGCTTAAGAGCATGTGAGTACTATGATGAGGTATTATGATGCTACTGTATATTGTAGATGACTTCACCTATAAAGGTATGAACGAATTATTCGATGTTGATGTTGATGCCTTGTTTTAAATGGTTTATATACAAGTGATTTGTAAGGAGCGATAGACAGTACAAGATAACTTATCCAAGTAGATAAGAATAAATGATGGGTTATGAGATAAATTGAGGGATGAACAATATTTTGATACTAATGTGCGTATGATCGTGACGTAAGAATATTCGTGTTAGACCACTCTTTATGATTTGATATTGCTGATATGTGGTTGTTGGTGTGTATAATGTTGATATATGTACATGAGAAATACTGATGGGTTTTCTAGTAATCACTTTGCGCCAGATAATATCCAGGAGATGATATATGAGAGGTTGATGTGTAAGGGCTCAAGAGTTCCGCTATGTCATATGGACAATGGTGGTAATGTTGGTATAAGTTGCATACATTTACAACCACACAGGTATGAGGTTATTTATACGATAAAATTGTTGATGTGCCGTCATACATTCTACTACACACATGATATGCATGGAATGCATAATTTAGTAATTATGTAATGTGTAATATGATGAAAGTAAACTATGACGGATTAAAATTTTGTACGATGAACTGTACCGATGCGAGTACACATGTAGTGAAGTATGACAAAGAAGCTTGATGATTAACACTTCTTGAGACCGTTGGTGTGATACGCCACGTTTATGAGCCCTAATGATTCGAAAGGTGGCGCCATCCTACAATTTTGTTACAGCACTATCTTGAGTTGTATAATGGTACGTAAATTTTGCAATTGGCTTTTATGGTAAGCATGCATTTTAATTTTGAGGTCGAAATTTTATTAGTTGGGGAGAATTGTGATGTCCGGGAATAATTAATAATTTTTATTGGATTTAATTATGATGTTTATATGATATGTCGAGATTTAATTCTTGGGTATTGGATTTCGGAGCGGAGTTGGGATAAATGATTCCGAGATCGAATTTATAATATTATTTAAACTAAGGGGTTCTTGTTTTATGATAGCAATGAGATTTAAAATTAAGGGATAATAATTTAAGGGGTTAAAATAAATTTTAATGGTGTGGTTGACTTTAAGTTGTGGATTAAACCAAACAAAGACACACATTTCACCTCCCACAACACTCAAAAATCGCCCCATCCTCTCCCCTAAACCATCGGCTCCTTCTTTTCTTTTCTTCAATTCGCGATGTACTGAAATTCTTCTCTTCGAATTTTGGCGACGTCTTCACGTCGATTTTAGAAGGTAATCTCCTCATCCCTTAATCATTCTTTCCTTGGAATTTTTAAGAAAGGGGTTCGAACTTCCTGCTGTTTTGGGGGAGAAATGTGGCCGTAAGTTTTGTGCTTGCTATCCAAGGATTTTGCTTCTTATTTGGTCAATTATTTTTGCTGATTGGCTATGTTTTTTTTTAACAAGGTTGAACATTTGTTAGATGACACTATAAATCCTTCACTGTACCTGCTGCTGTAATGAAAAATCGGCACTACATCGTGAAACAATTGTTGTTGAGCTGGGATTCCTTTGTTGCTGTTATGTACTGTTTTTCTTTGCACCTTTTATCTTCAGTTTATTTGGTAAATTGTTGTTTCAATCGTGAAGCAAGTTCAAATTCCCCGATATATGTTTCAAGAATTCAGCGTGTTCTTTATATCTTGCTGTCCGGGAGCATTGCTTCTTGTTAATCGCTTATTGTCTTGGTGGGTTGTAAAAGAATGAGATTAAAAGTTATGAATCTTTGTTCTAATCTTATAATAGATGTTCAGATTAATAAAATGTGATTTTATTGATGTTAAACCTGAAGTAGATGAACAAAAGACAAGTAAAAATATTGTTGACAGCAAGATTGCTAGCACATGCAGTACCTTGTGCGAATTTCTGGGGATTGTATGTTTCGAATTTGATGTTTTGGCATGAATAAACGTTGTAGTGCTATGAGTTAACTTCGATTTGGCACCAGAATCACTCAATTTGGAGTTGAGATACAAAAGTTATGCTAGATTTCCCAAACTGTGTACAATCTGAAAATTCATGCCCTGCGAATTATAGAAGCCGACATGTTTTGCTTTAAATCTGCCTTAATACGACTGAATTGGCTTAAGCACTTCGAATGAAAATCGTAGTATTTTGAGTTATCTTGCATCTCCCACTAGAGTCAAGTGATTTCAAGCTTGTATGCAAAAGTTGTGAATTTTCTATCAAAATGTGTCAAGCCAGAATTCTATAAACTTAGCCTCTCATGTATTAATTTGATTGGAATAATGCTATGAGCCTTTTGAGGTATCTTTAATGATGAATTGGCCTTGTATATATAGATTGATCGTTTGGCTAAAATGTCTAAGGAAGGTGTATGTATTGTTGAATTCAAGACTTATACATGTTTATTTGCGAGACACATCTTACACTTCTTTGAGTTGATGACTTTTTAGGTATATGTGTATATCTTGATGTTGAGTCTTGATTTAATTTACCATAAACTGAGTGATATATACATGATAGCAGAAGTGTTGCAAATGAATTAATATTGGGTTGATGATCTGATCAAATATTACATGACCATCCAAAAGTCGAGTGTGGCTTAAACATATCGTCGACCTTAAGGTACGTAGTGACGTACGAGCACGTATAATATGAATTATTTCATATTCCAGTATTCATGTATTGTTGAATTGTGATAACTGAATATAAGAAAATGAATATGTGAATTGAGTTGGTATATGTGGTATGATGGACGTAAATGTACGTGGTCCGGATATGGAGTTGCGTATGGATGCCTTTGGCACGATCGATATGAGAAATGGTTGAGAATGAGATTAACGTGCAGGCAGAGCTGCCTTCGATATGAGACTCGTTATGATTGAGCATAAATGATGAATTGTGATTATATTGAATTATTGCATTGATGAGTTTCATGTTGTGATTAACGATACTGAACTTGATGTTTATGAAAGCATGTGAGACTGAAACAGGACAGCTAGTGGAAGCTATACGGATGCCGAACTGTACAGGGAGTATATTTTTATGGATTTTAAATACTCTTAAATTGTTATATTATGAATTAATTATAAGTGTTATGCATTGTCATGAATAGGAGTATCGTGACAAGGTATGCTCACCCGTGTGGGGCTGTTTCTGTTGAAACAGGTACAACAGGTACTAAACTACTTTGGGACATTGGTTCGAGCTTTGTTGGATCATGCCGCTTCCAGAAGCAGAAGCGTATATGAGAGTGGGTAAATAGGATACGCTATTTATTCAGTTAGATTGGTATTCATTTATTTGTTGCTCGTATGTGAGCAATTGGAAGCATGTATATGGACTGTATAAGGGGGTGTTGAAGCCCACTGCCGATGTCTTCCTAGTATGGTGTTTTCCCTGGCTGAGAACTTATTTAGAGTTTTGTTTTCTTTTAAGTATTGTGTTGTCCCTGGTCGGGAGTTATGTTATGTGATGTGTTTTTATTTCTGGATAGCTCAGTTTATGGGGAGACTCTGACCAAATTTTTATAAAATAACCCGCAATGTAAAAAGTGGCGTAATGGTATTGGGCGAAATCTTTGAGACTATTTGTTGGTAGAGATGAACATATAATGTTGAATATTATTTATGTCATGGGATTATGGGAAACATGTAATGATTCTTTTTAAAGAATGAAAAGAAAATGAAAATTTATACACATACGACATCATAAATGAACTAATGACGAGTTTAAGTGTTGGGGTCTTACACATACCATATGCAAAGATGCTCAACCAGAGCTAACAACGACTTGTCGACGCTCACGTTGGTATTTCCAACAAAATTGAGTTGTCCCAAAACAAGTCTCTTAAAACAATTGACGTATAAACGTCTCCGTGAGGTATTCCCTGCCTCAATTATCATGCCACAAAGAGACTACAAGAGTCTACCAAAAGTCCTCATCGTATCATCATACGATTCGCTGAACTCGAATCCCACGAGCAGTATCATGGCCATCACAAGCACACTATAACACTGAAACAATACCTGGCTAACAATTCTCTGGTCCCTTAGGTTCATACCAACCTATCAACGTGACACACGTCCTATTCCGGTATACCATACCGTACAAACCATTCGAGTTGTGGGTCATCACCCACATATCTCTAAAACACCAAGCATAATGGACATCCCGGTGTCCTTGCTCAACCACGAAGCAATCCTAACCCATTAGGACTTATCCCACACCCTCAGGGTGGGTGTGACCACGCCTACCGCAGATCACAACAACAAGCGAGTAGTTTCCTCAATGACTACTCTTACCACCAATCACTTGGCCTAAGCCAAACTAGCGAGTATACCCAAGGGTATCATTACTCGAACAATATATACTCCAAATATGTGCTGCGGTACAATCCCTGTACGGTGCACCCAATAATTCTTCGAGCAACTTGCTCGGCATAATGGTCTCGTCAACTAGTGACCCAGACACTACCATGTGCCCACCAAATGCACTCAAACCATACAACTCAATACATAAACATAAATGTATTAATCATCAAGACGACGCTACACGTCTACATAGAACATCCACTATGTCATCGTCATCCCGTGACGGTACCCGTCAACATATGACTTTGAAATAACATTGTCGACTCGTGACGGTATATGTCGATACACGACGTCCATAATCTCATCGTTAAGTACATGACAACATGAGTAAATCAACGCATGATATTCACAATAGTGCTAAATAAACAGTAATATGGCATACCTCATTGCTAACAATATAGTGGCATACCTGTCTCCGTCATCCAACAGTGGTACGCAATCAGCACCCATCGCTCGTAGGTGGCGTAATCTAGTGTCATGTACATAGTGGTATAACTCGTCGCTATAGAATCAACGGCATAATCCCTCGTCATAGAGTCAGCAACATAGAACATCGCTATAGATATCCGGCGGCATGAACCATCGCCATGGATGTAGCGGAATAAACCGTCGCTATATAGTACTCGGCGGCATAAACCATCGCCAATAGAATAGCGGAATGAACCATCGCTATGAATACCCGGCGGCATAAACCATCGCCAATAGAATAGCGGAATGAACCATTGCTATGAACACCTAGCGGCATAAACCATCGCCAATAGAATAGAGGAATGAACCATCGCTATGAATACCTGGCGGCATAAACCATCGCCAATAGAATAGCGGAATGAACCGTCGCTATGAATACCTAGCGGCATAAACCATCGCCAATAGAATAGCGGAATGAACCGTCGCTATGAATACCTGGCGTCATAAACCATCGCCAATAGAATAGCCGGTCCCTAGTCATTGTCACAGTAGTGTATTTTAATGCCCCTCGCTCAAATAAAACATGCGGTACTCCCACCCCTCGCTTCACATATAGGCGGCATAGAATAACCTCGCTTAAATGGACATGCGGCGCTCCCACCCCTCGCTTCACATTTTAGCGGCAAATATTCTTTCCTCGCCTCATATGATAACCACGCTTCAATGTGACATGCGGCGCTCTCACCCCTCGCTTCACATTTTAGCGGCACAAAACAATAAATAGCGGCAAGCATTTAAAATCATCACTCATCCATAACAATGACTCATGGGATATTCACCAAGTATTCCGTCTATACCTGCAACACAAAGCATATTCCATATTCCAACATACATCATCATGAGTGTATTTTAATGCACCTCGCTCAAATGCGACATGCGGCACTCCCACCCCTCGCTTCAACATTTGGCGGCAGAGCATTAAAACCATCACTCAATTGTACACATGCAACCACAATGCATAATTCCATGATGTATATAAAACGCAGGTTACCGTTTCGTGTCTTTCAACCCTGGCCTTAGCCTTTCGCGTCATAGTGTCCCTACAGGAACAATCCCAAACCATGAGCATACGATAATCCATATTCCCCACAATATGATTATAATGAGTAAATGCATAAACTATGAGTACAAAGTACTTCCTGTATCCCAATGCATTTCAAAATGCTCCATTTGGTTGTCCCTGTGTCACAACTCACAATCATAATCAACAGATTATATTATGATTCTATAGAGTGTCATGACATATAATTGTTTCACTATGATCACATATCACAAATGCACATAAGCAAAATAGTTGTGCCACACAACACTAACTACTATCATGCATAAATATGTGCTACCCATCCTTATCAGCGTGTTCCAGGCCTTCAACAGCCCCAAAGAGCTAACCACTGCTCTGATACCACTAATGTAAGGACCCCCGTGCCCTTAACCAGTTATTAGTGTATTAAGCCATACCATTAGTGCATATAATCTAACTATCAAGGGGAAAACCATATGCAAGTGCAACACCATATGCTATCCAGAAAATTTCTTGCATTTAATCTACATAATATTCAAATTCCCCAACCAAGATTATTCATATAACATGCACCCTCATAATACACTAACATACTCTTAGTTCATTTAGCAATTCCATATCTAATTGCGTGCAAACCATAAATGAACAGAGAAGAGCCGTAGCCCGTTTATACATTCCATATACACGTAATATGTACTCACCTAAGAGCACCCAATGAATAAGCGTGTATTTAATGTATAAAACACTCTACTGGATACCGTTACGGGTACTTCGATCCTGGAAGCACCTCTCAAGCGCAACTCGATCTCGACTTTGGATCTGAGCGCCTATCCATCCAGCTCTGGTACCTCGATCCGGGAAGTACCTTTAATCAACAGCCGAGTTCAACTCCAAAGCTGCTGCTACACCTGTACCACCTGTCCCAACAGAGACAGCCCCCACACGGGGTGAGCATACCAATATCCCAAATCCAATAACCACAACAATACAATTCATAATTTACATAAATGTAAATGCTATGAAATACAAAATATACTCCCTGGATGATATCATCCTCATCCGGGGTTTCCTGTACTGTCCCTGTTCTCAAAACAATGAAACCATCAAATTCCCAAATGCCAGTTAATCATTACATTGATTAACGAATTCATTAGCCATATACCGGTATCATAATCAATACTATCAAATCATTAAACAATGATTACAAATTTCCCATATATCTCACTTATGGTTCCATAGTTCTATTTCAAAGCTCGCTCTACAATAGCGGCGTTCCATTTCCACGCATACTCAACAACAGCGGCGTCATAATCGATGTTCGCTCACAGGCGACAACATCCCAATCATTGCTCGCTCAAAAGCGGCATCATGCAATTCTCAATGCATACATAGACATTTGAAGCAAGTACCGTAAACCATGCATTTCAATATCCGTTTATTGCTAATACCATGTGTCATGCATTTCCACACACATTCATTGCAATACAGTGTACCAAGCACTCAACAATTTCAATTATATTAAAAGGCCATGCTCGTACGTCATACGTACCTTATAATTCCGTAGCTCGAGTCCAAACTTTGCTTGAGTTCCATACCTCGAGAAATATGTGCTAAAACACATAAACAACTCACAATTAAGTATAAGCATGCAACCACGTGTCCAAGCACGTTCAAGACTCCCAATCATATCGTCAATCCATGACGATTACCAAAATAAAAGCCCCCCGGCTAGGCATGCATAATACCCAAAATAACTCATTTTATATGTTTAAAAAGATAGCCAAGAAGTCATCCAAGAATTCCATTTAATTTACTTGGCTCCAACCAACCATTTTAAAAGTCTAGAATTCCTACTGGAATGAGAACATTGCCCAGGAAGCCGACCATTTAAGTCGTAAATCCAAAATCCCACGAAAAAGCCAAGAAAACCACAATCACATGCTGGCGATCGATCGCTATTGTGATATCCCCGAAATGATTAATTGCAATTGGGCATTAATTGTGTTTATATGATTAATTATGGTGGTAATTAATTATGTGTTGGATTTATTAATCTTATGGAAATGCTTAGTCACATGATAGAGTGACCCGGGAGGGCATTTCAGGGCGCATGTTGTGCATGTTTGGGAAATGGTTATTAGTATGATTTATTTGCCATGGGTAGCAATTAATTGGAAATCATGAGTTTAATTGATATTTGGTGCATTTTGGATTTTAAAAATATCATGTTGGGGTGTTTTATACACCATGGGATTGTGGAATGCATTTTAATTAATTAACCCACTTTATTACCCCAAACCCCCACCATACATTTCACTCTCACTTTTCAACTTTCCCAAATAACACCTCCCAAACCCTTCCTTTGTCCATTTTCGTTTTTGTGCTTAAGGGTGGAGAGAAACCCTTCCAAAAATCTTGTTTTGTGGAGTTTATTGGGAGATTTGAAGTCCCCAAGAGGTATGGATACCTCATTGTTGATTTTGTGGTATTTTATTTGAGTTTGAAATGGTTTGAAGGGTTTTGAAATGGGTTTGTATGAGTTGGTGTTATTTTTGGGTGAGTGTTAGATTTATGGTTGTATGATGATGTTTATTGAAGATTTGTAGTGATTTGGTATGGTGGATGTTTGATTATTTGAGTTTGTTTGAGTTGGGGAAGGAGATGGGTGAATAGTGCCCGAAAATCGGGTGTGCAGGACTCGGCGATCGATCGGCGCCACCAGCGATCGATCGCGAGCTGCAAGGGCTGAAGGCAGTAGACTTCAGCGATCGATCGCGAGTTTAGCGCGATCGATCGGCGAGGTCGCGATCGATCGGCGCAAACTAGGCGATCGATCGCGAGTTGAGAAATTTTGTTGGGCGAGGCAGTGTGATCTCGCGATCGATCGGGGCTATATGGCGATCGATCGCGAGACACCAAATTGGGTGTTTTTGATTATTTTTGTGGGATTTTTGGTATTGGACTATTATTGGGTTCTAATATTGATTTGTGTGAATGTGTAGAACCATCCCAGGTGGCGACACAGCCAAGGAATTGAAGTCCTACCACACCTACTTTTGGAAAGGTACGTAGAGGACGTACGGGCACCCAACGGTACATGTATCTAATATACTCATTGTTTATGCATTGTGGATGCGAGTATATATGTGATTATGCATTGTGGATGCAAATACATGTTGAATTATGCATGATGATTGTAGATGCATATGATTATTGGTGCACATCCCATGAGTCGTGGTCATCCCTTGATGATTTTAATGCTTGCCGCTATTTGTTTTGGTTCCGCTAAATGTGAAGCGAGGGGTGGGAGCGCCGCATGTCACATTTGAGCGTGGTTATCATATAGGGTGAGGAAAGGATATTTGCCACTCAATGTGAGGCGAGGGGTGGGAGTACCGCATGTCCATTGAAGCGAGGTTATTCTATGCCGCCTATATGTAAATAAGCGAGGGGCATTAAAATACATTGTGATGGACAGACTAGGGAATGGTGACCGGTATTTGATATTGATGAGATGGTATTGTGTCATGACATGTGTAGACCATTAAAAATAATCCATTGATTATACTCATGAGTTATTGTACAGGGACAACCAAACGGGAAGCGTTTGAAATGCATGGGAAAAACAGGAAGTGTTTTATTATGATTATGCATTTACGCTTTATATTCATATTGTGTTGTATATGAATGATATCATTGCTCATGTTTGGGGGTTGTCCTTGTAGGTACATTTTTGGCATGATAAGAAGGGCTAGACGGGTTGAGATTGTGAGCTTGTGAAGAATTCTTTTGAGGAAGGAAGGACATGATTATTTTGTATAGTGTCTACTCTAGGAGTAGTGTAAAACTATAATTGATAACATTCTTTTGATGGGGAATGTAATTAATCCATTGATAGTCCTCATTTTGGCATGTAACTTTTAGGCTCATAGCCTCAACACGATTAATTACTCTGATCATTTACATTAGCTCTAATTATGCCTTTGATCCGCACTTAAGGATTAGGGTCCTTACATTAGTGGTATCAGAGCAGTGGTTAGAGAACCCGGGAACGAGTGAAGGGTAGCCTTAGCATGATTGGCTAGGTGCTTACAGTTGAGGCATGTTTATGCATGTGGTGCATATTGATGTATATTTTGTTGTACTAACATGCTTATTATCATTCCTGTTATCTAACGGCATAACATGTATATTTGTTTTGGAATTGTTGTTAACCTTTGTGTTACAGCATGGCTGCTATGAATACGGGGAACCTTAACGAAGAGGTTGGCGATGTTGGGAGCGTGAACGCTAGCGTTGGACAAGTGAACCCTCTACCTCCACCAGCAGTAGGCATGGAGCCAGTGGCTCAGTTATTGCTACCGGGTGAGATTAGCTTGACTCAGTTTCTGTCTTACCACCCGCCCCGATTTGAGGGAACAGAATCAGGAGAGGAAGCTGAGGAATGGCTGGAAAGACTTGAGCAGATATTTGTGTCGGCTCCTTGTGCTGTTACAGCTTGGCTGAGGCTGGCAGAGTTCCAGTTAGCAAAGAAACCTCTAATGTGGTGGAGGAGCACTGTAATGGAGCTAAGAGCACTGGGTACTGTGATTGATTGGACACTCTTCAGGACCCGGTTTCTGAACCGGTACTTCTCCGCAGCGGCGAGACAGACGAAGGAGGACGAGTTTACAAGTTTGAAACAGGGGAACATGACAGTGTCAGACTATGCCATGCGGTACTCTTCGTTGCTGAGGTATGTTGCCCACATTGCCACCAATGGGCATGCAAAGATGAGAAATTTTATGAAAGGTTTACGACCGGAGCTCTATGACCGGGTTATCACCAATAACCCAACTTCTTTTGATGATGCTCTCACAAGAGCGGAGCTTGCCGAGCTTGGAGTGGGAGCTTATCCTAGTGTTGTGCCACCACAAGTACCACAACAGAGGCAAACTAATGACAGCTTGAGGCCCCGAGGAGAGCCATTTAAACCTCGTGGTGCCTCTTCATCTTCACGGTTTGGTGGAAAGAAATTCTTTGGTCAGAAACAGGAGAACAAGAAGAATTGGTCGGTCAATCGAGGGTCTTCACAAGGGAATAGGCCGGGAGAGCCGAGGTGCGACAATTGTGGAGGGCCACATTCTTCAAGTAAGTGCCCTGCCTGTTATAGCTGTGGCAAGATGGGCCACATCTCTCGGTATTGCCCCACCCGGGGAGGACAGTCAGAGTTTCAGGGCAACAGGCCGAGGTTTGATGACAGGACAGTACACCAGAGGCAGCAGTTTGGGCCTCGACCATCGGGAGGTCAGACATTGGGACCGCCCCAGGGGCAGGTGTATGCGCTGACTAGAGAGCAGGCCCAGGCAGCCCCAGAGGAGGTGATCGCCGGTACGTGTCATTTATTTACGTACCCTGCTTTTATTTTGATAGATACAGGTGCCTCCCACTCTTTTGTATCTGTTGGCTTTGTGGAGAGACACCATATGCGCACGTCTTCTCTACCCACGCCTCTCCTTGTCTCGACACCCACTGGAAGAAATGTCGTTGCTGATCAGTTCATGGCAGATTGCCTCATTTATTTTGAGGGCAACGAGTTGAAGGCAGACTTGATCGTGTTGGGCATGTCGGACTTCGACTGCATCTTGGGCATTGATATTCTGAACAGATATCAGGCAGTGGTAGATTACCGGCAGAAGACAGTGAAGTTCAGACCTGATTTAGGTAGTCAGTGGACTTTCTATGGCAACGGCTCTCGTGCTAAGATTCCGTTGATTTCAGCGATCAAGATGACTCAGCTGTTGGAACGTGGCCACACGGGCTATCTCATCTATGCCGTGGACACGTCTGGGAAGAATAAGGAATTGAGAGTTGAGGATGTACCAGTGGTAGCAGAGTTTGCTGATGTATTCCCAGAAGAGATCCCAGGATTCCCACCGGCTAGGGAAGTTGAGTTTGGGATCGAGTTGTTACCGGGGACATCCGCTATCTCTCGTGCACCTTACAGGATGGCACCGGCGGAGTTGAGAGAATTGAAGGAACAATTGCAGGATCTCCTTGACAAGGGATATATACGCCCGAGCGTATCGCCATGGGGCGCACCGGTTCTCTTTGTGAAGAAGAAGGACGGTTCGATGCGGTTGTGTATCGATTACCGGCAACTGAATAAAGCCACAGTAAAGAACAAATATCCTCTCCCAAGGATTGATGACTTATTTGATCAGTTGCAAGGTACCAGATTATATAGCAAGATTGATTTGAGATCCGGGTACCATCAGATTCGAGTCAGAGAGGAAGATGTACAGAAGACAGCGTTCCGGACTCGATATGGACATTATGAGTTCTTAGTGATGCCGTTCGGTGTGACGAATGCTCCTTCGGTCTTTATGAGTCTGATGAACAGAGTGTTTCAGCCGTACCTTGATCAGTTCGTCATCGTGTTCATCGACGACATTCTCATCTATTCCCGGAGCAAGGAAGAGCACGTGAAACACTTGAGGACAGTGCTCCAGATTCTCCGAGATCACCAGTTGTATGCCAAGCTCAGTAAGTGTGAGTTTTGGTTGAGCAGTGTAGTATTTCTGGGCCATGTCATATCGAGCAGCGGAATATCAGTGGATCCCAGGAAGATTGAAGCTGTGATGGAGTGGGCTGCCCCCACTTCTGTGCCTGAGATTCGGAGCTTCCTTGGTTTGGCCGGATATTATCGACGCTTCGTCGAGGGCTTTTCAAAGATTGTCAAGCCGTTGACACAGCTGACCCAGAAAGGAGTTCCTTTCTTTTGGTCAGAAGCTTGTGAGGAGAGCTTCCAGGAGTTGAAGCATCGTTTGACGACGGCGCCAGTGTTAGTGATCCCTACGGAGAACTCCAGATTTGTTTTGTATACCGATGCATCACTCCAGGGCCTTGGGTGTGTACTGATGCAGGATAGGCATGTGGTAGCTTATGCATCGAGGCAGTTGAAGCCGCATGAGACGAGATACCCAGTCCATGACTTGGAACTGGCGGCTATCATCTTCGCCCTGAAGATTTGGAGACATTACTTGTATGGTACTTCATTTACCATTTACACGGATCACAAGAGCCTCAAGTTTTTATTCACTCAGGCAGAGCTGAACATGAGGCAGAGGAGATGGATGGACTTACTCAAAGACTATGATTGTGAGATTGAGTACCATCCCGGAAAAGCTAATTTGACAGCAGATGCTTTGAGCCGGAAAGTGAGGAGTTCTGCTGAGGACGTCATCCATCTGTCCGCCATGATGACCTCCTATTGCCATCTGGGCTATGACTTTGACATTGATGCATCACCTGTGTATGTATCGACCTTGTTAGCTGAGCCAGATATCTACGAGAACATCAGGAGAGCTCAGAGATCAGATGATGAGGTTCAGAGGTGGTTATCTTTAGTACATCTTGGTCAACCAACGAAATTCAGAGTGGCCGATGACGGATCTTTGAGGTTGGGTAACCGTTGGGTGGTTCCGAGTACGCCGGAGTTGCGTAGAGGGATCTTGGAGCGAGCTCATAGTAGCAGACTTAGCATCCACCCAGGCGGGAAGAAGATGTATAAAGATCTACGTGGTCAGTTTTGGTGGAAGAGGATGAAATCTGATGTCGTCGCTTTTGTTAAGAGGTGTTTGATCTGCCAGCAGGTTAAGGCAGAGAGACAGAGACCTGGCGGCGAGTTGAGAAGCTTGGAGATACCGAAGTGGAAGTGGGAACACATTTCCATGGACTTCGTAACTCACCTGCCGAGGAGTACTTCAGGTTTTGATGCTATTTGGGTGATTGTGGATCGTTTGACTAAGGTAGCTCATTTTATCCCCTATAGCATGACTTTCACCTTTTTGAGGATGGCGCAGTTGTATATTCGAGATGTGGTGAGATTGCATGGGATCCCCATTTCCATAGTTTCCATAGTGTCGGATCGAGATCCACGATTCACATCTCATTTTTGGGAAGGTCTTCAGTCAGCCTTGGGAACTGAAGTTAGGTTGAGCACTGCTTATCATCCTCAGACGGATGGCCAGACCGAGCGTACTATTCAGACGCTCGAGGATATGTTGAGAGCTTGTGTTTTGGAGTTCGATGTTTCTTGGCAAGATTCAGTGCCTTTGGTAGAGTTCTCTTATAATAATAGCTACCAGGCGAGTATTCAGATGGCTCCTTTTGAAGCTCTTTATGGCAGACGGTGTAGATCACCCTTGTGTTGGGA
Source organism: Haberlea rhodopensis (assembly GCA_907163345.1). Taxonomy (NCBI): domain Eukaryota; kingdom Viridiplantae; phylum Streptophyta; class Magnoliopsida; order Lamiales; family Gesneriaceae; genus Haberlea; species Haberlea rhodopensis. Next base: position 99,493 of record CAJQUN010000317.1, read on the forward strand.
TGATTTGGACCGCAAATCGGTCGGAGGACCGGAGTTGGTTGGGAAAATGGAAGAAAAGATAAAGATGATAAGGCAGAAAATGAAAGCAGCCCAGGACAGACAGGCAGCTTATGCGAATAAACGGTGGAGACCGTTGGAATTTCAATTGGGAGATAAGGTCTTTTTGAAGATCTCGCCTTTCAGAGGCGTTGTGCGATTTGGGATGCGCGGGAAACTGTCTCCGAGGTATGTTGGACCGTACGAGATTTTGCAACGCATTGGCACCTTAGCTTACCGACTAGCTCTGCCGCCTTCTTTATCTGGTATACATGACGTGTTTCATGTATCGATGTTGCGGAAGTATGAGCCGGATCCATCTCATGTGTTACAGCCTTCCGAAGTTCAGTTAGAGTCCGTTGTGTCTTATGTGGAACGGCCTGTTAGAATTCTGGATCGAGCAGACCGCAGACTTCGGAACAAAGTGATACCTATGATCAAGGTTCAGTGGGATCGCAGGGGTGTCGAGGAGGCTACGTGGGAGACGGAGCGGCATATGGTGCAGCACTACCCAGAACTATTCTCTGGTATGTGTTTATGTTTAGTTTCTTTTGGGGGTATCATAATCAATACTATCAAATCATTAAATAATGATTACAAATTTCCCATATATCTCACTTATGGTTCCATAGTTCTATTTCATAGCTCGCTCTACAATAGCGGCGTTCCATTTCCACGCATACTCAACAGCAGCGGCGTCATAATCGATGTTCGCTCATAGGCGACAACATCCCAATCATTGCTCGCTCAAAAGCGGCATCATGCAATTCTCAATGCATACATAGACATTTGAAGCAAGTACCGTAAACCATGCATTTCAATATCCGTTTATTGCTAATACCATGTGTCATGCATTTCCACACACATTCATTGCAATACAGTGTACCAAGCACTCAACAATTGCAATTATATTAAAAGGCCATGCTCGTACGTCATACGTACCTTATAATTCCGTAGCTCGAGTCCAAACTTTGCTTGAGTTCCATACCTCGAGAAATATGTGCTAAAACACATAAACAACTCACAATTAAGTATAAGCATGCAACCACATGTCCAAGCACGTTCAAGACTCCCAATCATATCGTCAATCCATGACGATTACCAAAATAAAAGCCCCCCGGCTAGGCATGCATAATACCCAAAATAACTTATTTTATATGTTTAAAAAGATAGCCAAGAAGTCATCCAAGAATTCCATTTAATTTACTTGGCTCCAACCAACCATTTTAAAAGTCTAGAATTCCTATTGGAATGAGAACATTGCCCCGGAAGCCGACTATTTAAGTCGTAAATCCAAAATCCCACGAAAAAGCCAAGAAAACCACAATCACAAGCTGGCGATCGATCGCTATTGTGATATCCCCGAAATGATTAATTGCAATTGGGCATTAATTGTGTTTATATGATTAATTATGGTGGTAATTAATTATGTGTTGGATTTATTAATCTTATGGAAATGCTTAGTCACATGATAGAGTGACCCGGGAGGGCATTTCAGGGCGCATGTTGTGCATGTTTGGGAAATGGTTATTAGTATGATTTATTTGCCATGGGTAGCAATTAATTGGAAATCATGAGTTTAATTGATATTTGGTGCATTTTGGATTTTAAAAATATCATGTTGGGGTGTTTTATACACCATGGGATTGTGGAATGCATTTTAATTAATTAACCCACTTTATTACCCCAAACCCCCACCATACATTTCACTCTCACTTTTCAACTTTCCCAAATAACACCTCCCAAACCCTTCCTTTGTCCATTTTCGTTTTTGTGCTTAAGGGTGGAGAGAAACCCTTCCAAAAATCTTGTTTTGTGGAGTTTATTGGGAGATTTGAAGTCCCCAAGAGGTATGGATACCTCATTGTTGATTTTGTGGTATTTTATTTGAGTTTGAAATGGTTTGAAGGGTTTTGAAATGGGTTTGTATGAGTTGGTGTTATTTTTGGGTGAGTGTTAGATTTATGGTTGTATGATGATGTTTATTGAAGATTTGTAGTGATTTGGTATGATGGATGTTTGATTATTTGAGTTTGTTTGAGTTGGGGAAGGAGATGGGTGAATAGTGCTCGAAAATCGGGTGTGCAGGACTCGGCGATCGATCGGCGCCACCAGCGATCGATCGCGAGCTGCAAGGGCTGAAGGCAGTAGACTTCAGCGATCGATCGCGAGATTAGCGCGATCGATCACGAGTTTAGCGCGATCGATCGCGAGTTTAGCGCGATCGATCGGCGAGGTCGCGATCGATCGGCGCAAACTCGGCGATCGATCGCGAGTTGAGGAATTTTGTTGGGCGAGGCAGTGTGATCTCGCGATCGATCGGGGCTATATGGCGATCGATCGCGAGACACGAAATTGGGTGTTTTTGATTATTTTTGTAGAATTTTTGGTATTGGACTATTATTGGGTTCTAATATTGATTTGTGTGAATGTGTAGAACCATCCCAGGTGGCGACACAGCCAAGGAATTGAAGTCCTACCACACCTACTTTTTGGAAAGGTACGTAGAGGACGTACGGGCACCAACGGTACATGTATCTAATATACTCATTGTTTATGCATTGTGGATGCGAGTATATATGTGATTATGCATTGTGGATGCAAATACATGTTGAATTATGCATGATGATTGTAGATGCATATGATTATTGGTGCACATCCCATGAGTCATGGTCATCCCTTGATGATTTTAATGCTTGCCGCTATTTGTTTTGGTTCCGCTAAATGTGAAGCGAGGGGTGGGAGCGCCGCATGTCACATTTGAGCGTGGTTATCATATAGGGCGAGGAAAGGATATTTGCCGCTCAATGTGAGGCGAGGGGTGGGAGTACCGCATGTCCATTGAAGCGAGGTTATTCTATGCCGCCTATATGTAAATAAGCGAGGGGCATTAAAATACATTGTGATGGACAGACTAGGGATTGGTGACCGGTATTTGATATTGATGAGATGGTATTGTGTCATGACATGTGTAGACCATTAAAAATAATCCATTGATTATACTCATGAGTTATGGTACAGGGACAACCAAACGGGAAGCGTTTGAAATGCATGGGAAAAACAGGAAGTGTTTTATTATGATTATGCATTTACGCTTTATATTCATATTGTGTTGTATATGAATGATATCATTGCTCATGTTTGGGGGTTGTCCTTGTAGGTACATTTTTGGCATGATAAGAAGGGCTAGACGGGTTGAGATGGTGAGCTTGTGAAGAATTCTTTTGAGGAAGGAAGAACAGGATTATTTTGTATAGTGTCTACTCTAGGAGTAGTGTAAAACTATAGTTGATAACATTCTTTTGATGGGGAATGTAATTAATCCATTGATAGTCCTCATTTTGGCATGTAACTTTTAGGCTCATAGCCTCAACACGATTAATTACTCTGATCATTTACATTAGCTCTAATTATGCCTTTGATCCGCACTTAAGGATTAGGGTCCTTACAGCTATACCGGACGATCGATCGCTAGCCCCTTGGCGATCGATCGCTCGATATGGCGATCGATCGCCAGACCTTACTGGCGCGAGGCGATCGATCGCTCCAAAAGTGGCGATCGATCGCCACAATGCTGAAAAGCGTACTGCCTGCATGCGATCGGTCGCCTGCTGATCGCTTTTATTTTAAACAATTATTTCCAATCTAGCGATTTTAGACCGCAAGTGCACGGTGTCAAGTTTTAGTATAGATAGGAAGATACGGATTGTCGAACCCACAGAGACTAACAAGTAAGTACCAAATAAGATGTCTTTTAACTATATTTAACCTACGATAATAAATTGATAATTAAACTAAACTAAATTAAACTACTCTAATCCAACCAAGTCAATAAAATAAACGAGAAAAATCCACAAGATAAGATTATCGAGACTTTGGCTCACCAATGTAATTCCCTACAATTCTCGATTGAATATTCAAATATTTCTAAGGTGACGAGTTCTCCCAATTTATCTAATACACTCTCTCGAGCTATATTAAACCTAACACCAAATTGCAGTAAGTAACTCTCGTTCACTTATTTAACAATTCAATGTTGCATAAGATCCATGAAAACTCCTAGCTTTCAATTACTAGAATCTATGGCTATCACGCATGTATTTGACGTCATCTCTCGATCTCGGTCTTAAATCCATGGTATGAGTTATTAATTCAGTATCATAAAATCATCTCTCGATCTCAATTACGATACTAGCATCATTCAAAGGTGATCAAACCTCCAAAAGCATGAAGAACATAAAACATACGCAAAGAATTATAAGAATTCAATCATTAAATCATCAAATCGAAGGTTCATAACAAAGGTTCGCCTAGCCTCGATAAATAAAATTAGTTCCTCATAATAAATCAAAACACAACAAAACTAAGAATTTAAAGACAAAGAAAAACTCCCAGCGTCGACTCCGGTTGTAGATCTTCGCTCCTTCTCTTGCTTCCTTCTCGATCGTCAATTTAATCGCCTTGTTGGAGTTGTTCCAAAGTTATAGGATGATAGGTTGAAGGTTGGATGATGGCTGTGGAGAGTGTCTTCTGGACATGAGATGGGTTAGAGAGGGGCGTCCGTTTGTAATAGAGGGAGACGTGTGTGAGAATTTTCTTTGGATGATGGACGTCTCTCCCTTTTATAATATCGAATCTTTTCATCAACCAATAAAAGCTCATAAAATATTCTCCTTTCCTTACCTTGCAGATTGCGTGGATATGCCTCCATGAATATGGTTTCTTCATGTTTTATGAATTCTTCCTTACACTATGTTGTCAAGTGAACTTGCATGCTGTTTTGGCCCAATAAGAGTGACATGAAGATTGATGCACCTTATCTTAATTATATATGTTGCCACACGTATCTTTGTATTTATGTGCATGCAATTATCGGCCACTAAAAGTGTGGTAGCTCTTATAATGAGATCTGCTACTTTTTTATTTGCTCAAAGTTCCTTTGCTGCGTGAATAATGAGTATGCTGCTAAATAATTCCTTGTCGGCTAAACATTCTTATTCAACAATAAATCTGATGATGCAGGTGAGTTTTGCCGCTGGGATTCTCGTCCGTGAATTTCTTTCCTTATATGCTGTATGAAAATCCTTTCAATTTGCATATTTTCCTTCTTTTGTGTGATATGAATCTGATATGGTATGTGTTGGTGAATCTCCACAGATATTGTTGTGGTGCCCACTTTGTTGAATATTCTCGACCATATCATCCAAACAAATCAGCATGATTTCTTTCCAAACTTTTCAAATCTGCACGGATGTCTGCGTGAACTTCACTCTTCAGTTTCTGAATTTCTCTTTTAGCCAAACCAGAATCAGTGGCGCTAGGGCGCCACATTGGTAGTGCCCTAGCGCTACCTATTTTGCCCGGAGTGTGATTTGTTCTTTTATTGGCTTCAAATTGGGTCTTCTCAATTTCTATGCACTTTACATCATTATTTGGCTCATTTTCTTCAATTCCTCGCATTTTCACAAAGATTCATGAAACATCAAAATTAATACCAAAAAATGTAATATCATTCAAGAATCAGTGTAAAATACTACTAGAAAACATCAAAATATAAGTGCAAAAATGACACTTATCAACTCCCCCAAACTTATCACTTGATCGTCTTCGATTAAGCATCAAAATCAAACGATAGAGTTCATTCTTGATACTTGAAACAATTTATTTCATGACTTGCATTATTCTCAGAAATCTCACATACACACATACAAAAGTTGAACAATACATGTTTTCTCCTAATTCAAGCAACATATCTCAAAATCGGAATGTGTGTGTGTGCTAATTTCAATCTCAGGTTTCATGCACATATTCAAGATCAAATCATGCTAATCAACTCAAGGTCGAGATTATCATCAAGCATTACATAGGCCTATTTTCAAACAACTTCTCCACTAATGATAGTTACTCCCTAGACTTGGATCAAAAGGACTTTTTAAGCTTGTAATGAAAGGCCTTTGGTGTTGGCTTCAAAGAAAAGATAGGATAAGCGCAAAGAAGAGAGTATAATCATTTACAATTCAAATGTTTCGCACACATCGAGCTCCTCTTCTTTTTTCTTTTATAGCCTTGGCCACTTTGGGTCTTATTTAGTCAATCTTTTTCTCAAGGCTTTTTTGTCTATCTTTTTCTTTTCTCATTCATCAATTTTTTTTTTTCAATAAGCTCATCAAGATATAACAATTCAAGTGCATCGAATGATATTCATCATACTCCCTTAGGGTAAGGATAACTTTTTCATTTAGGCTCAAATAAGGGTAAGTATAATGGGTTTGCCAAGAATGTCGAATGGGGTCTAATTATATGCAATGCATATACCATTCTTTTTTCAATAAAGCTCAAATGGGACACTAAGGATTGTTATAGACTAGGTAAGCTTGAAAGGCTCAAACGTGTCAAAGATCGCCTAGATCATTTCCAAGTCGAGTTTGTAACTATAAAATTTCGCCTCAAAGTGTTATCATCAAATAAGTTCTAGGATAACTCTAAGATGCTCAAGACAAATCATCAAGTTCACAACAATTATCACTATTCAAAACATGCAATCCACAAGATCATGACTCATTGTGCTCAATATATTCCTCATTCTTGACATGCTAACTCAAATTAGGATATTCATGCACAAGTCCAATAATCATCACAAATCAAGTTCATATGCATAGTGAGATCAAAATCCTCATTGAATAGTCACTACTATAATTCATTCTTTTCTCAAGTTTGAACTCATAAAATTTTTTTTAGCTCATAATAGTCGGACGATTCAAGTGTCATTTAAGCACACAACATGTGGTTAAAACAAGTAAAACATGCAAGCTACTACTCCCCCAAACTTAAATCAAACATTGCCCTCAATGTTTAAAAGAATCAAAAGGGAAAAAGTGAACTCCCCTGATCAAGACGCTTGCATGAGGGTTGAGGACGATTTGCTTTTGAAAGCTCCACTGTTGTAGGGGTTCATCGCTCCAACCAAGTACCTAGCAAGAGAAGAATGCATATGGTAAAATATTTGACTTGAGAGAGAAACAAAACGAAAATGAAAACTGAAAAATAAAACAAAACTAAATAACAAAAGGATACGCTTGGGTTGCCTCCCAAGAAGCGCTGATTTTTGGTCTTCGGCTTGACCATCAGAAGCAACCATCAAAGAGTGGCTGCCGCCCATAGTAAGTATCGTATGATACCACTAATGGGTCTTCATTCAATATGCCCTCAAGATTGGCAAGATTGTAGCAGTGTAAGCTCGTCGTTCCAACAACATTCTTAAATTGGTAGGTACGGGAGAATGATTCTTGACTCGGCTTCATATCTTGGAGGATGTAGTATAGTGAAGTTGGCATCGATGGAAAGAAAGGATCCACATATGGCATAGAACGTGTCACCATCGATGGGTGCATATAAAAGTTCTCAAAAATCTCCTCCTCCAACATCACTCTTGGCTCGTCTTCCCATATGATATTAGAGGTTGACTTTTCCACTGTAGGCTCAATCACTTCAAGTGGCTCAACTTTCCTTGAATTTTCCACATGAGTAGGATCACTCCCCCAAACTTGATTAGTTGAGTGATCATCATCATGTAACCAGGCCTGATTTGAAGATCCCGTCTCCTCCTCTTGGCAGCTCATTGAGATGGTTTTCACAAGGATTGCTAATTGCTGCTCTAGGTGACGTATAGAATTGGTCTGGTTTTCTAAACGTTGCTCAGTTGACGCCATGAATCTAAGTAACATATCCTCCGATTGAGCCATTACTTCTGCAGAACTACCTCTCTTCACTCCGTGATGCTCAAATGGTTGGTGCGTATCATTAGGGTAGTGAGGCTCCGGTGGGTATTGGTGACTCCAACCTTTTAGTGAAGGATCACAATGCCAGTGATAATCGAAGTCCGCCATATCATTGAACAGGTGCAACACACTGTCCTCATCTCTATCAACCAGGGGACTCCTAGTCGCCAGTGCTCCGCTGAATACCCATCCTTGTGCCTGTGCATCCAAACCTTTGAAGAAATATTGCAGAAGAGTATAGTTCGAAAAGTTGTGATATCGGAATGTGTCTGCCAATTCATTGAATCTCCACCACGCTGCATAAAACGGCTCTGAATATTGTTGGACAAATTTTGTGAAGACTTGTTGATGAGGCATCACAAGTACCTGGCAAGAAAAACAAATAAAACAATTATGTAAATATTTTTTTGAACAAATATATACAAAGAAGAACAAAAATGGTTAAATTATAGTCAAAGCTCCTCGTGTGATATTACTAAAGTTAGTCCCCGGCAACGGCGCCAAAAACTTGATCGCTTTTATTTTAAACAATTATTTCCAATCTAGCGATTTTAGACCGCAAGTGCACGGTGTCAAGTTTTAGTATAGATAGGAAGATACGGATTGTCGAACCCACAGAGACTAACAAGTAAGTACCAAATAAGATGTCTTTTAACTATATTAACTGTAAGGACCCCAAGCCCTTAAACCTTGATTAGTGTATTAACCACTATGTGTGGTACATGCTTTCTATAGAATGTCAATCGGGAAGCTCTGATGATACTTAATCATTGCCTGTCAATGAAAGACTCATATGTTTGCCCTTTACCAACCCCTTGGTGCCACTTTTCACATTGTAAACTTTTATAAAAATTTGGGCAGAGTCTCCCCATAAATAGAGCTATCCCAAAAAAAAGAGTACAACACATAACAAAATTCCCGGCCAGGGAACACATAATACTCAACAGAAAGCAGTAATACAAGTAGATTCCCAGCCAGGGAAGACACCACACATATGTCAACAAAAGTGGGTTCCAACACCCACATAATACACCAATGACTCTCATATCATTCTAGCAATTCAACCTAATTGCATGCAACCTTAAATGAAAGAGAGAAAGGCTCATGCCTTTATATACAATCCATATACAAGTATAATCTTGCTCACATGCGAGCATCATGAATATGTATAAATCCTCAGGTGTATATATAGGTACTCTATACGATACCGTGCTCCATCAAGCCCTGGTACCACGATCCTGGGAGTACCTCAAATCAACAGCTCGAGCTCAGCTCCATAGCCATCGATGTACCTGTCCACCTGTCCCAACAGAGACAGCCCCCAACGGGGTGAGCATACCAATACACAAAATCCCATAATCATAATAATGAAATTCATAATTTACAACACAAGTAAATACTAATGAATTTAAATGATACTCCCTGGATGGCAACATCCTCATCCGGGATTCCGTGTACTGTCCCTGTTCTCACAACATCAAACTCATCAAATCTCATAAATCAGTAAATCAACGCATTGATTAACTCATCGCATGCCTAATCCTCGAATATCAACATATAGTGATTACAAATTCATTAAACATGCAATTACAGATATCACAATATCTAATACTGATTTCACAACCTTGCTATCAATCACAGATAGCTCAAATGCCTTAGCATTTATTTTACCAATCCTTCATTATATTTAGACATCTCAAGTGTCTTATAATGAGTACATGAGTCTACAAACCTAGACATCTCAAATGTCTTACGAAGAATGCATGATTTTACGATCATTCCCAGGCATCTCAAATGCCCTAATATAGTCAAATAAACCCAGTACCCCATATATCATGCAAGAGTCATCCTACTCTAGTGTCACGCACGCTACAAGCGGCGATATCAAGATTTGGGTCATTCCTTGGCTATATCAACATATATATATATAATCCTCATGCGCGATTATTCAATGAAATCAAATTTTCATTATGCATTCACATATGCCTTAAAATATAGAAATGCTCGTACGTCGCACGTACCTTAAATCTCCGAAGTCCGAGCCAAGCCTTGCTCGAGTTCCATGCCCCGAGGAATGATGTGCTAACACGATAAATAATTCACAATTATTTACGAACATGTAACCTATGCTCAAGCACACCCATATCCCTCACAACATTGTCAATACACGACAATTATCCTCTTAAAAGACCCGGGGTAGGGTACATGCAGGGAAGGAAATAAATGAGACAATCGAAATTTGTTCAAGAATGCCCTACAAAAATCGAACCTTAATCTCACAATTTCGAACCCAATAAAATACCATAATTCATCTAAAATGTCAATTAAGCTATCCAAGCAAGAATCAACATCCCTTGACAAAAACTCCCCATTTTTCGAATTCAACCCCCTTAAAATCGAACCCAAACAAGCCTTTAAATCCCAACTCTTAAAATTCTTCAAATTTGAACCAAAGCTTCTCAATTCGATCTCAATCCAGCATCATAATACTCTTAAAACATGCAATAATCGATCAATTGCACGAAATAATACCCCTGCCAAAAACCCCCAAATTTTCGAAATCAAACCCTACAATTTTCGAAAATTATTTCGAACCAAAATCACCAAAAAGCAGGGAAAAGCACGAAAAAGACGAACAAGGGTTAAGGGAGATTACCCAACGAAATCGGAAGCAAAATCAAACGAGAATCGAAGAACCCTAGAAATTGGGGATCGACGCTTACCAGCAAAATCCGACTTCCACACGCGACGAAACTTTCAATTGACAGAGGGGAAAGGAGCGCCTCGTCGAGACGAAGCCGTGGGTAGGTCGCACGCGCCGATCGGCGGCCGGACGGCGGCTGGCGGAGCGCCTGAAACGGCGGGGCAGGGGAGGTGACGGGAAAAGGGGCGCGCGCGGGAGAGAGGAGAAAGTTGGGGCTGAAATGAATTTTCTCTTAAAATCTTGGGTTCAAATGGTATTTATAGCAAAAATACCCCGAAAAATTAATAGCCCCACAAATACATCATGATTCCTTAAAAATCATCTGTTTTCAAAAACTCTCTCTCTAATTCCAAAACCCTCTACCGGTGCTCACACAGCACCCGAGATTCCGAGACACATCAAAAACCCAACTCTTAGGTTTTACACCGTAATGTGAATACAATCTCAACCTCTGGGTCCAACGATCCCAACTGCCCAAATAAACGAGCCCAGAAGGCCCAATACCTCAATTAAACTCCAAATCGTCACGTAAAACCACTTTAGGGATTATTAATACTCCGGGATTAACACCTATAATCCCTGGTCATCACAATATCCCCCACTAAAAGAATTTCGTCCTCGAAATTAGCACTGGTGTATCACGTAACACCCAGGCTACACAACAACATGAAGCCATAACCTCGATTCCTGACCATATCAGAATCGTATTAATAAACACGAGGATACTTACCTCTCATCTAACTCTGAAACAGAGCGACATACCAAAACCAACCTATCACCCAAGAGGCGAAACGTACCTCGATGCGGGTCATCCCAGAAGTCAGCCTCTCATGACTGCAAATCAACCAATACTTACGACCGTAGATCGGTCAGTCATCCTTCGATCTAATACAACAGTACGAACACGTCCTGAATGACACCTCAACCGTAAGAACGTTGTGATGACCTGAGATTAGGGATGTTAATCCCGGAGTGTTAATAACCCGTAAAGTTGTTTTACGTGGCAATTGGAGTTTAATCGAGGTGTTGGGCCTTCTGGGCTCGTCTAAGTGAGTAGTTGGGATCGTTGGATCCCGAAGTTGAGATCGTATTCTCATTCCGGTGAAAACCTGCGAGTTGGGCTTTTAGTGTGACTCAGAATCTCGGGTGCTGTGTGTGGGCACCGGTAGGGGATTTTTGAGTTAGAGAGAGAGTTTTTGAAAACAGATGATTTTTAATGAATCATGATGTATTTGTGGGGCTATTAGTATTTCGGGGTATTTTGCTATAAATACCAATTAAACCCGGGATTTTAATTATCGGAACCATTTTCTTCCCCTCCTTCTCTCTCCCCGTAGCCGCGCCATTCTCGATCCCCTTTTGACCCACGCCGCTTCCAGGCGTGCGCCCGCCGCCGTCCGGCCGCCGTTCGGCGCGTCCGACCCGCCGCCGTGTTCGTCTCTTCCAGGCGGTCCTATCCATACCACCAATTCGAAGTTTCGTCGAGAATCGAGCTCGGATTTCTGCTGGAAGCGCTAGGGTTCGTCACTGATTTCTGTCCGATTTTGTGGCCCGATTTTGGTACGATTTTTGGGGCTTTTCTTTGGATGTTTTTGGGGCGTTTTTGTGCTGCTTTTGGGTCGTATATTTCAGACTTTGTAGTTCGAAAATTTGTTGCTTTAATGGTTCGAATTTCAGCTCGATTTTGGGAGTTAGGGTTCGAAAATTTGGATTTTTGGCATGAGGATGATGATTCTTGTTGTTATTCGATTAATTCATGTTTAAATGCATTATGATGCTTGATTGTGTTCGAAATTGAGAAATTGGATTCGAAGTTAGGGCTTGAATTCGAATTTTGGGGGTTTTGGCATGTGGGACGATTATTGTTGTTGTTGATTGATTAATTCATGTTTTAAATGAATTATGGTGATTTTTGGATTTGATTTGTGTGGTTGGGGTTCGAATTTTAGGAGTGGTTCTTGAGCAATTTTTTGATATTGTCTCATTCGTTTCCCCTCCCTGTATATGCCCTGCCCCGGGTCTTGTAAATGGTAAATTGTCGTGGGTTGACAATATTTTGAGGGTTATGGGTGTGCTTGAGCATGGGTTGCATGTTCGTAATTAATTGTGAATATTTATGTGTTTAGCACATGTTTCTCGGGGCATGGAACTCAAGCCAGGTTTGGCTCGGACTTCGGAGATTTAAGGTACGTGCGACGTACGAGCATTTCCTTATGTGATAGCAATTGTGAAATGAATAATGTGTTGTAATTGCATTAGATGGTTGTGGGTATGGCTATATTTACATATATGTGTTGATATGACTATGGATCGACCTAGTCTTGATATCACTGCCACAAGTGTGCGTAACACTAGAGTAGTATGACCTTATAAGAGGTATGGGGTACTGGGTTTATGTGACTATTGTAAGACATGTGAGATGTCTAAGTATAAATGAGAATTTGTAAAATAAAGGGTAGGGCATTTGAGATGCCTGAGAATGATCGTGGGATCATGTATTCATTGAAAGACATGTGAGATGTCTAAGTGAAATAGAGTATTTGTAAAATAAATGCTAGGCATTTGAGCTATCTGTAATTGGTAGCAAAGTTGAAAATTAGTGTTAGATATCGAGATATCTATGTTTGCATGTATAATGAATTTGGATTCATTAATTATTGATACTTGAGAATCAGGCATGCTATGAGTTAAATCAATGTGTTGATTTACTGATTTATGAGATTTGATGTGTTTGATGATTGTGAGAACAGGGACAGTACACGGAATCCCGGATGAGGATGTTGCCATCCAGGGAGTATCATTTAAATTCATTAATATTTACTTGTGTTGTAAATTATGAATTTCATTATTGTGATTATGAGATTTTGTGTATTGGTATGCTCACCCCGTTGGGGGCTGTCTCTGTTGGGGCAGGTGCACAGGTGCATCGATGGCTATGGAGTTGGGCTCGAGCTGTTGATTGGACGTACTCACAGGATCGTGGTACCAGGGCTTGATGGAGCACGGTATCGTATAGAGTACTTATATACACCCGAGATTTATATACACATTTATGATGCTCGCATGTGAGCACGGATATTCTTGTATATGGGTTGTCTATAAAGGCATGAGGCTTTCTCTCTTTCATTATATGTTGCATGCAATTGTGGTAGAATTGCTAATGATATGAGAGTCGTTAGTGTATTGTGTGGGTGTTGAGACCCATTTATGTCGTCATATGTGTGACGTCTTCCCTGGCTGGGAATTTACTTTGTGTACTACATTCTGTTGAGTATTGTGTATTCCCTGGCCGGGAATTATATTATGTGATGTGCTTGTGTTTTGGGATAGCTCTATTTATGGGGAGACTCTGCCCAAATTTTTATAAAAGTCTATCATGTGAAAATTGGTGTAATGGGGATGGTAAAGTATCATCTGAGCTTCCCGATTGAGTCTTTATTGAAAGCATGTGCCACACATAGTGGTTAATACACTAATTAAGGGTTAAGGGCTTGGGGTCCTTACATTAGTGGTATCAGAGCAGTGGTTAGCTCTTTGGGGCTGTTAAGGGCCTATTAAGTTATTGATAGCACATATTTATGCATGATGGCATTAATGTTGTATGACACAACAGTTGTTATGTGCTTTTATGATATGAAAAGTGGTGTTGCTAATCATTGTGATTGCAGGAATCGTGTAGCATGAGATGGGATGGCATTAATGGTGATGTCTGGCCCTTCATGTATTATGTGGAAGGGTGAGACGTACGGGCTTCGGACGGTAAAACGTGTTACACCTTTGATTATGTATATCGTGGGTAATGAACCCTTACATGTGATGGTATATGTGAAATGATAGTGATATATTGTGATAATGTAATCAACTGTTGTGCTTGATTATTGTGATAGAATTGATGAATGTTCCGGTAGCCTTTATCTCCGAGCGAGGGAGGTACTTGCCGCTGTCATGACTGAGCGAAGTAACATGCCGCTGTCATTGTCGAAGCGAGGGGTCCTAACATTCCGCTGTTGTATTGGGACCGGAACAGTCACAATTCTAGTGATTACTGTGGAATATTGTGGATATAATTGGAAACGTGATATCGATCATTATATTGTGAACTGTGGTACTAACCTGGATGCAGGTACATGGAGCTAGTGGGAGTTCCGGTAGTTGTTATAGTCGAGCGAGGGAGGTACTTGCCGCTGTCATGACTGAGCGAAGTAACATGCCGCTGTCATTGTCGAAGCGAGGGGTCCTAAAATTCCGCTGCTATAACAGGACCGGAACAACCACATTATCTATCTTGATAGCGATGGTTCATGCCGCTATATCGATTGGCGATGGTTCATTCCGCCATATGTATTGATAGCGATGGTTCATGCCGCTATATCGATTGGCGATGGTTCATTCCGCCATATGTATTGATAGCGATGGTTCATCCCGCTATATTGATTGGCGATGGTTCATTCCGCCATATATATTGATTGGCGATGGTTCTTGCCGCCATGTATATGTATAGCGATGGTTCATTCCGCTATATTGATGGGCGATGGTTCTTGCCGCCGGATATATATTGATAGCGATGTCTCATTCCGCTACATCTAGGGCGATGGTTCATGCCGCCAGATGTCTATAGCGAAGTTTTATGCCGCTGACTCTATGACGAGGGATTATGCCCCTGATTCTATAGCGATGGATTGTGCCGCTACAGCACAGGATTTTGCCGCCTTCGAGCGATGGGTGCTGACTACGCATTATTATCGAGCGACGGAGACAGGTATGTCGCTATGTTGATAGCGATGAGGTATGGCATATTACTGTTTATTTAGCACTATTGTGGATAGTATGTGTTGATTTGCTAAATATGCCATGCATTTGATTATGAGATTATAGGTGTCGTGTTTTGATATGTACCATCGTATGTTTGACAATAGTTAGTTGAATGTCATGTATTGACATATGCCGTCACGGGATGACGATGACATAGTAGATGTTCTATATAGACGTGTAGCGTCGTTTTGGATGATTAATACATTCATGTTATGTTTAGTTGTTTGGTTTGAGTGCCGATGGTGAGCACATGATAGAGTCTGGGTCACTAGTTGACGAGACCTTTTGTCGAGCAATAATACCCTTGGGTATGCTCGTTGGTTTGGCTAGGGCCAAGTGTTTGGTGGTAAGAGTAGTCATTGAGGAAACTACTCGCTTGTGTTGTGATGTAGGGTAGACACCCTGAGGGTGTGGGATAAGTCTTATCGGACTATGATGGTATCATAAGTGAGCAAGGACACCGGGTTGTCCATTGTGCGTGGTATATTAGAGGTATGTTGGGCGATGTCCCATTACTCTAACGGTTTGTACGGTATGGCATACCGAGATGGAACATATGATTTGTTGGTGTACTTGATTGAACCTATGGGGACAGCACTTTGCTAGCCAGATATCGTAGTGATGATTTAGTGTGCTCGTTGGAGCCATGATACTGCTCGTTGGAACCAAGTTTGACAAATCGTAAAGTGATACGATGTGGATTATGGTGGGCTTTAGTCGTCACCACGTCATTTGAAGTTGAGGTTGTGCATGCCTCACTGAAACGTGTATACGTTTATGTTAAATCTTGGTGAGACTTGTTTGGGACAGCTCATGAGGTTGGAGTACCAATAAGAGAGTCATCAAGTCGTTGTTGACTCGATCTGAGGGAATCCGTGTATTTGGGATACAACGGGTGTTATTGTATCCAGTTTTTCCGAACGGTGGTTCGAGACTAGTGGATCTCGAGTTGGATGGCACTTCCCTTGTGGGGAAGGATGTAGTATTATACCTATATGAGAATCTTTGAAGGATTCGGTAAGTTGGTACGTGTGGTGTTGATTTTGGGAATCATGCCGTGTTGTTAATCGTCGATTATCATTCTCCACTGCAAGGGAATGACTCAGTATTGACAGTTGTGTTTGGGGGCTTAGGGGTATGTTGTAGATACCCGAGCCAAGTGCATTGAACATGCATGTGATGTCAGTGCTTAGGCAGGTATACCGGTGAGTATACGGATGCTCGTTTTTGACTTCCCTTTTTGTCAAGCATAGAGTTATGCTACTTTGGATAACTAAATCTCTGATGAGAGATATTGAACACCTTGAGATTGGGAATCTCCATGGCACGATGATTATGAGGCATAATCGTGAGGTTAGTTGACTCCTTTGAGGAGGGATTATCATGTGTGGGTTGAGGTGTTTCATTGTTGGTGTTTTCCTTCGAGTTATGCGATAGCCTTCCCAAGTTTGGATTGTTAAATCCTAGGATTGTCAAGGGATGACAGGAATTCGGATTTATTGGGTGTCGCTGTCGACACAAGCGTTGAGGATGCAATGTGTTTATTGCATGTCCTTCCAGGACTTGAACTCTTTGGAGTCTCGATGGTTCATATATGATCAGGATGTGATCCTTGGAATATCTGGAGGTGGACATCTTGTGAGATGTCTTTTGTGTGAATCTGTGGCCGTGAGTTGCCCAATTGAGTTGCAATGATGCGACTGCTCATTCGATGGAGGAAGTATGAAAGTGGAAACCAGGTTTGGTATGTGTACATCGTGGTATACTAGTGTCTTCCTCGTAATGATGTGTGTTAGACATCGTGGGTCATGATAAAGATATCATTGGATGATATCTACGATAGAATCGGGAGCGATTCGAATCCTTGCAGTTTCAGTTGAATAACTGCTTTTGGGTTGTTAGCGTTGAGTTGTGCTGACGCTCTTTGACGTTATGATGGATTTGGAAGTCTATTCCACACCAGAGATTGACACGAGGTCAACACTCTCACGGTTGATGTGTCATTCATGATGCCTTCTTACTAGTGGTATTAGAACGAAGGATGGCTGTCCGATCTACGGTCGTAAGTATTGGTTGTTTTGCAGTCATGAGGGACTGACTTTTGGGATGAACCGCATCGAGGTACGTTTTGCCTCTTGGGTGATGAGTTGGTGTTGGTTTTGGTATGTCGCTCTGTTTCAGAGTTCGAGGTGAGATAAGTATTCTCGAGGTTTTTAAGACGATTCTGATATGGTCAGGAATCGAGGTTATGACTTCTTGTAGTTGTGTGGCCCGGGTGTTACGTGATACACCGGTGCTAATTTCGAGGACGAAATTCTTTTAGTGGGGGATATTGTGATGACCTGAGATTAGGGATGTTAATCCCGGAGTGTTAATAACCCGTAAAGTTGTTTTACGTGGCAATTGGAGTTTAATCGAGGTGTTGGGCCTTCTGGGCTCGTCTAAGTGAGTAGTTGGGATCGTTGGATCCCGAAGTTGAGATCGTATTCTCATTCCGGTGAAAACCTGCGAGTTGGGCTTTTAGTGTGACTCAGAATCTCGGGTGCTGTGTGTGGGCACCGGTAGGGGATTTTTGAGTTAGAGAGAGAGTTTTTGAAAACAGATGATTTTTAATGAATCATGATGTATTTGTGGGGCTATTAGTATTTCGGGGTATTTTGCTATAAATACCAATTAAACCCGGGATTTTAATTATCGGAACCATTTTCTTCCCCTCCTTCTCTCTCCCCGTAGCCGCGCCATTCTCGATCCCCTTTTGACCCACGCCGCTTCCAGGCGTGCGCCCGCCGCCGTCCGGCCGCCGTTCGGCGCGTCCGACCCGCCGCCGTGTTCGTCTCTTCCAGGCGGTCCTATCCATACCACCAATTCGAAGTTTCGTCGAGAATCGAGCTCGGATTTCTGCTGGAAGCGCTAGGGTTCGTCACTGATTTCTGTCCGATTTTGTGGCCCGATTTTGGTACGATTTTTGGGGCTTTTCTTTGGATGTTTTTGGGGCGTTTTTGTGCTGCTTTTGGGTCGTATATTTCAGACTTTGTAGTTCGAAAATTTGTTGCTTTAATGGTTCGAATTTCAGCTCGATTTTGGGAGTTAGGGTTCGAAAATTTGGATTTTTGGCATGAGGATGATGATTCTTGTTGTTATTCGATTAATTCATGTTTAAATGCATTATGATGCTTGATTGTGTTCGAAATTGAGAAATTGGATTCGAAGTTAGGGCTTGAATTCGAATTTTGGGGGTTTTGGCATGTGGGACGATTATTGTTGTTGTTGATTGATTAATTCATGTTTTAAATGAATTATGGTGATTTTTGGATTTGATTTGTGTGGTTGGGGTTCGAATTTTAGGAGTGGTTCTTGAGCAATTTTTTGATATTGTCTCATTCGTTTCCCCTCCCTGTATATGCCCTGCCCCGGGTCTTGTAAATGGTAAATTGTCGTGGGTTGACAATATTTTGAGGGTTATGGGTGTGCTTGAGCATGGGTTGCATGTTCGTAATTAATTGTGAATATTTATGTGTTTAGCACATGTTTCTCGGGGCATGGAACTCAAGCCAGGTTTGGCTCGGACTTCGGAGATTTAAGGTACGTGCGACGTACGAGCATTTCCTTATGTGATAGCAATTGTGAAATGAATAATGTGTTGTAATTGCATTAGATGGTTGTGGGTATGGCTATATTTACATATATGTGTTGATATGACTATGGATCGACCTAGTCTTGATATCACTGCCACAAGTGTGCGTAACACTAGAGTAGTATGACCTTATAAGAGGTATGGGGTACTGGGTTTATGTGACTATTGTAAGACATGTGAGATGTCTAAGTATAAATGAGAATTTGTAAAATAAAGGGTAGGGCATTTGAGATGCCTGAGAATGATCGTGGGATCATGTATTCATTGAAAGACATGTGAGATGTCTAAGTGAAATAGAGTATTTGTAAAATAAATGCTAGGCATTTGAGCTATCTGTAATTGGTAGCAAAGTTGAAAATTAGTGTTAGATATCGAGATATCTATGTTTGCATGTATAATGAATTTGGATTCATTAATTATTGATACTTGAGAATCAGGCATGCTATGAGTTAAATCAATGTGTTGATTTACTGATTTATGAGATTTGATGTGTTTGATGATTGTGAGAACAGGGACAGTACACGGAATCCCGGATGAGGATGTTGCCATCCAGGGAGTATCATTTAAATTCATTAATATTTACTTGTGTTGTAAATTATGAATTTCATTATTGTGATTATGAGATTTTGTGTATTGGTATGCTCACCCCGTTGGGGGCTGTCTCTGTTGGGGCAGGTGCACAGGTGCATCGATGGCTATGGAGTTGGGCTCGAGCTGTTGATTGGACGTACTCACAGGATCGTGGTACCAGGGCTTGATGGAGCACGGTATCGTATAGAGTACTTATATACACCCGAGATTTATATACACATTTATGATGCTCGCATGTGAGCACGGATATTCTTGTATATGGGTTGTCTATAAAGGCATGAGGCTTTCTCTCTTTCATTATATGTTGCATGCAATTGTGGTAGAATTGCTAATGATATGAGAGTCGTTAGTGTATTGTGTGGGTGTTGAGACCCATTTATGTCGTCATATGTGTGACGTCTTCCCTGGCTGGGAATTTACTTTGTGTACTACATTCTGTTGAGTATTGTGTATTCCCTGGCCGGGAATTATATTATGTGATGTGCTTGTGTTTTGGGATAGCTCTATTTATGGGGAGACTCTGCCCAAATTTTTATAAAAGTCTATCATGTGAAAATTGGTGTAATGGTGATGGTAAAGTATCATCTGAGCTTCCCGATTGAGTCTTTATTGAAAGCATGTGCCACACATAGTGGTTAATACACTAATTAAGGGTTAAGGGCTTGGGGTCCTTACAAACGTTGACCTCGTGTCAAACTCTGGAGTGGAGTAGACTTCCAAATCCATCATAACGTCAAAGAGCGTCAGCACAACTCAACGCTAACAGTCCAAAAGCAGTTAGTCAACTGAAACTGCAAGGATTCGAATCGCTCTTGATTCTATCGTAGATATCATCCAATGATATTTTACTATGACTTACGATGTCTAACATACATCGTTACGAGGGAAACACTAGTACAACCACGGTGTACACATATCAAACCTGGTTTCCACTTTCAAACTTCCTCCATCGAAGGAGTAGTCGCCTCATTGCAACTTAATTTGGGCAACTCACGGCCACAAATTCAAACAAAAGACATCTCACAAGATGTCCACCTCCGGATGTTCCAAGAATCACGTTCTGATCATAAATAACAACCGAGACTCCGCAGAGTTTAAAATTCTTAAGGGGCATGCAATAAACCCATTGCATCCTCAACGCTTGTGTCGTCAGCGACACTCAACCAATCCGAAATCCTGCCATCCCTTGAAAATCCTCGGATTTAACAATCCAAACTTGGGAAGGCTGTCGCATAACTCGAAGGAAAACACCAACAAGGGAAGTACCTTAACCCTCACAAGAAAATCCCTCCTCAAGGGAGTCAACTAACTTCACGATCATTCCTCATAATCATCGTGCCATGGAGATTCCCAATCTCAAGGTGTTCCATATCTCATCAGAGATTTAACCCTCCTAAAATAGCATAACTCTATGCTTAACAGAGAGGAAATCAATAACTGGCATCCGTATACTCACCGGTATACCTGCCTAAGCACTGATGTCGCATGCATACTCAATGCACTCGGCTCGGGTATCTACCACATATCCCTAAGCCCCAAACACAACCGTCAATTCTGAGTCATTCCTTACTCAGTGGAGGATGAAAATCGACGATTAACAATACACGGTGTGATTCCCAAAATCAACACCACTTACACCAACTTACCGAATCTTTCAAAGATTCCCAAATAGGTATAATACTACCTCCTTCCTCGCAAGGGAAACGCCATCGAACTCGAGATCCACAAGTCTCGAACCATCGTTCGGAAAAACTGGATACAATAACACCCATTGTATCCCAATACACGGGTTCCTTTAGATTGAGTCAATAACAACCTGATGACTCTCTTGTTGGTACTCCAACATCCTGAGCTGTCCCAGACAAGTCTCCAAGATTAAACATAAACGTATACACGTTTCAGTGAGGCATGAACAACCTTAACCTCAAATGATGTGGTGACTACTAGAGTCCACCACGATCCACATCGCATCACCTTACGATTGCCAAACTTGGTTCCAACGAGCAGTATAACGGCTCTAGCAAGCCCATCACGGTACTACACACACGTGGCAGACAGCCTAGTCTCTGCCTCTTTAGGTTTACCTCAAACCATGGTATAACATACTATGGGAAGAAAACTCAATAGAGTAGTGGGTCTTTATCCAACATTCCTCAATGCCGATACACCCTGGACACTCCAATGTCCCTATGTACTTAACATAACCTGATCCTACTCCCTTAGGACCCATCCTACACCCTCAAGGGTGGTGTGACCATGTCCACCACATGTCACATCGACAGAAAGCGAGTACTTTCCTCCATGATTACTCCTGTCGTCAAATCACATGGCCAAAAGCCATTCCAACGAGCATACCTCAAGGGTATCACCACTCGTAAACTGATCCCCCAATCGTAAGCTGCGGTACAATCACATGTACAGCGCATCCAACCATTCCTCGAGCAACCCGCTCGGTATAAGGGTCACGTCCATCGGTGTCGCACACACCACCTTGTGCTCGGTACTGGCACCCAAGGCATACCACTGAATACGTATACTCAACGCATCGATCATCGTAACGATGATGCATGTCTAATAAGACATCTCCTACACCATCGTCATCGTCATCCCGTGACGACACATGCCAACTCATGGCATCTAAAACATTGCCCACTAGTGACGATACATGTACATCAGCGTATGTCATCCACTATCATGCTAGTAAAATAGGCATAATAAAACATGTATATCAATGCATGCCAGCTACAATAAAGCTAATAAAATAGCAATATCTCATACCTCATCGCTAGCAATATAGCGTCATACCTGTCTCCGTCGCTCAATAATAGTGCGTAATCAGCACCCATCGCTCGAAGGCGGCAAAATCCTGTGCTGAGTACATAGCGGCAAAATCCCTCGCTATAGAATCGACGGCATGACACCTCATCATATAATAAGTGGCATGAAACCTCGCTATATACCTGAGCATGAATCATCGTCCACATAGTAGCGGAAAGAGGCATCGCTATCAATACACCTGGCGGAATGAACCATCGCCAATCAATATAGCGGAATGAACCGTCGCTATAAATACACCTGGCGGAATGAACCATCGCCAATAGATATAGCGGAATGAACCATCGCTATAAATACACCTGGCGGAATGAACCATCGCCAATAGATATAGCGGAATGAACCATCGCTATAAATACACCTGGCGGAATGAACCATCGCCAATAGATATAGCGGAATGAACCATCGCTATAAACCGTGTCCTCATAGAGAAATGAATATAAATCGACACAGCGGGACACATCACCGCTATCATCCGTGTCATCACAAAGGAATGAATCATCATCCTAACAAGCGGCATCTCATCCTCGCTTCTTCATACAAGCGGTATCTCATCCTCGCTTCGTATGGCATACCCCGCCTCCATGTGCAAGCGAGCATCCCCTCCCGCTCCACATTTTTAGCGGTACAAGCATAAGCTTCTTCATACAAGCGGTATCTCATCCTCGCTTCGTATGGAATACCCCGCCTCCATGTGCAAGCGAGCATCCCCCCTCCCGCTCCACATTTTTAGCGGTCAAGCGTAAGTATAAAAATTCTCACTGTCATAAGCAGGACTCCTGGAATGTATAATCATCATTCCTTTTTATACTCCATATTTCCTGTAACCTGCAACCATCAGGGTTAACAACAATAGCCATATACGCTATGCATCCACATTCAATTCATAATAAAAACACATTATGAGAATGTATGGTTTCACAAATAAATGTCATGATATCCTTCTTTAAATCCTTATTTCAATCCCGAGCCCTTATCATTAGTACATTTTAATGCTTCTTGCTACTCCATGTAAGCGGAATTCTTCCTCGCTTCCAATGGACCTTAGCGTAAGCCATTAAAATCCTTACTAAGATAACTTTGACTCAAGAAATACACCTCTTATATTTCATAACATGCATATGCAAAAACAATGCACAATAACATATATCATAACCTCAATGCACCACTTTGCATTCATCATGTGTCAACAAGACAACGTAAAATACATGTTACCTCGGAAATATCCCTTTATCTGATTTTCTTAAAACCAGCTTCCTTGGCACATAACACACGGAGTGCCAGACATCCCCATAAATGTCATCCTATCGTGTTCCACACGATTCCTGCAACCACAATGGTTAGCAATACCACTTTTCATATCATAAGAGCACATAAACAATTTGCTATGTCATACAACATTAATGCCATCATGCATAAATATGTGCTATCAATAACTTCCTAGGCCCTTAACAGCCCCAATGAGCAACCACTGCTCTGATACCACTAATGTAAGGACCCCAAGCCCTTAAACCTTGATTAGTGTATTAACCACTATGTGTGGTACATGCTTTCTATAGAATGTCAATCGGGAAGCTCTGATGATACTTAATCATTGCCTGTCAATGAAAGACTCATATGTTTGCCCTTTACCAACCCCTTGGTGCCACTTTTCACATTGTAAACTTTTATAAAAATTTGGGCAGAGTCTCCCCATAAATAGAGCTATCCCAAAAAAAAGAGTACAACACATAACAAAATTCCCGGCCAGGGAACACATAATACTCAACAGAAAGCAGTAATACAAGTAGATTCCCAGCCAGGGAAGACACCACACATATGTCAACAAAAGTGGGTTCCAACACCCACATAATACACCAATGACTCTCATATCATTCTAGCAATTCAACCTAATTGCATGCAACCTTAAATGAAAGAGAGAAAGGCTCATGCCTTTATATACAATCCATATACAAGTATAATCGTGCTCACATGCGAGCATCATGAATATGTATAAATCCTCAGGTGTATATATAGGTACTCTATACGATACCGTGCTCCATCAAGCCCTGGTACCACGATCCTGGGAGTACCTCAAATCAACAGCTCGAGCTCAGCTCCATAGCCATCGATGTACCTGTCCACCTGTCCCAACAGAGACAGCCCCCAACGGGGTGAGCATACCAATACACAAAATCCCATAATCATAATAATGAAATTCATAATTTACAACACAAGTAAATACTAATGAATTTAAATGATACTCCCTGGATGGCAACATCCTCATCCGGGATTCCGTGTACTGTCCCTGTTCTCACAACATCAAACTCATCAAATCTCATAAATCAGTAAATCAACGCATTGATTAACTCATCGCATGCCTAATCCTCGAATATCAACATATAGTGATTACAAATTCATTAAACATGCAATTACAGATATCACAATATCTAATACTGATTTCACAACCTTGCTATCAATCACAGATAGCTCAAATGCCTTAGCATTTATTTTACCAATCCTTCATTATATTTAGACATCTCAAGTGTCTTATAATGAGTACATGAGTCTACAAACCTAGACATCTCAAATGTCTTACGAAGAATGCATGATTTTACGATCATTCCCAGGCATCTCAAATGCCCTAATATAGTCAAATAAACCCAGTACCCCATATATCATGCAAGAGTCATCCTACTCTAGTGTCACGCACGCTACAAGCGGCGATATCAAGATTTGGGTCATTCCTTGGCTATATCAACATATATATATATAATCCTCATGCGCGATTATTCAATGAAATCAAATTTTCATTATGCATTCACATATGCCTTAAAATATAGAAATGCTCGTACGTCGCACGTACCTTAAATCTCCGAAGTCCGAGCCAAGCCTTGCTCGAGTTCCATGCCCCGAGGAATGATGTGCTAACACGATAAATAATTCACAATTATTTACGAACATGTAACCTATGCTCAAGCACACCCATATCCCTCACAACATTGTCAATACACGACAATTATCCTCTTAAAAGACCCGGGGTAGGGTACATGCAGGGAAGGAAATAAATGAGACAATCGAAATTTGTTCAAGAATGCCCTACAAAAATCGAACCTTAATCTCACAATTTCGAACCCAATAAAATACCATAATTCATCTAAAATGTCAATTAAGCTATCCAAGCAAGAATGAACATCCCTTGACAAAAACTCCCCATTTTTCGAATTCAACCCCCTTAAAATCGAACCCAAACAAGCCTTTAAATCCCAACTCTTAAAATTCTTCAAATTTGAACCAAAGCTTCTCAATTCGATCTCAATCCAGCATCATAATACTCTTAAAACATGCAATAATCGATCAATTGCACGAAATAATACCCCTGCCAAAAACCCCCAAATTTTCGAAATCAAACCCTACAATTTTCGAAAATTATTTCGAACCAAAATCACCAAAAAGCAGGGAAAAGCACGAAAAAGACGAACAAGGGTTAAGGGAGATTACCCAACGAAATCGGAAGCAAAATCAAACGAGAATCGAAGAACCCTAGAAATTGGGGATCGACGCTTACCAGCAAAATCCGACTTCCACACGCGACGAAACTTTCAATTGACAGAGGGGAAAGGAGCGCCTCGTCGAGACGAAGCCGTGGGTAGGTCGCACGCGCCGATCGGCGGCCGGACGGCGGCTGGCGGAGCGCCTGAAACGGCGGGGCAGGGGAGGTGACGGGAAAAGGGGCGCGCGCGGGAGAGAGGAGAAAGTTGGGGCTGAAATGAATTTTCTCTTAAAATCTTGGGTTCAAATGGTATTTATAGCAAAAATACCCCGAAAAATTAATAGCCCCACAAATACATCATGATTCCTTAAAAATCATCTGTTTTCAAAAACTCTCTCTCTAATTCCAAAACCCTCTACCGGTGCTCACACAGCACCCGAGATTCCGAGACACATCAAAAACCCAACTCTTAGGTTTTACACCGTAATGTGAATACAATCTCAACCTCTGGGTCCAACGATCCCAACTGCCCAAATAAACGAGCCCAGAAGGCCCAATACCTCAATTAAACTCCAAATCGTCACGTAAAACCACTTTAGGGATTATTAATACTCCGGGATTAACACCTATAATCCCTGGTCATCACATTAACCTACGATAATAAATTGATAATTAAACTAAACTAAATTAAACTACTCTAATCCAACCAAGTCAATAAAATAAACGAGAAAAATCTACAAGATAAGATTATCGAGACTTTGGATCACCAATGTAATTCCCTACAATTCTCGATTGAATATTCAAATATTTCTAAGGTGACGAGTTCTCCCAATTTATCTAATACACTCTCTCGAGCTATATTAAACCTAACACCAAATTGCAGTAAGTAACTCTCGTTCACTTATTTAACAATTCAATGTTGCATAAGATCCATGAAAACTCCTAGCTTTCAATTACTAGAATCTATGGCTATCACGCATGTATTTGACGTCATCTCTCGATCTCGGTCTTAAATCCATGGTATGAGTTATTAATTCAGTATCATAAAATCATCTCTCGATCTCAATTACGATACTAACATCATTCAAAGGTGATCAAACCTCCAAAAGCATGAAGAACATAAAACATACGCAAAGAATTATAAGAATTCAATCATTAAATCATCAAATCGAAGGTTCATAACAAAGGTTCGCCTAGCCTCGATAAATAAAATTAGTTCCTCATAATAAATCAAAACACAACAAAACTAAGAATTTAAAGACAAAGAAAAACTCACAGCGTCGACTCCGGTTGTAGATCTTCGCTCCTTCTCTTGCTTCCTTCTCGATCGTCAATTTAATCGCCTTGTTGGAATTGTTCCAAAGTTATAGGATGATAGGTTGAAGGTTGGATGATGGTTGTGGAGAGTGTCTTCTGGACATGAGATGGGTTAGAGAGGGGCGTCCGTTTGTAATAGAGGGAGACGTGTGTGAGAATTTTCTTTGGATGATGGACGTCTCTCCCTTTTATAATATCGAATCTTTTCATCAACCAATAAAAGCTCATAAAATATTCTCCTTTCCTTACCTTGCAGATTGCGTGGATATGCCTCCATGAATATGGTTTCTTCATGTTTTATGAATTCTTCCTTACACTATGTTGTCAAGTGAACTTGCATGCTGTTTTGGCCCAATAAGAGTGACATGAAGATTGATGCACCTTATCTTAATTATATATGTTGCCACACGTATCTTTGTATTTATGTGCATGCAATTATCGGCCACTAAAAGTGTGGTAGCTCTTATAATGAGATCTGCTACTTTTTTATTTGCTCAAAGTTTCCTTTGCTGCGTGAATAATGAGTATGCTGCTAAATAATTCCTTGTCGGCTAAACATTCTTATTCAACAATAAATCTGATGATGCACGTGAGTTTTGCCGCTGGGATTCTCGTCCGTGAATTTCTTTCCTTATATGCTGTATGAAAATCCTTTCAATTTGCATATTTTCCTTCTTTTGTGTGATATGAATCTGATATGGTATGTGTTGGTGAATCTCCACAGATATTGTTGTGGTGCCCACTTTGTTGAATATTCTCGACCATATCATCCAAACAAATCAGCATGATTTCTTTCCAAACTTTTCAAATCTGCACGGATGTCTGCGTGAACTTCACTCTTCAGTTTCTGAATTTCTTTTTTAGCCAAACCAGAATCAGTGGCGCTAGGGCGCCACATTGGTAGTGCCCTAGCGCTACCTATTTTGCCCGGAGTGTGATTTGTTCTTTTATTGGCTTCAAATTGGGTCTTCTCAATTTCTATGCACTTTACATCATTATTTGGCTCATTTTCTTCAATTCCTCGCATTTTCACAAAGATTCATGAAACATCAAAATTAATACCAAAAAATGTAATATCATTCAAGAATCAGTGTAAAATACTACTAGAAAACATCAAAATATAAGTGCAAAAATGACACTTATCACCTGCTACGGGCGATCGATCGCCATGCCCTGCAACTCGAAAACCACCATTTTTAAAAGCTTGAAACCTCCCCAATACATACCCCAACTCCTCCCAACTCAAAACCACAGCAAAACAACATCCAAGGACCTTCAAGAAGGGTGTTAGACTTGAATTAAAACAAACCCAAAAGATTTCAAGATTTTCATCAAAATCACCCAACCCAAACCAACCTCAAAACTCAACCAAAATCAACAAAACTACTATCAAATCAAAGCTACAAGAGAGGAGGAAGAGATTACCAGCTTTTCTTCAAGAGATCCGGCCCCTAAATCGTGTTCCCAACGATTTTGTTGAAGGGGAAATAGGGGAAGGGTTTTGGGGGTGGTTATCGCAGGAGAGGGGAGAGAGAATAGGAAATGGATTCCAAATGACGGAATCCCGAGTCCAATGGGTATATATAGCAAAAATACCCCAACACACCAATACCTCCACAAATACATCATGATTCATTAAAAATCATATGTTTTCAAAAACTCTCTCTCCAACATTAAATCCCCATAGAGGCCCCAACAAAAGCACCCCGGACTCCAAGTCCCACTGAAAACCCAGCTCATAGGTTTTCCACCGAAATGAGAATACAATCTCAACCTTTGGATCCAACGATCCCAAATGCCCGATTAAACAGCCTCGGGAGACGCAAAAGCGCAATTAATTCCTAATTGCCACAATTAAAATCCCTCAATGATTATTACCACACCGGGATTAACACCGTAAATCCCTGGACATCACATGCTGTGTGCGCGATTCTTCACCATTTTTGAGCATTTTCGAAGGTCTACCATAAACACTTCAAACTCAAACATTCCAACAACTCAAATACCATCATAACTCACCAAAACCCACATAAAACACTTCAAAAATCATACCCCAACCACATATACATATACCAAAAAACAAACCCACATAAAAACCCAAAATGCTAACCCATTTCAAAACCAAACACCATTCAAACTTTAGGAAGGGTTCCATACCTCTTGAGGACTCCAAATCCTACAACAAATACCACAAATAAGACTTTTGCAAGGATTTCTCCTTCACTTCAATGCCAAAAACGAAAGTGGAGAGGATAAGGGTTTGGAGGAATGATTGGGGGAATTAGTAAAGTGATTGATAAAGGTGGGGGTAGTGGGGTTAAAGTAATTAAAATTGTATCCCAAATATTAACATGATGTACAAAATACCCCAACATGGTATTTTAAAAGCATTTTACAAAAATGCACCACACGCTCAATGAATTCATATCTTCCACATAATTATCAATCGATATAATTAAATCATGTTAACACCTCATTTTCCAACATGCATAACATGTACCCTGAAATGCAACCCCCAGGTCACGCCTACCATGTGACTAAGCATTTCATCAAGATAATTAATTACAACACGTAAATCAATTATCACCATAATTAATCATATAAACATAATTAATGCCCAAATTGCATATAATTATTTCGGGGTGTCACAGCGATGCTTTGTATCTGATCAACCATGTCAATGGTTCAAGATGTTGGTGTGGGCTGAGTTGGGTTATAACACAGGCTTTCATTCTGCTATTTCCATGTCTCCATTTGAAGCTGTCTTTGGGAAATCACCTCCTAATATTCCTGGTTATATTAATGACTCTTCAATGATAGAGGCTGTTGATAATTGGTTTCGGGGTCGAGATAGTCTTTTACGGCAATTACGTGAACATTTACAGCGTGCTCAAGCAAGGATGAAGACATCGGCAGACAAACATCGGAGGGAGGTTCATTTTTAAGTGGGACAATGGTGTTACGTTCGTCTTCAACCACATCGTCAGACGAGTCTCACATGTCGTAAGTTTACGAAACTCAGCAAGCGTTATTATGGTCCTTTCGAGGTCATCAAGAAGGTGGGCCAAGTTGCATACAAACTTTCTTTACCTGCAGCTTCAAGAATCCATCCTGTCTTTCATGTGGCTTCATTTAAGCTTTGCCCGCAGCCTACTCAAGTTGCTCCATTGTTACTTCCTACATCTTCCGTTGACAATCAGCCCCTGTTGGTACCATTGACAATTATTGATATTCGACGTCTCAAAAGAAATCACAGTTGGGTTACTCAACTTTTTGTACAGTGGGAGGGCTTACCACTCGAATAGACATCATGGATGGATTTGTGTAAGGACCCCAAGCCCTTAACCCTTGGTTTGTGTATTAATCAATATGTGTGACACATGCTTTCAATAAAAATCGATCGGGAAACTCAGATGATACTTTACCATTGAATGGCAAATACAAAATTTTCTTTAATATGCAATGTTATAAGATCATCATCCTAACAACAAATAGACTCATAAAGTTCGCCCATTACCATCCCCTTTTCACCACTTTTTACATTGTGGACTTTTATAAAAATTTGGGCAGAGTCCCCGCATAAATTGAGCTATCCCGAAACAAAAGCACATCACATAATATAATTCCCGGCCAGGGAATACACAATACTCAACAGAATACAGAACACGAAGTAAATTCCCAGCCAGGGAAGACACCACACAATAAGACAACTAAAGTGGGTTTCAACACCCACATAATACACAAATGACTCACATATCATTAGCAATTCTACCCTTAATTGCATGCATATAGAATGAAAGAGATGAAGGCTCATGCCTTTATATACAACCATATACAAGTATAACCGTGCTCACATGCGAGCATCATAAATGTGTATATAACTCTCGGGTGTGTATAAGTACCCTATACGATACCGTGCTCCATCAAGCCCTGGTACCACGATCCTGGGAGTAAATCCAATCAACAGCTCGAGCTCAACTCCAAAGCCATCGATGTATCTATTCACCTGCCCCAATAGAGACAGACCCCAACGGGGTGAGCATACCAATACACAAATCCCATAATCACAATAATGAAATTCATAATTTACAACAAAAGTAAATACGAATGAATTTTAAATGATACTCCCTGGATGGCAACGTCCTCATACGGGATTCCGTGTACTGTCCCTGTTTTCACAATCATCAAACTCATCAAATCTCAAAAATCAGTAAATCAACACATTGATTTAACTCATCGCATGCCTGATTCTCAAATATCAATAATTAATGATTCCAAATTCATTATACATACAAATATAGATATCTCAATATCTAATACTGACTTTCAACTTTGCTACCAATCACAGATAGCTCAAATGCCTAGCATTTATTTTACCAATTCTCCATTATACTTAGACATCTCACATGTCTTATAATGAATACATGATTCCACAATCATTCTCAGGCATCTCAATGCCCTACAATGGACATATACATCCAGTACCCCATATATCTTGTGAGAGTTATACTACTCTAGTGTCACGCACGCTCGCGGCGGCGATATCAAGATTAGGTCGCTTCATAGCTTCTCAACACATATATATATAACCTCATGCACAATTATTCAATGCAATCAAAATACATTATGCATTTCACAATGCTCTAATATATAGTGATGCTCGTACGTCGCACATACCTTAAATCTCCGAAGTTCGAGCCAGACTTTGTTCGAGTTCCATGCCCCGAGGAACGATGTGCTAACACGATAAATAATTCACAATTATTTACGAACATGCAACCCATGCTCAAGCACATACATAACCCTTATACAAAAATATTGTCAACACACGACAATTCACCATTTAAAAGACCCGGGGCAGGGTACATGCAGGGAGGGAAACAAATGAGACATCAACGAAAAATGCTCAAGAACTCCCCTAAAATTTTCGAACCCTCACTCCACAATTCGAACCCAATTAAGCACCATAAATCATCTAAAACATGAATTAATCGATCAATAACAAGAATCATCACCCCCTGCCAAAACCCCCAAAAATCGAACACCACCTCATGCACACAGCGATAAATTCGAACCAAATCCACCCAAAATTAGCAGGGAATTACATGAGAAGCATGAAAAAGGGGTAAGGAAGGTTACCCAATCGAAAATAGGAAGGAAATCGACCGAAATTGAAGAACCCTAGAATTTGGGTCTGTGCGCTTTTCTGAAAAATCCGAACGTAAAACACGACGAAACTTCGAATTGTTGGTGTGGAAAGGTGCGCCTGGAAGAGACGAAGCCGATGGTAGGTCGGACGCTCCGGATGGCGGCCGGACGGCGGCGGGAGCACGGCTGGAAGCGGCGGGGGTCGAGGAAATCGGGAATGGGCAGACGCGGGGAGAGAGAGTGACGGGCTGGAGGAGAAATGACTTTCAAAAATTAAAATCTCGGGTTCAACTGTATTTATAGCAAAAATACCCCGAAATACTAATAGCCCCACAAATACATCATGATTCATTAAAAATAATCTGTTTTCGAAAACTCTCTCTCTAACTCCAAAACCCCCTACCGGTGCTCACACTAAGCACCCCAGATCCCGAGACACATCAAAAACCCAACTCTTAGGTTTTACACCGTAATGAGAATACAATCTCAACCTCGGGATCCAACGATCCCAACTACTCAAATAGACAAGCCCAGAAGGCCCAACACCGCGATTAAACTTCAAATCGCTACGTAAAACAACTTTAGGGGTCATTAACACTACGAGATTAACATCTATAATCTCTGGTCATCACAATATCCCCCACTAAAAGAATTTTGTCCTCGAAATTTGCACTGGTGTAAAACGTAACACCTAGGCTATACAACAACATGAAGCCATAATCTCGATCCTTGACCATATTAGAATCGTATTAAATAAACGCGAGGGTACCTACCTCGCACCAAACTCTGGAATGAAATAACTCTTCCAGCCTACCAAAAACAAAAGACCGTCGGCACAACATAACGCTAACAATCCAAAAGCAGTTAGTCAACTGAAACTGCAAGGATTTGAATCGCTCCCGATTCCATCGTAGATATCATTCAATGACGTCTCTACCATGACTCACGATGTCTAACATACATCGTTACGAGGGAAACACTAGTATACCACGGTGTACACATACCAAACCTGGTTTCCATTTTCAAACTTCCTCCATCAAAGGAGCAGTCGCATCATTGCAACTCAAATTGGGCAACTCACGGCCACAGATTCACACAAAAGACATCTCACAAGATGTCCACCTCCGGATGTTCCAAGAATCACATCCTGATCATAAATAAACAAACGAGGCTCCACGGAGTTTCAAATTCTGAAAGGACATGCAATAAACCCATTGCATCCTCAACGCTTGTGTCGTCAGCGACACCCATTAAATCCGAATTCCTGCCATCCCTTGATAATCCTAGGATTTAACAATCCAAACTTGGGAAGGCTATCGAAAACTCGAAAGAAAACACCAACAAGGGAAATACCTTAGCCCACACAAGATAATCCCTCCTCAAAGGGAGTCAACTAAATTCACGATTATTCCTCATAATTATCGTGCCATGGAGATTCCCAATCTCAAGGTGTTCCATATCTCTCATCAGAGATTTCACCAACCAAAAAATAGCATAACTCTATGCTTGACAAAAGGAAATCAATAACTGGCATCCGTATACTCACCGGTATACCTGCCTAAGCACTGGCATCACATGCATACTCAATGCACTTGGCTCGGGTATCTACAACATACCCCTAAGCCCCAAACACAATCGTCAATCCTGAGTTATTCCCATCCAGTGGAGAATGATAATCGACGATCAACAACACGGTGTGATTCCCAAAATCAACACCACATGCACCAACTTACCGAATCTTTCAAAGATTCCCAAATAGGTATAATACTACCTCCTTCCTCACAAGGGAAGTGCCATCGAACTCGAGATCCACAAGTCTCGAACCACTGTTCGTAAAAACTGGATACAATAACACCCATTGCATCCCAAGTACACGGATTCCCCAAATCGAGTCAACGACAACTTGATGACTCTCTTGTTGGCACTCCAACAATATGAGCTGTCCCAGACAAGTCTCACCAAACATAAACGTATACACGTTTCAGTGAGGCATGCACAACCTCAACCTCAAATGACGTGGTGACTACTAGATTCCACCACAATCCACATCGTATCACCTTACGATTTGCCAAACTTGTTTCCAACGAGCAGTATAACGGCTCTAGCAAGCCCCTCATGGTACTGCACACACGCGGCAGACAAACTAGTCTCTTCCTCTTTAGGTTTACCTCAAACCTACCAACAAGACGGACGTTCCGCATGGTATATCATACTATGGGAAGAAAACTCAATAGAGTAGTGGGTCTTTACCCAACAATCCTCTAATGCCGATACACTCTGGACACTCCAATGTCCCCATGTACTTAACATAACCTGATCCTACTCCTTTAGGACCCATTCTACACCCTCAAGGGTGGCGTGACCATGTCTACCACATGTCATATCGACAGAAAGCGAGTAATTTCCTCCATGATTACTCATGTCGTCGAGTTACATGGCCAAAAAGCCATTCCAACGAGCATACCTCAAGGGTATCACCACTCGTAATATGATCACCTCAAACATATACGGCGGTACAATCACATGTACAGAGCGTCCATCCATTTCTCGAGCGACCCGCTCGGTATAAGGGTCACGTCAATCGGTGACGTAAACATCACCTTGTGCTCGGCACTGGCACCCAAGGCATACAACTGAATATGTATACTCAACGCATTGTTCATCGTAACGATGATGCATGTCTAATAAGACATCCCCCACACCATCGTCATCGTCATCCCGTGACGACACATGCCCACTCATGGCATCTAAGGCATCGTCAACCAGTGACGATACATGTCAACAATGACATCTAAACAACCCAGTCAACTCGTGACGGTCCATGTACATCAACGTATGTCATCCATCATCATGCTAGTAAAATAGTCATAGTAAAACATGCATATCAACGCATGCCAGCTATAATAAGGCTAATAAAATAGCAACATCCCATACTGTGATATCCCCGAAATGATTATGTGATTTTAATCATTTAATTTAAATTATGATGATTTGGGTGTTAATTCATGAGATTGAATTAATATTATTGGGGAGATTCATTTCAGGGTGCATGTGATATATGTTGGGATTTTGGGGTCGTGGCATGTTTATTTGGGGTGTGTGTTGTTTGTTTTGGTAAAGCATGTTAATGGGAATTGAAGTATTTTATTGAGAAAATACTATAAATATCGTGTGAGGATATTCTAATACATCGTGCTAAATATCGGGACCAAAACATAACACATCAAACCACCCAACACCCAACCACCCCCCAACCCATGCCAATCAGCCTGTACACATGCTGACTTTACTCACCACTTGGCTCAATCATTTCACCACTCTCAGCCATTCCAATTCTCGAGCCTTCTCTCCCATTTCTTCACCAGCACCTGCTAAGCAAAATTCTGAGGAGCTTTCCCTTTTTCATCGCCTGGAAGTCCTTCAAAAATCGGAGCAAAGTAGGGTGAGAAACCATGCTCTGTTTTTGCTTTTAACTTGTTTAAGTACATGTTTTTAGGTGGCGTGAAAATGGCATGTTAGCTTAGGTTTCTTGAAACCTTCGATTTAAATGCTTACATGGTGTTATTATGTAACTCTCAGTATTTTTCCTTATGTATATTACATGTTTTATGTTGAGGAAATAAGCATGTAAAGTAGGGTGTTCGGAAATCTGGGTAGGAGTATGCCCTGTTTTTCAGGAAAATGTGGTCTGGGAGTGATTTTGAGGAGGTGATATTATGCATGTTAGATGGGTTTTAGGGTGAACCTTCGATTAGAGTACATGCATGGTAGTTTGTAAAGCCCAGGACGTTTTATGTTTGAGCATGTTTTATGAAATATGTTGTAGTTTTTATAGCATGAAATGAAGTACTCAAGAAATCTGGGAATGAAAATGTTGCCCTGTTTCCAGAAAAGTTGATCGAGTACTTGTGTAAATGGTCGACGTTTATGCACGTGAGCTTATATTTGGGGTGTAAATTTGATATGAATACACTCAGGGTAGTGTGTTGTAACTGCTAGCATGTTTCTTTGGGCATGTTGTATGTCTTACATGTTAGATTTAAGGGTATGATATCGGTGTTAGGGAATTCTGGAAAATCTGGGTTGAATATGATCGACCGATCGATCGGTGAAGAACACCGATCGATCGGCAAAAGCCGTAGCTTTTTTCCTTAATTCAAACAGTTCACCGATGGATCGGTGATGAGGGCCGATCGATCGGTAGTGCCTTTTTTAAAAAAATGTAGAATTTGTTTTAAATTTGATATTGGATTGTAATGAGACATCTAATATTGTGTTGTACACTGGTGTAGAGCCTTCACACACAGCTACACAGCGCCGAGGATAGAGTCCCACAACACACTACATTTTGGAAAGGTACGTAAGCGACGTACGGGCATCTCAACGGTAACATGTACTTTATGTTTGTCTTTTGACACATTATAGAATGCAATGTGATGCATTAAGAGTATGATACATGTTATTATGCATTGTTGTTGCATATTATGCATTGTTGTTGCATATTGTGATGTGGAATAAAGAGGTGTATTCCACGAGTCAAGAGAGATCACAGTGTATGTTTAATGCTTATGCTTGTTCTGTAGTAATGATGCGGGGAGGATTGTACCGCTCATTATGAGGTTCTGTAGTAATGATGCGGGGAGGATTGTACCGCTCATTATGAGATTTTGTAGTAATGAAGCGGGGAAGATTGTACAGCTCATTATGAGTTTATGTAGTAATGAAGCGGGGAGGATTGTACCGCTCATTATGAGTTGTGGAAGCATGAAGCATTAACATAACTGTTGATATATGACTCAAAAGATATGTAAAGACAGAGGTGATATGTCATGACATTATTAAAGGATCCATAATTTCATATAATGTGTTATTATGAGTTATGGTACAGGGACAACCAATGGGCGTTGTAAATGCTTTGAAATACAGGAAGTGCTTTGTATTTATGAATTGTGCATTTACGCTTTACATTCATATTATGTTGAGCTGTAAGGAGTGCTACAGGATTAGCATGTTAGAGAAAAATTTTGTATAGCTTCTACTGAGTAGAGTAAGACTATAATGTAGTACCTTTGTAGGAATTCGTTTTTTCCTTTTGAAACATTTTGGTACTGTAATCTCTAAAGCTCAGGTTAATCAACACGGCACGTTACTCTGATATATTCACATGAATGTTTAGTTCTCTAAATTGCACCTTAGTACCTGTTAAGATAACGGGGTCTTACATTTAGTGGTATCAGAGCAGTGGTTAGATAACCAGGGAAGAGTGAAGGGTAGCCTTTAGAAACAAGTTGGCTAGGCATTCATTTGGGCATGTTTATGCATGTGATGCATATGGTTGTATAAGTGTTATACTAACATGCTTTGAATATGATACTCTTGTTATCTAACGGCTTATATTATGAACTGCTTTTGGTATTGTTGTTAACTCTTGTGTTACAGCATGGCTGAGATTAACCCGGAGAACCCCAATGAGGAGGTAGGGGATATGGACAGTAGGAATGCCAGTATCGCTCAACTGAATCCTTTACCACCACCTGCTGTGGGCATGGAGCCCAGTGTACAGATGTTACTGCCAGGGGAGCTCAGTTTGAAGCAGTTTCTGAGTTTCCATCCGCCCATGTTTGAGGGGATTGAGTCTGGTGAAGTAGCCGAGGAGCGGTTGGAGCGTATAGAGCAAATACTTGTGACTGCACCCTGTGCACGCACGGCATGTCTAAGGTTAGCCGAGTTTTAGATGGCTAAGAAGCCTGCTATGTGGTGGAAGACCACCGTGATGGAGCTGAGAGCTCTAGGTATGGCAGTTGACTGGACTGTATTCCGGACCCGGTTCCTTAACTGGTATTTCTCTGCAGCTGCCAGACAATTAAAGGAAGACGAGTTCAATGCTTTAAAGCAGGGTAGCATGTCAGTGTCAGACTACGCTATGCAGTATTCCTCACTGCTGAGGTATGTACCTCATATTGCCGTGAGCAGCCATGCAAAGATGAGGAACTTTCTGAAGGGTCTGAGGCCAGAGCTGTTTGATCGGGTTATCTCCAACAACCCCAGCTCATTTGATGACGCTCTGACACGGGTAGAGTTGGCGGAGATTGCGGTGGGCGCGTATAAGGATGATGTACCCCCTTCAGTACCACCACTGAGGCCTGTTGCTGATAGTTTGAGGCCACGAGGAGATCTGTTCAAGGCTCGTGGGGCCTCATCATCTTCCAGATTTGGTGGGAAGAAGTCTCAGGGTCAGAAGCAGAACAATCGGGGACCCACACAGGGGAGCAAGACAGGGGGAAGCAGGTGTAACAACTGTGGAGGATGGCATTCGTCACGGGACTGCCAGGGTTGCTATGTTTGTGGCAAGGTGGGCCACTTGGCTTGAGGTTGCCCCGATCGGAGAGCACCACAGAGACAGGCAGACTCTGGGCCGAATAGGCCAAGGTTTGATGCTGGGAGGGCACTACAGAGACAGCAGCTTGCACCTCGACCGCAGGGAGGTCAGACGGCAGGACCGCCGCAGGGTCAGGTGTATGCACTGACTAGGGAGCAGGCTGAAGCAGCCCCAGAGGAGGTCATTGCTGGTACGTGCCATTTATTTACGTACCCTGCACTTATATTGATAGATACAGGTGCTTCCCATTCCTTTGTATCTACTGCTTTTGTGGAGAGGCACCGCTTGTGCTCGTCTCTGTTACCCACGCCTCTCATGGTCTCGACACCCACAGGAAAGCATGTGATTGCAGACCGACTGTTATCTGATTGCCTCATTTATTTTGAGGGTAATGATCTGAGGGCCGATCTGATTCAGTTAGAGATGGCAGACTTTGACTGTATTATCGGCATTGATGTGTTGAGCAGATACCGAGCTGTGGTAGACAGCCGACAGAGGATAGTACGTTTTCTGTCTGATCAGGGGTTCCAGAGGACTTTCTATGGGGACGACTCTCGTCCAAAGATTCCGGTAATATCAGCGGTTAAGATGGCGCGATTATTGGGGCGCGGCCACACAGGTTACATCATTTATGCCGTGGATGTATCTGAGGAAAAGGAAGTGAGAGCCGAAGACATACCGGTTGTGGCAGAGTTCATTGATGTGTTCCCAGTTTAGATTCCAGGATTTCCGCCTGTCAGGGATGTGGAGTTTGCTATTGAGCTACTGCCAGGGACTTCTGCTATCTCCCATGCTCCTTACAGGATGGCATCGGCAGAGCTGAGGGAGCTGAAGATACAGTTACAGGAGCTCCTCGACAAGGGATACATTCGTCCTAGTGGATCGCCTTGGGGTGCACCAGTCTTGTTCGTGAAAAAGAAGGATGGATCAATGCGTCTGTGCATTGACTACAGGCAACTGAACAAGGCCACAGTGAAGAACAGATATTCACTTCCGAGGATAGATGATCTGTTCGATCAGCTTCAGGGTACAGAGGTGTACTCAAAGATAGATTTAAGGTCAGGCTATCACCAGGTGCGGGTTAGAGCTGGTGATGTCCAAAAGACGGCTTTTAGAACTCGGTATGGACTACGAGTTCTTAGTGATGCCATTCGGGGTAACGAATGCCCCAGTTGTGTTTATGAGTCTGATGAACAGAGTATTTCAGGAGTACCTCGATCAGTTTGTGATCGTGTTCATTGATGACATCCTGGTCTATTCAAGGAGTGAGGAGGATCATGCTGATCATCTGAGGATAGTGCTCCAAATCCTCAGATATCATCAGTTGTACGCCAAACTCAGCAAGTGTGAGTTTTGGCTGAGCAGTGTTGCATTCTTGGGCCATATCATATCACGAGAGGGGATATCAGTAGACCCGAGGAAGATAGAGGCAGTTATGGATTGGTCTGCCCCTACTTCAGTCAGTGAGATTCGAAGTTTTCTTGGTCTGGCTGGCTATTATCGACGTTTCGTCGAGGGTTTCTCAAAATCGCCAAGCCACTTACACAACTGACTCAGAAGGGAGTCTCATTTTGTTGGTCAGAGGCTTGTGAGCAGAGTTTCAGGGAATTGAAGCACAGACTGACTACTGCACCAGTTCTAGTGATTCCCAAGGAGAACAAAGGATTTGTTCTTTATACCGACGCATCGCTATAGGGTATAGGGTGCATACTGATGCAGGACAGACATGTAGTGGCTTACGCTTCGAGACAGTTGAAGCCACACGAGACGAGCTCCAGTCAATGATCTGGAGTTGGCAGCTATAGTGTTCGCCTTGAAGATATGGCGACACTACTTATACGGTACCTCATTTACCATCTTCACTGATCACAAGAGCCTGAAGTTCTTGTTTACACAGGCTGAGCTGAACATGAGGCAGAGGAGATGGATGGACCTGCTGAAGGATTATGATTGTGAAATCCTATACCATCCCGGGAAAGCAAATCTGACAGCCGACGCTTTGAGTCGGAAGGTGAGGAGCACAGCATAGGATGCCATGTGTCTATCAGCTATGTTGGGCTCCTACTGCCATTTGGGATTTGATTATGATGTGTCTGCTTCACCGGTACAGGTTTTGACCTTGTTAGCTGAACCTGTTATTTATGATAACATCAGGAAGGCTCATGGGACCGATGCAGAAGTTCAGAGATGGATGTCAGTGGTTCATTCACGTCAGCCATCGAGATTTAGAGTGGCTGAGGACGGTTCTCTGAGACTTGGCGACAGATGGGTGGTTCCAGATGCACCCGAGTTGCGTAAGGGTTTATTACAGCGAGCTCATTGCAGCAGGATGAGTATCCACCCAGGCGGGAAGAAGATGTATAAGGATTTATACAGCCAGTTCTGGTCGAGGCGAATGAAACGGGATGTTACTTCTTTCGTCAAGCGCTGTTTGATTTGTCAACAGGTAAAGGCCGAGAGGCAGAGGCCTGGAGGTGAGCTAAGGAGTTTGGAGATACCTGAGTGGAAGTGGCAGCACGTGTCTATGGATTTCGTGACCCACTTACCGAGGACTGTTTCGGGTTTTGATGCCATCTGGGTAGTCGTGGTCAGATTGACTAAAGTGGCTCACTTCATTCCCTACTGTATGACATATACGCACTTGAGGATGGCACAATTATATGTCAGAGATGTGGTGAGACTGCACGGGATCCCTGTTTCGATAGTGTCCGATCGAGATCCGCGGTTCACATCTCACTTCTGGGAGGGTCTGCAGACAGCTCTAGGTACAGAGTTGAGGCTGAGCACAGCCTATCACCCTCAGACGGACGGACAAACTGAGCGTACGATACAGACGCTCGAAGATATGTTGAGAGCTTGTGTGCTAGAGTTCGACACTTCATGGCAGGACTCGATAGCCTTGGTGGAGTTCTCTTACAACAACAGCTACCAGGCAAGTATACAGATGACTCCTTTCGAGGCCCTCTATGGTAGGCGTTGTAGGTCACCCTTGTGTTGGGATGACATGGACCGTAAGTCGGTTGGAGGACCAGAGTTGGTTCAGGAAATGGAAGAGAAAGTTAAGGTTATCAGAAGAAAGATGAAGGCAGCTCAGGACAGACAGGCAGCATATGCCAATCAGCGGCGTAGACCGTTGGAGTTTCAGTTAGGCGACAGAGTTTTTCTGAAGATCTCGCCTTTCAGAGGCGTAGTACGGTTTGGTATGCGGGGGAAGTTGTCCCCGAGATATATGGGGCCGTATGAGATCTTACAGCGTGGGGGTACTCTGGCGTACCGTTTGGCTTTACCGCCTTCTCCATCTGGTATACACGATGTATTCCATGTGTCTATGCTGAGGAAGTATGAGCCGGATCCTTCACATGTGTTGCAGCCTTCAGAGGTGCAGATTGAGTCCGATGTTTCCTACGTGGAGCGGCCTATCAGGATTCTAGATAGAGCAGACCGCAGGCTTCGGAACAAAGTTATTCCTATGATCAAGGTTCAGTGGGATCGTAGGGGTGTCGAGGAGGCTACGTGGGAGACAGAGCGACACATGGTGCAGCACTACCAGAACTGTTTTCTGGTATGCGTTTATTTATTGTTTTACTTCATGTTAGTGAGCATGTTTGATTTCGGGGACGAAATCTTATAAGTAGGGGAGTATTGTGATATCCCCGAAATGATTATGTGATTTTAATCATTTAATTTAAATTATGATAATTTGGGTGTTAATTCATGAGATTGAATTAATATTATTGGGGAGATTCATTTCAG
This sequence comes from Haberlea rhodopensis, assembly GCA_907163345.1. Classification (NCBI taxonomy): domain Eukaryota; kingdom Viridiplantae; phylum Streptophyta; class Magnoliopsida; order Lamiales; family Gesneriaceae; genus Haberlea; species Haberlea rhodopensis. The sequence continues at coordinate 141,949 of CAJQUN010000317.1, forward strand.
GGTGCATGTGATATATGTTGGGATTTTGGGGTCGTGGCATGTTTATTTGGGGTGTGTGTTGTTTGTTTTGGTAAAACATGTTAATGGGAATTGAAGTATTTTATTGAGAAAATACTATAAATATCGTGTGAGGATATTCTAATACATCGTGCTAAATACCGGGACCAAAACATAACACATCAAACCACCCAACACCCAACCACCCCCCAACCCATGCCAATCAGCCTGTACACATGCTGACTTTACTCACCACTTGGCTCAATCATTTCACCACTCTCAGCCATTCCAATTCTCGAGCCTTCTCTCCCATTTCTTCACCAGCACCTGCTAAGCAAAATTCTGAGGAGCTTTCCCTTTTTCATCGCCTTGAAGTCCTTCAAAAATCGGAGCAAAGTAGGGTGAGAAACCATGCTCTGTTTTTGCTTTTAACTTGTTTAAGTACATGTTTTTAGGTGGCGTGAAAATGGCATGTTAGCTTAGGTTTCTTGAAACCTTCGATTTAAATGCTTACATGGTGTTATTATGTAACTCTCAGTATTTTTCCTTATGTATATTACATGTTTTATGTTGAGGAAATAAGCATGTAAAGTAGGGTGTTCGGAAATCTGGGTAGGAGTATGCCCTGTTTTTCAGGAAAATGTGGTCTAGGAGTGATTTTGAGGAGGTGATATTATGCATGTTAGATGGGTTTTAGGGTGAACCTTCGATTTGAGTACATGCATGGTAGTTTGTAAAGCCCAGGACGTTTTATGTTTGAGCATGTTTTATGAAATATGTTGTAGTTTTTATAGCATGAAATGAAGTACTCAAGAAATCTGGGAATGAAAATGTTGCCCTGTTTCCAGAAAAGTTGATCGAGTACTTGTGTAAATGGTCGACGTTTATGCATGTGGGCTTATATTTGGGGAGTAAATTTGATATGAATACACTCAGGGTAGTGTGTTGTAACTGCTAGCATGTTTCTTTGGGCATGTTGTATGTCTTACATGTTAGATTTAAGGGTATGATTATCGGTGTTGGGGAATTCTGGAAAATCTGGGTTGAATATGATCGACCGATCGATCGGTGAAGAACACCGATCGATCGGCAAAAGCCGTAGCTTTTTCCTTAATTCAAACAGTTCACCGATGGATCGGTGATGAGGGCCGATCGATCGGTAGTGCCTTTTTTAAAAAATGTAGAATTTGTTTTAAATTTGATATTGGATTGTAATGAGACATCTAATATTGTGTTGTACACTGGTGTAGAGCCTTCACAGACAGCTACACAGCGCCGGGGATAGAGTCCCACAACACACTACATTTGGGAAAGGTACGTAAGCGACGTACGGGCATCCCAACGGTAACATGTACTTTATGTTTGTCTTTTGACACATGATGAATGCAATGTGATGCATTAAGAGTATGATACATGTTATTATGCATTGTTGTTGCATATTGTGATGTGGAATAAAGAGGTGTATTCCACGAGTCAAGAGAGATCACAGTGTATGTTTAATGCTTATGCTTGTTCTGTAGTAATGATGCGGGAGGATTGTACCGCTCATTATGAGGTTCTGTAGTAATGATGCGGGGAGGATTATACCGCTCATTATGAGATTCTGTAGTAATGAAGCGGGGAAGATTGTACCGCTCATTATGAGTTTATGTAGTAATGAAGCGGGGAGGATTGTACCGCTCATTATGAGTTGTGGAAGCATGAAGCATTAACATAACTGTTGATATATGACTCAAAAGATATGTAAAGAAAGAGGTGATATGTCATGACATTATTAAAGGATCCATAATTTCATATAATGTGTTATTATGAGTTATGGTACAGGGACAACCAATGGGCGTTGTAAATGCTTGGAAATACAGGAAGTGATTTGTATTTATGAATTGTGCATTTACGCTTTACATTCATATTATGTTGAATATGAATTATGATATTCTCATGTGTTGAGCGTTGTCTTTGTAGGTGCTTTTGTTGACGAGAACCAGGGTCGGGGTTGATATGCTGAGCTGTAAGGAGTGCTACAGGATTAGCATGTTAGAGAAAAATTTTATATAGCTTCTACTGAGTAGAGTAAGACTATAATGTAGTACCTTTGTAGGAATTCGTGTTTTCCTTTTGAAACATTTTGGTACTGTAATCTCTAAAGCTCAGGTTAATCAACACGGCACGTTACTCTGATATATTCAAATGAATGTTTAGTTCTCTAAATTGCACCTTAGTACCTGTTAGGATAACGGGGTCTTACACATACCTCATCGCTAACAAGATAGCGGCATACCTGTCTCCGTCACACAATAATAGTGCGAAATCAGCACCCATCGCTCGAAGGCGGCAAAATCCTGTGCTGAGTACATAGCGGCACAATCCATCGCTATAGAATCGACGGCATGATACCTCGTCATATAATAAGTGGCATGAAACCTCGCTATACACCTGAGCATGAATCATCGTCCACATAATAGCGGAACGAGGTGTTGGGATATGCCCTAAGACAAGTCATTAGATGATTGTTTAAGACTTACAATGTTTATGGTTTTATGAATGGCAATTCATTATTATATATTATTCTTTTAACTGTGCATTGTGAATTAATATATATGTTAATGTCCTTAGAATAATATTGTATTATTCTTAAAGATGTCCCTAGTCAAGTATTATCATGAATAGGGATAATGATAATACGTAGAGACTAGTATATGTTGATCGATGAATTGTTCATTGATATGAGATATCAAATCAACATATGGGTACATGTTAGAGAACGATACACTGGACAGACCCACCATGAGAATGCAACATGGATAGTTATATGATCGTCATATGCAATTCTCATAGTGATAATAATGTATGAAATCCTTACGACTTGTGATCATCAGAGATCCCAAAATAAGGAGTTATGTATCTTGATATCGTCAAACGTTACCCGTAACAGGGTATACTATAAAGGCGACTATTGGATACACTACGAATTATGTAGAGGGATGTTGACTGATCGAGATAGGATTTGTCCCTCCTATATAACAGGAGATGTGTTTGGCCCTTGATCAAGTGAGAACTAAAATGCATGGCCATGCTCGAATGAGTCGATATGAGATATCGAGCTTATTCGTTTATTCTAGTTCTACTTGGGGATCAAGAAATAAAGATTGGATATACGAGTATGACTGTTCCATGACTCGTGTTCAATCTAAACACAAAGGACAAAGGGATTAAGTTACATGATTAATATTATCACAAGTTCTAAGGTTATGTCGAGTCATTGACATTCTTGTAATTTGGGTAGCATTGATGTGTTGCTAGATACCGCTCAATGCTTGAGACGTAAAATGAGATTTTATGTCACTGCCAACATTACAAGATCCTATCGGGTCGCACAAAAGATTAAATCGAGAAGGGAAATTAAATTCATGAGATGAATTAAATAATTAAGAGGAGTCTTAATTAATAATCATAATGATTAATTAAATCATGGGCTTAAGCCCATGAGGCTTAATGAAAGCCTTTAATTAATCATATATAATATGATTGCAAGGTGTTTAATTAGTAAGACAACTTCATATCATTAAACCTACATCCAAACATGAAGCACACGGCCTCCAACCTCAAAATTGCTCTCGGCTTCCACTTGATAGCCGAAGAGGATTTTGTGAAATATTGGGCGTGCCTTTCGATTTGGAATCTATTGTGTTTCTTGTTCCAGTTTAATAACTTGTCTAGCAACTTGTTATTAAACTATCCCTTCACCCGATTTGATCGTGTGGATACCGTTGAGGCAAACCTCATCGAGTTTTGCTAGTGACTCGGAGAAGGCGTAAGACGTGGTGCTGCTCCGTGGATTCTGCTTCAAACACGCTACAAGGGTGAGACCTTCGTATTCATTAATCCGATATGATAACCTATGTATAGATCTGCTGGTTTGTAATCCTATAAATTTTATTCCGCTGCGTTGTATGCTCTAAGGATTACTTACAGTGGTATCAGAGCCGTGTACAAGACTCATATCGGATTTATGTGATTAAATTGTGTTAATCATATTAGAATTAATATTGCATGCTTATTAAAACTGTTTAATTCATATATGATATGAAATAAATATTTAGTTTTGAAAATCATCGTAATAATTGTATTTGATATAATTGGCGAATAATAATATTTATTGAGCATCAATTTTCGGCCATCACCATCACAAATGACACGAGGGCTACCCACATGAGGGCTAGGGTTTTCGAACCCTTGGCTCGAGATGGCTTAGTCGTTGTGGCTAATAATTGTGCATGGAAGTGTCGAAAATTAATTAGGGTTTAGAACCCATTGGACGTGACGGCTAGCTCATGACGGCTAGGGTTTCGAACCCTAATAGCCGTGCATGGCTCGTCCATCATCGCCTTATTTTCTAAAGTTTTGAGACGTGGATGAGTTTTGAACTCTTTGACTCGATAATGGTTCACGCATGCATGTATTAGTAACTTTACCACATGAGAGCAAGGTTATTCGAACCCTTAGCTCAAGATGGTTGAGCGAACCCCGTACATGGCATGACCGTGACTCGTGGCTAACAAATTCCAGCGTTTAAAACAAGATGGCTCGATAAAAACCATAAGGGTGCGAGGCGGCTAGGGTTTGGAACCCTAGCGCCGCCGCCGCACGAGCCAAGGCTCGGCCATGGGCTAGGGTTACGAACCCTAGGTCCATCTATGGTCCAGCCGAGTGTTTGTGGTTCGAACCATGGTGGTTCGAGTCTTAGTCGCTTTAGTTCGTGGCATGTGACGTCCCGAGCGTACGATAATTTTTTTCAAAAAATTATTTTACAGTTTTAATTAGAATTAAATTTAAAATGTTTAGAATTTAATTAATTAAATGTTAATGCATGCTTTTATGTGTTGTTTGAGCATGGTGCGTGGTTATAGCCCTTTGACCTATTAGATAGGATTTGTGGATGTTTGTATTTATAATACGACCTGCGTGTCGTGCCTTTCTCTATTTCATTCTAAATGTAATCCCTCCCCTATGTTCCCCTCGAATGTGAATCGAGGAATTCTATATCTTGTAAATAGCATAGTTTATTTTATTGATGGTGATCAATGAAGATGGAGCATCGTGCCGGGATGAGGAGGCCATTCACAAATTGGAGCCAAAGGAAGGTGCTTGTGAAGTTACCTTAGGTTGACTCATAGGATTTTCTCATTGGCTTGAGAAAATCATTAGTAGGGGCTATAACCATGTCACGTTTAATTATGTATGTTGATGCATGATTTATCTTATGTTTTAGTTTGATAATAGTATTACACATATATGTAGATATGTATACAACTATATGTAGTGGACATATTTTAAATTATCAAATTAATCATGAGATCAATAAATCCCTCTAAAATATTAAGTTTTAGATGCCTTCCAAAATAAAAGTACTCGTCAATAACTTCGATTGTACATGTGTGGGTTTGCCAAAGCAAAGCACCGTGGCAATCTTAGTACGGCGCGAAAGGATAAAAGTGATATCCGTTATACTTTAATTGGGTACGACTTAACTAGGTTATCTCAATAGGATTGGGAACCTAGAGGCATGGGTTGGATTTTAATTCATTTGATGAATTGAACAAAGTGTTGTTCGTCCAACTACCCAAGAATTATATGTGATGTAATTGACAAAGTGTTGTCTACCTAAATAACCGAGTCTTGGGCGATTAGCCAAAGCTAACTCAAGATTAGGAGAAATATGGATCTTGGCCCACTAAAGGTTTCGAGGGTTGATATTTTTTCAAACAAAATAGTGGGAGTATCATTTAATATAAGACCATGTTAAATGATTTAAATCATAAACTTATTTTGCATATTTATATTGTAGATATCCATGGCAACTAACAACGTTACTAGCACTTTATCACTGCGATCGGTCCTTGAGAAGGACAAATTAAATGGGACGAATTTCCTAGACTGGCATAGGAACTTGAGGATAGTCCTCAAACAAGAAAAGAAACAATATGTCCTAGAGGAACCCTTGCCCGCTAAGGAACCACCCCTAACAGCTACAAGAGCTGAAAAAGATGCTTACAAGAAGCATCAGAGTGACGCACTTGATGTTGGGTGCCTCATGCTTGCCACCATGAACTCTGAGCTTCAGAAGCAACATGAGGAAATGGAGGCGTTCGATATGATCGAACACTTAAAGCAGTTGTACCAACAGCAAGCAAGACAAGAGAGGTATGACGTCTCTAAGGCGTTATTTCAGTGCAGGATGGTAGAAGGAAGCTTAGTTGGAACTCATGTGCTCAAGATGATTGGGTACATTGAGAATCTGGACAAGCTAGATTTTCCATTGGACCAAGAGTTGGCCACCGATGTAATCTTGCAATCGTTGCCTGAGAGCTTCAGTCAATTTGTAGTAAATTACAATATGACTGACATGGAAAAGACTCTACCACAATTGCTTGGTATGTTGAGAACATATGAAGCAAATACTAAGAAGACTAAGGCCACAAATGTCCTTATTGTGAATAAGGGCAAAGGAAGGGCCAAAGCTAAAGGCAACAAGAAAGCAAAGAAGGTCTTTGCTAAATCTAAGCCAAAGTCTTCTGCACTGAAGCCAAAGGGAGGGATAGCAAAGGAAGGGAACTGTTTCCATTGTGGTGAGACCGGCCATTGGAAAAGAAACTGCAAAGTATATCTGGAGGATCTAAAGAAAGGAAGTGTGACTTCCGCTTCAGGTATTTTTGTTATAGAAGTCAATTTATCTACTTCTTCATCATGGGTATTAGATACTGGATGTGGATCTCACATTTGTGTAAATGTGCAGGATCTCAAAAGGAGTAGGACATTGGCGAAAGGTGAAGTTGATCTCCGAGTTGGAAATGGAGCAAGAGTTGCTGCATTAGCTATAGGAGATTATCATTTAGCTTTACCTTCTGGTTTATCATTGATTTTAAAAGACCGTTATTTTGTGCCTTCAATTACTAAAAACATAATATCCATTTCTTGTTTAGACAAGTATGGTTTTTCATTTATAATAAAGGACAATTGTTGTTCTATTTATTTGAATGATATGTTTTATGCTAGTGCACAAATGGTGAATGGTCTTTATGTATTAAATCTGGATATGCCTATCTATAACATAAATACTAAAAGGATTAAAAATAATGATTGTAATCCGACTTATCTCTCGCTTGGGCCACATAAACGAGAACCGCATATCTAAACTTCATAAGGATGGAGTATTAGATTCATTTGATTTTGAATCATATGAAACATGCGAATCTTGTTTAATGGGCAAGATGACTAAAGCCCCTTTCAAGGGACATGTTGAAAGGGCAAATGTTTTATTGGGACTAATACATAGTGATGTATGTGGACCAATAAGTACACAAGCTAGAGGTGGTTTTCAATACTTCATTACATTTACTGATGACCTCAGTAGATATGGGTATGTGTACCTAATGAAACATAAACATGAAACCTTTGAAAAGTTCAAAGATTTCAAGAATGAAGTACAAAACCAACTTGGCAAGAGTATCAAAATCCTTCGATCAGATCGAGGAGGAGAATACTTAAGCCAAGAGTTTCATGAATATCTAAAGGAATGTGGGATAGTCCCACAACTCACTCCTCCGTATACTCCACAATGGAATGGTGTATCCGAGAGGAGAAATCGAACCTTGTTAGACATGGTTAGATCAATGATGAGTCATGCAGATCTTCCGATATCGTTTTGGGGACACGCTCTAGAAACAGCGATTTTCTTACTGAACCGTGTTCCATCTAAATCAGTGGAAAAGACACCATATGAGATATGGACTGGGAAGCGTCCTAGTATGTCTTTTATGAAGATTTGGGGTTGTGAGGCTTTCGTTAGACGTCACGCCACTAACAAACTTGGACCCAAATCTGATAAGTGTTTATTTGTGGGGTATCCTAAGGAAACGAAAGGATACTATTTCTATTATCCCACCGAGAACAAAGTAGTTGTTGCTCGGACTGGTGTATTTCTTGAAAGAGAATTTATTTCTAGAAAAACCAGTGGGAGAAAAATAGAACTTAGTGAAGTTCAACCACAAGAAAACACTGAACCTGAGATTGAGATGGAAACAGAGCAGGCACCGCAAGCTGTTGTGGAAGAAACACCTGCTCAAGAGACACAAGCCCAGCGTAGATCTGTAAGAGTACACCGGGAGCCACATAGATATGGATTTCTTGTGACTCAACAGGGTGACTTACTACTTATTGATGAGGATGAGCCGTCATCTTATCAACAAGCTATAATGGGCAATGATTCTGAGGAATGGCAAGAGGCCATGAAATCTGAGATGGAATCCATGTATACAAACCAAGTATGGACTTTGGTTGATCCACCTGAAGGGGTACGACCCATAGGGTGCAAATGGATTTTCAAGAAAAAGACCGATATGGATGGTAACGTACAAACCTATAAAGGTCGGCTGGTTGCAAAAGGATTCAAACAAATTCATGGTATTGACTATGATGAAACCTTTTCACCAGTGGCCATGGTTAAATCCATAAGGATCTTACTTGCAATAGCTGCATTTCATGATTATGAAATCTGGCAGATGGATGTCAAAACAGCTTTCCTTAATGGAAATCTGCTCGAGGATGTGTACATGACACAGCCCGAGGGTTTTGTCGATCCAAAGGATGCTGGAAAGATATGCAAGCTACAACGATCCATTTATGGATTGAAGCAAGCTTCTCGGAGTTGGAATCTTCGTTTTGATGATGCAATCAAAGAGTTTGGTTTTATCAAAAATGAAGATGAACCTTGTGTCTACAAGAAGGTCAGTGGGAGCGTAATCATTTTCCTAGAGTTGTATGTAGATGACATACTTCTTATTGGAAATGATATCCCTGCCTTGCAATCTGTAAAGATTTGGCTAGGGAATTGCTTTTCGATGAAAGACTTAGGAGAAGCCACCTATGTATTAGGAATCAAGATCTATAGAGATAGATCGAGAAGGCTTCTTGGTCTAAGTCAAAGTACATACATAGACAAGGTGCTTAAAAGGTTTAGCATGCAAGAATCCAAGAAAGGATTCGTGCCTATGACACATGGTATTTATCTCTCGAAGGAACAATGTCCTTCAACACCAGATGAGAGACAACGCATGAGTAATATTCCATACGCGTCAGCTATTGGATCTATCATGTATGCCATGATATGTACTCGTCCCGATGTATCGTATGCTTTGAGCATGACGAGCAGATATCAAGTTGATCCAGGTGAAGGTCACTGGATTGCTGTCAAGAATATCCTAAAGTACTTGAGAAGGACTAAGGATACATTCTTGATTTATGGAGGTGAGGAAGAGCTCAATGTAATGGGTTACACTGATGCAGGCTTCCAAACCGACAAAGATGATTTTCGATCGCAATCTGGATATGTGTATTGCCTGAATGGAGGTGCTGTGAGCTGGAAGAGTTCAAAGCAAGAAACAGTAGCCGATTCTACAACGGAAGCTGAGTATATTGTTGCCTCGGATGCAGCAAAGGAAGCTGTTTGGATGAGGAAGTTCATTTCTGAACTTGGAGTGGTGCCTAGCATTAAAGATCCGATAGAACTCTATTGTGACAACAATGGAGCGATCGCATTGGCTAAGGAACCAAGATCTCACCAAAGATCCAAGCACATACTTAGGTGTTTCCATTTCATTCGAGAAATCGTTGAAAGGGGAGATGTTAAAATATGCAAAGTACCAACAGATGATAATGTATCTGACCCATTGACGAAGCCGCTGTCACAGCAGAAGCATGATCGTCATACTAGATCTCTAGGCATTAGGTATATGTCTGAGTGGTCTTAGTGCAAGTGGGAGATTTGTTGGGATATGCCCTAAGACAAGTCATTAGATGATTGTTTAAGACTTACAATGTTTATGGTTTTATGAATGGCAATTCATTATTATATATTATTCTTTTAACTGTGCATTGTGAATTAATATATATGTTAATGTCCTTAGAATAATATTGTATTATTCTTAAAGATGTCCCTAGTCAAGTATTATCATGAATAGGGATAATGATAATACGTAGAGACTAGTATATGTTGATCGATGAATTGTTCATTGATATGAGATATCAAATCAAAATATGGGTACATGTTAGAGAACGATGCACTGGACAGACCCACCATGAAAATGCAACATGGATAGTTATATGATCGTCATATGCAATTCTCATAGTGATAATAATGTATGAAATCCTTACGACTTGTGATCATCAGAGATCCCAACATAAGGAGTTATGTATCTTGATATCGTCAAACGTTACCCGTAACAGGGTATACTATAAAGGCGACTATTGGATACACTACGAATTATGTAGAGGGATGTTGACAGATCGAGATAGGATTTGTCCCTCCTATATAACAGGAGATGTGTTTGGCCCTTGATCAAGTGAGAACTAAAATGCATGGCCATGCTCGAATGAGTCGATATGAGATATCGAGCTTATTCGTTTATTCTAGTTCTACTTGGGGATCAAGAAATAAAGATTGGATATACGAGTATGACTGTTCCATGACTCGTGTTCAATCTAAACACAAAGGACAAAAGGATTAAGTTACATGATTAATATTATCACAAGTTCTAAAGGTTATGTCGAGTCATTGACATTCTTGTAATTTGGGTAGCATTGATGTGTTGCTAGATACCGCTCAATGCTTGAGACGTAAAATGAGATTTTATGTCACTGCCAACATTACAAGATCCTATCGGGTCGCACAAAAGATTAAATCGAGAAGGGAAATTAAATTCATGAGATGAATTAAATAATTAAGAGGAGTCTTAATTAATAATCATAATGATTAATTAAATCATGGGCTTAAGCCCATGAGGCTTTATGAAAGCCTTTAATTAATCATATATAATATGATTGCAAGGTGTTTAATTAGTAAGACAACTTCATATCATTAAACCTACATCCAAACTTGAAGCACACGGCCTCCAACCTCAAAATTGCTCTCGGCTTCCACTTGATAGCCGAAGAGGATTTTGTGAAATATTGGGCGTGCGTTTCGATTTGGAATCGATTGTGTTTCTTGTTCAGTTTAATAACTTGTCTAGCAACTTGTTATTAAACTATCCCTTCACCCGATTTGATCGTGTGGATACCGTTGAGGCACACCTCATCGAGTTTTGCTAGTGACTCGGAGAAGGCGTAAGACGTGGTGCTGCTCCGTGGATTCTGCTTCAAACACGCTACAAGGGTGAGACCTTCGTATTCATTAATCCGATATGATAACCTATGTATAGATCTGCTGGTTTGTAATCCTAAAATTTTTATTCCGCTGCGTTGTATGCTCATAGGATTACTTACACGAGGCATCCCTACTGTATGACATATACGCACTTGAGGATGGCACAATTATATGTCAGAGATGTGGTGAGACTGCACGGGATCCCTGTTTCGATAGTGTCCGATCGAGATCCGCGGTTCACATCTCACTTCTGGGAGGGCCTGCAGACAGCTCTAGGTACAGAGTTGAGGCTGAGCACAGCCTATCACCCTCAGACGGACGGACAAACTGAGCGTACGATACAGACGCTCGAAGATATGTTGAGAGCTTGTGTGCCAGAGTTCGACACTTCATGGCAGGACTCGATAGCCTTGGTGGAGTTCTCTTACAACAACAGCTACCAGGCAAGTATACAGATGGCTCCTTTCGAGGCCCTCTATGGTAGGCGTTGTAGGTCACCCTTGTGTTGGGATGACATGGACCGTAAGTCGGTTGGAGGACCAGAGTTGGTTCAGGAAATGGAAGAGAAAGTTAAGGTTATCAGAAGAAAGATGAAGGCAGCTCAGGACAGACAGGCAGCATATGCCAATCAGCGGCGTAGACCGTTGGAGTTTCAGTTAGGCGACAGAGTTTTTCTGAAGATCTCACCTTTCAGAGGCGTAGTACTGTTTGGTATGCGGGGGAAGTTGTCCCCGAGATATGTGGGGCCGTATGAGATCTTACAGCGTGGGGGTACTCTGGCGTACCGTTTGGCTTTACCGCCTTCTCTGTCTGGTATACACGATGTATTCCATGTGTCTATGCTGAGGAAGTATGAGCCGGATCCTTCACATGTGTTGCAGCCTTCAGAGGTGCAGATTGAGTCCGATGTTTCCTACGTGGAGCGGCCTATCAGGATTCTAGATAGAGCAGACCGCAGGCTTCGGAACAAAGTTATTCCTATGATCAAGGTTCAGTGGGATCGTAGGGGTGTCGAGGAGGCTACGTGGGAGACAGAGCGACACATGGTGCAGCACTACCCAGAACTGTTTTCTGGTATGCGTTTATTTATTGTTTTACTTCATGTTAGTGAGCATGTTTGATTTCGGGGACGAAATCTTATAAGTAGGGGAGTATTGTGATATCCCCGAAATGATTATGTGATTTTAATCAATTAATTTAAATTATGATGATTTGGGTGTTAATTCATGAGATTGAATTAATATTATTGGGGAGATTCATTTCAGGGTGCATGTGATTTATGTTGGGATTTTGGGGTCGTGGCATGTTTATTTGGGGTGTGTGTTGTTTGTTTTGGTAAAGCATGTTAATGGGAATTGAAGTATTTTATTGAGAAAATACTATAAATATCGTGTGAGGATATTCTAATACATCGTGCTAAATACCGGGACCAAAACATAACACATCAAACCACCCAACACCCAACCACCCCCCAACCCATGCCAATCAGCCTGTACACATGCTGACTTTACTCACCACTTGGCTCAATCATTTCACCACTCTCAGCCATTCCAATTCTCGAGCCTTCTCTCCCATTTCTTCACCAGCACCTGCTAAGCAAATTCTGAGGAGCTTTCCCTTTTTCATCGCCTGGAAGTCCTTCAAAAATCGGAGCAAAGTAGGGTGAGAAACCATGCTCTGTTTTTGCTTTTAACTTGTTTAAGTACATGTTTTTAGGTGGCGTGAAAATGGCATGTTAGCTTAGGTTTCTTGAAACCTTCGATTTAAATGCTTACATGGTGTTATTATGTAACTCTCAGTATTTTTCCTTATGTATATTACATGTTTTATGTTGAGGAAATAAGCATGTAAAGTACGATGTTCGTAAATCTGGGTAGGAGTATGCCCTGTTTTTCTGGAAAATGTGGTCTGGGAGTGATTTTGAGGAGGTGATATTATGCATGTTAGATGGGTTTTAGGGTGAACCTTCGATTTGAGTACATGCATGGTAGTTTGTAAAGCCCAGGACGTTTTATGTTTGAGCATGTTTTATGAAATATGTTGTAGTTTTTATAGCATGAAATGAAGTACTCAAGAAATCTGGGAATGAAAATGTTGCCCTGTTTCCAGAAAAGTTGATCGAGTACTTGTGTAAATGGTCGACGTTTATGCATGTGGGCTTATATTTGGGGTGTAAATTTGATATGAATACACTCAGGGTAGTGTGTTGTAACTGCTAGCATGTTTCTTTGGGCATGTTGTATGTCTTACATGTTAGATTTAAGGGTATGATTATCGGTGTTAGGGAATTCTGGAAAATCTGGATTGAATATGATCGACCAATCGATCGGTGAAGAACACCGATCGATCGGCAAAAGCCGTAGCTTTTTTCCTTAATTCAAACAGTTCACCGATAGATCGGTGATGAGGGCCGATCGATCGGTAGTGCCTTTTTTTAAAAAATGTAGAATTTGTTTTAAATTTGATATTGGATTGTAATGAGACATCTAATATTGTGTTGTACACTGGTGTAGAGCCTTCACAGACAGCTATACAGCGCCGGGGATAGAGTCCCACAACACACTACATTTTGGAAAGGTACGTAAGCGACGTACGGGCATCCCAACGGTAACATGTACTTTATGTTTGTCTTTTGACACATGATGAATGCAATGTGATGCATTAAGAGTATGATACATGTTATTATGCATTGTTGTTGCATATTATGCATTGTTGTTGCATATTGTGATGTGGAATAAAGAGGTGTATTCCACGAGTCAAGAGAGATCACAGTGTATGTTTAATGCTTATGCTTGTTCTGTAGTAATGATGCGGGGAGGATTTTACTGCTCATTATGAGGTTCTGTAGTAATGATGCGGGGAGGATTGTACCGCTCATTATGAGATTTTGTAGTAATGAAGCGGGGAAGATTGTACCGCTCATTATGAGTTTATGTAGTAATGAAGCGGGGAGGATTGTACCGCTTATTATGAGTTGTGGAAGCATGAAGCATTAACATAACTGTTGATATATGACTCAAAAGATATGTAAAGAAAGAGGTGATATGTCATGATATTATTAAAGGATCCATAATTTCATTTAATGTGTTATTATGAGTTATGGTACAAGGACAACCAATGGGCGTTGTAAATGCTTGGAAATACAGGAAGTGCTTTGTATTTATGAATTGTGCATTTACGCTTTACATTCATATTATGTTGAATATGAATTATGATATGCTCATGTGTTGGGGGTTGTCTTTGTAGGTGCTTTTGTTGACGAGAACCAGGGTCGGGGTTGATATGCTGAGCTGTAAGGAGTGCTACAGGATTAGCATGTTAGAGAAAAATTTTGTATAGCTTCTACTGAGTAGAGTAAGACTATAATGTAGTACCTTTGTAGGAATTCGTGTTTTCCTTTTGAAACATTTTGGTACTGTAATCTCTAAAGCTCAGGTTAATCAACACGGCACGTTACTCTGATATATTCACATGAATGTTTAGTTCTCTAAATTGCACCTTAGTACCTGTTAAGATAACGGGGTCTTACACATACCTCGTCGCTAACAAGATAGCGGCATACCTGTCTCCGTCACTCAATAATAGTGCGAAATCAGCACCCATCGCTCGAAGGCGGCAAAATCCTGTGCTGAGTACATAGCGGCACAATCCATCGCTATAGAATCGACGGCATGATACCTCGTCATATAATAAGTGGCATGAAACCTCGCTATACACCTGAGCATGAATCATCGTCCACATAATAGCGGAACGAGGCATCGCTATCAACATATCCGGCGGCACGAATCATCGCCAATCCTCATAAAAGAATGAGTCATCGTAAATCCACATAATAGCGGAATGGGGCATCGCTATCAACATATCCGGCGGCACGAATCATCGCCAATCCTCATAAAAGAATGAGTCATCGTAAATCCACATAATAGCGGAATGGGGCATCGCTATCAACATATCCGGCGGCACGAATCATCGCCAATCCTCATAAAAGAATGAGTCATCGTAAATCCACATAATAGCGGAATGGGGCATCGCTATCATCCGTGTCATCATAAAGAAATGAATCATCATCATCGACACAGCGGAATACATCACCGCTATCATCCGTGTCCGGCGGTATAAACCAATCGCCAATCATCATAGAAAATGTACATAAATAAAGAAATGCATGAATCTAAATGAAGTACACTTCCTGGTTAAACATATTAACCCACTTTTATTGTCCTTGTTTCAAATATTCATGCACGTAATCATTAGATCTTAACGTAAATGATTAACATCATAGCATCATAACGTCTTATGGCATCTTACCACATAATAATATCGTATGGCCTCTTACCATATGGGCATCTTACCCCGTGGCATCTTACCACAAATAACATCGCATGACCTCTTACCATGTGGGGCATCTTACCCCGTGGCATCTTACCACATAATAATATCGCATGGCCTCTTACCATGTGGGGCATCTTACCCCGTGGCATCTTACCACATAATAATATCACATGGCCTCTTACCATGTGGGGCATCTTACCCCGTGGCATCTTACCACAAATAACATCGTATCATTATATAAACATCATATAAACATCATCATTATAAACTTATTCATCATAATCATCATCATAAACATCATATCATCTTTACTCATCATAAACTTACTTATCATAATCATCATCATAAACATCATATCATCTTTACTCATCATAAACATCATCATCATAAACTTACTTATCATAATCATCATCATAACATCATACATACTTGTGCAATCATTGCATAATCATAGTATAGAAGTATGGTTTACCGTCCGATGCCAGTACGTTTCTGTAAGGACCCCCGTGCCCTTAATCCATTATTAGTGTATTAAGCCATATCATTAGTGTATATAATCATACTATTAGGGGAAATACCATATGCAAGTGCAACACCATATACTATCCAGAAAATTTCTTGCATTTAAACCACATAATATTCAAATTCCCTAACCATGATTATCCATATAGCATGCACCCTCATAATACACTAACATACTCTTAGTTCATTTAGCAATTCTATATCTAATTGCGTGTAAACCATAAATGAACAGAGAAGAGCCGTAGCCCGTTTATACATTCCATATACACGTAATATGTACTCACATAATAGCACCCCAATGAATAAGCGTGTATCTAATGTATAAAACACTCTGCTGGATACCTTTACTGGTGCTTCGATCCTGGAAGCACCTCTCAAGCGCAACTCGATCTCGACTCTGGATCTGAGCGCTTATCCATCCAGCTCTGGTACCTCGATCCTGGAAGTACCTCAATCAGCAGCCCGAGCTCAACTCCAAAGCTGCTGCTACACCTGTACCACCTGCCCCAACAGAGACAGCCCCCACACGGGGTGAGCATACCAATATCCCAAACCAATAACCACAACAATACAATTCATAATTTACAACAAGGTAAATGCTATGAAATACAAAATATACTCCGTGGATGTCATCATCCTCATCCGGGGTTTCCTGTACTGTCCCTGTTCTCAAAACACTGAAACCATCAAATTCCCAAATGCCAGTTAATCATTACATTGATTAACAATTCTATGAGCCATATACCAATGTCATAAACAATAACATCAATTCATTAAACAATGATTATAGACAATCCATGTTTCTCACTTATGGTTTCATAGCTCTATTTCATTGCTCGCTCTACAATAGCGGCATCCCATTTCCACGCATGCTCGATGGCAGCGGAGTCATAATCGATGTTCGCTCACAGGCGACAACATCCCAATCATTACTCGCTCAAAAGCGGCACCATGCAATTCTCAATGCATATATAGATATTTGAAGCAAGTACAATAAACCATGCATTTCAATCTCCGTTTATTGCTAATACCATGCATCATGCATTTCCACACATATTCATTGCAATACAGTGTACCAAGCACTCAACAATTGCAATTATATAAAAGGCTATGCTCGTACGTCGTACGTACCTTAGAATTTCGTAGTCCAAGCCAAACCTTGCTTGAGTTCCTTACCTCGAGAGATATGTGCTAAAACACATAAACAACTCACAATCAAGTATAAGCATGCAACCACGTGTCCAAGCACGTTCAAGACTCCCAATCATATCGTCAATCCATGACGATTACCAAAATAAAAGCCCCCAGGCTAAGTGTAAGGACCCTAGTACCTTAAGTGCGGATTAAAGGCGTAAATAAAAATTTCCATGCATAACAGAGTATAAAGGTTGTGTTGATGCCCTGAGCTATTAAATTACAGTGCCAAAATAAAGTTCCAAAAGGTATTAGTTACATTCTCAACCAATGAATGCTAATCCTATAGCTTTATACTACTCCTAGAGTAGAGACTATACAAAATTAAGCCTACTTTGCCAAAAGCACTCCTCACTGGCTCACAGCATCAACCCGCCTTAGTCCGTCCGCCCAAAAGTACCTACAGGAACAACCCCAAACCATGAGCATGTATATAAATCATATTCACAATAATATGATCATAATTCAATGCATAAACCATAAATGCAAATCACTTCCTGTACTTAACACATATAAAAGCTCCCTTGGTTGTCCCTGTACCATAATCACAATTAATTGATTATAACACCAATAATATATGTCATGACATGCATCCGTTCCATGTATACTAATGGCCAATCCCAGTCTTATTATATCAGTGGCATAATACCCCTCGCGTTACATGACAGCGGCATTAATACCCCTCGCTTCGACATATTAGCGGCATAATATCCCTCGCATCAACATGACAGCGGCATGATCCTTCGCTTCGACATGTTTGCGGCAAATATTCTTCATCGCTAAATATGACAGCGGCAAGTATTCTATCATCGCCTCGACATGAAGGCGGCAAGTATTCTTCATCACTGTGATATGACCTCGACTCACAATTACATGCAACCATAATGCATGCATAAATAAGACCACATGTGCAACCATAATGCATAGCCAATTCAAAAGCGTAATAAATACGTTTTACCGTCCGATGCTCGTACGTCTCACTACGTACCTTAGTTCCAAAAGTGGAGATGTCGTGGAACTTTATCTCCTTTGATGTGTGGCTACCTGGGATGGTTCTACACAATCACATGAATCCATATTAGAAGCCAATAAGTGAACCATTACCAAAAATAACATCATTTAAAACAAAATCCCAAAATCCACATTTTATGCCTTGCGATCGATCGCCCTCTAAGCCCCGATCGATCGCCAAGTGAAGAGAAAATAGGCATCCAAGCACTGCCTCCACCGATCGATCGAACCATTTTACCGATCGATCGAGACATCACACCGATCGATCGGGAAAAATTACCGATCGATCGGTAAGCTCATTTCACGCCTTGTTCAGGCTCTGCCTTGCTCGATCGATCGGACCCTAATCTCGATCGATCGCGCAGCCCTGTTCCAGCGAGAAACTTCCATGTATGAGCTTCCAACAACACTTAAACTCATATACAACCAAGAACAACTCCAATGCTCAACATATAACCACAAAACAACCTTAAAATACAACCCCCAAACATAAACAAGATGTTGGAGCAAGATCTACCCCCCTTTAACCCCAAAAACAAGCTACAACCCAACCAAAACTCAACAAAACTCTACCATAGTGGAAGCTTACCACTTGAGCTCCAAGTTTCAAGCAAGAAAACACCAAAGACTCCTTTGTTCCAAGCTTTCTCCTCCTCTTTTGTTTCAAAAACGAAAATAGCAGCTTATGGATGAGTGGATGGGGTTTAGGGACCAAAAAGCTGATGGAGAGGGTGATGGGATATAAAGCATGCAAGTGGCTCCCAAGCCATGATATGGGGTTTTAAATGTGTTCCAAGACACAAGCATGATATATAGAATACCTCAACAAGATATTTTAAAAGCATTTTACCACAATGCAACAAGATCCCTATTAAAATCATGCATTACCAAAAAGACACAACCCATATCATTTAAACCATTATAACACCCAATTTCCCAACATGTATAACATGCACCCGGAAATGCTCTACCGGGTCTCGCCTACCATGCGACAAGCATTTTACCAAGATAATTAGTCCCAACACATAATCTAATTATCGCCATAATATCACATAAACATAATTAATGCCCTAATTGCAATTAATTATTTCGGGGATATCACAATACTCCCCTACTTATAAGATTTCGTCCTCGAAATCGCATGCACTTACCCAAATAGAAACTAAACATAAATCACATACCAGAGAATAGTTCAGGGTAGAGCTGCACCATATGCTGCTCCGTCTCCCATGTGGCCTCATCGACACTGTGATGCCCTGAAATTAATTAATGGTAACCTGGACATTAATTATGTTTATATGATGAATTATTACGACGATTAAGTTATGTGTGGAAATGAAGAATTAACATGATTTAAGGATGTTGATTTTAATTATGAGGATGATATGGATTTAATGATGTTGGTTACATTTTATAAATGTTTACCATGTTAATGTATTTCATATACATCATGTTGTTTATTGGGGTGCAAGTTAAATGTTAGGATTTAATACTTAAATCACCATTCCTACCTCACCTCACCCTTTTACACTCAAATCCCAAAATCACTTTCCCAAACCCCCCTTTCCCCTCATTTTCGAAATTAGCCCTAAAGGTGGGATGAAATTCTTGTAAAAAGCTTCATTCTTGCATTTCTTGGTAAGATTTAGTGCCTATGATGTTTATATAGCACTTATTGATGTTCTTGAAATGTTTGTTAAGTTTTGGAAGGGTTTTAAAAAGGGTTTGAAATGGGTTTGTTTGGGTTAGTGTGATTCTTGGTGGGATGTTGGATTTTTAATGGTTTTATGGTGTGTAATGAAGGTTTTGAGTGTTTTAATGTTTTTAAGTTGTTGGTATAAATGATGGTTGAGGTTGGTGAGGTTTAAAGGTACAAAAATGGAGATTTTCGTTGTACAGAGGCTGGCGATCGATCGCCCGTTTTTGGCGATCGATCGCGAGCAGGCAGTAGGCTCCAGAAGCCTTTGGCGATCGATCGCCACTTTTGGGCGATCGATCGGTGAGCTTGGCGATCGATCGCGCCAAAGGTGGCGATCGATCGCCGAATGCATAAATTTGTTGATGCGGGCAGTGTGATCTCGCGATCGATCGGGACGACTTGGCGATCGATCGCGAGACACACAAAAGTGTGTTTTTGGCATTTTTGTGGGAATTTTGAATATTGGACTATGATTAGCTTCTAATATTAAATTGTATGGTTGTGTAGAACCATCCCAAGGACCCACAACTTCGAGAAGATAAAGTACTACGACTTCACCACATTTTGAAAAGGTACGTAAGAAACGTACGGGCATCAACGGTAACATATCCCTAAACTATGACTTTGCATCAATTTGCATAAGTATTTATGATGATGATTATGATGATTATGATGATGATGTTGTGATAAACGAAGATGATATAATGTTACGATGACAATTATGATATGATGATGATGTTTGAAATGATGATGCTTATAAGATGATGACGCATGTTTGACTATGCTACTTAGAGTGGCCGAATGTCCGGTGACTATTATGGGCAAGCGAGGAAGGTCTTGCCGCTCACATAACTGAGCGATGGGGTACATCCGCTATCAAGGTGTAGCGATGGGTATCATCCGCTGAGCGATGGGTATCATCCGCTGAATAAGAGATACATCCGCTATCAAGGCGTAGCGATGGGTATCATAAGATGTGTTATGTCGAGCGAGGGGGCCAATTGTGCCGCTGTCATAATAGAACCCGGACAGTCCCATTTCTAATTAACATGGATTGTTGTGAGCTTACATACGAAATATGATGTTATTCACTCATGTCTTGAGCTAATGACTATATGCGTAATTATGACGCAGGGACAACCAAGGATGGATAGTACTATTAAACAGGAAGTATATGTTATCAACTATTTCCGTGCATTATTTATATGCCATTAATTCATGATGTTAAGTAACGATGTACATGCTCACGATGAGTTGTTCCTGTAGGTACACTTTTGGATCGAGACTAAGGGTCAGGTTGAGATGGTGAGCTAATGGAGCATAAGAAGATAGATACAGGATTTTTGTTAGCCTTAACATTCATTTTGGGGAATGTAATTAACTAACTATTGAAGTTTCATTTTGGCCTGTAATTACATTAAGCTCACATAACAACCAGAACTCTAAGATGTCTCTAATACATGTTTAGTTCATAATACGCTATTAATATGATGTTAAGGTAGGAAAGCCCTACATTAGTGGTATCAGAGCAGTGGTTAGATAACCCGGGGATGAGTGAAGGGTAGCCTTAGCAGTAGGTTGGCTAGGCGCTTACTTTTGACATATTATGTTGTACATGAGGTATATGGGTGTTATGATATCATGTTATGATTTTCTAACGATGTTTATATGAACTGCTTTTGGATCTTGTTGTTAACCCTTGTGTTGCAGTATGGCAGCAAATATCGACATTGGTGATGCGGTAAGTGTGAACGCTAGTGCGGGGCGCACGAATCCCCTACCCCCGCCAGCCTTAGGCGAAGAACCGTCCGAACAACAGTTATTGCCGGGAGAATTGAGTTTGACTCAGTTTCTAGCGTATCGGCCCCCGACTTTTGAAGGGACTAAAACAGGGGAGCGAGCCGAGGAATGGCTAGAAAGGATAGAGCAAATATTTGTAGCAGCCCCGTGTGCAAAGACGGCATGGATAAGGCTAGCAGAGTTCCAACTAGCCAAGAAAGCACTGATGTGGTGGAGGACCACCGTGATTGAACAGGAGGCACAGGGTCAAGAAGTAAACTGGAAACTGTTCAGAACTAGATTCCTGGCCCGATACTTTTCAGCGGCTGCCCGTCAAGCTAAAGAGGATGAGTTTACTAAGCTAAAGCAAGGTACCATGCCGGTGTCAGATTATGCCCTCCACTACTGTTCTCTACTCAGATATGTACCTCATATCGCTGCCGACACTCAAGCTAAAATGAGGAACTTCATGAAGGGTTTAAGGCCAGAACTTTATGATAGGGTGATCACATATGGCCCTACTTGCTTCGACGATGCACTTACTCGGGCTGAGTTAGCCGAACTGGGGGTTGGTGCATACCCTGATGCTGTACCACCTCCAGCACCCCCTCAGAAATCTACTCCCGATAATTTGAAACCAAGGGGTGATCAATTTAAGCCTGGAGGGAACACTTCAGTGTCTAGATTCAGTGGAAGGAGGCCCGATAACCGATGGAGAGGAACCCGCAGAAATGACGCCCCACCAAGAAGAGGACAGCCTCGGGGAGGCAGTGTTGGGGAGATTCAATGCTCTCATTGTGGGCAGCCACATCTGACGAAGAATTGTGTAGGATGTTATGTTTGTGGCGAGAGAGGCCACTTTGCTCGACAATGTCCCAACAGGGGAAGGCAGCAGAATTCTACTGGGAGGTCTACGGACAGAGCAGCACCACACAGGCCCCCATATGTACCGAGGCAGTATGGAAGTCAACCCACGGGGCCACCTCAAGGGCAGGTGTATGCATTGACGAGGGAGCAGGCTACAGCGGCTCCGGAGGAAGTCATAGCGGGTACGTGTCTTTTATTTACGCACCCTGCCTTTATATTGATCGACACAGGTGCGTCACACTCCTTTGTGTCGACGAGTTTTGTGGAAAGACACCACATATGCACTGCTCCGTCGCCCACGCCTCTTATAGTCTCGACACCCGCTGGAAGAAGTTTGATTGCTGATCAGATTGTCTATGATGGCCTCATTTATTTTGAGGATAACAAGTTAAGGTCGGATTTGATCGTTCTGAGAATGTCGGACTTCGACTGTATATTGGGCATTGATGTTCTGAATAAGTACCAAGCGGTTGTGAACTGCAGGCAGAGGACTGTCCGATTCAGATCTGATGAAGGGGCTCAGTGGACGTTCTATGGAGATGGTTCTCGTTCAAAGATTCCGTTAATATCGGCGGTCAAGATGACACAATTATTGGAACGAGGCCATACAGGATATGTTATTTATGCTGTTGATATTTCTGGAAAGAAGGAAGAACTAAAGGTTGAAGATGTGCCCGTAGTGGCGGAGTTTCCTGATGTATTCCCTGAAGAAATTCCCGGGTTTCCTCCGGCGAGAGAGGTCGAATTTGGAATTGAATTACTACCGGGGACGTCAGCCATTTCTCGTGCCCCGTATAGGATGGCACCACCGGAGTTAACGGAATTAAAAGTTCAGTTGCAAGAACTCCTTGACAAGGGCTATATACGCCCGAGCGTATCGCCCTGGGGTGCACCAGTTTTATTTGTTAAGAAGAAAGATGGCTCGATGCGTCTGTGCATCGATTACAGACAACTGAACAAAGCTACCCTGAAGAACAAGTACCCCCCTCCCGAGGATCGATGATTTGTTTGACCAGTTGCAGGGTACGAGGCTATACAGTAAGATTGATTTGAGGTCGGGGTACCACCAGATCCGAGTTAGAGAGGATGATGTACAGAAGACAGCTTTCAGAACCAGATATGGGCACTATGAATTCTTAGTCATGCCCTTTGGGGTGACGAATGCCCCAGCGGTTTTCATGAGTTTAATGAACAGGGTATTCCAGCCATATTTGGACCAGTTCGTCATAGTCTTCATCGATGACATACTTATCTACTCCCGGACTGAAGAAGAACATGTTGGGCACTTGAGGACAGTACTCCAGATCCTTAGGGATCATCAGTTAAATGCAAAGCTTAGCAAGTGCGAGTTTTGGTTGGACAGTGTAGTATTCTTGGGTCATGTAATATCCAGCCGTGGGATATCTGTGGATCCCCGTAAGATTGAAGCTGTTATGGAGTGGGCTGCACCCACTTCTGTGCCCGAGATACGGAGTTTCCTCGGTTTAGCGGGCTACTACCGACGTTTTGTCGAGGGATTCTCTAAGATCGCTAAGCCGTTGACCCAGCTGACTCAGAAGGGAGTTCCGTTCTATCGGTCCGAAACTTGCGAGGGGAGCTTCCAAGAGTTGAAACGTCGCTTGACGACAGCGCCAGTGTTGGTAATCCCTTCTGAGGATAAGAAGTTTGCTTTGTACACGGATGCATCATTGCAAGGTTTGGGTTGTGTGTTGATGCAAGATAAGCATGTGGTGGCTTATGCTTCGAGGCAGCTGAAGCCTCATGAGACCAGATACCCAATCCATGACCTGGAACTGGCAGCCATCATCTTCGCCTTGAAGATTTGGCGTCATTATCTTTATGGTACGACGTTTACCATTTTTACAGACCATAAGAGCTTGAAATTCTTATTCACCCAAGCAGAACTGAATATGAGGCAACGAAGATGGATGGACTTACTCAAAGATTATGATTGTGAAATAGAGTACCATCCGGGTAAAGCAAATATGATAGCAGATGCCTTAAGTCGAAAAGTGAAGAGCACCGCAGAGGACACTATGAGCTTATCAGCTATGATGGCTTCCTATTGCCATTTAGGCTATGATTTTGATGTGGACACGTCGCCGGTTCGAGTGTCGACCTTATTGGCTGAGCCGGACGTATTTGAGGCAATCAGGAAAGCCCAGAGGTCGGACGATGAAGTTCAGAGATGGACATCGATAGTACTTCGAGGTCAGCCAACAAAGTTTAGAGTGGCTGAAGATGATTCTTTAAGATTGGGCAATCGATGGGTGGTCCCAAATGCGCTGGGATTGCGTAAAGGAATTTTAGAACGGGCTCATAGTAGCCGGTTAAGTATCCACCCAGGAGGAAGAAAGATGTACAAGGACCTATGTGGTCAATTTTGGTGGAGACGCATGAAGCGTGAAGTAATTGCTTTTGTCAAGAGGTGTCTGATCTGCCAGCAAGTAAAAGCAGAAAGACAGAGGCCTGGTGGTGAGTTGAAGAGCTTAGAGGTACCTAAATGGAAGTGGGAGCATATATCTATGGACTTCGTAACCCACTTGCCAAGGTCGGCCTCTGGATTTGATGCGATCTGGGTGATCGTGGATAGGCTGACGAAAGTAGCTCATTTCATCCCTTACAGTATGACTTTCACGTATTTGAAGATGGCCCAATTGTATGTACGGGATGTAGTGAGGTTGCATGGTATTCCAGTGTCAATAGTGTCTGACAGAGACCCGAGGTTCACTTCACATTTCTGGGAGGGTCTCCAATCAGCGTTGGGCACAGAGGTAAGACTGAGTACAGCCTATCACCCTCAGACAGACTGTCAGACAGAGCGTACCATACAGACGCTCGAAGATATGCTGAGGGCATGTGTTTTGGAGTTTGATACTCCGTGGCAAGAGTCTATACCACTGGTAGAGTTCTCATACAATAACAGCTATCAGGCGAGCATTCAAATGGCTCCTTTTGAAGCTCTTTATGGGCGACGATGTAGATCCCCGCTGTTTTGGGAGGACTTGACTAGTAGGGCGGTAGGAGGACCGGATATGATTAAAGATATGGAAGAAAAGATCAAGACAATACGCTTAAAGATGAAAGCGGCCCAAGATAGGCAAGCCGCCTATGCCAATAAGCGGCGACGACCGCTAGAATTCCAAGTAGGAGATAAGGTTTTCTTGAAAATCTCACCCTTCAGGGGTGTGGTCCGTTTTGGTATGCGGGGAAAGTTATCTCCGAGGTATGTGGGACCGTATGAGATATTGCAGCGCATCGGTACTTTGGCCTACCGCTTAGCTCTACCGCCGTCCTTATCCGGTATTCATGATGTTTTCCACGTTTCCATGTTGAGAAAGTATGAACCCGATCCGTCTCATGTATTGCAGCCTTCGGAGGTTCAGTTGAGTTCAGATGTGTCCTATGTTGAACGACCGGTTAGAATCCTAGATCGTGAGGATCGCAGGCTACGAAGTAAGAT
This sequence comes from Haberlea rhodopensis, assembly GCA_907163345.1. Taxonomy (NCBI): domain Eukaryota; kingdom Viridiplantae; phylum Streptophyta; class Magnoliopsida; order Lamiales; family Gesneriaceae; genus Haberlea; species Haberlea rhodopensis. The sequence continues at coordinate 168,013 of CAJQUN010000317.1, forward strand.
TATACCGATGGTCAAAGTTCAGTGGGATCGCCGGGGTGTCGAGGAGGCTACGTGGGAGATGGAACGGCATATGGTGCAGCACTACCCGGAACTATTTTCTGGTATGATTTATGTTTAGTTTCTTTTTGGGTAAGTGCATGCGATTTCGAGGACGAAATCTTATAAGTAGGGGAGTAATGTGATGCCCCGAAATTAATTAATGGTAACCTGGACATTAATTATGTTTATATGATGAATTATTACGACGATTAAGTTATGTGTGGAAATGAAGAATTAACATGATTTAAGGATGTTGATTTTAATTATGAGGATGATATGGATTTAATGATGTTGGTTACATTTTATAAATGTTTACCATGTTAATGTATTTCATATACATCATGTTGTTTATTGGGGTGCAAGTTAAATGTTAGGATTTAATACTTAAATCACCATTCCTACCTCACCTCACCCTTTTACACTCAATTCCCAAAATCACTTTCCCAAACCCCCCTTTCCCCTCATTTTCGAAATTAGCCCTAAAGGTGGGAAGAAATTCTTGTAAAAGCTTCATTCTTGCATTTCTTGGTAAGATTTAGTGCCTATGATGTTTATATAGCACTTATTGATGTTCTTGAAATGTTTGTTAAGTTTTGGAAGGGTTTTAAAAAGGGTTTGAAATGGGTTTGTTTGGGTTAGTGTGATTCTTGGTGGGATGTTGGATTTTTAATGGTTTTATGGTGTGTAATGAAGGTTTTTAGTGTTTTAATGTTTTTAAGTTGTTGGTATAAATGATGGTTGAGGTTGGTGAGGTTTAAAGGTACAAAAATGGAGATTTTCGTTGTACAGAGGCTGGCGAGTGATCGCCCGTTTTTGGCGATCGATCGCGAGCAGGCAGTAGGCTCCAGAAGCCTTTGGCGATCGATCGCCACTTTTGGGCGATCGATCGGTGAGCTTGGCGATCGATCGCGCCAAAGGTGGCGATCGATCGCCGAATGCATAAATTTGTTGATGCGGGCAGTGTGATCTCGCGATCGATCGGGACGACTTGGCGATCGATCGCGAGACACACAAAAGTGTGTTTTTGGCATTTTTGTGGGAATTTTGAATATTGGACTATGATTAGCTTCTAATATTAAATTGTATGATTGTGTAGAACCATCCCAAGGACCCACAACTTCGAGAAGATAAAGTACTACGACTTCACCACATTTTGAAAAGGTACGTAAGAAACGTACGGGCATCAACGGTAACATATCCCTAAACTATGACTTTGCATCAATTTGCATAAGTATTTATGATGATGATTATGATGATTATGATGATGATGTTGTGATAAACGAAGATGATATAATGTTACGATGACAATTATGATATGATGATGATGTTTGAAATGATGATGCTTATAAGATGATGACGCATGTTTGACTATGCTACTTAGAGTGGCCGAATGTCCGGTGACTATTATGGGCAAGCGAGGAAGGTCTTGCCGCTCACATAACTGAGCGATGGGGTACATCCGCTATCAAGGTGTAGCGATGGGTATCATCCGCTGAGCGATGGGGTACATCCGCTATCAAGGCGTAGCGATGGGTATCATCCGCTGAATAAGAGATACATCCGCTATCAAGGAGTAGCGATGGGTATCATAAGATGTGTTATGTCGAGCGAGGGGGCCAATTGTGCCGCTGTCATAATAGAACCCGGACAGTCCCATTTCTAATTAACATGGATTGTTGTGAGCTTATATACGAAATATGATGTTATTCACTCATGTCTTGAGCTAATGACTATATGCGTAATTATGACGCAGGGACAACCAAGGATGGATAGTACTATTAAACAGGAAGTATATGTTATCAACTATTTCCATGCATTATTTATATGCCATTAATTCATGATGTTAAGTAACGATGTACATGCTCATTTTGAGTTGTTCCTGTAGGTACACTTTTGGATCGAAACTAAGGGTCGGGTTGAGATGGTGAGCTAAAGGAGCATAAGAAGATAGATACAGGATTTTTGTTAGCCTTAACTTCATTTTGGGGAATGTAATTAACTAACTATTGAAGTTTCATTTTGGCCTGTAATTACATTAAGCTCACATAACAACCAGAACTCTAAGATGTCTCTAATACATGTTTAGTTCATAATACGCTATTAATATGATGTTAAGGTAGGAAGGCCCTACAGACACCCCTGCGATCCCACTGCACCTTTACCATAGGTATCACTTTGTTCCGAAGCCTGCGATCAGCCCTATCCAGAATCCTGACTGGCCGTTCCTCATAAGATACATCAGAATCTAACTGAACCTCAGAAGGCTGCAATACATGCGACGGATCCGGCTCATACTTCCGTAGCATAGATACATGAAACACGTCGTGAATACCAGACAACGACGGTGGCAGTGCTAAACGGTAAGCCAAGGTACCGATGCGCTGTAAAATCTCATACGGCCCCACATACCTCGGAGACAATTCACCATGCATACCAAACCGAACCACACTCCTGAAAGGTGAAATCTTCAAAAAGACCCTGTCTCCCAACTGAAATTCCAACGGTCTCCGCCGTTTATTCGCATAGGCGGCTTGCCTGTCCTGGGCTGCCTTCATTTTCTGACGGATAATCTTTACTTTATCCTCCATCTCCCGAATCAGTTCAGGTCCTCCCACTGCTTTACTGGTTAAGTCATCCCAGTACAACGGCGACCTACAACGCCTACCATACAAAGCCTCAAACGGAGCCATCTGAATACTCGCCTGATAGCTGTTGTTGTATGAAAACTCTACCAAGGCCAAAGAATCTTGCCATGAGGCATCAAACTCCAACAGACAAGCTCGCAGCATGTCCTCGAGCGTCTGCATAGTACGCTCAGTCTGACCGTCCGTTTGGGGATGATATGCCGTACTCAACCTCAACTCAGTACCCAAAGCTGACTGAAGACCTCCCCAGAAATGAGATGTGAACCGCGGATCTCTGTCAGACACAATAGACACTGGAATCCCATGCAGTCTCACTATATCCCGGACATACAATTGAGCCATCCTCAAGTATGTGTACGTCATACTGTAGGGAATGAAGTGAGCTACCTTTGTCTGCCTGTCAATGATCACCCAAATGGCATCACAACCCGAAGTAGTCCTCGGCAAGTGAGTCACAAAGTCCATAGATATGTGTTCCCACTTCCACTCCGGTATCTCTAAGATCCTTAGCTCGCCACCGGGTCTCTGCCTCTCCGCCTTAACCTGTTGACATATCAAACACCTCTTGACAAAAGCAATCACATCACGCTTCATCCGCTTCCACCAGAACTGATCACACAAGTCCTTATACATCTTCCTCCCTCCTGGGTGGATGCTAAATCGGCTACTATGAGCTCGTTCCAAGATTCCTCTACGCAACTCCGGCGTACCTGGAACTACCCATCGGTTACCGAGTCTCAAAGAACCATCCTCAGCCACTCTGAACTTTGATGGCTGTCCCTGAAGTGCCAATGATGACCATCTCTGAATCTCATCATCTGTCCTCTGAGCTCTCCTGATATGCTCATAGATATCTGGCTCAGCCAATAAGGTCGATACATGCACATGCGATGTATCTACGTCGAAGTCATAGCCCAGATGGCAACAGGAAGTCATCATAGTCGACAAATGCATGACCTCCTCAGCAGTACTCTTCACCTTCCGACTCAAGGCGTCTGCCGTCAAGTTTGCTTTCCCCGGATGGTACTCAATCTCACAGTCATAGTCTTTGAGTAGATCCATCCATCTCCTCTGACGCATATTCAACTCCGCCTGAGTGAATAAGAATTTCAGGCTCTTATGATCCGTATATATGGTAAAGGACGTACCATACAGATAGTGCCTCCAAATCTTCAGGGCAAAGATAATAGCAGCCAACTCCAAGTCATGGACTGGGTACCTAACCTCATGCGGCTTCAACTGCCTCGATGCATAAGCTACCACATGCTTATCTTGCATCAGTACACAACCCAAGACCTGCAGTGATGCGTCAGTATAAAGCACAAACCTTTTGTTCTCCGTAGGGATCACCAATACCGGTGCCGTCGTTAATCGGTGCTTCAACTCTTGAAAGCTCTCCTCACAAGCCTCTGACCAAAAGAAGGGCACTCCCTTTTGAGTCAACTGAGTCAGTGGCTTAGCAATCTTAGAAAATCCCTCGACGAAGCGTCGGTAATACCCAGCCAAACCAAGGAAACTCCGAATCTCGGGCACAGAAGTGGGTGCAGCCCACTCCATCACCGCCTCAATCTTCCTGGGGTCCACTGAAATCCCACTGCTAGATATGACGTGCCCCAGAAATACTACACTGCTCAACCAAAACTCACACTTACTGAGTTTGGCATATAACTGGTGATCTCTGAGGATCTGGAGCACTGTCCTCAAATGTCTCACATGCTCTTCCTAACTCCGGGAGTAGATGAGTATATCGTCAATAAACACAATGACGAACTGATCCAGATAGGGTTGGAATACCCGATTCATCAAGCTCATAAAGACAGCCGGGGCGTTCGTCACACCGAACGGCATTACCAAGAACTCGTAGTGCCCATACCGAGTCCTAAATGCTGTCTTTTGCACATCCTCCTCCCTGACCCGTATCTGGTGGTACCCAGATCTCAAATCAATCTTACTATACAGCTTCGTGCCTTGCAACTGGTCAAACAAGTCGTCGATCCTTGGAAGAGGGTACTTGTTCTTTACCGTGGCCTTATTCAGTTGCCGGTAATCGATGCACAAGCGCATCGAGCCATCCTTCTTCTTCACAAAAAGAACTGGTGCGCCCCAAGGCGATACGCTAGGGCGTATATATCCTTTATCAAGGAGTTCCTGCAATTGCTCCTTCAACTCTCTTAGCTTAGCCGGTGCCATCCTGTAAGGTGCACGGGAGATAGCGGATGTCCCCGGTAATAACTCAATCCCAAACTCGACTTCCCTTGCCGGTGGGAATCCGGGAATCTCCTCCGGGAAGAAAAAGCAAATTCCGCTACCACTGGTATATCCTCAACCTTTAACTCTTTGCTCTTTCCCGACGTGTCCACGGCATAGATGAGGTAGCCCGTGTGACCACGTTCCAACAACTGAGACATTTTGATTGCCGAAATCAACGGAATCTTCGCACGAGACCCGTCGCCATAAAAAGTCCACTGAACTCCCAAACCAGATCTGAATCAAACTGTCCTCTGTCGACAATCTACCACTGTCTGATATCTGTTCAGAATGTCGATGCCCACAATGCAGTCGAAATCTGACATACTCAAAAAATCAAATCTGCCTTTATCTCAATGCCCTCAAAATAAATGAGGCAGTCCATCAGAAACCGATCAGCAACAACTCTCTTCCCGGTGGGTGTCGAGACCAATAGAGACGTGGTTAACGGAGACGTGCACATATGATGTCTCGCCACAAAGTCCGCAGACACGAAGGAGTGCGAAGCACCTGTGTCTATCAAAATAAAGGCGGAAAATGTAAATAGTAGGCACGTACCAGCTATAACCTCCTCTGGAGCTGCATCGGCCTGCTCCTTGGTCAATGCATAGACCTGTCCCTGAGGTGGCCCCATCGCCTGTCCTCCCATCTGACGAGGCACCATCTGTGGCCTCTGCTGCACTGTACCACTAGTAAACCTCCCTCGACCTTCCCCGAGATCCGTCTGTCCTTCCCGGTTGGGGCAACGCCGAGCAATGTGGCCCGACTTGCCACAAATGTAGCACGCAGAACAATCTCGCATCAAATGTGGCCCTCCACAAAAGTGGCACTTGACATCTGCAGCTCTACTATCTTGAGTCGGTCCACCATAAGTAGATGTACCACTCCTCCGATCCCCTTGCTTCCGGCCCTCCGGCCTCCTTCCGCCAAACCGAGTAGAAGAAGAAGTCCCCCGTGACTTAAAAGATCCTCCTCGAGGCCTCAGATTTTCAGATGTTGATCTTTGTGATGGAGCTGGTGAGGGTATGGCCTCAGGATAAGCACTCACCCCTATCTCCGCTAACTCCGCTCTAACCAGTGCCTCATCAAAGGATGTCGGGTTGTTAGAAATGACTCGATCAAATAATTCCGGTCGCAGCCCCTTCAAAAAGTGCCTCATCTTGGCATGCCCATTTGTAGCAATGTGTGGAACATACCTCAATAAGGATGAGTAGTGCATGGCGTAGTCCGAAACTGTCAGGTTCCCTTGCTTCAGATTCGTAAATTCATCCTCCTTAGTTTGCCTAGCCGCGGCAGAGAAGTATCGGTTTAGAAACCGAGTCCGAAATAAAGTCCAGTCGATTACCATGCCCTGTGCCCTCAATTCCATTACAGTCGTCTTCCACCACATGGAAGACTTCTTCGCCAGTTGGAATTCTGCCAGTCTTAACCAAGCCGTCCTAGCACACGGCGCATATACAAAAATCTGTTCTAGTCTCTCCAGCCACTCTTCGGCCTCTTCTCTTGTCTCTGTTCCTTCAAACATGGGTGGGTGGAAGTTCAGAAATTGTGTCAGGCTAAGCTCCCCTGGTAACAGTAATTGAGCAACCGGTTCCATGCCCACAGCAGGTGGGGGTAAAGGATTTGCCTGCCCGATGTTAGCATTCACGCTCCCAATATCACCCACCTCCTCGTTGAGGTTCCCCGCATTTATAGCCGCCATGCTGTAACACAAAGGTTAACAACAATTCCAAACAATATATATGCTAAACCGTTAGACAATATGAATGACAAGCATGTTAGTATGCCAATTGTATACATAAATATGCACCACATGCATAAACATGCCCCAAATGTAAACACCTAGCCAACCATACTAAGGCTACCCTTCACTCGTTCCCGGGTTCTCTAACCACTGCTCTGATACCACTAATGTAAGGACCCTAGTACCTTAAGTGCGGATTAAAGGCGTAAATAAAAATTTCCATGCATAACAGAGTATAAAGGTTGTGTTGATGCCCTGAGCTATTAAATTACAGTGCCAAAATAAAGTTCCAAAAGGGATTAGTTACATTCTCAACCAATGAATACTAATCCTATAGCTTTACACTACTCCTAGAGTAGAGACTATACAAAATTAAGCCTACTTTGCCAAAAGCACTCCTCACTGGCTCACAGCATCAACCCGCCTTAGCCCGTCCGCCCAAAAGTACCTACAGGAACAACCCCAAACCATGAGCATGTATATAAATCATATTCACAATAATATGATCATAATTCAATGCATAAACCATAAATGCAAATCACTTCCTGTACTTAACACATATAAAAGCTCCTTGGTTGTCCCTGTACCATAATCACAATTAATTGATTATAACACCAATAATATATGTCATGACATGCATCCGTTCCATGTATACTAATGGCCAATCCCAGTCTTATTATATCAGTGGCATAATACCCCTCGCGTTACATGACAGCGGCATTAATACCCCTCGCTTCGACATATTAGCGGCATAATATCCCTCGCATCAACATGACAGCGGCATGATCCTTCGCTTCGACATGTTTGCGGCAAATATTCTTCATCGCTAAATATGACAGCGGCAAGTATTCTATCATCGCCTCGACATGAAGGCGGCAAGTATTCTTCATCACTGTGATATAACCTCAACTCACAATTACATGCAACCATAATGCATGTTCCAACTATATATGCAACCATAATGCATAAATAAGACCACATGTGCAACCATAATGCATAGCCAATTCAAAAGCGTAATAAATACGTTTTACCGTCCGATGCTCGTACGTCTCACTACGTACCTTAGTTCCAAAAGTGGAGATGTCGTGGAACTTTATCTCCTTTGATGTGTGGCTACCTGGGATGGTTCTACACAATCACATGAATCCATATTAGAAGCCAATAAGTGAACCATTACCAAAAATAACATCATTTAAAACAAAATCCCAAAATCCACATTTTATGCCTTGCGATCGATCGCCCTCTAAGCCCCGATCGATCGCCAAGTGAAGAGAAAATAGGCATCCAAGCACTGCCTCCACCGATCGATCAAACCATTTTACCGATCGATCGAGACATCACACCGATCGATCGGGAAAAATTACCGATCGATCGGTAAGCTCATTTCACGCCTTGTTCAGGCTCTGCCTTGCTCGATCGATCGGACCCTAATCTCGATCGATCGAGCAGCCCTGTTCCAGCGAGAAACTTCCATGTATGAGCTTCCAACAACACTTAAACTCATATACAACCAAGAACAACTCCAATGCTCAACATATAACCACAAAACAACCTTAAAATACAACCCCCAAACATAAACAAGATGTTGGAGCAAGATCTACCCCCTTTAACCCCAAAAACAAGCTACAACCCAACCAAAACTCAACAAAACTCAACCATAGTGGAAGCTTACCACTTGAGCTCCAAGTTTCAAGCAAGAAAACACCAAAGACTCCTTTTTTCCAAGCTTTCTCCTCCTCTTTTGTTTCAAAAACGAAAATAGCAGCTTATGGATGAGGGGATGGGGTTTAGGGACCAAAAAGCTGATGGAGAGGGTGATGGGATATAAAGCATGCAAGTGGCTCCCAAGCCATGATATGGGGTTTTAAATGTGTTCCAAGACACAAGCATGATATATAGAATACCTCAACAAGATATTTTAAAAGCATTTTACCACAATGCAACAAGATCCCTATTAAAATCATGCATTACCAAAAAGACACAACCCATATCATTTAAACCATTATAACACCCAATTTCCCAACATGTATAACATGCACCCGGAAATGCTCTACCGGGTCACGCCTACCATGCGACAAGCATTTTACCAAGATAATTAGTCCCAACACATAATCTAATTATCGCCATAATATCACATAAACATAATTAATGCCCTAATTGCAATTAATTATTTCGGGGATATCACACTAAGCATGCATAATACCCAAAATATTCCATTTTATATGTTTAATAGATAGCCAAAAACCCAACCAAAAATTCCGTTTAATAAACTTGGCTCCAATCAAACCATTTTAAAAGCCTAACATTCTCATTGGAATGTGAACAACACTCCGGAAGTCGGCCCATTAGACCTCGGTTCCAAAATCCCAACATTTTCCAACATTTTCGAAAATTCACGCAGGTGAACAGTGCCGCGATCGATCGCCACAACCTTGCGATCGATCGGCAATACCTACTGTCCGAAAAATAAAAGGGCGCGATCGATCGCCACATCTCGCGATCGATCGCCAAGGCCCTCGCGATCGATCGCCCCCTTCTCGCGATCGATCGCCGCTACTGCTCATCGCCTTCCCAAATCCAGTAGCATGTCGCGATCGATCGGCGCCTTGCCAAGATCGATCGCGGACTGCGATTTTCCGAAAACTCGAGCTTTAATGGTGTTTTTCACACCCAAACTCTAAACCAACACCCCAAACAACCTCAACACCTCAAATACAACAATTAAACTCCATGAAAACACTGAAATCAACATTTTGGATTTTAACCCAAAACTCCTCAAATTCAAAACCCACCAAACTTAACCAAAAATCAACAAGATCACTATCAAATCGAAGACAAAGTCGAGGGGAAGAAACTTACCAACTTATCTTCGAGAAATCCGTCTCCTAGGACGAGCCTCTACCGATTTGCTCATCAAAGGAAAAAGGGGGAAGGGTTTGGGGTGAAAGAGGCGAGAGAGAGAGGGAGAGGAGAGGAATGGGATGGATTCCAAATGACGGAATCCCAAGCCCAACTGGTATATATAGCCAAAATGTCCCAGAATACCAATACCTCCACAAATACATCATGATTCATTAAAAATCATCTGTTTTCAAAAACTCTCTCTCCAACGGCAAAACCCCAGACTCGCCCCAACATAAGGCACCCCGGACACCAAGTCCCACTAAAAACCCAATTCATAGGTTTTCCACCAAAATGAGAATACAATCTCAACCTTTGGGTCCAACGATCCCAAATGCCCGATTTAACAACCTCGGGAGATGCCAAACCGCAATTAATTCCTAATTGCCACAATTAAAAATCCATCAAGGATTAATACAACACCGGGATTAACACCATAAATCCCCGGACATCACAATTATCCCCCACTAATAAAATTTCGTCCTCGAAATTTGCACCGGCATACTCTACCTAGCACCAGGACTACACAACAAGGTAAAACCACAACTCCGATTCTGGACCACAATAGAATCGAATCATTAACTGCGAGAACACCAATCTCGCATCAAGCTCTACAATAGAGCAAAAGCCAAAACTAATTTAAACCCTAAAGGTAACAACATACCTCGACGTGAATCGTCCCGGAAGTCAGTCAACATGATTGCAAATCAATCAAAACCCCATTGGTTCTAACATAGATATCTCTCAATGATATCCACCACTTGCCCACGATGCTTAACACACATCGTTAAGATGGGAACCACTAGTATACAATCAGTATACTCCCGGAAAAATCCGGTCTCGCTCTCCCGATCATCTCCTCCAAAGGAGCAGTTGCACCTCTTGCAATCCGGATCGGGCAAACCACGGTCACTAATCCACACAAAACACATCACTACAGATGTCTACAACCATGTGTTCCAAGAAGTCTCATCTTGGTCCAAAACACACTATCGAGATTCCACAAAGTCTCAAGTTCCACAAAGGACATGCAAGACAAACAATTGCATTCCCAAACACGTGTCGACTGTGACACTAAACAAATCCGAATCCTGGCCATCCCTCATTTATCCTGGGATTCAACAATCCTAAAACAGGAAGGCTATCGAATTATCCAACAAGAACTACCAAGGTTCCAAAACACGACAATCCCTCCTCAGGGGAAGTCAAACGGACCTCACGATTATTCCTCAGAATACATCGTGCTATCGAGATTACCAATCTCAAATTGCCACAATCTCCCACCGGAGATTCATCAAACCAAGCACACTAAACCGACGTTCAACAAGGAACGAAATAGAGTTGAAATTCGTATACACACACGGGTATACAAGTCCAAGCACCAACACAACAGGCACACTCAAAGCAATAGGCTCGGGTATCTCCAAACATACCCAAAGTCCCAAAACTTGCCAAACTTCGATTATTCTCACTCCACGGAGAATAGTGGTCAACAGACCAAAGCCAAAGGGTCTGATTTCAATATCAACACCACACAACCAAAGCAATGAACCTCCCAAGAGATTCAACCGGCAGGTATAACAATACCGCATTTCCCAAAAAGGAATAGTGTCATGAATCCATGACCCTCTAACTTCGAACCACCGTCCGGAAAACTGGATATACATACCAACATATATCTCGGAACCAAAATAAGCAATTGGTTCAGAATAGTGCATCGAAGCCACTATCATCAAATCGAAACTCGTATACGCCATGTATACTCAAACAACGATGCCCTGTACTATTGCCATAGTACTCCACACTCGAGCATCACCCCAGATACGTCTTCTCGAACGTCTCACTGGAAGTACAAAGCCATTACCTAGTCCAACACTAGTAGGGCTTACCCTGGTTGATTCACGATCAACCCTCAACCAAAACTAGCTGCCTCCAAGACAGTACAACCCAAATCTCTCCAAGAGATAAAGTCAATATAGTAGTGTCACTCCACTAACTATACCACACAATCAATTGTGACTTTCGTCGCATACCATATGCAAAGATGCTCAACCAGAGCTAACAACGACTTGTCGATGCTCACGTTGGTATTCCAACAAAATTGAGTTGTCCCGAAACAAGCCTCTTAAAACATTTGACGTATAAACGTCTCCGTGAGGTATTCTCTGCCTCAAATATCATGCCACAAAGAGACTACAAAAGTCTACCAAAAGTCCTCATCGTATCATCATACGATTCACTGAACTCGAATCCAACGAGCAGTATAACGGCAATTCAAAAGCACGCTATAACATTGCCACTATATCTGGCTAACGAGCGCTGCCTCCAAAGCTCATATCAAGCCTACCAACGTCTCACACGTTCCACCCGGTATACCATACCGTATCATCCATTTAGAGGAGTGGGTCATCACCCAATATTTCTCTAAAACCAAAGCATAATGGACATCCCGGTGTCCTTGCTCAACCACGAAGCAATCCTAATCCATTAGGACTTATCCCACACCCTCAGGGTGGTGTGACCACGCCTACCGCAGATCACAACAACAAGCGAGTAGTTTCCTCAATGACTACTCTTACCACCAATTACTTGGCCTAAGCCAACCAGCGAGTGGGTATCATTACTCGAGCAATAAATACGCCAAAAAAAAGTGTTGCGGTACTATCCCTGTACGGTGCATCCAATAATTCTTCGAGCAACTTGCTCGGCATAATGGTCTCGTCAACTAGTGACCCAGACACTACCATGTGCCCACCAAAGGCACTCAAACCATACAACTCAATACGCAACATAAATGTATTAATCATCAAAACGACGCCACACGTTTACATAGAACATCAACTATGTCATCGTCATCCCGTGACGGCATATGTCAACACATGACATCCAATTAACATCGTCAAACATACGACGGTACATGTCAATACACGACATATATAATAACATGTAGTATCCACAATAATGCTAACACAAGTAATATGCCATTCCTCATCGCTATCAAGATAACGGAATACCTGTATCCATCGTCCACCAGCGGTACACAAGTAGCATCCATCGCTCGTAGGCGACAAAATCCAGCGCTACGCATATAGCGGTATAACCCATCGCTATAGAATCAGCGGCATGATCTCTCGTCATAGAGTCAGCGGCATAAGACATCGCTATAGATATCCGGCGGTATGAACCATTGCCATAGGTGTAGCGGAATGACCCGTCGCTATGTAATATCCGGTGGCACGAATCATCGTCGATAGAATACCCGGCGGCATGAACCATCGCCAGCTATCAATATATCTGGCGGCAAGAACCATCGCCAATCAATATAGCGGAATGAACCATCGCTATCAATATACCTGGCGGCATGAACCATCGCCAATCAATATATCTGGCGGCATGAACCATCGCCAATCAATATAGCGGAATGAACCATCGCTATCAATATACCTGGCGGCATGAACCATCGCCAATCAATATAGCGGAATGAACCATCGCTATCAATATCGATGATGTGGTTGTTCCGGTCTTGTTATAGCAGCGGAATTTTAGGACCCCTCGCTTCGACATATAGCGGCATCATATGATATCCCTCGCTTCGACAATGACAGCGGCGTGTTACCTCGCTTAGACATGACAGCGGCAAATATCATACTACCATCGCTTCATATGACAGCGGCAAGTACCTCCCTCGCTCGAATATACCTACTACCGGAACTTCCACTAGCTCCATGTACCTGCATCCAGGTTAATACAACAGTTCACAATATAATGATCGATATCACGTTCCAGTTATAACCACAATATTCCACATTAATCACTAGAATTGTGACTGTTCCGGTCCCAATACAACAGCGGAATTTTAGGACCCCTCGCTTCGACAATGACAGCGGCATGTTACCTCGCTTAGACATGACAGCGGCAAGTACCTCCCTCGCTCGGAGATAAAGGCTACCGGAACATTCATCAATTCTACCACAATAATCAAACACAACAATTGGTTCCATTATCACAATATATTACTATCATTTCACATATATCATCACATGTAAGGATCCACTATCCACGATATACATAATCAAAGGTGTAACACGTTTTACCGTCCGAAGCCCGTACGTTTCACCTTTCCTGATTTTCCTACAAAATCCGATCCCTTAACACATAATAGGTGAAGTACTAGACATCACCATTAATGCCATCCCACACGATTCCTGCAATTACAATGATTAGCAACACCACTTTTCATATCATAAAAGCACATAACAACTAGTTGTGTCATACAACATTAATGCCATCATGCATAAAAATGTGCTATCAATAACTTCCTAGGCCCTTAACAGCCCCAAAGAGCAACCACTGCTCTGATACCACTAATGTAAGGACCCCCGTGCCCTTAATCCGTTATTAGTGTATTAAGCCATATCATTAGTGCATATAATCATACTATTAGGGGAAATACCATATGCAAGTGCAACACCATATGCTATCCAAAAAATTTCTTGCATTTAAACCACACAATATTCAAATTCCCTAACCATGATTATCCATATAGCATGCACCCTCATAATACACTAACATACTCTTAGTTCATTTAGCAATTCTATATCTAATTGCGTGTAAACCATAAATGAACAGAGAAGAGCCGTAGCCCGTTTATACATTCCATATACACGTAATATGTACTCACATAAGAGCACCCCAATGAATAAGCGTGTATCTAATGTATAAAACACTCTGCTGGATACCGTTACTGGTGCTTCGATCCTGGAAGCACCTCTCAAGCGCAACTCGATCTCGACTCTGGATCTGAGCGTCTATCCATCCAGCTCTGGTACCTCGATCCTGGAAGTACCTCAATCAGCAGCCCGAGCTCAACTCCAAAGCTGCTGCTACACCTGTACCAGCTGCCCCAACAGAGACAGCCCCCACATGGGGTGAGCATACCAATATCCCAAACCAATAACCACAACAATACAATTCATAATTTACAACAAGGTAAATGCTATGAAATACAAAATATACTCCTTGGATGGCATCATCCTCATCCGGGGTTTCCTGTACTGTCCCTGTTCTCAAAACACTGAAACCATCAAATTCCCAAATGCCAGTTAATCATTACATTGATTAACAATTCTATGAGCCATATACCAATGTCATAAACAATAACATCAATTCATTAAACAATGATTATAGACAATCCATGTTTCTCACTTATGGTTTCATAGCTCTATTTCATTGCTCGCTCTACAATAGCGGCATCCCATTTCCACGCATGCTCGATGGCAGCGGCGTCATAATCGATGTTCGCTCACAGGCGACAACATCCCAATCATTACTCGCTCAAAGCGGCACCATGCAATTCTCAATGCATATATAGATATTTGAAGCAAGTACAATAAACCATGCATTTCAATCTCCGTTTATTGCTAATACCATGCATCATGCATTTCCACACATATTCATTGCAATACAGTGTACCAAGCACTCAACAATTGCAATTATATAAAAGGCTATGCTCGTACGTCGTACGTACCTTAGAATTTCGTAGTCCAAGCCAAACCTTGCTTGAGTTCCTTACCTCGAGAGATATGTGCTAAAACACATAAACAACTCACAATCAAGTATAAGCATGCAACCACGTGTCCAAGCACGTTCAAGACTCCCAATCATATCGTCAATCCATGACGATTACCAAAATAAAAGCCCCCAGGCTAAGAACGCATAATACCCAAAATATTCCATTTTATATGTTTAATAGATAGCCAAAAACCCAACCAAAAATTCCATTTAATAAACTTGGCTCCAATCAAACCATTTTAAAAGCCTAACATTCTCATTGGAATGTGAACAACACTCTGGAAGTCGGCCCTTTAGACCTCGTTTCCAAAATCCCAACATTTTCCAACATTTTCGAAAATTCACGCAGGTGAACAGTGCCGCGATCGATCGTCACATCTCGTGATCGATCGCCAAGGCCCTCGCGATCGATCGCCCCTTCTCGCGATCGATCGCCGCTACTGCTCATCGCCTTCCCAAATCCAGTAGCATGTCGCGATCGATCGGCGCCTTGCCAAGATCGATCGCGGACTGCGATTTTCCGAAAACTCGAGCTTTAATGGTGTTTTTCACACCCAAACTCTAAGCCAACACCCCAAACAACCTCAACACCTCAAATACAACAATTAAACTCCATGAAAACACTGAAATCAACATTTTGGATTTTAACCCAAAACTCCTCAAATTCAAAACCCACCAAAACTTAACCAAAAATCAACAAGATCACTATCAAATCGAAGACAAAGTCAAGGGGAAGAAACTTACCAACTTATCTTCGAGAAATCCGGCTCCTATGACGAGCCTCTACCGATTTGCTCATCAAAGGAAAAAGGGGGAAGGGTTTGGGGTGAGAGAGGCGAGAGAGAGAGGGAGAGGAGAGGAATGGGATGGATTCCAAATGACGGAATCCCAAGCCCAACTGGTATATATAGCCAAAAATGCCCCAGAATAACAATACCTCCACAAATACATCATGATTCATTAAAAATCATCTGTTTTCAAAAACTCTCTCTCCAACGGCAAAACCCCAGACTGGCCCCAACATAAGGCACCCCGGACACCAAGTCCCACTAAAAACCCAATTCATAGGTTTTCCACCAAAATGAGAATACAATCTCAACCTTTGGGTCCAACGATCCCAAATGCCCGATTTAACAACCTCGGGGAGATGCCAAACCGCAATTAATTCCTAATTGCCACAATTAAAAATCCATCAAGGATTAATACAACACCGGGATTATCACCATAAATCCCCGGACATCACAGTTTCTTACGTACCTTCCTTGCTTGAACATTACATGAACAAACGCATTAGTATATTCAATAATAATTGAGACCATACCGAAGTATTCCACTGTCGGTTGTCTACCCAGTCTGTCCTCAGACAATACATCATATCTTTCTTTTCCCTGATTTTCTTACCAAAATCAGATTCCTTGGCACGTAACATATAGAGTGCTAGACATCACTATTAATGCCATCCTATCGTGTTCCATACGATTCCTGCAACCACAATGGTTAGCAATACCACTTTTCATATCATAAAAGCACATAAACAATTAGTTATGTCGTATAACATTAATGCCATCATGCATAAATATGTGCTATCAATAACTTCCTAGGCCCTCAACAGCCCCAATGAGCAACCACTGCTCTGATACCACTAATGTAAGGACCCCAAGCCCTTAACCCTTGGTTTGTGTATTAATCAATATGTGTGACACATGCTTTCAATAAAAATCGATCGGGAAACTCAGATGATACTTTACCATTGAATGGCAAATACAAAATTTTCTTTAATATGCAATGTTATAAGATCATCATCCTAACAACATATAGACTCATAATGTTCGCCCATTACCATCCCCTTTTCACCACTTTTTACATTGTGGACTTTTATAAAAATTTGGGCAGAGTCTCCCCATAAATTGAGCTATCCCGAAACAAAAGCACATCACATAATATAATTCCCGGCCAGGGAATACACAATACTCAACAGAATACAGAACACAAAGTAATTCCCAGCCAGGAAAGACACCACACAATAAGACAACTAAAGTGGGTTTCAACACCCACATAATACACAAATGACTCTCATATCATTAGCAATTCTACCCTTAATTGCATGCATATAGAATGAAAGAGAGGAAGGCTCATGCCTTTATATACAACCCATATACAAGTATAACTGTGCTCACATGCGAGCATCATAAATATGTATATAACTCTCGGGTGTATATAAGTACCCTATACGATACCGTGCTCCATCAAGCCCTGGTACCACGATCCTGGGAGTAAATCCAATCAAAAGCTCGAGCTCAACTCCAAAGCCATCGATGTACCTGTTCACCTGCCTCAACAGAGACAGCCCCCAACGGGGTGAGCATACCAATACAAAAATCCCATAATCACAATAATGAAATTCATAATTTACAACAAAAGTAAATACTAATGAATTTTAAATGATACTCCCTGGATGGCAACGTCCTCATCCGGGATTCCGTGTACGGACCCCTGTTCTCACAATCATCAAACTCATCAAATCTCAAAAATCAGTAAATCAACACATTGATTTAACTCATCGCATGCCTGATTCTCAAATATCAATAATTAATGATTCCAAATTCATTATACATACAAATATAGATATCTCAATATCTAATACTGACTTTCAACTTTGCTACCAATCACAGATAGCTCAAATGCCTAGCATTTATTTTACCAATTCTCCATTATACTTAGACATCTCACATGTCTTATAATGAATACATGATTCCACAATCATTCTCAGGCATCTCAATGCCCTACAATGGACATATACATCCAGTACCCCATATATCTTGTGAGAGTTATACTACTCTAGTGTCACGCACGCTCGTGGCGGCGATATCAATATTAGGTCGCTTCATAGCTTCTCAACACATATATATATAACCTCATGCACAATTATTCAATGCAATCAAAATACATTATGCATTTCACAATGCTCTAATGTATAGTAATGCTCGTACGTCGCACGTACCTTAAATCTCCGAAGTTCGAGCCAGACTTTGTTCGAGTTCCATGCCCCGAGGAACGATGTGCTAACACGATAAATAATTCACAATTATTTACGAACATGCAACCCATGCTCAAGCACATCCATAACCCTTATACAAAAATATTGTCAACACACGACAATTCACCATTTAAAAGACCCGGGGCAGGGTACATGCAGGGAGGGAAACAAATGAGACATCAACGAAAAATGCTCAAGAACTCCCCTACAATTTTCGAACCCTCACTCCACAATTCGAACCCAATTAAGCACCATATATCATCTAAAACATGAATTAATCGATCAATAACAAGAATCATCACCCCCTGCCAAAACCCCCAAAAATCGAACACCACCTCACGCACACAGCGATAAATTCGAACCAAATCCACCCAAAATTAGCAGGGAATTACATGAGAAGCATGAAAAAGGGGTAATGAAGGTTACCCAATCGAAAATGGGAAGGAAATCGACCGAAATCGAAGAACCCTAGAATTTGGGTCTGTGTGCTTTTCTGAAAAATCCGAACGTAAAATGCGACGAAACTTCGAATTGTTGGTGTGGAAAGGTGCGCCTGGAAGAGACGAAGCCGATGGTAGGTCGGACGCGCCGGATGGCGGCGGGCGCACGGCTGGAAGCGGCGGGGGTCGAGGAAATCGGGAATGGGCAGACGCGGGGAGAGAGAGTGACGGGCTGGAGGAGAAATGACTTTTAAAAATTAAAATCTCGGGTTCAACTGTATTTATAGCAAAAATACCCCGAAATACTAATAGCCCCACAAATACATCATGATTCATTAAAAATCATCTGTTTTCGAAAACTCTCTCTCTAACTCCAAAACCCCCTACCTGTGCCCACACTATGCACCCCAGATCCCGAGACACATCAAAAACCCAACTCTTAGGTTTTACACCGTAATGAGAATACAATCTCAACCTCGGGATCCAACGATCCCAACTACTCAAATAGACGAGCCCAGAAGGCCCAACACCGCGATTAAACTTCAAATCGCTACGTAAAGTAACTTTAGGGGTCATTAACACTCCGGGATTAACATCTATAATCTCTGGTCATCACAATTTGCCATCCTTTCAAAGCATTTTTCCAGACTTTCATCTTGAGGACAAGGTGTTTTTGATCGATGAAGGGAATGATACGCTTGGGAATGAGATGCACAATCAGCAGAAGAGATTAAGAAGCAAACCTCGAAGGCTAGAAGATTTTATTGTTGAATTAGCTTAAATGTACTGAATTGATAAATAACTGATAAATAGAAGTCAATGGATACTTAGAATAAATAGCAGTGATTAGTGATAAAAAGCATACTGGATATTTTTTCAATATATGAACTTCTTCCTGGAATTAGAATTCTCTCTCACTTAAGCTCTTCTCTTCTTATCAACTTCTCATCTATGGAGGATTAGCTCCCTCAAAGTAGCTACCTAACAAGATGTCTCTGCTTAATAACAAAATCCAAGTCCCAATGAGTTCGCATAGAATGAAGGATCTGTACGGCATTCTGGGAATCCGTCTCAATCTTAAGGGGAAAAAGGTTATAGTCACAACAGCGGAGAAGACCCCTCCATATAGCCCACAACTCCACACGCACAATCAAATCCTGACCGATGAACTCCCTGAAGAAATGCCACAGTCTGCCCCATGGAGTCCCTAACAATGCCTCTTACTGAGAATCACCGGGATTTCCTCTCGAGATACCGTTAATATTGAGTTTGAAAATACCCGCCAGAGGACGCAACCAACGAATGATGTCAGTCTTAAGCACACGGTTGGCCTTGTCATCTCTTTGTCTGTTCTCAAGCCCAAGTTTTGGAAGGGGCATTTTCATTTGGCGAGGTACCTTAGAATTTGAAGCACCAAACGATGGCCGATGTTAGGACCAAAGTGTTGTCATATGTAGCTCTTCGTGGTGGGGTGATCAAGGACCATGTCATCATATGGGGATTTTGGTTGACATGCAATTGAGACATGTGGCACCAAGCATGGCTTTTGATTGAAGGGCGACTAAGGTCCCTTCTCTTTTACACAACTGATAAAATATTCCTTCTGATTAACGTAAAAAGTTAATTTTACAAATTTTGATGTATGATACTTCCTATTCCAACATCGCAAGCATCACAAAGTCGAGCTAGCTTTTGTCCACATTTGTGTTCCAAGTAGTATGCTTCACTCCTCCAAGTTGGGTCTTCTTCAAGATTATTGAACCCCCATGATGGTTCATATACTGTCTTGGCTGCCGCTTCGTGACCTTCCTCACAGCTCCAATACCGTTTCCAGCTATAGCCCTTCCTTTGGACAAATTGGGCCCTTGATGGTACAGTCAGAATATTGCATAGAAATTCCCGATTGAACCAAACCCTGTGAACACTCAAAGTTGTATAAAACCTTATGTGTAATATTAACTCTCATTTAATCTAGTAGGTATTTAAAACATTGCACCAACCACCGCTGTGAAAAGTAAAAAAATGCACAAAACTCCTGTGTTTTATTAATTAGTGATTTACCTCTTTGTCTATTTTAACTTTGCAATTTGCTATAGTAAAATCATGAAATGAATAACATTAAATATCAAAAAATAAATAATAGAATGATGTAGGATAACGCTCTTTCAAGTGAAAAAGAATTGGTAAGAATACTATATGCTAATCACGCAATATAATACAAGAACTGGATTAAATTTTATTTTACAAATATAACAATATTGTCTATTTAGAAATATAAAATATGTAATATACATATCATAAGCACTAAAATCATAAATTTGTAACTACAGAATCGAGGTTACATAAGTTTATGTTTTAAAAACAATAGGCTTAAATGCTAATAAATATTACACAGGGGGTGTTACAGAACTTCGACTTTCCACAGAGATAGCCGGAGCAGCCGCTAATAAATATTACACATGGAGTGTTGCGGAACTTCGATTTTTCAAAGGGGTGGTCGGTGCAATTAGCCTTGAGGAATTTCAGAAAAAAAAAGTCCGAACAAATTCGGCCATAAGCTATGACACTATAATTCATCCACAAGTTACTCTGTCTATTTATTCCCATCGGTATTTATTGTGTTCTTGTTGGCAGGCCTCTTTATTTTTTGAGTCATAATTTATTCGGCAATTTTTAATGGAAACGTTGGTGTTTTGATCATAGATATATTTAATTTTC
Source organism: Haberlea rhodopensis (assembly GCA_907163345.1). NCBI lineage: Eukaryota > Viridiplantae > Streptophyta > Magnoliopsida > Lamiales > Gesneriaceae > Haberlea > Haberlea rhodopensis. Next base: position 189,355 of record CAJQUN010000317.1, read on the forward strand.
TTAGATTTGACGAAAGTAGGTTTTTTCAGAATTTTATGCAGGAGGAATCAACTTGTAATATTTTTATATTTTCCAATTAAAACAATGTGTTGAGTTAATGAATTTCTCATCACTATTTTTCCTCACGTCAACATTCGACAACAATATTCTGTGTCACAGAAATTTCCAATGCCAAACTATATCTTCCTAGGAATTATAGTGCCATCATTGTGATCTACATGAGCCTCCGTATGAAAGTATCCCGACTCAACAGGCGGCAACAATGTTGTTGAGTCAACTATGCCTCACCGATGGACTTGCCAGTGTGGTCGGTACAAATGGGCCAGTTAAAGAACAGCAGACAGGGAAAATCGAATCTGATTCAGTCCCAAGTCGTTAGACAGTAAAGGGGCTTACGATTTACGACCCCGCCTGCTAGTCTTTAATCGGCCTGCAGAGGCCGATGAAAATCTATCATCTTGCAAATTGGGAAATCAAGAAAACATTACTTCGATGTAAGTTGTTAAACCCTGATAGAAACCAAAATATAAATAGGAAAAGGAAACAGTTTTATCAACTTAACAGATCCGAATCAACAACAGACTGACTTAAAGCACAAATTCAAACAGGATGACACTTCCTGTCGGACTCATTTCACTGTCAAAACAACAGTCATAAAAAGAAAGTACAAAAGCAATTTTATTAAGGCTTTTCAAGCCCAAAAAAGTCAATGAGTTGACAATCTTTAACATATCCTTGCTGGGGAGGAATTACTACAGGAAGATTCAAGAGTTCAGTATAGCTAACATCGGAATTCATGGCGTAATCCCAGATTGTTTTCTGATCGGAACCGATGTATCCTAGATTAGCGATATCAAAAGGATGAGGACCATTTATGGCAGGATTGGAACCACTTGCTGCAAACCACATTTCATCCCTTCCATAAACAGAAGAAGATCCACTGTCAATAAAGGGCACCTCAACCCTATAAGGTGTGACATCAGAACATGGATCAAAGCCACTGTTATTATCTCTGTTATAAGAAACACTTGAAATTTGAGAACCAGATGCCGTTGTCGATACATTCTCAAACTGAGAAAAATTTATAGAATCTTCTTTGGGAGCGTTTTCTGGGTTGTCACTGGAAGGTGGGCTAGAGGCTCTTATGGTTCGATTTCCAACAAGTACATGGTACTGATTCTTCACCTGGTTATCTGTTCGACCGGGTAAATGCTTAGAAATGATTGACCACTTGTTTCCATAGCATTGATGAAGTTCAAGAAGGCTTCGCTTCTCCTGTACACTAAACGGCGTCTTATCAATCTGGGGATCCAATTGATTCACCCACCTTAAGCGACAACTCTTCCCTAAGATTAAAATAAAATAGAAAAGCCGTGTGTTTTAGTTATAAATTGGAAAGATGGGAATAATGCAATTAATGCTGCAAATATTTCACAGAGAATGGACATGGATACCTGTTCTTCCTAGGAAGTGTTTCGATATGAGTTCCCAGTTATTTGGACCAAATCTTTGGACAAGTCTTGTTAGGAGTATATCTTCATCAGGCTTCCAATGAGATTTACTGCATGTAAACTTCGTTCTGTTTGCCCCATTCCCTGATTTAGAGTTCTCCATTGCTAGAAATTCATAGAATTACAGATTACAGATTACAGATTACAGAGCCTTAAATATTCCATGGGTTCTCCCAAGCTGCCCGCACCGAGATATAAATAGGGCACAGAAACAACTATGATGAATGTATGGCTGGTGAAAATTTATTAATGTGAATCAGATTATAAAATGAAACTGATTTTGTCGATTTGATTACATTAACCGAATCCGTCACCTAATAATCACCAAACTCAAGCCGTAACGTAACACATTTATTGGGACAATAAATTAGTCCAACGCCCTCGATATCTCTTTTCCACATGTCAATACAAGGTTTACATCATAAGAAAGATATGCAAAAGGGAATTTTGCAAAATCAATACTGAAAAGTAATGACAAAATGAATTCAAAGAACGTGTGCTTTCCCTCGTAATCATAATTGTAAGTTGATATAACGAGTGGAGAGTTTGAGGAAGAAGGAAGACTAGTAGACAACCAAGATATGCAGGCCACTAGATCAAGGGCTATGCCAACGGTGACAGACATATATTTCCAACCAAAGTGGGTTACGATAAAAACATATAGTTTTCTAAGATAGGTGAGTACAAAAATATACAGCACTGTAAACTTTTATTGATATTGAGAGTCTTTAATTATTTTTAGCACTTCCAGTTATCCAGTGACATCTCGTGGTTGCTCTTGTAAAAAATAGAAAGAACATAATTTAACAAACTTAAAAAATATGCCAGTTAAGTGAATAAATGCAACTACAAACCTGTACATGAAGGCGTTCAATAAAAAGAGAAAATGACCAACTGAAAACTGAAGAACTAACCAGATTTGTTCTAGAGTAATAACAGATTTATCTAAACCAGATACAATATCATTTACTTGTTTTTTGTTAACTTATAAGTTCATCATTTTTCATTCCATTAAATAGTCAACCCCCAAACACCAATGAGTATTCTTCTCCATTTCTCTGGATTTTATCATCACACAATTTGGTAAAACAGTACTTTCTCACATTGAATGGAAAAATATTATGGGTAAGTTGCCATGGCCAGTTCAACACCTCAGGTTTTGTCTCAAAAGGTGAATCTTATGGTACACAAGAGCATACAATGTCATTCCATAGAACAAACAGAAAATAACTACCTTAGATGACTTGCACCTCAATCCTTGGAAAATGAAGATGTTGTCTTGCATACCACCTCATGTTTACACTGATATTTACCAAAGCAGTGCCAAAGATTAATTGACGAGTGGACCACATACAGGTGGTGGACACTAAGAAATTATTTTCTTGTTGTAGATCATGTTGGGATATGTCCTAAGACAAGTCATTAGATGATTGTTTATGACATACAATGCATTATGATTTTATAAATGGCAAATCATTATTATATATTATTCGAATATCTGTGCAATATGAATTGATATATAAGTTAATGTCCTTTGAATAATATTATATTATTCTAAAGATTATCCCTAGTCAAGTATTATCATAAATAAGGATAATGATAATACATTGAGACTAGTATGTTTTGATTGATGAATTGTTCATGGATATGAGATATCAAATCAACACATGGGTACATGTTAGAGAACAATGTACTGGACAGACCCACCATGAGAATGCTACATGGATAGTTATATGAGTGTCATAAGCAATTCTCATAGTGATAATAATGTATGTAATCCTTACGACTTGAGATCATCAAAGATCCCAACATAAGGAGTTATGTATCTTGATATTGTCAAACGTTACCTGTAACAGGGTAAACTATAAATGCAACTATTGGATACACTACGAATTATGTAGAGGGATGTTGATTGATCAAGATAGGATTTGTCCCTCCTATATAACAGGAGATGTGTTTGGGCCCTTGATCAAGTAAGACTAAAATGCATGGTCGTGCTCGAATGACTCGATATGTGATATCGAGCTTATTCGTTTATTCTAGTTCTACTTGGGGATCAAGAAATAGAGATTGAATATACGAGTGTGACTATTCCATGACTCGTGTTCAATCTAAACACAAGGACAAAGGGATTAAGTTACATGGTTAATATTATCATAAGTTCTATGGTTATGTCGAGTCAATGACATTCTTGTAATTTGGGAAGCCTTGATGTGTTGCTAGATACCGCTCATTGCTTGTGATATAAAATGAGATTTTATGTCACTGCCAACATTACAAGATCCTATCGGGTCGCACAAAAGATTAAATCGATAAGGGAAATTAAATTCATTGGATGAATTAATTAATTAAGAAGAGTCTTAATTAAATGATTATAAGGATTTAATTAAATCATGGGTTTGGGCCCATGACACTTTAAGAAAGTCTTGAACCTTAATTAAATCTTATAATATAAATACAAGGTTATAATTAATTGTTAAGCTAGACAATTCATATCTCATAACCCAGCCTCCAAAGAAATTCCTCTCGGCCTCCTCTCATTCACGAAGGTTCACGACCGCCACCCTCCTCACGGCCGCCGTCGATTCCTTCTTGGTGGTGTTAGGCTGCCGTTAATCGGTTTTGAACCGAGGGTTCGGTTTTGGTTCAAGAATAAGTCTGACAACTTGTTCTTGAACGTCCCTTGTTCGATTTGATCGTGTGGATACCGTAGAGACAAAGGTGCAAACTTTTGTTTGTGACTCGAGGTGCTACAACGTGGAATCTGCTTCAAACACGCTACAAGGGTGAGACTCTTATTATTTCTATTCCGATATGAACCCTTTGTATAGATCCGCGGTTTTAGTAATCCAAATTTTATTATTCCGCTGCGTTGTATGCTCGTTGGATTACTTACAGATCACTGCCATAGTTTTGTCAATCTGATCAATTAGCGATGGCCAAATAAATGTTCATATAGATTGAAGGGATTTATACAATCATGAAATATTTTCATATTGTATACGTGTAAAATAAATTCTCAATGATTCTAACAGTTTGTTGAACAATTATCAAGTGGAAAAGAGATTGGTATGTCAACAAGAAGTTTTGGCTGAACACTGAGTGATTTGTTTATGTCCAGTTGATTGTGAATGAGGGGTTCTATGACTTATTCTAAGAAGCTTTTGTGTAAACATCGCTGTTCAATTGTTTCTTCCCGATTATTTTGAAAATCATTTTGCTAGATCTATGGAGTAAGTTGGTCATAATTAGAGATTATAAGACATGATTTTTTACCCTTTTTATGTAGCGGTTATTCTATATTTATAATTGTTATGCACCTTTGAAGCTTCCAGTACATATATATCTGGGGTAATTAATTCTAAAAAATCATGAAGATAATAAACTTCTAAATCACTTTATAAGAATCAATATCACCCAAGATCCAAGTTCCTCTGGAAACAACACAGCAATTTAACTGTCTTTATGATCCACCACCTTCATAGGTTTCTGTACATTTCGAGGTCTTAGAAATTTAATGATTGGTTTTCAAATAAATTTTCACTTAAGGAAAAGAACTCAAAGTTGGCATTGTTTTTATGATCCCATGTTGACACTTTATCACCAGAAAAAGCACTATATAAAATATAAACTCCACCAACAGAAACTGTAATGGAAATTTTTTTCGTAGAGTAAAACAATTCAGTAACCGAGTATTAACATCAAACTGTATTCAGGAAGAATACATACTCTACTCATGTGAATGATGAAACATATACCAGTCAAGCAAAGATCTAGATCCATCCTGTCAAGCCATATCTGTCAGCAACATTGTTATTACCAAATTATCCCAAACATTGCCAAAAATATGCTCCCTATCATGGCAAAAGTACGGGCCCAAGAGGATAGAATAGCCATGAACACCAGAAAACCAAATGCGGATCTGTGGAAAGGATGAATGGCATTATATTTAGAATAATTTGAAAGGAACAATTAAATTACAAAACTAGAGGCTCTTAGATGAAACTGAGCAATTACAGAAAACGTCGAGCACTGAATTAAATAAAGGAAAAATCATGGGTTTCCTTTACCAGACCTATGATGATAATAGGAAGGAAGATTTTACACTTTCCTCGTGACAAATTCACACTCCAGGCTAGGGAAAATTAGGGAAAATGGTCCTCTGCAAATCCTATTTGAGAAACCAACCTTCCCTGCACAAAAGACAATTTTATCCTTAAAAAGTTAAAAAAATAAATAATAATTAAATATTATAAACTAACCTATTCATTTCACTTTCCCAATTTCCTCGTCATTTCCTTCTTCCCCTTCCCTTCCCTTCACTTCACTAACCCTACCACCGGTGGCACAAACTATCCCCTCGGTCGTCGACTTCTCCCTACAGTCTCACAAACCTCCCCCCGCAAAATTTTCCCATACTAATCTCGCCAAGCTCAAGAGTTAATTAGAGACATGCATTATTTCTTTTTCAAGTAACACAGAATACATAAGAATGAAAAAGAATATAGGAGAGAATGCAATTTTCGTGGTCTCTAGATATAATAAAGAATATATAGGAGAAAAATGCAGTTGAAGATCTGGGAAATTTTATTAATTTAATTGTTAATTCAATAATTAAAAAAGATGAACAAATAAAAAGAAATTCTACAATATAACTTTCATTAACCTTTGAATAACCTTGCACAAATTAAGAATAATTTCGGTCAATGATAAAATTTGCGACCGAAATCACTACTCGCCTATTGGTTTTATAAACACTGAAATTTGGTTTGCATGTGTTTATAAAACTCAACTGTTTGCCATATGTGATTATTTACAAACTGGTTTGCATGTGTATAAAATATAGGTCCAAGCACAATCTTGATTTCCGTGATACCATCTTGAGAAAATTGCAGTCGCATAACGAGAAATTTGCGGTTGTATTTGCTTGGATTTTGATCGCGCAATGTAAGGACATTGTGCCCGTAATTAGTGTATTAATCACATAATCATGTGCATATAACCATCCATGTTGGGACATAACTATATGCTAAGTTAGCATAATATAACATTAATAAAATTTCTCCGTTTATTTCATTCCATGTCATGTCCAGTTTCCCCAACCAAAGCCATTTAAACATATCATGCGCCCTTGTAATACACTAAGGCTGCGCTTGGTTGCTGTGATAAGATAAGTGCTGGATAGATTAAAAAGTGGATAATGGGTTGATAAGTAAACTAATTGATAAATTATATTGTGTTTGGTTCGAATGATTAGTAAATTATGATAAATAATATTGTGCTTGGTGTAGTTGATAATATGTTGTATAGATTAATTTTATTTGTGAAATGACAAAAATACCCTTGAAGAAGTTTTGCATTCATTTCTATTATTTTATTTTAATTAAATTTTAGTTAATCAAATTAAATTTATTTATTTATTTAGTTAATAATAAAATATTATAATGAATTAAGTAGCATGTATAAAATATTGAAAATATTATAATAAATAATACAAATTTAATTTGAACTCTTAAGTTAATCTCAAATTATAATGAATGCATATTAATCAAATAAAATTTATTTCGAACCAATTCAATATAAAACCCCGCTATAACATTTTCTAAACAATTCTCACTGCATCATTAACAATGCGATTGGCGATTATGAGTATATTGGAGACTCATTAGATAATTACGAAATGATCTATTAACTAGTCTCTGTAAGATGACATGACTTTGCCGTCCAATGTATTTACTATCTAATGGATCGTAATTAACAAAACAAACATGAACACCATATCAACAAAATATTATAAGCAGTAAATACTTCTAAGAACAGCAGATAGCATCACATTGTGTACAAACATATCAAAACGGTTGAAGAATCGTCATTTTTTAAAGTACAAAAGGTTTTCTCCATATACATAAAATGAAAGAAAAGGAATTCCAAGTTGGTATTCTCAGATTATTTAAAAAGTTGGACAAATTACCATATGTTTCCTGGTTTTTTTTTCTACATGCAATAATATCTCGACACTATCTACATTTGCAGTTCTTACATTCATAGCAAATCAACCAACCACAAATCAGATTCATTACAAACAACCAACTCTAAAATGAGCCCAATCTGCAACTCATCAAAACAAATCCGCAAGCATTTTATGCATCTGGTTTACAGATGTATAATACAAACCCACACTTGCATGATAATGCTATATAAGAATCATACCAGTTCCTGTACAAGGCAAACAGAAATTCTATCTCCAGCAAACTTAATTGTTCCAATGTCATCCCAGCATCCCTAAGAGATCCATCTGACCTTGATGCAATAAGCTTCAGAGCATTCATATCAATATCTAATTCTTCTTTAGTTACTATCAACTGCAAAGTATATATTATGTCTGCATCCTTCAACTTTGGGAAAAAGAATTCCTGGCACCTGGATATTGTTATGTGAGGTAATACATCAAAACTTGAGCAAACAAGGACAAAAACTACTTGAGCAAACAAGGACAATCAGAAGAAAAAGTATCACATTCATCAAATATGAAGACTCTGTATCGAGACTAAGGTTGTGAGGAAATCATTTTGTTAAGAACATCAATTATGCCTTCCAAGTCAATGTTACTAACTGGTCCTATTTCCCCAATATGTCGGTTTCTCCCATTTCATGTGATGTACAAGAACTGCAAAATCCACAAGGTTTTGAATGCTTCAAAGACTGGCAATTCAAAGCTCTGGCAATTATACGGGCACAAGAGGTTTTACGAGTTCCTCATATATGTTCAGCATGTTTTTCAACTCGTCTCTGCCTTACATCGTCAATATTTTGAGATGAAGCTGCATCAACACATTCAGCTGTAACGTCCTTTACCTGGTCAGAGAGGGTCTCGAGATTTCTATCTTGTTTATGGCCTGCTTTTGTTTTCACACTCCTGTCTCTCAAATTCGAACTCCCAAAGACACTATCAGAGACCATACTATTACCAAGTTGTGGGCAATCATCATGCCAAAACATGATATCATTTTCAAGTGATCTTTCACCTAATTCTCCCCTCTTGACTCTTCTGCATTCTTGTATCCTGTTCTCGATTTTGAGGTTAGTAGCAGAGGCAGCGCCTCCATTATGCCTGCTAACCTGGACGGTGTGCATAGAGACAATTGCATATCATAAGCTAACAGCTACATAAAATGTCTCTTTTATCATAAGCTAGCAGCTGCCTTCATAGGGACGAAAAAAATAAACAGGCACACAAGCACAAACATGATATCCACTCATGACCAACACTCGAGAGAGATAACAGTCACCACACATCAAATAATCTCAAAGAATTAAAAAAAATCCACCATAACGGGTAATTGGAAGATAAGATTCACCACCATCTAACTCGAAGAAGTTAATGAGCTTCGTACAATCACTTTGATTTCTTATCACTGGAGAAGCATTTGAATAGGGTAACCATAAAGCTTCGATTTTAGCACAGAAAACAACAACAATCCCCAAATCCTCTAACTTCAAAAAAGTAGGGTAAAATTGATTTCAACTGAATATTACATATCAAGAATATAGTCTTACCATTTGCCATTGGGTAGCTCCTAGTAGTACTCCAACTCTTCGGCGAGGCAGAGAAGGAAAGGAGATTCGAAACTCTTCACGCAGGTTGCATCGGCTATTAAGGAAGAGATGAACGAAGTAGGAGAAGATGAAGGGCAAGACGAAGATGAAGGGCAAATATGACATCTTGTGCTCGTATCACGTTCACTATCTAGAATGGGATTCACAATACCTCAGCAAGAGAGGGATCCATTTTCAAGAATGTATAGTGGTTTATCTCGGGGCTCCATGAAAAGATCAGAAACTAATCCATGCAACCAAACACCTGATTATGCTTTTTTCACACCCTAATCAACTCTAATCCATGCAACCAAACACAGCCTAAGAGAAAGGTCATTGCCTTTTTATACAACCCATATACACATATGCACTGCTCATATGCGAGCACCAAATAAACGTATGTGTACGTAATGTATAAAATACCATGCTCCATATTAGCTCTGGTACCTCGATCCTGGAAGTACCTCCGATCCATAACTCGATCTCAGCTCTGCAGCTTCCCCTGCACCTGTTCCACCTGCCCCAACAGACAGCCCCCATACGGGGTGAGCATATCAATACCACCAATCCAATAATCATAAAATTGCAGTCCATAATTTACAAAATGTAATGCCATGAATTTAAATGATACTCCCTAGATATCATCATCATCCGGATCCCCTGTATTGTCCCTGTTATCAAAATAACCAAACCATTAAATTCTCAAAAGCCAGTTGATCATCTCATTGATCAACTAAAACCATTCCTACTATACCAGTTCCATAATCAAATATGATTAAACCATCAAATAGAGTACCACAGATATCACATGTATCTAGTCAACGATTCTATAGTTCTATTTCATAGCTCGCTCCACAATAGCGGCATTTTAACCCCTCGCACGCTCCACAATGGCGGCGTCTAATCGATGGTCGCTCAACGACTATAGCATCCCAATCATTGCTCGCTCAAAAGTGGCACCATATAATTCTCAATGTATGTCCACTTATCGCAATTATCATATACCATGCATTCACTATTCATTTATTGCAAGTACCATATACCATGCATTTCACAGTTGCAATATTATAACAGACTATGCTCGTAAGTCATACGTACCTTATAATTCCGTAGTTCGAGTCTGACCTCGCCTGAGTCCCACGAACCGATGAATTATGTGTTAACACATAAATAACTCACAATTAAACACAAGCATGCAACCACGTGCCCAAGCACGTTCATAACCCCCAAACTTATCGTCAATCCATGATGATTACCATTTTAAAAGACCCCGGGTTAAGCATGCATATTACCCAAAAAAATCCATTTTATAAGTTAAAATGATAGCCCAAAAACTCAACCGAGAATTCCGTTTTATCAAACTTTGGCTCCAACCAATCCATTTTAAAAGTATAGCATTCCCATAGGAATGTAGACATTGCCCCGGAAATCGGCTATTTAAACTCTGATTCCAAAATCCCGACATTAAGCAAAATTTCCGAAAAAACAACATCCTTCGGGCGGCGATTGATCGCCGATTTTATCGCGATCGATCGCCCCTGACCAGTGGGCAACAACGCCTTATCGCGATCGATCGCGAGTCTCCGCGATCGATCGCCAACCCGCTCGCAATCGATCGCCAAGACCTTGCGATCGATCGCCATCACTGTTTGTCTTCAACAAATTTCAGCTGCTCGTCGCGATCGATCGGCCCTCCTCGGCGATCGATCGCGACCTGCGATTTTCCAAAAAACTCGAGCTTCTATGGTGTTTTTGACACCCAAACTCAAAACCAACACCCCTAACTTCCTCAACAGGAGGACCGATCGATCGCGACCTGCGATTTTCTGAAAACTCGAGCTTCTATGGTGTTTTTGACACCCAAACTCAAAACCAACACCCCTAACTTCCTCAACACCTCTAATACACCAATTAAACTCAATAAAAACTCTAAAAACAACATTTTAGATTTTTAACCAAAACCCCCAAATCTCAAATCCAACCCAATACTTGACCAACAAGCACAATACCATGATCAAATCGAAGCTAAAGGTGAGGAGAAGAAGATTACCAGCTTTTCTTCAAGAAATCGGGCTCCCAAGACGAGCCCCCATCGATTTGTTCCCAAGAGAAAATAGGGGAAGGGTTTGGGGTGAGAGAGAGGCGTGAGGGAGGGGAGAGAGGGAAGAGATTCCGTATAATGACGGAATACCGAGTCCATTTGGTATATATAGCACCAAGACTCCAAAATACAAATACTTCCACAACTACATCATGATTCATTAAAAATCATCTGTTTTCAAAAAAAAAATTCTCCAACTCAAATTTCATCACCAGCCCCAGTACAAAGTACTCCAGACCCCAGATTCCACTAAAAACCAAATTCCAAGGTTATCACCACGACGAGATTACAATCTCATCCCTTGGATCCAATGACTCAAAATACCGGATTTAAAATCCCCGGGAGTCTCAAAACCACAATCAATTCATAATTGCCACGATTAAAATCCATTAAGGATTATTACTACACCGGGATTGACACCATTAATCCCCGGGCATCACAATTATCCTCCACCAATAAAATTCCATCCTCGAAATTTGCACAGGCGTACTCCACGTATCGCCGAGAAAAACAGATCCACATTGTCGAATCATGAACATAACGTGCACGACACTCCAACCGCGAGGATACCGACCTCGCACCGAAACCTGGAATGGAGTAACCTCCCAAACCGACACAAATCCACGAAAGACATCAGCATTCCCCGATACTAACCATCTCAAAAGCAGTCAGCCAAACATAACTGCAAATCAAACGAATCATTCGTGATCCCCAGAATAGATATCGCCTCGATGATATCTCAACGATTTAGCCTACGATGTTAACCATACGTCGTCACCAAGGAAACCACCAGTACACTACAGTGTATTTATACAAACTCTGGTTCCCGTTCTCCAATTATACCTCCATCAAAGGAGCAGTTGCACCACTTTGCAACACGGATCGGACCCCAAGCCCTTAACCCTTAATTAATGTATTAACCACTATGTGTGGCACATGCTTTCAATAAAAAGTCAATCGGGAAGCTCAGATGATACTTTACCATTGAATGGCAATTACAAAATTTCTTTAATATTCAACATTAAGATCATCTCTACCCACAATTAGACTCATATGTTCGCCCTTTACCATCCCCTTGGTGCCACTTTTTACATTGTGGGCTTTTATAAAAATTTGGGCAGAGTCTCCCCATAAATTGAGCTATCCCAAAACAAAAGCACGTCACATAATATAATTCCCGGCCAGGGAATACACAATACTCATCAGAATACAGAACACAAAGTAAATTCCCAGCCAGGGAAGACACCACACATAAGACGACAAAAGTGGGTTTCAACACCCACATAATACACTAACGACTCTCATATCATTAGCAATTCTACCACAATTGCATGCAACATATAATGAAAGAGAGAAAGGCTCGTGCCTTTATATACAACCCATATACAAGAATATCCGTGCTCACATGCGAGCATCATAAATGTGTATATAAACCTCGGGTGTATATAAGTACTCTATACGATACCGTGCTCCATCAAGCCCTGGTACCACGATCCTGTGAGTACATCCAATCAACAGCTCGAGCTCAGCTCCACAGCCATCGATGCACCTGTTCACCTGCCCCAACAGAGACAGCCCCCAACGGGGTGAGCATACCAATACACAAAATCCCATCATCACAATAATGAAATTCATAATTTACAACACAAGTAAATACTAATGAATTTTAAATGATACTCCCTGGATGGCAACGTCCTCATCCGGGATTCCGTGTACTGTCCCTGTTCTCACAATCATCAAACTCATCAAATCTAAAAAATCAGTAAATCAACACATTGATTTAACTCATAGCATGCCTGGTTCTCAATGTATCAATAATTAATGATTCCAAATTCATTATACATACAAATATAGAAATCTCGATATCTAATATTGATTTTCAACTTTGCTACCAATCACAGATAGCTCAAATGCCTAGCATTTATTTTACGAATTCTCATTTATACTTAGACATCTCACATGTCTTATAATGAATACATGATTCCACGATCATTCTCAGGCATCTCAAATGCCCTACAATAGTCATATAAACCCAGTACCCCATATCTCTTATAAGGTCATAATACTCTAGTATTACGCACACTTGTGGCAGCGATATCAAGACTAGGTCGTTCCATAGTCATATCGACACATATATATATAACCATACCCACAACCATCTAACGCAATTAAAACACATTATGCATTTCACAAATGCTTTCATATAAAGTAATGCTCGTACGTCACACGTACCTTAAATCTCCGAAGTCCGAGCCAAACCTTGCTCGAGTCCCATGCCCCGAGGAACGATGTGCTAACACGATAAATAATTCACAATTAATTACAAACATGCAACTCATGCTCAAGCACACCCATATCCCTTATATAGAAAATTATTGTCAACACACGACAATTAACCATTTCAAGGACCCGGGGTAGAGTACATGCAGGGAGGGAAAATCGAATGAGACATCAACGAAAATTGCTCAAGAGCTCCCCATAAATTTTCGAACCCTCACTCCACAATTCGAACCCAATTAAACACAATAATTCATCTAAAACATGAATTAATCAATCAACAACATGAATAATCGCCCCACATGCAAAAACCCCCAAAATTCGAACTCAAAGCCCTAAATTCGAACACAATTAAACATCCTAATACATCTAAAACATGTAATAAACGACCCATAACAAGAATCGCCACACCCCTGCCAAAAACCCCAATTTTCGAACCCACTTCACGCACACATCCAAAAATTCGAACCAATCCTCACACCAACAGCAATGATTCGAACTAATTGAACACAAAATGGCAGGGAAAAACATGATAAGCATGAAAAAGAGGTAAATGAGGTTACCCAATCGAAAATCGGAAGGAAAATCGACCGAAATCGAAGAACCCTAGCTTTTGGGGATCGACGCATTCTGCCAAAATCCGAACGAGAAACGCGACCAAACTTCGAATTGATGGTGTAGAAAGGAGCGCCTGGACGAGACGAAGCCACCGGTAGGTCGGACGCGCCGAACGGCGGCCGGACGGCGGCGGGCGCACCGCTTTTGCGCGCGGTGGCTGGGGCAGACGGGAATGGGCGGACGTGGGGAGAGAGAAAAGGTAAGGGGCTGAAATGAAAATTTAATTAAAATCTCGGGTTCAACTGGTATTTATAGCAAAAATACCCCGAAATACTAATAGCCCCACAAATACATCATGATTCATTAAAAATCATCTGTTTTCAAAAATTCTCTCTCTAACTCAAAAACCCCCTACCGGTGCCCACACAAGCACCCGAGATTCCGAGACACTTCAACAACCCAACTCTTAGGTTTTTCACCGTAATGAGAATACAATCTCAACCTCGGAATCCAACGATCCCAACTACTCAAATAAACGAGCCCAGAAGGCCCAACACCGCGATTAAACTCCAAATCGCCACGTAAAACAACTTTAGAGGTTATTAACACTCCGGGATTAACATCCCTAATCTCAGGTCATCACAGATCGTGAGAAGCCAAAACATGTGTTTTAATTATTTTTGTGGGATTTTTGGTGTTGGACTATTATTGGCATCTAATATTGGTTTGTGTGATTGTGTAGAACCATCACAGGTGGCAACACAGCCAAGGAAGTAAAGTCCTACCGTCCCCTACTTTTGGAAAGGTACGTAGAAGACGTACGGGCACCCAACGGTAATTATATACGCATTGGGATATGCATTGTGGATGCAAGTGTATATTGAATTGTGCATTGTAGATGCAAATACATGTTGATCTATGCATTATGATTGCATATGTATATGTTGATTGATTGGTGCACATCCCATGAGTCATGGTTATATTCGAGTGATGATTTTAATGCTTTGCCGCTGTCACTTGAAGCAATGATAGAATACTTGCCGCTGTCATATTATAGCGAGGAATGAATATTTTCCACCAAATGTTGAAGCGAGGCTATTTCCGCATGTCCCATTTGAGTGAGGTTATTCAATGCCACTAATATGTCGAAGCGAGGGGTATTGGTGCCGCAGTCATGACATGTGAGGTGCATTAAAATACACTGTTATAACAGACTAGGGATTGATAATTGGTGATATGTGATGACATTTGTAAAACCATTGAATAATCCATTGATTACACTCATGCGTTGTTATACAGGGACAACTAAAAAGGGGGAGTTTAGAATGCAATTGGGAAACAGGAAGTGTTTCGTATTTACGGTTTCTGCATTTACGCTTTTAATCATGCTATGCTTAATATGGATTATTATATGCTTATGATTTGGGGGTTGTCCTTTGTAGGGTCTTCCTACCTTAACAGCATTATAATCACATATTATGGACGAATCATGCATTCATATCATCTTAAGGTTCTGGTTGTAGCTTTGAGCTAATAGAGTTACAGGCCAGAATAAAATTTCCAAAAGCTAAGTAATTACATTCCTGACAATGAATGTTAAAGCGATAGAATTATACTACTCCTAGAGTAGAGACTATTCAAAAATCCTGTATTCCTATCTTCTTTCATGCTCCTCATAGCTCTCTGCCTCAACCCGACCCTTAGTCTTTTAGTCCAAAAGTGTACCTACAGGAACAACTCATCATGAGCATGTACATCACTACTTAACATCATAAAGTAATGGCATATAAATAAATGCAGGATAATAAGCGTAACATATACTTCCTGGTTAATCGCATTAACCCACTTTGGTTGTCCCTGTTTCATAGTCATGCATGTAACCATTAGTCCTTGACATAATGATTAAAATTATGCTTCACATATATGCTCACAATCCATAATGTTATTGAGAAATGGGGATGTTTCTGGTCTTGTTATGTCCGCGGAACAATTGGCCCCCTCGCTTCGACATATAGCGGTACTGTGATTACCCCTCGCTACACCTTGATAGCGGATGTAATCTCCTCGCTAGCTATGTCAGCGGTAAGTACCTTCCTCGCTTTCCCATAACAACTACCAGTACACTCAACCATTCTCAATAACATAGTTAAACACATACATCATCATCATATCATAAACATCATCATCTTATACTTACTTATCATGATCATCATCATGAACATCATATCATCTTCATTCATCATAAACATCGTCATCATAAACTTACTTATCATAATCATCATCATAAACATCGTAAATACTTATGCAATCATTGCGTAGTCATAGTATTGGAATGTGTTAACGTTCGATGCCCGCACGTTTCTTACGTACCGTAATTCCCAAAAAGTGGAGAAATTGGAGAACTTTATCTCCTTGATGTTGTTGGTTCCTGGGATGGTTCTACACATTCATACAAATCAATGTTAGAAGCTAAACAATAGCCAAATACCAAAAATTCAACAAAAAAACATCATTTTACACTTTTTAAACTGCGGCGATCGATCGCTTAATGTAATACCCCCGAAATGTAATATGATTATGTGCTTCGATGATAAGTTATGATGTGTTTAAGGGTTGTGGTGCATTTAATTTTGGGGGATAATACTTACGATGTGATGATATGATATAGGGGGCACGTTGGGTGTTTTAAAGGATGTATTAATTAAATGAAGTTAGAAAATATCGAGTGAGGATATTTTAATACATCGTACTAAATACCGGGACACAATTAAACACCACAAGGCACCCCAACCACACCACCCCCCTACTCGGCCACCTCCCCTCCCCCACTTGGCAACCCATACCTTTTCCCACTTGGCAACCCATGCTTGCACTCATTACTTTCCAATCAACTCTCCTCCATTCCCTTCTCCTCCTCCTCTCCTCCATTTTCGTTCCAGATTTAGATGCATTAAGGCAAGGAAAAGCTTGGTTAGAAGGGTGTCTAAAACCTTGCAAAAAGAGGAGCAAAAGTAGAGGGGTAAGCCTTACTCTGTTTTTTTCGGAGTCTTGGATTGAGTTGGGTTTTGTTGAACGATTCTTATGCATGTTAAGTGTAGGTTTGGGTGAAACCTTGGTATGGGTGCTTACATGGTAGTATTATGTAACTACTAGCATGGTTGTTCGAGCTTTTTACATGATTTATGTGATAGATTTCTTGTTATGAAACTATATGCTCAAAATCTGGGAAAAGATAAGCATGCTTTGTTTCTGTTAAAGTTGGTTGAGGATGAAGATTATGATGATGTTATGATGCATGTTAGCTTAGGTTTTGTTAAACCTTTGATTTAAGTGCCTACATGGATATTTTATGAAGTTCTTTACATGTTTGTTTCAGCAAGAAAGATGTGTTATGAAGTAGAAATGTTGGTGTAAAAAGAGGTGCTCAAAAATCTGGGGAAATCCCGATTTTTTCAGAGCTCTCGATCGATCGAGATTTGGTCCCGATCGATCGAGCGAGACAGAAGGTCTAAAGCATGTTTTGAAATTTTGGTGCCGATCGATCGAAGGATTTCTCGATCGATCGGTGAAGCTTCTCGATCGATCGGTAAAATGCTTCGATCGATCGAGCGAGGCAGAATACTAAGGCACTGTTTGTGCACAGTGTCTCGATCGATCGAGACCTTGGGCCGATCGATCGAGAGAGGCAGAAAGTTGGCAAGTATAATGATGTTTTATTTTGTTAAGTTTATGATGTGAGATGGTTTTGAGGCATCTAATATGGTATTGTGTGGTCTTGTAGAACCATCTCAGGTACCGGCACCATCAAGGAGATAAAGTCTGTTGACTCCTCCCTCCTTTTGAAAAGGTACGTAAGAGACGTACGGGCATCGGACGGTAAAACACATCCTTACACTTTGCATTAGTATACATGATGAAACGATGATGTTTATAAGTTGTGTATGATGTTTATAAGACGTCTACGTGTTTATAAGATGTCTACGATGTCTATTTGTGGTAAGATGCCACGGGGTAAGATGCCCCACATGGTAAGAGGCCATGCGATACTATTTGTGGTAAGATGCCACGGGGTAAGATGCCCCACATGGTAAGAGGCCATGTAATATTTATAATGTGGTAAGATGCCACAGGGTAAGATGCCCATATGCATGATTATGAATCAGGGACAACGATAAGAAGTTAATGAATAACCAACATATTTACTTAACAAATGTTTCATTCATTACTATGATGTTTTATGATGTTGAATGAGATTGCATATGCTTATGATGTGTTGTCCCTGTAGGTACGCTTTTGGACTAAAGGACTAAGGGGTCGGGTTGAGGCAGTGAGCTATGAAGAACACAGGAATGTATAGGAATCAAGTCTTGATTAGTATCTACTCTAGGAGTAGTATAAATCTAAACATGAACATTCTTTTGGAAGTGTAATGAATTTATTTTTGAAGTCCTTTATTTTGGCCTGTAATTCTGATAGCTCATGTGATGTCCCCAAAATGAGTAATTACAATTAAAGCATTAATTATGATTATGTGATTAATTATGTGAATAATTGATTTATGTGTTGAAATTAATTACCACGATGAAATGCTTAGTCACATGATAGGCATGACCCGGGAGGGGAGTTACGTTTCAAGGTGCATGTTATGCATGATAGAAAATGAGGTGTTAACATGATTTGATTGTGTTGATTGTTAATTATGAGGAAAGTATGAATTTAATGAAGTTGGTTGCATTTTTGTAAAATGCTTTTAAAATACCATGTTGGGGTATTTCATACATCATGTTAATTTTTGGGTATAATTTAATTAACTCTTTCCCCCACCTTACCCAACTCATTTTACCCTTTTCACTCTTAAATCCCCAATTACTCTCAAACCCTACCCCTTTACCACATTTTCGAAATCCTTCAAAGGAGGAAGGAGGAAACTCCACAAAACTTGTGTTTGTGTGATCTTTGTTAAGATTTGGAGTCTTCAAGAGAACCGTCGCAGGTACCCACGACTTCAAGGAGATAAAGTTCTAAAATTTCTCCTTCTTTTGGAATTAAGGTACGTAAGAGACGTACGAGCATCGGACGGTAAACCATACCCTTACATATTATGATGATGTTTATGATGATGATGTTCATGATGATGTTTATGATGATAATTGTGATAAATAAATTAAGATGATGATGTTTGTGAAGATGATATGATAAGTAAGTTATATTGATGATGATTATAATGACGATGTTACGATGATGATTATGATAAGTAAGTTATGAGGAGGATGATTATGATGATGAAGTTTACGATGATGATTTTGATAAGAAAGATTATGATGACAATGTTATGACGATTATGTTCATGTTAAGTAAGTTCATGATGATGATGTTACGATGACGATGCTTATGAAAACTAAGTTTATGATGATGGGATACGATGTTATTATGTGGTAAGACGCCACGGGGTAAGATACCCATATGGTAAGAGGCCATACTCCTATCTTTTGATCATGCTATGATTTCATAAGAATTTACGATGCCATGATGATGTATATAATGAATAAAAATGATAAGATGTTTAAGATGATGTTATGATAAGTAAGTTCACGATGAAGATGACTTTATAATGAATTAAGATGACAAGATGCTTACGATGATGTTATGATAAAAGAAAATGATATGACGTTACTATAACGATTACGATGAGACGTGGATGTCTATAAGATGATAATGCTTATATGATAATAATGTTTACAAGATGATGATGTTTATGAGATGCTATGATATTTATGATGAATATGAAACTATGTTCTTAAGAATGGTTGAATGTCCGGTGGTTATTATGGGCAAGCGAGGAAGGTCTTGCCGCTCACATAAATGAGCGATGGGGTACATCCGCTATCAAGGTGTAGCGATGGGTATCATCCGCTGATGAGCGATGGGGTACATCCGCTATCAAGGTGTAGCGATGGGTATCATCCGCTGAGCGATGGGGTACATCCGCTATCAAGGTGTAGCGATGGGTATCATCCGCTGAATAAAGAGATACATCCGCTATCAAGGCGTAGCGATGGGTATCATACGATGTGTTATGTCGAGCGAGGGGGCCAATTATACCGCTGTCATAATGGAACCCGGACAGTCCCACTTCTAATTAACATAGTTTGTCGTGAGCATATATGTGAAGTATGATGTTTAATCATTTATGGCAAGAACTAATGATTTTATGCATGACTATGAAACAGGGACAACCAAAGAGGGTTAATACGATTAACCAGGAAGTATATATTATCAATTACTTTCATGCATTTATTTATATGCCATTTCCTTATGATGTTAAGTAACGATGTAAATGCTCACGATGGGTTGTTCCTGTAGGTACACCTTTGGACTAAAGGACTAAGGGCCGGGTTGTGGCAGTGAGCTTTGAGGAGCATGAAAGAAGTTAGAATACAGGAATTCTTTGGATAGTCTCTACTCTAGGAGTAGAATTAATTCTATCGCCATAATATTCTTTTGCGAATGTAATAAGTTAAGTTTGAAATTTCATTTTCGGCCTGTAATCTTATTAGCTCCAAGCTACAACCGAAACCCTAAGACGTTATAAATGCATGTTTAGTCCCTAATAGGTGATTAATATGATGTTAAGGTAGGAAGACCCTACAGCTCATGTAACAACCAGAACCTTAGAATGTTATTAATGCATGATTAGTCCTTCTTTGTCTATTAATCACTGTTAAGGTGGGAAGACCCCACATTAGTGGTATCAGAGCAGTGGTTAGATAACTCGGGAATGAGTGAAGGGTAGCCTTAGCAATAGGTTAGCTAGGTGCTTACTTTTGAACATGTTAATATGTATGTTATACATAAAGAAGAAGATGTTATGCTAACATGTTCAATTATCTAACGATGAGTTTTATGAACTGCTTTTGGTGTTGTTATTAACCCTTGTGTTGCAGCATGGCAGCAAACATAGAAGTGGGTGACGCCATTAGTGTAAATGCAAGTGTTGGGCGTACGAATCCATTACCACCACCAGCCTGGGGCGAAGAACCTTCTGAACAACAGTTACTACCTGGGGAGTTGAGCTTGGCTCAATTTATGATGTACCGACCCCCGATGTTCGAAGGAACTGAATCAGGAGAAAAAGCTGAGGAGTGGTTGGAGAGGATTGAGCAGATATTTGTGGCAGCGCCTTGTGCAAAGACGGCCTGGATCAGATTAGCAGAATTTCAGCTGGCCAAGAAGGCACTGATGTGGTGGAAGACCACCTTGATTGAGCAAGAGGCTCTGGGGCAGGAAATAAATTGGAAGATGTTCCGAACGCGGTTTCTGACCCGTTACTTCTCAGCCGCTGCAAGACAAGCCAAGGAGGATGAGTTTACCAGTTTAAGGCAAGGTACCATGCCTGTATCTGATTATGCTCTACATTACTGTTCCTTACTGCGGTATGTGCCCCATATTGCTGCAAACCCTCAAGCGAAGATGAGAAATTTTATGAAAGGATTGAGGCCGGAACTGTACGACAGAGTAATTACCTATGGCCCTGCCTGTTTTGATGATGCACTCTCACGAGCTGAGCTAGCTGAACTGGGAGTTGGCGCATATCCCGATGCAGTGCCACCTCCAGCACCCCCTCAGAGATCCACTTCTGACATTTTGAAGCCTAGGGGTGATCAGTTTAAGCCTAGGGGGAACACTTCAGCATCGAGATTCAGTGGCAAGAGGCCCGAGAATCGATGGAAAGGGAAAGGTAGGAATGATGCTCCATCTGGGAGAGGACAGCCTCAGGGAGACAGACCTGGAAGAGTTTAGTGCACTCTTTGTGGACAACCACATTTGGCAAGGGATTGCGTAGGATGTTATGTCTGTGGCGATAGAGGCCACTTTGCTCGCCAGTGTCCCAACAGG
Source organism: Haberlea rhodopensis (assembly GCA_907163345.1). Lineage (NCBI taxonomy): Eukaryota > Viridiplantae > Streptophyta > Magnoliopsida > Lamiales > Gesneriaceae > Haberlea > Haberlea rhodopensis. Next base: position 211,294 of record CAJQUN010000317.1, read on the forward strand.
GGAAGACAGCAGAACTCTACGGGGAGGCCTGCGGACAGAGCGGCATAGCACCGACCCCCTTTCGCACCAAGGCAGTATGGAGGTCAGCCCACGGGGCCACCTCAGGGACAGGTGTATGCTTTGACAAGGGAGCAGGCTACAGCAGCTCCGGAGGAGGTTATAGCGGGTACGTGTCTTTTATTTACGCACCCTGCTCTTATATTGATAGACACAGGTGCGTCACACTCTTTTGTGTCGACGAATTTTGTTGAAAGGCACCACATATGCACTTCTCCGTCGCCCATGCCTCTTATGGTCTCGACCCCCGCTGGAAGAAGTTTGAGTACGGATCAGATTGTCTACGATGGCCTCATTTATTTTGAGGATAATGAGTTAAGATCAGATTTGATTGTGCTAGGAATGACAGACTTCGATTGCATTGTGGGCATCGATGTTCTGAACAAGTATCAGGCAGTGGTAGACTGCAGGCAGAGGACTGTCCGATTTAGATCTGTATTGGGAGTCCAGTGGACATTTTATGGGGATGGTTCCCGTCCGAAGATTCCGTTAATATCTGCTGTCAAGATGGCACAGCTATTGGAACGAGGTCATGCAGGATATCTTATCTATGCGGTAGATATGACGGAAAAGAGGAAGGAATTAAAGGTTGAGGATGTGCCTGTAGTGCCGGAGTTTCCCGATGTCTTTCCAGAGGAGATTCCCGGATTCCCATCGACGAGAGAGGTCGAGTTTGGGATTGAGTTACTACCAGGGACGCCTGCAATTTCTCGTGCCCCGTATAGGATGGCACCAGCGGAGCTAAGAGAGCTAAAGATTCAATTGCAAGAGCTCCTAGACAAAGGCTACATACGCCCTAGCGTATCACCATGGGGTGCGCCTGTCTTATTTGTTAAGAAGAAAGATGGATCGATGCGTCTATGCATTGACTATAGGCAGCTGAACAAAGCTACAGTAAAGAACAAGTATCCACTTCCGAGGATCGATGACTTGTTCGATCAGTTGCAGGGTACGAGGCTCTACAGTAAGATCGATCTGAGGTCGGGGTACCATCAGATTCGAGTAAAAGAAGATGATGTTCAGAAGACGGCTTTCCGGACTAGATATGGGCACTATGAATTCCTGGTCATGCCTTTTGGGGTGACTAATGCCCCAGCTGTCTTCATGAGTTTGATGAACAGGGTGTTCCAGCCATATTTGGATCAGTTCGTCGTAGTCTTCATTGACGACATACTTATTTACTCTCGGACTGAAGAAGAGCATGTAAGGCACTTGAGGACAGTGCTTCAGATCCTTAGGGATCATCAATTATATGCAAAGCTTAGCAAGTGCGAGTTCTGGTTCGACAGCGTGGTATTCTTAGGCCATGTCATATCTAGCCACGGGATATCTGTGGATCCCAGGAAGATTGAAGCTGTGATGGAGTGGGCTGCACCCACTTCTGTACCTGAGATAAGGAGTTTTCTCGGTTTGGCAGGTTATTACCGACGTTTCGTCGAAGGTTTTTCGAAGATTGCCAAACCCCTGACACAGCTGACTCAGAAAGGAGTCCCCTTCTTTTGGTCTGAGGCTTGTGAGGAAAGCTTCCAAGAGCTGAAGCGTCGTTTGACTACAGCGCCTGTGCTGGTGATTCCGTCTGAGGATAAGAGGTTCGCTGTAATGCCTCGATTTGTTTAATACACGTATGATCTGATTATGGTGTAATTATATCGCTTGACGATATGATAATGGGGGTTCGAGTGGAACCAAGAATGAATTGATTCATATATGAAATGAAATATGAGAAGGCATGAAACATGGTGTGTACTACATTCATACTATAAACATGTGAATTATGGATTAAGTGTTGAAAGTGCATCAACATGTGCATATGAGTTTGCATTTGAGTATGCATGTAACTTTCATGTGCATTAGAGTTGCATTTGAATTTGGAGTGCATTGCATGTACATGTTAGTTAGCATGTAATTACCTTTAAATGGTATGATAGCAAGGGACTTAAGGAACTAAAGATCCTATATCAAGTGGATTAAGGGGATGAAATCACATACAACACCTTTTACACCTACTAAAACACTACACAAGCTCCTCTCCATTTCTTTCAAGGAGTTGTTGGTTTGAGCTTGGATTTCACTTGTAACTTGAGCTAGGAGGGTGTGTGAAGTGGAATTGTACCATCTTGGTAAGAAATTCATAGTTATATACTTGAATTATGTCATTCATGTTGATATATGTGAAGGGAAAGCTCAAGTGTGCATGTGTACAATCATATCATGTTTCTATGCTTTGAATTGGAAGCTATGATGTTAGAATTATGTTCATATGTTCCTAGGGATTGCAAGAAACATGTTGAAGTGGTTTAATATGAGGTGTAGGAGAAGAACCATAGAGATAAGCTTGAAAATCGCCATTGTCAAAACTTTCTGGACATCGGCGATCGATCGCGAGCTTTGTGGCGATCGATCGCCGATGCAGAGTAAATGTTAAGGCGGTGAAAGTTTGTGGCGATCGATCGCCAAGTTGTTGCGATCGATCGCGAGGGGGGCAGAGAGTTTTGGCGATCGATCGGTGTTGATCGCGATCGATCGCCAGTGTTAATATTTTGAAAAATCAAATATTTTGTGGAATTTGATTTTAATGCCTATGATAACATGATATATTGTTGGCATTGTTGTAGCACCATCACAGGGGACAGGACAACGAGGCACTTAGCTATTGACAACTGCTTTATCTCGTTTGTGTCGCAGTACAGGTACGTGTTGACGTACGGAGTATAGATATGATATGATGATGCTATTATGGTTTCGATATCATATGATTTATGTTATCGTTGTGTCATATGATTGGTAGTATCATATGCATGTGCATACATAGATTTCATATGATTGGTATGGATGCCTTGATAGATATGTGTATATGCTTTGGTACGATCATTGTCTTGATAGATATACCTGGTGGGGTATATGCTTTGACTGCCACGATAGATATGCTAGTGTTGGGCATATGCTTTGACTGGGATCGGTGCCTGGATAGATATGCTAGTGTAGGGCATATGCTTGGGTTGGGATCGTTGCCACGATAGATATACTACATATGCTTTGGCTTGAGAGATATACGCCTGGTGTGGGTATATACTCTGGTTATTATCACAGATGAGTATGGTACTATGATATGTGCTGCTAATATGAAGATGTGATGTGGTTTCACTGACATATTGAGCTGAATAGGCGTATCATATGAGACTCGTGATAATAGGGAACCTGTTGAGACATGTCATGACATAGTGCATTTGTGGATGCATGATACAGAACATTCACGTTATCTGATTTATTGTGCTTTATCATTGATATTGATATTGTGTTTTGAATTGCACTGAGATAGTTGTTATCTATACTCACGTTGTGAATGTTTCTGTAGGGACTCATAGACGTGGGGAGCGTGAGTCATGATTTCCGCTGCGAGGGGAACCACTGCCTAGGAGTTCTTTTGAATTAGGTTGTTTATGTACATGATATGTATAGTTTGTTAGGTTTTTGATAACCTTGTAAACAACTTATCTAGAATGAACTCTTAATCCGTGCATGGTATAATACTTAATTTAGACTCACTTATGTATGTTTAATGGATACATAATGGATTAAGTAAATCAGGCCCCACATTAGTGGTATCAGAGCAGTGGTTCGAGAACGGGGTGAACATGGGTAGAGGAAGTGTATTAGGGAGTTACCTAAACACTTTGAGAATGAAAATAGCATGTTAGGAGTTGGCATATGATGTTATTCTCACATGTTATATTTTTATGATTGTTATTATTAACCCTTGATCTACAGCTATGACAGACAGAGGGTTACATGAGGATGTTGGGGATGCCATGAGTGGCAATGCGAGTGTACGGATGGCGCCTGTGCCACCACCACCGATTGAACAAGGGCCAGTGGAACAGGTATTGTTGCCTGAAGAATTGACTTTGACCCAGTTTCTGAGTTATCAGCCACCTAGGTTTGAGGGGACTGAGTCAGGGGAACTGTCAGAGGAGTGGCTGGAACGTATAGAACAGATATTTGTATCAGCACCGTGTGCCAAGACTGCTTGGTTACGTTTAGCTGAATATCAGTTGGCCAAGAAAGCTATGATGTGGTGGAAATCCACAGTACTTGAGTTGAGGGCTCAAGGACAGACAGTGAACTGGGATGTATTTAGAACAAAGTTTCTGGAGCATTATTTCTCTGTTGCGGCAAGGCAGAGGAAAGATGATGAATTTACAAACCTGAGACAAGGAGCCATGACAGTATCTGATTATGCTGTTCACTATTCTTCTTTGCTCCGATATGTGCCACATATTGCTGTCAATACAAAGGCAAAGATCAGACAATTTGTGAAAGGGTTGAGGCCTGAATTGTTTGATAGGGTCATGTCCAATAACCCTACATCTTATGAAGAAGCTTTGACTCGAGCTGAGATGGCTGAGATTGAGGTAGGGGTGTATAAAGATGTTGGACAAGCCCAACCACCTACATCTGACAGTATGCGACCTAGAGGAGATTCCTTTAAATCACCACGAGGTGGTGCATCGTCATCTAGGTTTAGTGGGAAACGGTTTGGACCAAGGAAAGGGGATGACAGAAGGGCTAAGGGACAGTCCCAAGGTAGTAGTAGCAGTAGTGGACGAGGATTACAATGTTTTAAATGTGGAGGGCCACATTATCAAAAGAATTGTCCACAGTTTGATACAGTAGTTTGTTTCCGTTGTGGGAAACCAGGACATGTGATCCGTGATTGTCCTCAAGTGGGCGGACAACAGAGGAGAGGACCCATGTCAGAGAATACAGTGCAGCAGAGACCACAGAGTGTAGTACAGTCTGGTGGCGGACAGAGGGCAGGAACACCTCAGGCTCAGGTGTATGCACTAAACAGGGAGGAAGCAGAGGCAGCTCCTGATGCTGTGATAGCGGGTAAGTGTACTTTGTTTACTTATCCAGCCTTACTTTTGATTGATACTGGTGCATCACATTCTTTTGTTGCACAAACTTTTGTTGATCGGTATCATATATGCTCGTCTCCACTGTTGATGCCTCTTTATGTTTCGACACCCATGGGAACTACTGTAATGGCTTGTCAGAGTGTGTCTGATTGTGAGATTCAGTTTGAGACTGAGTTTGGATTACAAGCTGATCTGATTGTGTTAGACATGACAGATTTTGATTGTATTATTGGGATTGATGTTTTGAGTAGATATCAGTCTGTTGTGGATTGTTGTCATAAGGTTGTGAGATTTCAGTCTGATACTGGAAATCAATGGTATTTTTATGGCCAGGGATCGAGGGCAAAGATTCCTTTGATATCGGCAATCCGAATGTCGCGTTTGTTAGAACGTGGACATGCGGGTTATTTGATTTATGCCCTTGATGTCATAGAACAGAAACGAGAAAGGAAAGTGGAGGAGATACCAGTGATTGCAGAATATGCGGATGTGTTTCCAGATGAGATACCTGGATTCCCACCGAGTCGAGAAGTGGAATTTGGTATTGATTTGATACCTGGTACTTCTGCAATTTCACGTGCTCCTTATCGGATGGCACCAACTGAATTGAAAGAGTTGAAAACTCAATTGCAAGATTTATTGGACAAGGGGTACATACGTCCTAGTGTATCGCCTTGGGGTGCTCCGGTATTATTTGTGAAGAAGAAGGATGGGACAATGAGATTGTGTATTGATTATAGACAATTGAACAGGGTAACCATAAAGAATAAATATCCTCTTCCTCGTATTGATGATTTATTTGATCAGTTGCAGGGATCAAGGATTTATTCTAAGATTGACTTGAGGTCAGGATATCATCAAATACGTGTGAGGGAAGGAGATATACAAAAGACAGCATTCAGAACTCGTTATGGACATTATGAGTTTCTGGTAATGCCTTTTGGAGTAACAAATGCTCCTGCTGTCTTTATGAGTTTAATGAATCGTGTGTTTCAGGAATACCTTGATCGATTTGTCATTGTCTTTATCGATGATATATTGATCTATTCACGGAGTGATGCCGAACATGTTCAACATTTGCATATGGTGTTGCAATTGTTGAGGACACATCAGTTGTATGCCAAACTCAGTAAGTGTGAGTTTTGGTTGACTAGTGTTGGATTTTTGGGTCATGTCATATCAGAGGAAGGTATATCAGTTGATCCAAAGAAAGTGGAAGCAGTGTTGAATTGGTCAGCACCTACTTCTGTGCCAGAGATTCGTAGTTTCTTGGGCTTGGCAGGTTATTATAGACGATTCGTTGAAGGATTTTCAGCGATTGCCAAACCATTGACACATTTGACACAGAAGGGAGTATCATTTCAATGGTCAGAGGCTTGTGAGCGTAGTTTCCAGGAATTAAAACATCGATTGACTACAGCTCCAGTCTTGATCATTCCATCTGAGCATGACAGGTTTGCAGTTTATACTGATGCATCATTACTTGGATTAGGTTGTGTTTTGATGCAGGACAAACATGTAGTGGCTTATGCATCACGACAGTTGAAGCCACATGAAATGAGATATCCAGTACATGATCTGGAATTGGCTGCCATTGTCTTTGCATTGAAGATATGGCGACATTATTTATATGGTCCGTCGTTTACAATATATACTGATCATAAGAGCTTAAAATTTCTATTCACTCAAGCGGAGTTGAATATGAGACAAAGGAGATGGATGGATCTGTTGAAAGATTATGATTGTGAGATTGATTATCATCCAGGAAAAGCTAATCTTACAGCAGATGCCTTGAGTCGGAAAGTACATCATACGGCTGATGAGATGGTTCATTTATCTGCTTTGATGACTTCTTGTTGTACTTTGGGTTATGATTTTGATATGGAGTCAGTGCCGGTACGGGTATCAACATTGTTGGTTGAACCTGACATTTTTGACAAAATAAGAACGGCACAAGGGAGTGATGATGAGGTACAACATTGGAAGGAAAAGATAAATCAAGGACAAACATCTCAATTTGTACTAACAAGTGATGGAACTTTGAAGTACAGAAACTGTTGGGTAGTACCTGCGTCATTAGGACTACGCCAAGAACTACTACAACGTGCTCATTGTAGTAGATACAGTATACATCCTGGAGGGAAGAAAATGTACCATGATTTACGTACCCAATTTTGGTGGAAACGTATGAAACAGGATGTATTGAACTTTGTCAAACGGTGTTTGATCTGTCAACAAGTGAAAGCGGAAAGACAGAGACCAGGAGGTGAATTACATAGTTTGGAAATTCCTCAGTGGAAATGGGAACATATCACGATGGATTTTGTGACTCATTTGCCACGGACGTCTTCTGGTTGCGATGCAATTTGGGTAATTGTTGACAGACTTACCAAAGTATCTCATTTTGTGCCATATTGTATGACATATACATATCTGAGAATGGCACAGTTATACATTCAACATGTAGTAAGGCTACATGGTATTCCAGTTTCCATTGTATCGGATAGGGATCCGAGATTTACTTCTCATTTCTGGGAAGGGCTACAGACAGCGTTGGGAACTGAAGTGCGGTTGAGTACAGCATATCATCCTCAGACGGATGGACAAACAGAGCGTACGATACAAACGCTAGAGGATATGTTGCGTGCTTGTGTATTAGAGTTTGATAACTCATGGCAAGAGTCATTGCCATTAGTGGAATTTTCATATAACAACAGTTATCAGTCTAGTATACAGATGGCACCATTTGAGGCTTTGTATGGGCGACGATGTAGATCGCCATTATATTGGGATGATGTGGATCAGTCTTCCTTACATGGACCGGATATGATTCATGATATGGAAGAGAAAGTCAAGGTAATACGATTGAAATTGAAAGCTGCTCAGGATAGACAGGCTGCTTATGCCAATAAGCGACGTAGACCACTTGAATTTCAAGTTGGTGACCGTGTGTTCTTGAAAATCTCACCTTTTAAAGGTGTAGTACGATTTGGGAAGCGTGGAAAATTGTCTCCACGATATGTTGGTCCGTATGAGGTGTTGCAACGTATTGGTACGTTGGCATATCGCTTGGCACTACCACCAGCTTTGAGTAGTATTCATGATGTTTTTCATGTTTCACTGTTGAGGAAGTATGAACCAGATCCGAGTCACGTATTACAGTTACCTGATGTACAGTTGGATACAGATGTGTCGTATGAGGAACGACCGGTTATGATCTTGGATCGAGCTGAACGCAGGTTGCGTAACAAAGTGATTCCTATGGTAAAGGTACAGTGGGACAGACGGGGTGTCGAAGAGGCAACGTGGGAGACGGAGCAGCATATGATGCAACGGTATCCGGATTTGTTTACTGGTATGATTTTACAGTTTTATGTTACGGTTGGTACATATATACTGTAGTGTTGCATACATGATCATGTTTCCTATTGTCATATCGTAGTATTGTTGAGTTGCGTATTTTGATATGCATGTTATGTATCTACAATTTCGAGGACGAAATTCAATAAGTGGGGGAGAATTGTAATGCCTCGATTTGTTTAATACACGTATGATATGATTATGGTGTAATTATATCGCTTGACGATATGATAATGGGGGTTCGAGTGGAACCAAGAATGAATTGATTCATATATGAAATGAAATATGAGAAGGCATGAAACATGGTGTGTACTACATTCATACTATAAACATGTGAATTATGGATTAAGTGTTGAAAGTGCATCAACATGTGCATATGAGTTTGCATTTGAGTATGCATGTAACTTTCATGTGCATTAGAGTTGCATTTGAATTTGGAGTGCATTGCATGTACATGTTAGTTAGCATGTAATTACCTTTAAATGGTATGATAGCAAGGGACTTAAGGAACTAAAGATCCTATATCAAGTGGATTAAGGGGATGAAATCACATACAACACCTTTTACACCTACTAAAACACTACACAAGCTCCTCTCCATTTCTTTCAAGGAGTTGTTGGTTTGAGCTTGGATTTCACTTGTAACTTGAGCTAGGAGGGTGTGTGAAGTGGAATTGTACCATCTTGGTAAGAAATTCATAGTTATATACTTGAATTATGTCATTCATGTTGATATATGTGAAGGGAAAGCTCAAGTGTGCATGTGTACAATCATATCATGTTTCTATGCTTTGAATTGGAAGCTATGATGTTAGAATTATGTTCATATGTTCCTAGGGATTGCAAGAAACATGTTGAAGTGGTTTAATATGAGGTGTAGGAGAAGAACCATAGAGATAAGCTTGAAAATCGCCATTGTCAAAACTTTCTGGACATCGGCGATCGATCGCGAGCTTTGTGGCGATCGATCGCCGATGCAGAGTAAATGTTAAGGCGGTGAAAGTTTGTGGCGATCGATCGCCAAGTTGTTGCGATCGATCGCGAGGGGGGCAGAGAGTTTTGGCGATCGATCGGTGTTGATCGCGATCGATCGCCAGTGTTAATATTTTGAAAAATCAAATATTTTGTGGAATTTGATTTTAATGCCTATGATAACATGATATATTGTTGGCATTGTTGTAGCACCATCACAGGGGACAGGACAACGAGGCACTTAGCTATTGACAACTGCTTTATCTCGTTTGTGTCGCAGTACAGGTACGTGTTGACGTACGGAGTATAGATATGATATGATGATGCTATTATGGTTTCGATATCATATGATTTATGTTATCGTTGTGTCATATGATTGGTAGTATCATATGCATGTGCATACATAGATTTCATATGATTGGTATGGATGCCTTGATAGATATGTGTATATGCTTTGGTACGATCATTGTCTTGATAGATATACCTGGTGGGGTATATGCTTTGACTGCCACGATAGATATGCTAGTGTTGGGCATATGCTTTGACTGGGATCGGTGCCTGGATAGATATGCTAGTGTAGGGCATATGCTTGGGTTGGGATCGTTGCCACGATAGATATACTACATATGCTTTGGCTTGAGAGATATACGCCTGGTGTGGGTATATACTCTGGTTATTATCACAGATGAGTATGGTACTATGATATGTGCTGCTAATATGAAGATGTGATGTGGTTTCACTGACATATTGAGCTGAATAGGCGTATCATATGAGACTCGTGATAATAGGGAACCTGTTGAGACATGTCATGACATAGTGCATTTGTGGATGCATGATACAGAACATTCACGTTATCTGATTTATTGTGCTTTATCATTGATATTGATATTGTGTTTTGAATTGCACTGAGATAGTTGTTATCTATACTCACGTTGTGAATGTTTCTGTAGGGACTCATAGACGTGGGGAGCGTGAGTCATGATTTCCGCTGCGAGGGGAACCACTGCCTAGGAGTTCTTTTGAATTAGGTTGTTTATGTACATGATATGTATAGTTTGTTAGGTTTTTGATAACCTTGTAAACAACTTATCTAGAATGAACTCTTAATCCGTGCATGGTATAATACTTAATTTAGACTCACTTATGTATGTTTAATGGATACATAATGGATTAAGTAAATCAGGCCCCACATTCGCCTTGTATACGGATGCGTCATTACAGGGTTTGGGCTGCGTGTTAATGCAAGATAAGCACGTGGTGGCTTATGCATCAAGGCAGCTGAAGGTACACGAGGCTAGATATCCAGTGCATGATTTGGAACTGGCGGCCATCATATTTGCCTTGAAGATCTGGAGGCATTACTTGTATGGCACGTCTTTCACTATATATACGGACCATAAGAGCCTGAAGTTCTTATTCACTCAGGCAGAGTTGAATATGAGGCAAAGAAGGTGGATGGATTTGCTCAAGACTATGATTGTGAAATTGAGTACCATCCAGGTAAAGCAAACTTGATAGCAGACGCCTTAAGTCGGAAGGTGAAGAGTACTGCGGAGGATGTTATGTGTTTGTCGACCTTGATGACTTCTTATTGCCATCTGGGCTATGATTTCGATGTAGACACGTCGCCTGTGCGAGTGTCAACCTTATTGGCGGAGCCAGATATATTTGAGGCGGTCAGGAAGGCCCAGAAGTCGGATAGTGAGGTTCAGAGATGGGCATCATTAGTACTTCAGGGTCAGCCATCCAAGTTTAGAGTGGCTGAGGATGATTCTTTGAGACTGGGCAACCGATGGGTAGTCCCAGATGCACCAGGACTGCGTAGAGGAATATTGGAACGGGCTCACAGTAGTCGTTTCAGTATCCACCCAGGGGGAAAGAAGATGTACAAAGATCTATGCGATCAATTCTGGTGGAGACGCATGAAGCGTGAGGTGATCACGTTTGTGAAAAGATGTTTGATCTGCCAACAAGTAAAGGCAGAGAGGCAGAGGCCTGGTGGAGAGCTGAAGAGCTTAGAGGTGCCTGAATGGAAGTGGGAGCATATATCTATGGACTTCGTGACCCACTTACCGAGGACGGCCTCAGGATTTGACGCGATCTGGGTGATCGTGGATAGGCTGACAAAGACGATTCATTTCATCCCTTACAGTATGTCATATACATACTTGAAGATGGCCCAGTTGTATATACCGGATGTGGTGAGATTGCATGGTATTCCAGTCTCGATAGTGTCTGATAGGGACCCGAGGTTTACTTCACATTTCTGGGAGGGTCTCCAGGAAGCTTTGGGCACAGAGGTGAGACTGAGTACGGCCTATCACCCTCAGACAGACGGCCAAACAGAGCGTACCATTCAGACGCTCGAGGACATGTTGAGGGCATGTATTCTGGAGTTTGATACTCCATGGCAGGATTCAGTGCCACTGGTAGAGTTCTCCTATAATAACAGTTATCAGGCAAGCATTCAAATGGCTCCTTTTGAAGCTCTGTACGGACGACGATGTAGGTCACCGCTGTATTGGGAGGACTTGTCTAGTAAAGCGGTAGGAGGACCGGATATGATTAAGGATATGGAAGAAAAGATTAAGATGATACACCAAAAGATGAAAGCGGCCCAGGATAGGCAAGCAGCCTATGCCAATAAGCGGCGACGACCGCTGGAATTCCAGTTAGGAGACAGAGTCTTCTTAAAGATCTCGCCCTTCAGGGGTGTGGTTCGCTTTGGGATGCGGGGAAAATTATCTCCGAGGTATGTCGGGCCATATGAAGTATTGCAGCGAATTGGTACATTGGCATATCGTTTGGCTCTACCGCCATCTTTATCTGGCATACACGATGTTTTCCATGTCTCTATGTAAGGAAGTATGAGCCAGACCCGTCTCATGTCTTACAGCCTACAGAAGTTCAGTTAGACTCAGATGTGTCCTACGTTGAACGACCTATCAGAATTCTGGATCGAGAGGATCGCAGACTACGGAGCAAAGTAATACCGATGGTCAAAGTTCAGTGGGATCGTCAGGGTGTCGAGGAGGCTACGTGGGAGACGGAACGGCATACGGTGCAGCGCTATCCGGAACTATTCTCTGGTATGTTTTTATGTTTAGTTTCGCTATGATGATGCATGTGGATTTTGAGGACGAAATCTTATAAGTAGGGGAGTAATGTAATACCCCCGAAATGTAATATGATTATGTGCTTCGATGATAAGTTATGATGTGTTTAAGGGTTGTGGTGCATTTAATTTTGGGGGATAATACTTACGATGTGATGATATGATGTAGGGGGCACGTTGGGTGTTTTAAAGGATGTATTAATTAAATGAAGTTAGAAAATATCGAGTGAGGATATTTTAATACATCGTACTAAATACCGGGACACAATTAAACACCACAAGGCACCCCAACCACACCACCCCCTACTCGGCCACCTCCCCTCCCCCACTTGGCAACCCATACCTTTTCCCACTTGGCAACCCATGCTTGCACTCATTACTTTCCAATCAACTCTCCTCCATTCCCTTCTCCTCCTCCTCTCCTCCATTTTCATTCCAGATTTAGCTGCATTAAGGCAAGGAAAAGCTTGGTTAGAAGGGTGTCTAAAACCTTGCAAAAAGAGGAGCAAAAGTAGAGGGGTAAGCCTTACTCTGTTTTTTTCGGAGTCTTGGATTGAGTTGGGTTTTGTTGAACGATTCTTATGCATGTTAAGTGTAGGTTTGGGTGAAACCTTGGTATGGGTGCTTACATGGTAGTATTATGTAACTACTAGCATGGTTGTTCGAGCTTTTTACATGATTTATGTGATAAATTTCTTGTTATGAAACTATATGCTCGAAAATCTGGGAAAAAATAAGCATGCTCTGTTTCTGTTAAAGTTGGTTGAGGATGAAGATTATGATGATGTTATGATGCATGTTAGCTTAGGTTTTGTTAAACCTTTGATTTAAGTGCCTACATGGATATTTTATGAAGTTCTTTACATGTTTGTTTCAGCAAGAAAGATGTGTTATGAAGTAGAAATGTTGGTGTAAAAAGAGGTGCTCAAAAATCTGGGGAAATCCCGATTTTTTCAGAGCTCTCGATCGATCGAGATTTGGTCCCGATCGATCGAGCGAGACAGAAGGTCTAAAGCATGTTTTGAAATTTTGGTGCCGATCGATCGAAGGATTTCTCGATCGATCGGTGAAGCTTCTCGATCGATCGGTAAAATGCTTCGATCGATCGAGCGAGGCAGAATACTAAGGCACTGTTTGTGCACAGTGTCTCGATCGATCGAGACCTTGGGCCGATCGATCGAGAGAGGCAGAAAGTTGGCAAGTATAATGATGTTTTATTTTGTTAAGTTTATGATGTGAGATGGTTTTGAGGCATGTAATATGGTATTGTGTGGTCTTGTAGAACCATCTCAGGTACCGGCACCATCAAGGAGATAAAGTCTGTTGACTCCTCCTCCTTTTGAAAAGGTACGTAAGAGACGTACGGGCATCGGACGGTAAAACACATCCTTACACTTTGCATTACTATACATGATGAAACGATGATGTTTATAAGTTGTGTATGATGTTTATAAGATGTCTACGTGTTTATAAGATGTCTACGATGTCTATTTGTGGTAAGATGCCACGGGGTAAGATGCCCCACATGGTAAGAGGCCATGCGATACTATTTGTGGTAAGATGCCACGGGGTAAGATGCCCCACATGGTAAGAGGCCATGTAATATTTATAATGTGGTAAGATGCCACAGGGTAAGATGCCCATACGCATGATTATGAATCAGGAACAACGATAAGAAGTTAATGAATAACCAACATATTTACTTAACAAATGTTTCATTCATTACTATGATGTTTTATGATGTTGAATGAGATTGCATATGCTTATGATGTGTTGTCCCTGTAGGTACGCTTTTGGACTAAAGGACTAAGGGGTCGGGTTGAGGCCAGTGAGCTATGAAGAACACAGGAATGTATATGAATCAAGTCTTGATTAGTATCTACTCTAGGAGTAGTATAAATCTAAACATGAACATTCTTTTGGAAGTGTAATGAATTTATTTTTGAAGTCCTTTATTTTGGCCTGTAATTCTGATAGCTCATGTAACAACCAGAACCTTAGAATGTTATTAATGCATGATTAGTCCTTCTTTGTCTATTAATCATTGTTAAGATGGGAAGACCCCACACTTAAAATGTGGTGATCGATCGCCTGACTGTTCGCCTCGCGGCGATCGATCGCTTAATTTGAGGCGATCGATCGCCTGCTGGGTAAATCGCTACTGGCCTTCGGCGATCGAACGCCTCATATATGGCGATCGATCGCCACCTGCTGGTGCGCGATTTTTCACCATTTTTGAGCATTTTTCAAGCTCCATCTTATACCCTTCAAACCAATACTTTCCTACAACATCAACATCATCATAACTCACTAAAACCCACATAAAACACTTCAAAAATCATACCCCAACATTTTGCAACACATACCCAAAACAAACCCATCTAAAACACTTCAAAAATCATCCCATTTCAAAACCAAACATCATCAAAACTTTAGGAAGGGTTTCATACCTTTTGAAGACTCCAAATCTTAACAAAGATCTCAAAAACAAAGGTTTTGTGGAGCTCTCCCCTTCCTTCCTTGCTAGATTTCGAAAATGGGGAAATGGGTAGGGTTTGTGAGTGATTTGGGGATTTAGAGTGTTAAAGGGTAAAGTGAAGGGGAAAAGGGGTATAGTGGGGTTAAAAGGGGTTGTGTAGATTAATTAAAATTGTACCCCAAACTTAACATGATGTATAAAATACCCCAACATTTTATTTTAAAAGCATTTACAAAAATGCAACAAACTTCCACTAACTTCATATCTTCCTCATAATTAACACCAAAACAATAAGTCATGTTAACATCTCATTTTCTAACATGCATAACATATACCCTGAAATGCAACCCCGGGTCACGCCTATCATGTGACTAAGCATTTCAACATGATAATTAATTTCAACACATAAATCAATTATCAACATAATTCATCATATAAACATAATTAATGCCCAGATTGCAATTAATTAATTTCGGGGCATCACAATACTCCCCTACTTATAAGATTTCGTCCTCGAAATCACGTGCACTTACCCAAAATGAAACTAAACATAAATCATACCAGAAAATAGTTCCGGGTAATGCTTCACCATATGCCGTTCCGTCTCCCACGTAGCCTCCTCGACACCCCGACGATCCCACTGAACTTTGACCATCGGTATAACCTTGCTTCGTAATCTGCGATCCTCACGATCCAGGATTCTGACTGGTCGTTCTACGTAGGATACATCTGAGTCCAACTGCACTTCAGTAGGATGTAATACATGAGACGAGTCTGGCTCATACTTCCGCAACATAGAGACGTGAAAGGCATCATGAATTCCAGATAAAGACGGCGGTAGAGCCAAACGGTAGGCCAATGTACCGATACGCTGCAATACTTCATACGGCCCGACATACCTCGGAGATAACTTTCCCCGCATACCAAAATGAACTACACCCCTGAAGGGTGAGATTTTCAAGAAGACCTTGTCTCCTACTTGGAATTCTAGCGGTCGTCGTCGCTTATTGGCATAGGCTGCTTGCCTATCCTAGGCTGCTTTCATCTTTTGGCGTATCAACTTAATCTTGTCTTCCATATCCCTGATCATATCCGGTCCTCCAACCGCTTTACTAGTCAAGTCCTCCCAATACAGCGGTGACCTACAGCGTCGTCCGTAAAGAGCTTCAAAACGAGCCATTTGAATGCTCGCCTGATAGCTGTTATTATAGGAGAACTCTACCAGTGATAATGAATCTTGCCACGGAGTCTCAAACTCCAATACACATGCCCTCAACATGTCTTCGAGCGTCTGAATGGTACGCTCTGTCTGGCCGTCTGTCTGAGGGTGATAAGCTGTACTCAGTCTCACTTCCGTGCCCAAGGCTGCCTGGAGACCCTCCCAGAAATGTGAAGTAAACCTTGGGTCCTTGTCAGACACAATCGAGACTGGAATACCGTTCAATCTCACCACATCCCGTACACATAATTGGGCCATCTTTAGGTATGTGAAGGACATACAATAAGGAATGAAGTGAGCCACCTTCGTCAGCCTATCTACGATCACCCAGATTGCATCAAATCCTGAGGTCGTCCTTGGCAAGTGGGTCACGAAATCCATAGATATATGCTCCTACTTCCACTTGGGTACCTCCAAGCTCTTCAGCTCGCCACCAGGCCTCTGCCTTTCTGCCTTTACCTGCTGGCAGATCAAACATCTTTTAACAAAAGTTATAACATCACGCTTCATGCGTCTCCACCAGAACTGACCACTCAGGTCCTTATACATTTTTCTTCCTCCTGGGTGGATACTGAACCGGCTACTGTGAGCTCGCTCCAATATTCCTCTACGCAACTCCGGCGTATCTGGGACTACCCAACGGTTGCCCAGTCTTAAGGAATCATCCTCTGCCACTCTGAACCTTGATGGCTGTCCTCGAAGTACTATCGATAACCATCTCTGAACCTCATCATCCGACTTCTGCGCTTCCGTGATAGCCTCAAATATGTCTGGCTCAGCCAATAAGGTTGACACTCGCACCGGCGACGTGTCTACATCGAAACCATAGCCCAGATGGCAATAAGAAGTCATCATAGCTGATAAACTCATGACATCCTCAGCAGTACTCTTCACCTTCCGACTTAAGGCGTCTGCTATCAAGTTTGCTTTACCAGGATGGTACTCAATTTCACAATCGTAGTCCTTGAGTAAATCCATCCATCTTCTTTGCCTCATATTCAGTTCCGCTTGGGTGAATAAGAACTTCAAGCTCTATGGTCCGTATAGATGGTAAATGAAGTACCATATAGATAATGCCGCCAAATCTTCAAGGCGAAAATGATGGCTGCCAGTTCCAGGTCATGAACTGGGTATCTGTGTAAGTAATGCAACAAGCATAGCAACGCAGCGGAATTTAAAATTTTGGATTACTAATACACCGGATCTATACATAGGTTATCATATCGGATAAAGGATCAAAAGTCTCACCCTTGTAGCGTGTTTGAGCAGATTCCACGAAGCACCACGTCCAACGAACTCCGAGTCACTAGCAACACCTCCAAGGTCTTGCCTCTACGGTATCCACACGATCAAATCAAACAAGGGACGTTCAAGAACAAGTTGCTAGACTTATTCTTTAACAAACAAGACTCACGGTTACAATAACCGATCGACGACCACCATCAACCACCAAGAAAACACACGGCAGCGGTGGAGAAGCACACGGCTTCAAGGAGGCGGCCGAGAGAGCTTGTTGGTGTCTAGGTTTTATTTTTTATAAATTGTCTCCTAACAATTAATCAAAACCTTGTATTTGTATTATAAGACTTTAATTAAGGTTCAAGACTTTCTTAAAGTCTCATGGGCCCAAACCCATGATTTAATTAAATCCTTATAATCATTTAATTAAGACTCTTCTTAATTATTTAATTCATCCCATGAATTTAATTCCCCTTATCGATTTAATCTTTTGTGCGACCCGATAGGATCTTGTAATGTTGGCAGTGATATAAAATCTCATTTTACGTCACAAGCAATGAGTGGTGTCTAGCAACACATCAAGGCTACCAAAATTATAAGAATGTCAATGACTCGACATAACCTAAGAACTTGTGATAATATTAACCATGTAACTTAATCCCTTTGTCCTTTGTGTTTATATTGAACACGAGTCATGGAATAGTCATACTCGTATATTCAATCTCTATTTCTTGATCCCCAAGTAGAACTAGAATAAACGAATACGCTTGATATCTCATATCGACTCATTCGAGCATGGCCATGCATTTTAGTCTTACTTGATCAAGGGCCCAAACACTTCTCCTGTTATATAGGAGGGACAAATCCTATCTCGATCAATCAGCATCCCTCTACATAATTCGCAGTGTATCCAATAGTTGCCTTTATAGTATACCCTGTTACGGGTAACGTTTGACAATATCAAGATATATAACTCTTTATGTTGGGATCTCTGATGATCACAAGTCGTAAGGATTACATACATTATTATCACTATGAGAATTGCTTATGACGCTCATATAACTATCCATGTAGCATTCTCATGGTGGGTCTGTCCTGTACATCGTTCTCTAACATGTACCCATGTGTTGATTTGATATCTCATATCAATGAACAATTCGTCAATCAAAGCACACTAGTCTCAACGTATTATCATTATCCCGATTCATGATAATACTTGACTAGGGACAACTTTAAGAACAATACAATATTATTCTAGGGACATTAACTTATATATCAATTCATATTGCACAGATATTCGAATAATATATACTAATGATATGCCATTAATAAAATCATATTACATTGTATGTCATAAACAATCATCTAATGACTTGTCTTAGGGCATATCCCAACATATCTCCCACTTGCACTAAGACCACTCAGACATATACCTAATGCCTAGAGATCTAGTATGACGATCATGCTTCTGCTGTGACAATGGCTTCGTCAATGGATCAGATACGTTATCATCTGTTGGTACTTTGCATATTGTAACATCTCCCCTTTCAACGATTTCTCGAATGAAATGAAAGCGCCAAAGTATGTGCTTGGATCTTTGGTGAGATCTAGGTTCCTTAGCCAATACGATCGCTCCATTGTTGTCACAATAGAGTTCTATCGGATCTTTAATGCTAGGCACCACTCCAAGTTCAGAAATGAACTTTCTGATCCAAACAGCTTCTTTTGCTGCATCCGAGGCAGCAATATACTCAGCTTCCGTTGTAGAATCGGCTACTGTCTCTTGCTTTGAACTCTTCCATCTCACAGCACCTCCATTTAGGCAATACACATATCCAGATTGCGATCGAAAATCATCTTTGTCGGTTTGGAAGCTTGCATCAGTGTAACCCATTACATTTGTAGGGTCTTCCTACCTTAACATCATATTAATCACCTATTAGGGACTAAACATGCAATTATAACGTCTTAGGGTTTCGGTTGTAGCTTGGAGCTAATAAGATTACAGGCCGAAATGAAATTTCAAACTTAACTTATTACATTCGCAAAAGAATGTTATGGCGATATAATTAATTCTACTCCTAGAGTAGAGACTATCCAAAGAATTCCTGTATCCTAACTTCTTTCATGCTCCTCATAGCTCACTGCCTCAACCCAGCCCTTAGTCCTTTAGTCCACAAGTGTACCTACAGGAACAACCCATCATGAGCATGTATATCGTTACTTAACATCATAGGGCAATGGCATAAAAATAATTGCATGAAAGTAATTGGTAACGTATACTTCCTGGTTAATTGCATTAACCCTTTTTGGTTGTCCCTGTTTCATAGCCATACATAAAATCATTAACTCTCGACATGAATGATTAAAATCGACGTCTTATAAATATCGTCGTCTTACAGCATCATCATCATATAAGCATTATCATCTTATACATATCATCATTTATAACATCATCATCATATAAGCATCATCATCTTATAACTTCATCATCTTATAACGTCATCATCTTATAACATCACCATCATTTAAGCATCATAACAAGATACAACAGTAAATGTACGAAGTCTTGGTTAAGTAATTTACTGGTTATTCGTTAACTTCTTCTTGTTAACCCTGATTTACCTTCATGCATATGGGCATCTTACCCCGTGGTATCTTACCACACAATAACATCGTATGGCCTCTTACCATATGGGCATCTTACCCCGTGGCATCTTACCACACAATAACATTGTATGGTATCTTACTATATGGGCATCTTACCCCGTGGCATCTTACCACATAATAACATTGTATGACATCTTACCATATGGGCATCTTACCCCGTGGCATCTTACCACATAATAACATCGTATGACATCTTACTATATGGGCATCTTACCCCGTGGCATCTTACCACATTATAACATTGTATGGCATCTTTCCATATGGGCATCTTACCCTTTTATAAAACATCGTATAACATTGTTATAAACTTACTTATCGCAATCATCATCATAAACATCATCATCATATACATCATCATCATAAACTTACTTATCATAATCATCATCGTAAACATCATTATCATAAACTTACTTATCATAATAATCATCGTAAGCATCATCATCATAAACATCATTATCATAATCATCATCGTAAGCATCATCATCATAAATATCATCATCATGATCATCATCGTAAACATCATCATCATAAACATCATCGTAAACATCATCATCATAAACATCATCGTAAGCATCATCATCATAAATATCATCATCATGATCATCATCGTAAACATCATCATCATAAACATCATCATCATAAACTTATGCAATCAATACATAGTCATAGTTGGGAGGGTGTTACCGTCCGATGCCCGTACGCTTCTTACGTACCTTAATTCCAAAAATGGAGAAGTTGTAGAACTTTATCTCTTTGAAGTTGTGGGTACCTGGGATGGTTCTCTTGTAGGCTCCAAATCCTAGCAAAGATCACACAAACAAAGTTTTTGTGGAACTTTTCTTCTCCTCTTTTGGTGGAACTCGAAAATGTGGTGAAGGGGTAGGGTTTGAGAGTAATTGGGGATGTAAGAGTGAAAAGGGTAAAGTGAGTTGGGTAAGGTGGGGGAAAGGGTTAATTAAATTGTACCCAAAATTAACATGATGTATAAAATACCCCAACATGGTATTTTAAAAGCATTTTACAAAAATGCAACCAACTTCATTAAATTCATACTTTCCTCATAATTAACGATCAACACAGTTAAATCATGTTAACACCCCATTTCCTACATGCATAACATGCACCTTGAAACGTAACCCCCCGGGTCATGCCTATCATGTGACTAAGCATTTCATCATGATAATTAATTTCAACACGTAAATCAATTATCCACATAATTAATCATATAAACATAATTAATGCCTTAATTGCAGTTATTTACTCATTTCGGGGACATCACAACATTGAGCTCTTCCTCACTTCCATAAATCAAGAATGTATCCTTAGTTCTTCTCAAGTACTTGAGGATATTCTTGACAGCAATCCAGTGACCTTCACCTGGATCAACTTGATATCTTCTCGTCATGCTCAAAGCATACGATACATCGGGACGAGTACATATCATGGCATACATGATAGATCCAATAGCTGACGCATATGGAATCTTACTCATGCGTTGTCTCTCATCTGGTGTTGAAGGACACTGTTCCTTCGAGAGATATATACCATGTGTCATAGGCACGAATCCTTTCTTTGATTCTTGCATGCTAAACCTTTTAAGGACTTTGTCTATGTATGTACTTTGACTTAGGCCAAGTAATCTTCTCGATCTATCTCTATAGATCTTGATTCCTAATACATAGGTGGCTTCACCAAAGTCTTTCATAGAAAAGCAATTCCCTAGCCAAATCTTTACAGATTGTAAGGCAGAGATATCATTCCCAATGAGAAGTATGTCATCTACATACAATATTAGGAAGATAATTATGCTCCCACTGACCTTCTTGTAGACACAAGGTTCATCTACGTTTTTGATGAAACCAAACTCTTTGACTGCATCATCAAAACGAAGATTCCAAATCCGAAAAGCTTGCTTCAATCCATAAATGGATCGTTGTAGCTTGCATATCTTTCCAGCATCCTTTGGATCGACAAAACCCTCGGGCTGTATCATGTACACATCCTCAAGCAGATTTCCATTAAGGAAAGCTGTTTTGACATCCATCTGCCAGATTTCATAATCATGAAATGCAGCTATTGCAAATAAGATCCTTATGGATTTAACCATGGCCACTGGTGAAAAGGTTTCATCATAGTCAATACCATGAATTTGTTTGAATCCTTTTGCAACCAGTCGACCTTTATAGGTTTGTACATTACCATCCATATCGGTCTTTTTCTTGAAAATCCATTTGCACCCTATGGGTCGTACCCCTTCAGGTGGATCAACCAAAGTCCATACTTGGTTTGCATACATGGATTCCATCTCAGATTTCATGGCCTCTTGCCATTTCTCAGAATCAGCCCCCATTATAGCTTCTTGATAAGATGACGGTTCATCATCATCAATAAGTAGTAAGTCACCTTGTTGAGTCACAAGAAATCCATATCTCTGTGGCTCCCGGTGTTCTCTTACAGACCTACGTTGGGTTTGTGTCTCTTGAGCAGGTACTTCTTCCACAACAGCTTGCGGTGCCTGCTCTGTTTCCATCTCAATCTCAGGTTCAGTGTTTTCTTGTGGTTGAACTTCACTAAGTTCTATTTGTCTCCCACTGGTTTTTCTAGAAATAAATTCTCTTTCAAGAAATACACCAGTCCGAGCAACAACTACTTTGTTCTCGGTGGGATAGTAGAAATAGTATCATTTCGTTTCCTTAGGATACCCCACAAATAAACACTTATCAGATTTGGGTCCAAGTTTGTTAGTGGCGTGACGTCTAACGAAAGCCTCACAACCCAAATCTTCATAAAAGACATACTAGGACGCTTCCCAGTCCATATCTCATATAGTGTCTTTTCCACTGATTTAGATGGAACACGGTTCAGTATGAATATTGCTGTTTCTAAAGCATGTCCCCAAAAGGATATCGGAATCTGCATGACTCATCATTGATCTAACCATGTCCAACAAGGTTCGATTTCTCCTCTCGGATACACCATTCCATTATGGAGTATACGGAGGAGTGAGTTGTGGAACTATCCCACACTCCTTTAGATAGTCATGAAACTCTTGGCTTAAGTATTCACCTCCTCGATCTGATCGAAGGATTTTGATACTTTTGCCAAGTTGGTTTTGTACTTCATTCTTGAAATCTTTGAACTTTTCAAAGGTTTCATGCTTATGCTTCATTAGGTACACATACCCATATCTACTGAGGTCATCAGTAAATGTAACGAAGTATTGAAAACCACCTCTAGCTTGTGTACTTATTGGTCCACATACATCACTATGTATTAGTCCCAATAACACATTTGCCCTTTCGACATGTCCCTTGAAAGGGGCTTTAGTCATCTTGCCTATTAAACAAGATTCGCATGTTTCATATGATTCAAAATCAAATGAATCTAATACTCCATCCTTATGAAGTTTAGATATGCGGTTCTCGTTTATGTGGCCCAAGCGACAATGCCAGAGATAAGTCGGATTACAATCATTATTTTTAATCCTTTTAGTATTTATGTTATATATAGGCATATCAAGATTTAATAAATAAAGACCATTCACCATTTGTGCACTAGCATAAAACATATCATTTAAATAAATAGTACAACACTTGTCCTTTATCATAAATGAAAATCCATACTTGTCCAAACAAGAAATAGAAATAATGTTTTTCGTAATAGAAGGCACAAAATAACAGTCTTTTAAAATCAACGATAAACCAGAAGGCAAAGATAAATGATAATCCCCTACAGCTAATGCAGCAACTCTTGCTCCATTTCCAACTCGGAGATCAACTTCGCATTTCGCCAACAATCTACTCTTTTTGAGGTCCTGCACATTTACACAAATGTGAGATCCACATCCAGTATCTAATACCCATGATGAAGAAGTAGATAAATTGACTTCTATAACAAAAATACCTGAAGTGGAAGTCACACTTCCTTTCTTGAGATCCTCCAGATATACTTTGCAGTTCCTTTTCCAATGACCGGTCTCACCGCAATGGAAACAGTTCCCTTCTTTTGCTATCCCTCCCTTTGGCTTAAGTGCAGAAGCTTTTGGCTTAGATTTAACAAATACCTTCTTGTTCTTCTTGAAGCTCTTAGCTTTAGTCTTTCCTTTGCTCTTATTCACAATAAGAACATTTGTAGGCTTAGACCTCTTGCTATTTGCTTCAAAAGTTCTAAGCATGCCAAGTAACTGTGGTAGAGTCTTTTCAATTTCAATCATATTGTAATTCAAGACAAATTGACTGAAGCTTTCAGGCAACGATTGCAAGATCACGTTAGTGGCCAACTCTTGGTCCAAAGGAAAACCCAGCTTCTCCAGATTCTCAATAAACCCAATCATCTTGAGTACATGAGCTCCAACTAGACTTCCTTCTACCATTCTACACTAGAACAACGCTTTAGAGACGTCATACCTCTCTTGTCTTGCTTGTTGTTGGTACAGTTGCTTAAGGTGCTCGATCATATCGAACGCCTCCATTTCCTCATGTTGCTTCTGAAGCTCAGAGTTCATGGTGGCAAGCATAAGGCACCCAACATCAAGTGCGTCACTTTGATGCTTCTTGTAAGCATCTTTATCGGCTCTAGTAGCCGTCAGGGGAGGTTCCTCAGCAGGTAAGGGTTCCTCTAGGACATATTGCTTCTTTTCTTGCTTGAGGACTATCCTCAGATTCCTATACCAGTCTAGGAAGTTTGTCCCATTTAATTTGTCCTTCTCAAGGACCGATCGCAGTGATAATGTGCTTGTTGTATTGTTAGTTGCCATGGATATCTACAATATAAATATGCAAAATAAGTTTATGATTTATTCATTTAACATGGTCTTATATTAAATGATACTCCCACTATTTTGTTTAAAATTATCAACCCTCGAAACCTTTAGTGGGCCAAGATCCATATTTCGCCTAATCTTGAGTTAGCTTTGGCTAATCGCCCAAGACTCGGTTATTTAGGTAGACAACACTTTGTCAATTACATCACATGTAATTCTTGGATAGTTGGATGAATAACGCTTTGTTCAATTCATCAAATGAATTATTATCCAACCCATGCCTTTAGGTTCCCAATCCTATTGAGATAACCTAGTTAAGTCGTACCCAATTTAAAGTATAACGGATATCAATTATCCTTTCGCGCCTTACCAAGATTGTCACGGTGCTTTGCTTTGGCAAACCCACACATGTACAATCGAAGTTTTTGACGAGTACTTTTAATTTTGGAAGGCATCTAAAACTTAATATTTTAGAGGGATTTATTGATCTCATGATTAGTTTGATAATTTAAAATATGTCCACTACATATAAGCATATACATATCTACATATATGTGTAATACAATATTCAATCTAAAACATAAGATAAATCATGCATCAACATACATAATTAAACGTGACATGATTATAGCCCCTACTAGCGACTTTCTCAAGCCAATGAGAAAATCCTAAGAGTCAACCTAAGGTAACTTCACAAGCACCTTCCTTTGGCTCCAATTTGTGAATGGCCTCCTCATCCCGACACGATGCTCCATCTTCACTGATCACCATCAACAAATAAACTATACTATATAACATTTACAAGATATAGAATTCCTCGATTCACATTCGAGGGGAACATAGGGGAGGGATAACATTTAGAGAAAAATAGAGAAGGCACGACTCGCAGGCCGTATTATAAATTACAAACATTCACAAATCCTATCTAATAGGTCAAAAGGGCTATAACCATGCACCATGCTCAAACAACACATAAAACATGCTACAACATTTAATTAATTAAATTCTAAACATTTTAAAATTTAATTCTAATTAAAACTGTAAAATAAAATTTTGAAAAATTATCGTACGCTCGGGACATCACATGCCACGAACTAAAGAACGACTAAATCACGAACCACCATGGTTCTGTTGGGATATGCCCTAAGACAAGTCATTAGATGATTGTTTAAGACATACAATATTTATGGATTTATGAATGGCAATTCATTATTATATATTATTCTTTTAACTGTGCATTGTGAATTAATATAAATGTTAATGTCCTTAGAATAATATTGTATTATTCTTAAAGATGTCCCTAGTCAAGTATTATCATGAATAGGGATAATGATAATACGTAGAGACTAGTATATGTTGATCGATGAATTGTTCATTGATATGAGATATCAAATCAACATATGGGTACATGTTAGAGAACGATGTACTGGACAGACCCACCATGAGAATGTAACATGGATAGTTATATGATCGTCATATGCAATTCTCATAGTGATAATAATGTATGTAATCCTTACGACTTGTGATCATCAGAGATCCCAACATAAGGAGTTATGTGTCTTGATATCGTCAAACGTTACCCGTAACAGGGTAATCTATAAAGGCGACTATTGGATACACTACGAATTATGTAGAGGGATGTTGACTGATCGAGATAGGATTTGTCCCTCCTATATAACAGGAGATGTGTTTGGCCCTTGATCAAGTGAGAACTAAAATGCATGGCCATGCTCAAATGAGTCGATATGAGATATCGAGCTTATTCGTTTATTCTAGTTCTACTTGGGGATCAAGTAATAAAGATTGAATATACGAGTATGACTATTCCATGACTCGTGTTCAATCTAAACACAAAGGACAAAGGGATTAAGTTACATGATTAATATTATCACAAGTTCTAAAGGTTATGTCGAGTCATTGACATTCTCGTAATTTGGGTAGCATCAATGTGTTGCTAGATACCGCTCGATGCTTGCGACATAAAATGAGATTTTATGTCACTGCCAACATTACGAGATCCTATCGGGTCGCACAAAAGATTAAATTGAGAAGGGAAATTAAATTCATAGGATGAATTAAATAATTAAGAGGAGTCTTAATTAATAATCATAAGGATTAATTAAATCATGGGCTTAAGCCCATGAAGCTTTAAGAAAGCCTTTAATTAATCATATTTAATATGATTGCATGGGTTTTGATTGTAAGTGACAATTTTTATAACAAAACCTAGCCACCCAAAGGAAGCTCTCGGCCGCACCAAGTTGAACTCTCGGCTCTATCATAGCCGTGTGGTTCTTGGTGGTTTTTCGTGCCATCTTCGATTGTGAATCGAGTTAGCTTCGTGTATCGGATTAATAACTTGTCTAGCAACGTGTTATTAATCCATCCCTTCACCCGATTTGATCGTGTGGATACCGTTGAGGCAAAACCAATCGAGTTTTTGCTTAGTGACTCGGAGAAGGCGTAGGACGTGGTGCAGCTCCGTGGATTCTGCTTCAAACGCGCTACAAGGGTAAGACACTTGTAATTCTCTAATCCGATATGAATCCCTATGTGAGGGCCCGATCCTAATGTGGTGTTTAATTAACACATAATGATTAATTTACGTAAACAGCGGAAGATTTATTTCAAAGGTCTTATCAAATGGCCCTAAAAAAAAATTTTCGCTTTTAGGTGATACATATATAGTGATACTGAAAATACGTAATTCCAGTTTCCAATTTAACATGTTGAGCATAACATCCATATCAAGTATAAATCAACCAGTAGTAGAATACTTAAAATACAGATACTCGGGGCATACCCCGGTAATTCAAAACATAATTAAAAATATTCTAACAACTACTGGGAAGCAAAACATAAAATATAAACCTGAGCTCGCTCTCAAGGAGCTCTGGTATCTCTCGATGCGTCGCTGCAAGCATCGTCACTATGTCCTCCTGTAAAGCCTGTCATGTCCGAACAACAAAAGACATGACAGCCCCCACAAAGGGGGTCAGTACCCCAGTACGAGAAATAAATAAATCATGTCAAGTGACAAAGTATCATGCAATGCATACCATGTATGAATGCGATGTATGAATGGGTACAAGGAATCGAATATCAAGATACCAAAATCGGAGTCCAAAGGAAGGTATCATCAAATCATCAAAGCTCGAGCAGAGGGTGACAGTATACGTACATTGCGCTAGGAAAACTCATCCTATGTACGTTACTGCATCCAGCCCTCGTGTCTAGGTCCGGTCGCACCTGCACGTGACTACAGTTACTACCTATACTGCCTGTCATCGCCATGCTCGTCGTACCCGACACTCAGAGTAAGTCAACTCAGTCAAATCATGGATATCAAAGGAATGATAGATCAATATGATATGCCCATGAATCATTTATGCATCAAATGACATATGCAACTCAATATATCATGCAATCTCATGTGAAAGTATATACAAATCATGTAATTTCACATATCATGTAATCCAAGACATTCATCATGTCATATAGTCACATAAGAATCATATAGTGACAAATAAGTCATATAAATCAAATAATGACATATAAGGCCATACATTAGCATCATTACACGTCTTTGCCAGACGTCATGATAAAACTCATTTCAACGTACCTCGACCCAAGCTAATCTACCGAGACTTCTCGAGTCAACACCGGAATCTATTAACCTGGTCATAACAGTTCCAAATACAACATAATGTCACATACTAGTCTTAAACTTATCAAAATAAAACTCAAACTTAGACCCAAAACCAATTCTCTAAATTTCAGTCTGCGCAACTGTAGAGATCGGCTCATAACTTGTCCGATACCTAATAAACTCATATGGGTCCAATTTATTTTCAAAGCTAGCTCAAAAATGAACATTTCATCAGTTCAACTCATCTTCAAATTCGTTCATTTAGCCTAGGTAAAATGGCCAAGAACAATCTGCTAGAAAAACAGGACAATTTACCAAATTTCAGCCTGACCCATTTTTGTATAATAATCATAATAAATTCATATGACATCCAAATGACTTGAGGCTAGTGGGAAAATCACGAAAACTCAATGTACTAAAGTTCATATTTGATATCCAGAAGTTAGTTCGCTCATCTAGAGGCACATGCAAAACAAAGTATGGCAGTGTTGAAAATACCTATACACTCTGTTTTGACAGAGTGAGCAGTTCTAGTAAAAAGTGCATATCTTGCACAAATAAACTCCAAATCATGTGAGGCCAGTTTCTAATGAAAGATATCTCAAAGTTTTACAACCTTTATTCAGACACCAAGCTCAAAATCGTACCACATGTTGCCCAGATTTACCATGAACACACTGCATGTGCAACCCGCCTACATGCATGTTCCAGATTGTGCACCTTGTGGTAAAAACATCATAACTCATTCATTTTAAGTCCAAAACGTCTCAAAATTTAACCACAGGACTAAAACACATATATCTACAACTTTTGTATAGAACTCTAAGTCAGATTCAGTCGTTAAGAAAACCGAAAACGCAACACTAGATACTGCATGCAACATCATCTTTCTGCAGATTCCTTTTTGACAGCAAGTATTTAACTTCACTCATTTACATTCTAATGTAATTTCATCATTCAACTCAATCCAGCTTATAATTGCAAAGAATACATGTATACCTTCTATAATCTTCCAGATTTGAAGCTTAATCATCCACCAAAAAGTCCGGCGCTTGCGAATTACGACGAACCGCAGCCGTTTCTGTCACACTTCGGATCTTGCCCTTTTCTTGCTGCAATTTCGAAATCTATTGCTTCTTTCTCCCAAATTCTTGTTTAATTTCAGTTTCTATGCATTGTTCCTAGTTTGCATGAAGGTTTGAGACGAATGAACAGCAAGAAGAGAAGAAGGAAAAGCAACCAAAATGAGATGGAGGAATTGATTACAAGGTTCTTTGCATGTGAGCTTTTCTTCGATAGTTCCAATGCCATCAGCCCAAATAATGACTTGCCATTACAATTCAGTAGAGGAAACGTGCAGACTTCATCTTCTTTTTTTCTTTTTCTTTTTTTTTCTTTTTCTTGTTGTCGTAGTCCGGAACAACTTAATTCGTAGTCCATATTTTTATCATCAGGTCTTCTCAAAATTCCACTACTTATTCCACTAATATAGTATTTCTTACAATTCAAAATTGTTGATAATTTAAATTGATACCAATTATCCAAATGCTTACTAATTAATCATCCGGGTTTGAATAATCATCGTTAATCCGGATTAATTAGTATCGGGGCCTTACACTTCTTCCCCTCTTAAAAAGATTTCGTCCTCGAAATCGCAAAACCAAGTATAACTCAATAAATCAAAACATATGAGATGTCTCAATCTCATTCATAGATACTTAAGGATCATCATGTATCAATGACAACTGCTGTGGTCGTCTCAACGATCTACCACTTAATCAATGTTCTCTATGATTCCACAAAGTTCAAAATATCGAGGCAACATCAAACCTCACTTAACGAATCATATTGATCAACGCAAATGTAATGTCTTCATATTTACCTGATTCTCAACTTGAAGTCTAACGATATATTTCTCTTTGGTGTAGCAAGTCTGCTCACCTTAAGCCAATTTCAATCGTTTTCGCAGAAAATTTATCGTTCCTGGCATTTCCTCAACAATCTCAAGTTATGCCAAAAATTCCTTATCAAATTCTATCATCATCTCAGTGATCGGTAATTCCGGCTCTACAAAACCTGAACCGATGTCATCCCAAAAGATATATGAAACTTAAATTATAGGAAAATTCTACTAGTGAATAGTGATTCTGTCAGTTCTCACTAAATTCACCACTACTAATCGAGACATAACTTCCAAAGTCTGGATATTATCTCAGTTTATTCATCAGTAGGGGTATGCTAAGCAATACTCATTGCTAACTTAGTACCCATGGCATTCTGAAATAGTTTTCGAATTCTGATACTATCCTCGGATCTCAATCAGATACATCTGTTACAGAAACTCACTGTAACTAAACCACATTATCCATCTCTTAAACATGTCGTCTTCTCATAGACATATAGACTATCACATGAAATCAATATCTTGTATTGAATAGTCAATCAATTCCGATTCAACTTGTTTCACAATCTCTGTTTTTCTAAACAATTTGAGCTATAAAACTCAAAACTAGAAATTTCCCAAATTCATTGTGGTACCTACAAATTCTGTACTATCCCATTAGGTCTCGTATTTTTATCTTGACCTGCTGGCATGTCAAACAAGTTGCCACGAAATTTTCCAAAATTTCTTTCTCTATACCATCCCGTCAGAAATAGGATCTCAAGAATGATACATCTCATCATTCCCAGAATAACACTATGTTCTCTATAGTGTGCTTTCTACTGTAATACGTCTTTCAAATCAGTAAAATTTGATGCTATACACTGATTTTTCATTCGCAACCACCACTCAATGACATACTAAATTTACTTGGTTGATAAGACAGAACCAATTTCTTAACTCAATATCTGTATGGGTCTGTCCTTCGAGTCTTTCCGATCGTAAAAATCAGATGTTATCAAACTGTAAAGCAAACATCGATGCTACCATTGCACCTTGCACTTTTAGGTTCAGTGCATCTGCTATTAGTTTCATTTTCCTTGATTTATATTGACAATCAAAGTCAAATTCTTTAATAAATCCAGTCATCGCTTATATCTCAAGAATATGCAATCATCTTTTCATGATACATTAGAACATATCTTCAAATCTTTGACATACGTATTTGCACAACTACATATCTCCCTGAACCAGTTAACCAAATCAACATTGGGGCTGTAGTTCACTTCCATTTTAATTATGACAACCGCTTTCACATTCATCTGACCAAACGAATATCAAATTTCTTCTTGGTCAATTAGTTCATAAGACAGGCTATTCTAGAATATCCTTCCGTAAAAGCCTATAGTATATGTCAAAATTCATAAAACTTTTCATCTTGAGTACAATGATTGGTCTTGGTCAAATTAGTATTATCTTTACTTTACTGGAATCAACAGGTATCTGGTGAGATGATATCACCTATCCCAAAACAACACTTGATTCAATCAAGATTTACATTTCAATAACTTGGTACACCCTTTGAGCTTTACGAAGCGTCTGAAAAATCAATCACATGTGTTCTGTGTGGTTCTTTCCGGATCTCGTATACACTAGTATACCACTGATGAATATGATTACACTTCCGCCCAAAAGTTACGGAAAATTTTCTTCATCAAATTCATAACTCTACCGGTATAGTTGTCAGACCACACGACATTACCAAAAATTCAAAATGCCTATATCTGGTTTGATCAATTGCCTAGATGACATTTTCTCTTCTGACTCAAACTAATGGTAACCAGAGTAAAAATCGTTCTTCTTATACTGTAAAGTTCCTTACAACTTGATCAGTTACTTTTCGATCTTAGGCAGTGGGTATTTATTCTATACAATAGCCCAATTCAACTACCTTTAATCGATACACATCTTCATCATATCATTTTTTCTTCTTCACGAACAATACTGATGTTTTCCTCAAGTGACATACTCAGACATATGTACTCGTATCAAGGAGATTCTACAACTATTCTTCTGTATCTGTCAACTTTGCTGATGACATTCCGTACAGTACTTTCGATATCGAATCTATTCCTTGACATCAACAAATAGTTTAAATCGATTTTCTTCTCTAGTGAAAATTCTTTTATTTCTTTAGGAAAAATCTTGGTAAGTTTTCTTACCACTAAGATATTAGTCAACCTCGACTTTTCCTGGTGAGCATTAACTGTTTATTATCAAATATCCTTCATTTTCCAAATATCACAACCGCAATATTTTCATAGCTGATATTATTAGTATCTTAGCTTGCTATTCGTGGCGATATACATTTCATTTGTAGCCACAATATAATCAAAAATCCATTATACTCTAAAATCAACTTACAATATCTGAAAATTTATCAGAGTATACATGTCCTTGATACAATCAAAACCATATTTCGACAACACCAATTAATTCAAATCACAACACTATCATCAAACTGTAATCTGTAGTTCATTGTTGCAAATGTGGATAGTATAATTATCACTACTGGTGTATTTTCCCAATCATCATTATCAATGCACATTTGATGCAATATATGAAACCAATGATTTTATCTCAAATCAAACTCGTGTCGTGTGACCAATACCCAACATGTATCTGCGATCACTAGTACTGAAGTATCTCTAATCTTATCATCGATCAAGGTATACTCTCTGGTCTGTTGGGAAACCAAAAATCTAGTCTGCAGGTAATTAACTGCTGCTGGAACTGAGTGGTCGAAAAGAATAACCACTCTGATATCTACCTCTAGCTCAGGGTATTTGTTGTTATGGTTGAATCTGTTCCTGAGCACGTAACTCACATGCTCTGACTGACCACCATCAAATCAGTTCCTATTATTCTTTCAAATGGATCAGTAGATATTTACATCCACCATGACCTCGAAAAGATTTGATATTCTACAATCTCATAGTACCTCTAGAACTACTAGAGCTGGATAAATTGGAGTGATACTTCTGAAACTTTTCTAGGACTACTTGTATTATCCCAATGATAGTCACTTAATTAATCTTTAATCCAGTTCTAATTACTTCGCACCACATTGGTGTCTTATTCCTTAGTCAAAATCTAATCTCTTCACTAGTGAATAGCTATTGAGATTAAGCAGATATTTCCATTTCTCAAGTCCACGATAATCGTTTATCATTTTCCATGTAATCAACACGGCTTTCTCGTAAACATTCTTTCCCATGTCAACAAGAGGGAAACTCATACGTATTACATGGTCTTTCAGACTCAAATTCCCGATGTCAATCGACAAAATGCGTTTTAAATAGTTCTAGTGTCATCCCACTAATCACAAGAAATAAGTCCCAAAGTGATAAATAAAATTCCCAATAATGGACGCATATCACTAAGTTATAATTCAATTAACAGTTTACAGTGCCTACAGGTACAATAGATAGCTCTTAAAGTCTGTATCGCTGCTACCTGTCCAAACACTAACTGTTCATCATAAAATCAAAACATCATATATAATCTCAAGTCAGAGATGTTCTCATCACTTATTCTACATCATCATCCGGTCAGCAACTATCAGTGCTAACAAATAAAATTCTCAATTTCTCTACATTGTCTGCAACTCAGCATTCAAAATCTCTAGATGATATGTGACTGCATTCAAATTCTCTACATTATATGCAAATCAGCATATTAAAATATTCAGAGATATGACATCTAGTTATCCCTGCTTAATAATCTATTACATGTGTAACATCTCATTATCTAACATGTAATCATAGCAGGTAAGAGCATATAAATCAGATAGTCAGACACATGCACAAACAATTCCTTTGTGTCTATACTCAGTGTCCTAACTCTAGTTCGAGCATATCCCAGACTATGCTCTGATACCATAATGTGAGGGCCCGATCCTAATGTGGTGTTTAATTAACACATAATGATTAATTTACGTAAACAGCGGAAGATTTATTTCAAAGGTCTTATCAAATGGCCCTAAAAAAAATTTTCGCTTTTAGGTGATACATATATAGTGATACTGAAAATACGTAATTCCAGTTTCCAATTTAACATGTTGAGCATAACATCCATATCAAGTATAAATCAACCAGTAGTAGAATACTTAAAATACAGATACTCGGGGCATACCCCGGTAATTCAAAACATAATTAAAAATATTCTAACAACTACTGGGAAGCAAAACATAAAATATAAACCTGAGCTCGCTCTCAAGGAGCTCTGGTATCTCTCGATGCGTCGCTGCAAGCATCGTCACTATGTCCTCCTGTAAAGCCTGTCATGTCCGAACAACAAAAGACATGACAGCCCCCACAAAGGGGGTCAGTACCCCAGTACGAGAAATAAATAAATCATGTCAAGTGACAAAGTATCATGCAATGCATACCATGTATGAATGCGATGTATGAATGGGTACAAGGAATCGAATATCAAGATACCAAAATCGGAGTCCAAAGGAAGGTATCATCAAATCATCAAAGCTCGAGCAGAGGGTGACAGTATACGTACATTGCGCTAGGAAAACTCATCCTATGTACGTTACTGCATCCAGCCCTCGTGTCTAGGTCCGGTCGCACCTGCACGTGACTACAGTTACTACCTATACTGCCTGTCATCGCCATGCTCGTCGTACCCGACACTCAGAGTAAGTCAACTCAGTCAAATCATGGATATCAAAGGAATGATAGATCAATATGATATGCCCATGAATCATTTATGCATCAAATGACATATGCAACTCAATATATCATGCAATCTCATGTGAAAGTATATACAAATCATGTAATTTCACATATCATGTAATCCAAGACATTCATCATGTCATATAGTCACATAAGAATCATATAGTGACAAATAAGTCATATAAATCAAATAATGACATATAAGGCCATACATTAGCATCATTACACGTCTTTGCCAGACGTCATGATAAAACTCATTTCAACGTACCTCGACCCAAGCTAATCTACCGAGACTTCTCGAGTCAACACCGGAATCTATTAACCTGGTCATAACAGTTCCAAATACAACATAATGTCACATACTAGTCTTAAACTTATCAAAATAAAACTCAAACTTAGACCCAAAACCAATTCTCTAAATTTCAGTCTGCGCAACTGTAGAGATCGGCTCATAACTTGTCCGATACCTAATAAACTCATATGGGTCCAATTTATTTTCAAAGCTAGCTCAAAAATGAACATTTCATCAGTTCAACTCATCTTCAAATTCGTTCATTTAGCCTAGGTAAAATGGCCAAGAACAATCTGCTAGAAAAACAGGACAATTTACCAAATTTCAGCCTGACCCATTTTTGTATAATAATCATAATAAATTCATATGACATCCAAATGACTTGAGGCTAGTGGGAAAATCACGAAAACTCAATGTACTAAAGTTCATATTTGATATCCAGAAGTTAGTTCGCTCATCTAGAGGCACATGCAAAACAAAGTATGGCAGTGTTGAAAATACCTATACACTCTGTTTTGACAGAGTGAGCAGTTCTAGTAAAAAGTGCATATCTTGCACAAATAAACTCCAAATCATGTGAGGCCAGTTTCTAATGAAAGATATCTCAAAGTTTTACAACCTTTATTCAGACACCAAGCTCAAAATCGTACCACATGTTGCCCAGATTTACCATGAACACACTGCATGTGCAACCCGCCTACATGCATGTTCCAGATTGTGCACCTTGTGGTAAAAACATCATAACTCATTCATTTTAAGTCCAAAACGTCTCAAAATTTAACCACAGGACTAAAACACATATATCTACAACTTTTGTATAGAACTCTAAGTCAGATTCAGTCGTTAAGAAAACCGAAAACGCAACACTAGATACTGCATGCAACATCATCTTTCTGCAGATTCCTTTTTGACAGCAAGTATTTAACTTCACTCATTTACATTCTAATGTAATTTCATCATTCAACTCAATCCAGCTTATAATTGCAAAGAATACATGTATACCTTCTATAATCTTCCAGATTTGAAGCTTAATCATCCACCAAAACGTCCGGCGCTTGCGAATTACGACGAACCGCAGCCGTTTCTGTCACACTTCGGATCTTGCCCTTTTCTTGCTGCAATTTCGAAATCTATTGCTTCTTTCTCCCAAATTCTTGTTTAATTTCAGTTTCTATGCATTGTTCCTAGTTTGCATGAAGGTTTGAGACGAATGAACAGCAAGAAGAGAAGAAGGAAAAGCAACCAAAATGAGATGGAGGAATTGATTACAAGGTTCTTTGCATGTGAGCTTTTCTTCGATAGTTCCAATGCCATCAGCCCAAATAATGACTTGCCATTACAATTCAGTAGAGGAAACGTGCAGACTTCATCTTCTTTTTTTCTTTTTCTTTTTTTTTTCTTTTTCTTGTTGTCGTAGTCCGGAACAACTTAATTCGTAGTCCATATTTTTATCATCAGGTCTTCTCAAAATTCCACTACTTATTCCACTAATATAGTATTTCTTACAATTCAAAATTGTTGATAATTTAAATTGATACCAATTATCCAAATGCTTACTAATTAATCATCCGGGTTTGAATAATCATCGTTAATCCGGATTAATTAGTATCGGGGCCTTACACCCTATGTATAGATCGCTGGTTTGTAATCCCAAAATTTTATTCCGCTGCGTTGTATGCTCATGGGGTTACTTACAGTGGTATCAGAGCCGTGTACAAGGCTCATAACGGATTTATGTGGTTAAATAGTTTAATCATGTTAGAATTTATATTGCATGCTATTTAAAACTGTATTTTCATATATGATATGGAAAAATCGATTTTGTGAAAATCATCGTATGATAATATATATGATATAATTGACGGATCGAAATATATGATAATTCGTGATCAAAAACCGAAACATTAGCTCGAGTATGGCTCACGGCCGACGCCACCTAGGTGCTAGGGTTTCGAACCCTAGTCACCATGGCTCGGCCGCCGCTTCCAATAGGCTAGGGTTTTGAACCCTAGTCACATAAGCCTCTCGGCCGCCGCTTAAGGGCTAGGGTTCGGACCCTGGCTCGAGTATGGGTCAAGCCGTCGCACTATCTAGGGTTTTGAACTCTATTGGCTCGATAAAGTATTGAAAAGGTGCAAGTTGGCTCGATAGAATCAACATGGTGCAAGGCGGCTAGGGTTTGGAACCCTAGCAGCGCCCCACCCAAGCCGCCGCATGGACCATGGCTCGGCCATGGGCTAGGGTTTCGAACCCTAGGCCCACTATTGGTCCAGCCGTGGGTTTTGGTTCGAACCATGGTGGTTCGTGTTTTAGTCGCTTTAGTTCGTGGCATGTGATGTCCCGAGCGTACGATAATTTTTCAAAAATTATATTACAGTTTTAATTAAAATTAAATTTAAAATGTTTAGAATTTAATTAATTAAATGTTAATGCATGCTTTATGTGTTGTTTGAGCATGGTGCGTGGTTATAGCCCTTTGACCTATTAGATAGGATTTGTGAATGATTGTAATTTATAATACGACCTGCGAGTCGTGCCTTTCTCTATTTTATTCTAAATGTAATCCATCCCCTATGTTCCCCTCGAATGTGAATCGAGGAATTCTATATCTTGTAAATAGTATAGTTTATTTTATTGATGGTGATCAATGAAGATGGAGCATCGTGCCGGGATGAGGAGGCCATTCACAAATTGGAGCCAAAGGAAGGAGCTTATGAAGTTACCTTAGGTTGACTCATAGGAGTTTCTCATTGGCTTGAGAAACTCATTAGTAGGGGCTATAACCATGTCACGTTTTAATTATGTATGTTGATGCATGATTTATCTTATGTTTTAGTTTGATAATAGTATTACACATATATGTAGATATGTATACAACTATATGTAGTGGACATATTTTAAATTATCAAATTAATCATGAGATCAATAAATCCCTCTAAAATATTAAGTTTTAGATGCCTTCCAAATAAAAGTACTCGTCAATAACTTCGATTGTACATGTGTGGGTTTGCCAAAGCAAAGCACCGTGGCAATCTTAGTAAGGCGCGAAAGGATAAAAGTGATATCCGTTATACTTTAATTGGGTACGACTTAACTAGGTTATCTCAATAGGATTGGGAACCTAGAGGCATGGGTTTGATTTTAATTCATTTGATGAATTGAACAAAGCGTTGTTCGTCCAACTATCCAAGAATTATATGTGATATAATTGACAAAGTGTTGTCTACCTAAATAACCGAGTCTTGGGCGATTAGCCAAAGCTAACTCAAGATTAGGCGAAATATGGATCTTGGCCCACTAAAAGTTTCGAGGGTTGATATTTTTCAAACAAAATAGTGGGAGTATCATTTAATATAAGACCATGTTAAATGATTTAAATCATAAACTTATTTTGCATATTTATATTGTAGATATCCATGGCAACTAACAACGTTACTAGCACTTTATCACTGCGATCGGTCCTTGAGAAGGACAAATTAAATGGGACGAATTTCCTAGACTGGCATAGGAACTTGAGGATAGTCCTCAAACAAGAAAAGAAACAATATGTCCTAGAGGAACCCTTACCCGCTGAAGAACCTCCCCTAACAGCTACAAGAGCTGAAAAAGATGCTTACAAGAAGCATCAGAGTGACGCACTTGATGTTGGGTGCCTCATGCTTGCCACCATGAACTCTGAGCTTCAGAAGCAACATGAGGAAATGGAGGCGTTCGATATGATCGAACACTTAAAGCAGTTGTACCAACAGCAAGCTAGACAAGAGAGGTATGACGTCTCTAAAGCGTTATTCCAGTGCAGGATGGTAGAGGGAAGCTTAGTTGGAACTCATGTGCTCAAGATGATTGGGTACATTGAGAATCTGGACAAGCTAGGTTTTCCATTGGACCAAGAGTTGGCCACCGATGTAATCTTGCAATCGTTGCCGGAGAGCTTCAGTCAATTTGTAGTAAATTACAATATGACTGATATGGAAAAGACTCTGCCCCAGTTGCTTGGTATGTTGAGAACATATGAAGCAAATACTAAGAAGACTAAGGCCACAAATGTCCTTATTGTGAATAAAGGCAAAGGAAGGGCCAAAGCTAAAGGCAACAAGAAAGCAAAGAAAGTCTTTGCTAAATCTAAGCCAAAGTCTTCTGCACTAAAGCCAAAGGGAGGGATAGCAAAAGAAGGGAACTGTTTCCATTGCGGTGAGACCGGCCATTGGAAAAGGAACTGCAAAGTATATCTGGAGGATCTAAAGAAAGGAAGTGTGACTTCCGCTTCAGGTATTTTTGTTATAGAAGTCAATTTATCTACTTCTTCATCATGGGTATTAGATACTGGATGTGGATCTCACATTTGTGTAAATGTGCAGGATCTCAAAAGGAGTAGGACATTGGCGAAAGGTGAAGTTGATCTCCGAGTTGGAAATGGAGCAAGAGTTGCTGCATTAGCTATAGGAGATTATCATTTAGCTTTACCTTCTGGTTTATCACTGATTTTAAAAGACTGTTATTTTGTGCCTTCAATTACTAAAAACATTATTTCTATTTCTTGTTTAGACAAGTATGGTTTTTCATTTATAATAAAGGACAATTGTTGTTCTATTTATTTAAATGATATGTTTTATGCTAGTGCACAAATGGTGAATGGTCTTTATGTATTAAATCTTGATATGCCATCTATAACATAAATACTAAAAGGATTAAAAATAATGATTGTAATCCGACTTATCTCTGGCACTGTCGCTTGGGCCACATAAACGAGAACCGCATATCTAAACTTCATAAGGATGGAGTATTAGATTCATTTGATTTTGAATCATATGAAACATGCGAATCTTGTTTAATGGGCAAGATGACTAAAGCCCCTTTCAAGGGACATGTTGGAAGGGCAAATGTTTTATTGGGACTAATACATAGTAATGTATGTGGACCAATAAGTACGCAAGCTAGAGGTGGTTTTCAATACTTCGTTACATTTACTGATGACCTCAGTAGATATGGGTATGTGTACCTAATGAAACATAAACATGAAACCTTTGAAAAGTTCAAAGATTTCAAGAATGAAGTACAAAACCAACTTGGCAAAAGTATCAAAATCCTTCGATCAGATCGAGGAGGTGAATACTTAAGCCAAGAGTTTCATGACTATCTAAAGGAGTGTGTGATAGTCCCACAACTCACTCCTCCGTATACTCCACAATGGAATGGTGTATCCGAGAGGAGAAATCGAACCTTGTTAGACATGGTTAGATCAATGATGAGTCATGTAGATCTTCCGATATCGTTTTGGGGACACGCTCTAGAAACAGCAATTTTCTTACTGAACCGTGTTTCATCTAAATCAGTGGAAAAGACACCTATGAGATATGGACTGGGAAGCGTCCTAGTATGTCTTTTATGAAGATTTGGGGTTGTGAGGCTTTCGTTAGACGTCACGCCACTAACAAACTTGGACCCAAATCTGATAAGTGTTTATTTGTGGGGTATCCTAAGGAAACGAAAGGGTACTATTTCTATTATCCCACCGAGAACAAAGTAGTTGTTGCTCGGACTGGTGTATTTCTTGAAAGAGAATTTATTTCTAGAAAAACCAGTGGGAGAAAAATAGAACTTAGTGAAGTTCAACCACAAGAAAACACTGAACCTGAGATTGAGATGGAAACAGAGCAGGCACCACAAGCTGTTGTGGAAGAAGTACCTGCTCAAGAGACACAAGCCCAGCGTAGGTCTGTAAGAGAACACCGGGAGCCACAGAGATATGGATTTCTTGTGACTCAACAAGGTGACTTACTACTTATTGATGAGGATGAGCCGTCATCTTATCAACAAGCTATTATGGGCAATGATTCTGAGAAATGGCAAGAGGCCATGAAATCTGAGATGGAATCCATGTATGCAAACCAAGTATGGACTTTGGTTGATCCACCTGAAGGGGTACGACCCATAGGGTGCAAATGGATTTTCAAGAAAAGGACCGATATGGATGGTAACGTACAAACCTATAAAGGTCGGCTGGTTGCAAAAGGATTCAAACAAATTCATGGTATTGACTATGATGAAACCTTTTCACCAGTGGCCATGGTTAAATCCATAAGGATCTTACTTGCAATAGCTGCATTTCATGATTATGAAATCTGGCAGATGGATGTCAAAACAGCTTTCCTTAATGGAAATTTGCTCGAGGATGTGTACATGACACAGCCCGAGGGTTTTGTCGATCCAAAGGATGCTGGAAAGATATGCAAGCTACAACGATCCATTTATGGATTGAAGCAAGCTTCTCGGAGTTGGAATCTTCGTTTTGATGATGCAATCAAAGAGTTTGGTTTTATCAAAAATGAAGATGAACCTTGTGTCTACAAGAAGGTCAGTGGGAGCGTAATCATTTTCCTAGTGTTGTATGTAGATGACATACTTCTTATTGGAAATGATATCCCTGCCTTGCAATCTGTAAAGATTTGGCTAGGGAATTGCTTTTCGATGAAAGATTTAGGAGAAGCCACCTATGTATTAGGAATCAAGATCTATAGAGATAGATCGAGAAGGCTTCTTGGTCTAAGTCAAAGTACGTACATAGACAAGGTGCTTAAAAGGTTTAGCATGCAAGAATCCAAGAAAGGATTCGTGCCTATGACACATGGTATTTATCTCTCGAAGGAACAGTGTCCTTCAACACCAGATGAGAGACAACGCATGAGTAAGATTCCATACGCGTCAGCTATTGGATCTATCATGTATGCCATGATATGTACTCGTCCCGATGTATCGTATGCTTTGAGCATGACGAGCAGATATCAAGTTGATCCAGGTGAAGGTCACTGGATTGCTGTCAAGAATATCCTGAAGTACTTGAGAAGGACTAAGGATACATTCTTGATTTATGGAGGTGAGGAAGAGCTCAATGTAATGGGTTACACTGATGCTAGCTTCCAAACCGACAAAGATGATTTTCGATCGCAATCTGGATATGTGTATTGCCTAAATGGGGGTGCTGTGAGCTGGAAGAGTTCAAAGCAAGAAACAGTAGCCGATTCTACAACGGAAGCTGAGTATATTGCTGCCTCGGATGCAGCAAAGGAAGCTGTTTGGATGAGGAAGTTCATTTCTGAACTTGGAGTGGTGCCTAGCATTAAAGATCCGATAGAACTCTATTGTGACAACAATGGAGCGATCGCATTGGCTAAGGAACCAAGATCTCACCAAAGATCCAAGCACATACTTAGGCGTTTCCATTTCATTCGAGAAATCGTTGAAAGGGGAGATGTTAAAATATGCAAAGTACCAACAGATGATAATGTATCTGACCCATTGACGAAGCCGCTGTCACAGCAGAAGCATGATCGTCATACTAGATCTCTAGGCATTAGGTATATGTCTGAGTGGTCTTAGTGCAAGTGGGAGATTTGTTGGGATATGCCCTAAGACAAGTCATTAGATGATTGTTTAAGACATACAATGTTTATGGATTTATGAATGGCAATTCATTATTATATATTATTCTTTTAACTGTGCATTGTGAATTAATATATATGTTAATGTCCTTAGAATAATATTGTATTATTCTTAAAGATGTCCCTAGTCAAGTATTATCATGAATCGGGATAATGATAATACGTAGAGACTAGTATATGTTGATCGATGAATTGTTCATTGATATGAGATATCAAATCAACATATGGGTACATGTTAGAGAACAATGTACTGGACAGACCCACCATGAGAATGCAACATGGATAGTTATATGATCGTCATATGCAATTCTCATATTGATAATAATGTATGTAATCCTTACGACTTGTGATCATCAGAGATCCCAACATAAGGAGTTATGTGTCTTAATATCGTCAAACGTTACCCGTAACAGGGTAATCTATAAAGGCGACTATTGGATACACTACGAATTATGTAGAGGGATGTTGACTGATCGAGATAGGATTTGTCCCTCCTATATAACAGGAGATGTGTTTGGCCCTTGATCAAGTGAGAACTAAAATGCATGGCCATGCTCGAATGAGTCGATATGAGATATCGAGCTTATTCGTTTATTCTAGTTCTACTTGGGGATCAAGTAATAAAGATTGAATATACGAGTATGACTATTCCATGACTCGTGTTCAATCTAAACACAAAGGACAAAGGGATTAAGTTACATGATTAATATTATCACAAGTTCTAAAGGTTATGTCGAGTCATTGACATTCTCGTAATTTGGGTAGCATCAATGTGTTGCTAGATACCGCTCGATGCTTGCGACATAAAATGAGATTTTATGTCACTGCCAACATTACGAGATCCTATCGGGTCGCACAAAAGATTAAATCGAGAAGGGAAATTAAATTCATAGGATGAATTAAATAATTAAGAGGAGTCTTAATTAATAATCATAAGGATTAATTAAATCATGGGCTTAAGCCCATGAAGCTTTAAGAAAGCCTTTAATTAATCATATTTAATATGATTGCATGGGTTTTGATTGTAAGTGACAATTTTTATAACAAAACCTAGCCACCCAAAGGAAGCTCTCGGCCGCACCAAGTTGAACTCTCGGCTCTATCATAGCCGTGTGGTTCTTGGTGGTTTTTCGTGCCATCTTCGATTGTGAATCGAGTTAGCTTCGTGTATCGGATTAATAACTTGTCTAGAAACGTGTTATTAATCCATCCCTTCACCCGATTTGATCGTGTGGATACCGTTGAGGCAAAACCAATCGAGTTTTTGCTTAGTGACTCGGAGAAGGCGTAGGACGTGGTGCAGCTCCGTGGATTCTGCTTCAAACGCGCTACAAGGGTAAGACACTTGTAATTCTCTAATCCGAATATGAATCCCTATGTATAGATCGCTGGTTTGTAATCCCAAAATTTTATTCCGCTGCGTTGTATGCTCATGGGGTTACTTACAGGTTCGAACCAACAAGCATCACGGATGGACCAATCATGGGCCTAGGGTTCGAAACCCTAGCCCACGACTTGGTCCGAGCCATTGGCTTGGGTGCGGAGCCTCTAGGGTTCCAAACCCTAGCCGCCTCGCACCATCTTGTGATTCCATCGAGCCATTTCGTCCGAACCGCTTGAAAATAATTAGCCACGAGTCACGGTCAGGCCATGCACGGTGGTGGCTCAACCATCTCGAGCCAAGGGTTCGAAAAACCCTAGCTCTCACGTGGTGTAGCCGCTTTCTCCATGCATGCGAGAACCATGATCGAGCCATCAATATTATCGAGCCTAAGAGTTCAAAACTCTAGCCAATTCTCGACACTTCCATGCACAATTATTAGCCACAACGGCTAAACCATCTCGAGCCAAGGGTTCGAAAACCCTAGCCCTCATGTGGCAGTAGCCGTGTGTCATTTGTGATGGTGGTGGTCGAAAACATCTTTGTTATGGGTTCGATTATTCGCTTTCATGTATCGTATACAATAAACTGTCAATTAAATCAAATATAATTTTATGATAATTTCACAAATTCAATTTAATCATATCATATATGATTATATACAGTTATTATAGCATGCAATACAATTCTAATATGATTAAACAATTTAACCACATAAATCCGATATGAGCCTTGTACACGTCTCTGATACCACTGTAAGTAATCCAACAAGCATAGCAACGCAGTTGTGATGCTCGGAATAT
The DNA here is from genome assembly GCA_907163345.1 of Haberlea rhodopensis. Taxonomy (NCBI): domain Eukaryota; kingdom Viridiplantae; phylum Streptophyta; class Magnoliopsida; order Lamiales; family Gesneriaceae; genus Haberlea; species Haberlea rhodopensis. The sequence continues at coordinate 256,276 of CAJQUN010000317.1, forward strand.
TTGATAATTATTCATTTGGTTTAAATTGTGATATTTTAATAAGATTTCGAGATTTAAATTATTGGGCATTATATTTTGGAACGGAGTTGAGATAAATAATTCCGGGTTGAACTTGTATTAAATTTAAGGAGATTCTTAAGAAATAATATTAATAATATTTGAGGTTGAGATTTTAATTGAATTTGTAAGGGGTAGAGATGAAATGATGATATTAACTTAAAGTAAGGGTTTGGGAGTTAAATCACATACTCTTCTCCTACACACACACAAAATCAAAATCGGTTCCCTCTTTTCCTTCCCCCTTCATCGCGTCGCTCTCTCAGCCACCATGAACGATTTTTGTTCCCTCTCAGACGTGATTTTCTCAACAGGTTAGTGTGTGGGTATGATGCTATATTTTTCCTTAGTTATTCATCTCTCTTGTAGTTTCGATTTTCCTCTTCCTTGTTCGATTCTTTGGGTGAATTTTGGGGAAAAGATTGTTGCTACTTTGGTTCGATTCCTCTGCTGTTTGGGGCGATTTTTGGTAGGTTTTGGGGTAAGAAATTATGCCGTGTTGTTTCGACTTTATACTGCCATTTTGATTCGAATTTAGGCTGCTATTTTGATTCGATTTCCTGCTGTTCTTATCTCGAATTCTTACTGTTTTTTTTAGCTGAGTTTCATGATGTTTTAAGGCTCGAAGTTATGTTGTTTCGGGTTTGGAATCTTGTTATTATTTTCATAAAAATCTTGCTATTGTTAGGAGAAAGTTTGCTACTATTTTTCTTGGAACTTTGCTGCTATTTTTATTGAATATTAGGCTGCTGCTCGGCTCAATTATTGACTATTATTATTTTATTTTGCTGCATGTTATGAATCAAAACCTTGCTGTTGTGATATTGAAAATTTAGCTGCTATTTTTGGCTTGGAATTCTTGCTATTCTTCGATCAAGCTTGCTGGTGTGTTATGCGAACCATGGCTGGATTTGAATCTGTTGTTGGTTCTTGCTTAGTTGCTTACTCTTGTAATTGATAGTTGTTGGTTGAGGTGTTGTTATTCAGAAATAGTACTCCTTGTTTAGTGATTTCTTCATTGATTGAAGTATGTGTGATGTCAAATATGAGCTTGGGGACTGATGACACAAGTGTAATGTTTGAAACAAAATGATCACACACACACATACGTACCATATAGTTGAGTTGGCAGATAACTCGATTAAATGGGGGATTATTGGCTTGTGTGTGTAAACTATGAAGCATGAAAATGAAGAGTGTTTAATGATATTAATTGCTTTGAATATGAGCTAATATTGAATTGATATTCCTTATAGACACTACACGAGACTTTGGGCGTTGATGATAGCTTGTTCATGTTGTCGATTATAAGGTACGTGGTGACGTACGAGCAGGTATATCTAGTATCTATACATTCATGTACCCATGTAATTTGAATATGATGTTTCAGGTTAACCGATTGAATCTGATAATTGAGTTTAAAATACGTAGTTTGGTAGATACGTAGTTATACGTGATCCAAGAAGATGAGTAAAGAAAAGAATATGTGTATACATGTGTTGTGTGAAGGACACGTGGTGGTACGTGATCCGATTATACTAGTTGAGTATTGATGCCTTGGGCATGAGCGACATGAGAAAATGTCGAGAATGAGATAGTGGGATAACCAGGTGTACATTGATGTTGAATTATTTATGTTGAGCATAAATAATATATTGTTATTGTATTGAATTCATAGTGTCGTTGAGTATCATGTTTTCAATGATAATACTAAACTTGACATTATGAATGTGCGTGAGTTTGAAACAGGAACAGTGCGTGGAAACTATACAAACTCGGAATTGTACAGGGAGTATATTTATGAGTTTTGAATAATCTAAACTGTTGCATTATGATTTTGTATATCGATTTGTGATTGAATATTGAGTTGGAGTATACTCACCCTGTGTGGGGGCTGTTTCTGTTGAAACAGGTAAAACAGGTACGATGCTGCCTTGGGGTGCTAGGCTCGAACCTTGTTGGATGATGCTTCTAGAAGCGTAGTATGAGATTGAGCTGATATACGAGGTTGAGCTGATGGTATATGTTAATTATGCATCTGGATGAGTATCTGTTATTCGTTGCTCTTCTTTGAGCACCTATGTCTGTATATGGACTGTATAAGGGTGTTGAAACCCACTTTTGATGTCTTATTAGTGTGGTGTTTTCCCTGGCTGGGAATTTACTTAGTGTCAGTGTTATGTTTTAGTATTGTGTTTGTCCCTAGTTGGGAGTTATTACTAGTGATGTGTTTTTATTCCCGGATAGCTCAGTTTATGGGGAGACTCTGCCCAAATTTCTATAAAAACCCACAATATAAAAGTGGTGTAATGGGGATGGTAATGTGCGAAATCTTTGAGTCTATTTGTTTGTAGAGATGATCATATTATGTTGAACATTATTTATGTCATGGGATTAGGGGAAAACATGTAATGATTCTTTTTAAAGAATGAAAAGAAAATGAAAAATTTATACACATAGGACGTCATAAATGAACTAATGACGAGTTTAAGTGTTGGGGTCTTACAGCAGCGAAATTTAAAATTTCGGATTACTAATACACCGGATCTATACATAGGTTATCATATCGGATAAAGGATCAAAAGTCTCACCCTTGTAGCGTGTTTGAGCAGATTCCACGAAGCACCACGTCCAACGAACTCCGAGTCACTAGCAACACCTCCAAGGTCTTGCCTCTACGGTATCCACACGATCAAATCAAACAAGGGACATTCAAGAACAAGTTGCTAGACTTATTCTTTAACAAACAAGACTCACGGTTACAATAACCGATCGACGACCACCATCAACCACCAAGAAAACACACGGCAGCGGTGGAGAAGCACACGGCTTCAAGGAGGCGGCCGAGAGAGCTTGTTGGTGTCTAGGTTTTATTTTTTATAAATTGTCACCTAACAATTAATCAAAACCTTGTATTTATATTATAAGACTTTAATTAAGGTTCAAGACTTTCTTAAAGTCTCATGGGCCCAAATCCATGATTTAATTAAATCCTTATAATCATTTAATTAAGACTCTTCTTAATTATTTAATTCATCCCATGAATTTAATTCCCCTTATCGATTTAATCTTTTGTGCGACCCGATAGGATCTTGTACTGTTGGCAGTGATATAAAATCTCATTTTACGTCACAAGCAATGAGTGGTGTCTAGCAACACATCAAGGCTACCAAAATTATAAGAATGTCAATGACTCGACATAACCTAAGAACTTGTGATAATATTAACCATGTAACTTAATCCCTTTGTCCTTTGTGTTTAGATTGAACACGAGTCATGGAATAGTCATACTCGTATATTCAATCTCTATTTCTTGATCCCCAAGTAGAACTAGAATAAACGAACAAGCTTGATATCTCATATCGACTCATTCGAGCATGGCCATGCATTTTAGTCTTACTTGATCAAGGGCCCAAACACTTCTCCTGTTATATAGGAGGGACAAATCCTATCTCGATCAATCAACACCCCTCTACATAATTCGTAGTGTATCCAATAGTTGCCTTTATAGTATACCCTGTTACGGGTAACGTTTGACAATATCAAGATACATAACTCCTTATGTTGGGATCTCTGATGATCACAAGTCGTAAGGATTACATACATTATTATCACTATGAGAATTGCTTATGACGCTCATATAACTATCCATGTAGCATTCTCATGGTGGGTCTGTCCAGTACATCGTTCTCTAACATGTACCCATGTGTTGATTTGATATCTCATATCAATGAACAATTCATCAATCAAAGCATACTAGTCTCAACGTATTATCATTATCCTGATTCATGATAATACTTGACTAGGGACAACTTTAAGAACAATACAATATTATTCTAGGGACATTAACTTATATATCAATTCATATTGCATGGATATTCGAATAATATATACTAATGATTTGCCATTAATAAAATCATATTACATTGTATGTCATAAACAATCATCTAATGACTTGTCTTAGGGCATATCCCAACAATCTGGTCTCATGAGGCTTCAACTGCCTCGAAGCATAAGCCACCACGTGCTTATCCTGCATCAACACACAGCCCAAACCCTGCAATGATGCATCCGTGTACAAGGCAAACCTCTTATTCTCAGAAGGAATCACCAATACAGGCGCCGTAGTCAACCGACGCTTCAATTCTTGGAACCTTTCCTCACAAGCTTCAGACCAATAGAACGGCACTCCTTTCTGAATCAGCTGTGTCAGGGGTCTGGCAATCTTTGAGAAACCCTCGACGAAACGTCGGTAATATCCTGCCAAACCGAGAAAGCTCCGTATCTCAGGTACAGAAGTGGGTGCAGCCCACTCCATCACAACTTCAATCTTCCTGGGATCCACAGATATCCCACCGCTAGATATAACATGACCCAAGAATACCACACTGCTCAACCAGAACTCCCACTTGCTAAGCTTTGTGTATAACTGATGATCCCTGAGGATCTGAAGTACTGTCCGCAAGTGCTCCACGTGCTCTTCCTCAGTCCGGGAGTAGATGAGTATATCGTCAATGAAAACTATGACGAACTGATCCAAATATGGTTGGAACACCCTGTTCATCAAACTCATGAAGACAGTTGGGGCATTCGTCACCCCAAAAGGCATGACTAAGAATTCATAGTGCCCATACCTAGTCCTGAATGCTGTCTTCTGAACATCATCTTACCTTACCGAATCTGATGATACCCCGACCTTAGATCGATCTTACTGTAGAGCCTCGTACCCTGCAACTCGTCAAACAAATCATCGATCCTCGGAAGTTGATACTTATTCTTCACTGTGGCTTTGTTCAGTTGTCTGTAATCGATGCACAGACGCATCGAACCATCTTTCTTCTTGACAAATAGGACTGGTGCACCCTAGCGCGATACGCTAGGGCGTATATAGCCCTTATCAAGGAGCTCTTGTAACTGAATCTTTAACTCCCTTAGTTCCGCTGGTGCCATCCTGTATGGGGCACGAGAAATGGCAGACGTCCCCGGAAGTAACTCAATTCCAAACTCGACCTCTCTCGTCGGTGGAAATCCGGGAATCTCTTCCGGAAAGACATCAGGAAACTCCGACACTACGGACACATCCTCAACCTTTAATTCTTCCCTCTTTTCAGTAATATCAACAGCATAGATGAGATATCATGTATGGCCCCGTTCCAACAACTGTGCCATCTTGACAGCAGATATCAACGGGATCTTTGAACGAGAACCATCCCCATAGAATGTCCACTGGACTCCCATATCAGACCTGAATCGGACAGTCCTCTGCCTGCAGTTCACAACTGCCTGATACCTGTTCAAAACATCAATGCCCACAATGCAGTCAAAATCTGACATTCCCAGAACAATCAAATCTGACCTTAGCTCGTTATCCTCAAAATAAATGAGGCCGTCATAGACAATCCGATCAGTAATCAAACTTCTTCCAGCGGGTGTCGAGACTACAAGAGGCGTGGGCGACGGAGAAGTGCATATGTGGTGCCTTTCCACAAAACTTGCCGACACAAAAGAGTGTGACGCACCTGTGTATATCAATATAAAAGCAGGGTGCGTAAATAAAAGACACGTACCCACTATCACTTCATCCGGAGCCGCTGTAGCCTGCCCCCTTGTCAAAGCATAAACTTGCCCCTGAGGTGGCCCCATAGGCTGACCTCCATACTGCCTTGGTACAAACGGTGGCCTGTGCTGCACTGCTCTGTCCGCGGGCCTCCCCGTAGAGTTCTGTTGTCCCTCTCGATTGGGACATTACCTAGCAAAGTGTGTAAGGACCCTAATCCTTAAGTGCGAAATCAAGGCATAATAGAGCTAATATAAATTATCAGAGTGAGAAACAACGTGTTGAGTCTATGAGCTTAAGCATTACATGCCAAAATAAGGACTACCAAATGGATTAATTACATTCCAATCAATGAATGTTCAATTATAGTTTTATACTACTCCTAGAGTCGATACTATCCAAATAATCCCGTCCTTCAAGTCCCCAAAGCATCCTCAAAAGCTCACCATCTCAACCCGTCTAGCCCTTCTATCATGCCAAACGTGTACCTACAAGGACAACCCCCAAACATGAGCAATAATAATCATTCATATTCAACACAATATGAAGATAAAGCGTAAATGCATAATCATAATAAAACACTTCCTGTTTTCCCATGCATTTCAAACGCTTCCCGTTTGGTTGTCCCTGTACCATAACTCATGAGTATAATCAATAGATTATTTTTAATGGTCTAAACATGTCATGAACATATACCATTTCATCAATACCAAATACTGATCACCAATCCCTAGTCTGTCCATCACAATGTATTTTAATGCCCCTCGCTTATTTACATATAGGCGGCATAGGATAACCTCGCTTCAATGGACTGCGGGACTCCCACCCCTCGCCTCTCATTGAGCGGCAAATACCCTTTCCTCGCCCTATATGATAACCACGCTCAAATGTGACATGCGGCGCTCCCACCCCTCGCTTCACATTTAGCGGAACCAAACCAAATAGCGGCAAGCATTAAAATCATCAAGGGATGACCACGACTCATGGGATATGCACCAATAATCATATGCATCTAATAAACATCATGCATAACATGTATTTGCATCCACAATGCAATACCACATATATACTTGCATCCACAATGCATAACAATAAGTATATAAGATACATGTACCGTTGGGGTGCCCGTACGTCCACTACGTACCTTTCCAAAAGTGGAATGTGGTAGGACTTCAATTCCTTGGCTGTGTTGCCACCTGGGTTGGTTCTACATATTCACAAATACCAATATTAGAACCCAATAATAGTCCTATACCAAAAATCCCACAAAAATAACCAAAAACACCAATTTTGGTGTCTCGCGATCGATCGCCATCAAGCCCCGATCGATCGCGAGATCACACTGCCTCGCCCAACAAAATTAAACAATCCGCGATCGATCACGGAGCTTGCGCCGATCGATCGCGGCCTCGCCGATCGATCGCGCCAAACTCGCGATCGATCGCTGAAGCTCACTGCCTCAGCTCTGTTGCTCGCGATCGATCGCGAGAAGGCTCCGATCGATCGCCGAGCTCTGGGCATGCGGGGTTTGGGCACTATTCACCCATCGTCAACCCCAACTCAAACATACCCACATACTCCAACATCAACCAAACCAACGCACTCAAAATCAACAATAAACATCTATATAAACCCAAATATTTAACATCCAACCAAAATAATACCAAAACCACAACAACCCAACACAAACCCATTTTAAAACCCTTCAAACCATATCAAACTTAAACAAAACCTTACAAAAATAATCATGAGGTACCCATACCTCTTGGGGAACTCAAATCACCCAATAAACTCCACAAAACAAGATTTTGCAAGAACTTCTCTTCACCCTTAAGCTTGATTTCGAAAATGAGGGGAAAGGGAGGGTTTGGGTGTTGTTTGGTAAAGTTAAAAAGTAAGAGTGGATGAGGTGTGGTTGGGTATAAAAGGTGAGTTTATTTAAAATGCATACTAAAATATCCCATGGTGTATAAAACACCCCAACATGATATTTTCAAAGCATTAACTCAAAATGCACCATAATACCAATTAAACACATGATTTCTAATCAATTGCTACCAATGGCAAATAAATCATGCTTCCAATAATTTACCCAACATGCACCACATGCACCCTGAAATGCATTCCCGGGTCACCCTATCCACATGACCATGCATTTCCACATAATAATACCAACACATAATTAATTACTACCATAATTAATCATAAAAACACAATTAATGCACCAAAATCTCGTACAGTCCAACATACCTCGGAGACAGTTTCCCGCGCATCCCAAATCGCACAACGCCTCTGAAAGGCGAGATCTTCAAAAAGACCTTATCTCCCAACTGAAATTCCAACGGTCTCCGCCGTTTATTTGCATAAGCTGCCTGTCTGTCCTGGGCCGCTTTCATTTTCTGCCTTATCGTCTTTATCTTCTCTTCCATCTCCCGAATCAATTCCGGTCCTCCGACCGATTTGCGGTCCAAATCATCCCAACACAAGGGTGATCTACACCGTCTGCCATAAAGAGCTTCAAACGGAGCCATCTGAATACTCGCCTGGTAGCTATTGTTATACGAAAACTCTACCAGAGGCACTGAATCCTGCCAAGAGGCATCGAACTCCAAAACACAAGCTCTTAGCATGTCCTCGAGCGTCTGAATAGTGCGCTCGGTCTGGCCATCCGTCTGAGGATGATAAGCAGTACTCAATCTGACTTCAGTTCCCAAGGCTGACTGAAGACCTTCCCAGAAATGAGATGTGAATCGCGGATCTCGATCTGACACTATGGAAACGGGGATCCCATGCAATCTCACCACATCTCTAATATACAACTGCGTCATCCTCAAAAAGGTGAATGTCATGCTATAACGGATAAAGTGGGCTACCTTAGTCAATCTGTCCACAATCACCCAAATAGCATCAAAGCCTGAAGCACTCCTCGGCAAATGAGTCACGAAGTCCATGGAAATGTGTTCCCACTTCCACTTCGGTATCTCCAAGCTTCTCAACTCGCCGCCAGGTCTCTGTCTCTCTGCCTTAACCTGCTGGCAGATCAAACACCTCTTCACAAAAGCGACGACATCTGATTTCATCCTTTTCCACCAAAAATGACCACGCAGATCTCTGTACATCTTCTTCCCGCCTGGGTGGATGCTAAGTCTGCTACTGTGAGCTCGCTCCAAGATCCCTTTACGCAGCTCCGGCGTACTCGGAACCACCCATCGGTCACCCAATCTCAAAGACCCGTCATCGGCCACTCTGAATTTCATTGATTGACCAAGATGTACTAAAGATAACCACCTCTGAACCTCATCGTCTGACCTCTGAGCTTTCCTGATGTTCTCATAGATGTCTGGCTCGGCTAACAGAGTCGATACATACACAGGCGATGCATCTATGTCAAAATCATAGCCCAGATGGCAATAAGAGGTCATCATAGCCGACAGATGAATGACGTCCTCATCAGAACTCCTCACTTTCCGGCTCAAAGCGTCTGCTGTCAAATTGGCTTTCCCCGGATGGTACTCTATCTCGCAATCATAGTCCTTAAGTAGGTCCATCCACCTCCTCTGCCTCATGTTCAGCTCTGCCTGAGTGAATAAAAACTTGAGGCTCTTGTGGTCCGTGTATATGGTAAATGAAGTACCATACAAATAATGCCTCCGAATCTTCAGGGCGAAGATGATAGCCGCCAATTCCAAGTCATGAACTGGATATCTGGTCTCATGCGGCTTCAATTGCCTCGATGCATAAGCTACCACATGCTTATCTTGCATCAGAACACACCCAAGGCCCTGAAGTGATGCATCAGTATACAGAGCAAATCTGGAGTTCTCCGTAGGGATCACTAACACTGGCGCCGTCGTCAACCGGTGCTTTAATTCCTGGAAGCTCTCCTCACAAGCTTCTGACCAAAAGAAAGGTACACCCTTCTGGGTCAACTGAGTCAGCGGCTTGGCAATCTTCGAAAAGCCCTCGACAAAGCGCCGATAATACCCGGCCAAACCAAGAAAACTCCGAATCTCAGGCACAGAAGTGGGGGCAGCCCACTCCATCACAGCCTCAATCTTCTTGGGATCTACAGATATCCCGCTGCTCGATATGACATGCCCCAGAAACACTACACTGCTCAGCCAAAATTCACACTTACTGAGCTTAGCATATAACTGATGCTCTCTTAGAATCTGAAGCACTGTCCTCAAGTGTTTCACATGCTCCTCCTCGCTCCGGGAGTAGATAAGAATATCGTCAATAAACACAATGACGAACTGATCAAGATACTGCTGAAACACTCTGTTCATCAGACTCATGAAGACTGCTGGAGCATTCGTCACGCCGAACGGCATCACTAAGAACTCATAATGTCCATATCGGGTCCGGAATGCTGTCTTCTGCACATCTTCCTCTCTGACTCGAATCTGATGATACCCGGATCTCAAATCAATCTTGCTATACACCCTGGTACCTTGCAACTGATCAAACAAGTCATCTATCCTTGGGAGAGGATACTTGTTCTTCACTGTAGCCTTATTCAGTTGCCGGTTGTGATATTATGTGATTTTAATCATTTAAGTTATATTGTGATGTTAAGGTGTTAATTCATGGGATTGGATAAATTTTATTGGGGAGATTTACTTCAGGGTGCATGTAATATGTATTGGGTTTTTGGGGTGTGTATTGTTTGTTTTGGTAAAGCATGCAAAAGGGTAATTGAAGTATTTTGTTGAGAAAATACTATAAATATCATGTGGGGATATTTTAAATACATCGTGCTAATTCGGGACCAAGACATAACACATCAAACCACCCAACACTTAACCACCCCCCCAACCCATACTTTGACTCAGCATGAGCTGGCCATGCTTCCACTTGGCTCAATAATTTAACACCTTTCCAGCACTCCAAATTTCGAACCTCCTCTTCCAAAATACCATCCAGCAGCTGCTAAGCAATTTTAGGAGGAGCCCTTCCATTTCCATCGCCTGGAAATCCTTCAAAAATTGGGGCAAAGTAGGGTGAGAAACCTACACTGTTTCTTTCTGGAAAACTGGTTTGGTTCTACTTTTGAGCATGGTGAAAAACGGCATGTTAGCATATGTTTCTTGAAACCTGTGATTTAAATGCTTACATGGTGTTTTTATGAGTCTCTCTGTAATTTTCCTTAAGCATGATGCATGTTTTATGTGGAAGATTTAAGCTTGTGAAACGTAGTGCTCAAAAATCTGGGTAGAGATTTCCTCTGTTTTTCTGGAAAACGTGAGTTGGGAGTGTTTTTGAGGAGGTGTTATCGTGCATGATAAGCTTATATTTTGGAGAAACTTTGATGTAAAAATATGCTTGGTAGTTTTGTGAAACCCATGGCATGTTTAATTGAGCACGGTTTATGTTATATGTGTTAGTTTTAATAGCATGTAAAGAGGTGCTCAAGAATTCTGGAAATGAAAATGTGCCCTGTTTCCAGAAAAAGTTGATCCAGTACTTGTTTAAATGATCGATGTTTATGCATGTAGGTTTATGCTCAGGGTGTATATTTGGTTTGAATACACTCAGGGTAGTGTAGTTCAAATGCTAGCATGATGATCTTGGTATGTATTATGTCCTACATGTTAGATTTAAGGGTATGAATATCGGTGTTGAGCAATTCTGGAAAATCGCCAAAGGAACAAGGTTGGCGATCGATCGCCAAGGAGGCGCGATCGATCGCGACGTTCCAGTAGGTTTTGGCGATCGATCGCCAATATTGGGGCGATCGATCGCTGAATGTTTTTTTTTGGTATGCGAGGCAGTAGCATCTCACGATCGATCGGGGCTCATGGGCGATCGATCGCGAGATGATATTGAAGGATTAATTTGGTTTTTAATTTGGTTTTGCTTCTGGATTATTATGAGGTGCCTAATATTGTGTTGTGTGGCTATGTAGAACCATCCCAGGTGCCAGCACAACCGAGGAGATAAAGTCGATTGACTCCTCTATCTTTTGAAAGGTACGTAAGCGACGTACGGGCATCCCAACGGTAACATGTACTTTATGTTTGTCTTTATGACACATGATGAATGCAATGTGGTGCATTATGGTTATGATACATGTTTTTATGCATTGTTTTTGCATATGTATGTTGTGAAATATAAGAGGTGTATTTCACGAGTCAAAGTTATCTTAGTAAGGATTTTAATGGCTTACGCTAAAGTCCATTGGAAGCGATGAAGAATTCCGCTTACATGGAGTAGCAACGCTAAAGTCCATTGGAAGCGAGGAAGGATTCCGCTTACATGGAGTAGCAAGAAGCATTAAAATGTACTAATGATAAGGGCTCAGGATGAAATAAGGATTTAAGGGAAAATGAATGTCATGACATTGCATATCCATACATTCATATAATGTGTTTCTATTATGAATTATGGTACAGGGACAACCAATGGGCGATATAAATGCTGGAAATACAGGAAGGGCTTGTGTTTAAGATTTGCATTTATGCCTTACTTTCATATTATGTTAAATATGAATTGTGTTATGCCCATGTGTTGGGGGTTGTCTTTGTAGGTGCTTTTGTTGACGAGAACCAGGGCCGGGGTTGATATGCTGAGCTGTAAGGAGTGCTACAGGATTAGCATGTTAGAGTTTTTGTATAGCTTCTACTGAGTAGAGTAAGACTATGATGTAGTACCTTTGTAGGAAGTATGTCTTTCCTTTTGGAACATTTTGGTACTGTAATCTCTAAAGCTCAGATTAATCAACACGGCACATTACTCTGATATAATCACATGTATGTTTAGTTCTCTAAATTGCACCTTAATATCTTGATGTGATAACGGGGTCTCACATTTAGTGGTATCAGAGCAGTGGTTAGATAACCAGGGAAGAGTGAAGGGTAGCCTTAGAGACAAGTTGGCTAGGTATTCATTTAGGCATGCTTATGCATGTGATGCATATGGTTGTATACGTGATATACTAACATGCTTTGAATATTTTACTCTTGTTATCTAACGGCTTATATTATGAACTGCTTTTGGTATTGTTGTTAACTATTGTGTTGCAGCATGGCGAACCTCAATGAAGAGGTAGGAGATGTGGACAGTAGAAATGCAAGTATTGCTCAGCCGAACCCTTTACCACCACCTGCTGTGGGCGTGGAGCCCAGTGTACAGATATTACTGCCAGGGGAGCTCAGTTTGAAGCAGTTTCTGAGTTTCCATCCGCCCATGTTTGAGGGGACTGAGTCTGGTGAAGTAGCTGAGGAGTGGTTGGAACGTATAGAGCAGATACTTGTGACTGCACCTTGTGCACTCACGGCATGGCTGAGGTTAGCAGAGTTTCAGCTGGCTAAGAAGCCTGCTATGTGGTGGAAGACCACCGTGATGGAGCTGAGAGCTCTAGGTATGGCAGTTGACTGGACTGTATTCCGGACCCGGTTCCTTAACCGGTATTTCTCTGCAGCTGCCAGACAATTGAAGGAGGATGAGTTCAACAGTTTGAAGCAGGGTAGCATGTCCGTAGCAGACTACGCTATGCAGTATTCCTCACTGCTGAGGTATGTACCTCATATTGCTGTCAGCAGCCATGCCAAGATGAGGAACTTTCTGAAAGGTCTGAGGCCGGAGCTATTCGATAGGGTTATCTCTAACAACCCCAGCTCGTTTGACGACGCCCTGACACGGGCAGAGTTGGCAGAGATTGCCGTAGACGCATACAAGGATGTTGTACCCCCTTTTGTACCATCACAGAGGCCTACTACTGATAGTCTGAGGCCACGAGGGGATCAGTTCAAGGCTCGTGGGGCCTCATCATCTTCCAAATCTAGTGGGAAGAAGTCTCATGGACAGAAGCAGAACACCCGGGGGCACACACAGGGAAGCAGGACAGAGGTAACCAGGTGTACCAACTGTGGAGGATGGCATTTGTTACGTGACTGTCGAGGTTGCTATATCTGTGGCAAGATGGGCCACATAGCTCGGGGTTGCCCCAATCGGGCAGTTCAGACAGATTCAGGGCCGAATAGGCCAATGTTTGATGCTGGGAGGGCACCACAGAGGCAGCAGTTTGCACCACGACCACTGGGAGGTCAGACGGCAGGACCGCCGCAGGGACAGGTGTATGCACTGACCAGGGAGCAGGCCGAGGCAGCCCCAGAGGAGGTCATTGCTGGTACGTGCCATTTACTTACGTACCCTGCACTTATATTGATAGATACAGGTGCTTCCCATTCCTTTGTATCTACTGCCTTTGTGGAAGGACACCATTTGTGCTCGTCTCTGTTACCCACGCCTCTCATGGTCTCGACACCCACGGGGAAGCATGTGATTGCGGATCGACAGTTATCTGATTGCCTCATTTATTTTGAGGGCAATGATCTGAGGGCCAATTTGATTCAGTTAGAGATGGCAGACTTTGACTGCATTATCGGCATTGATGTGTTGAGCAGATACCGAGCTATGGTAGATTGCCAAAAGAGGATGGTTCGCTTTCTGTCTGATCAGGGGTTCCAGTGGACTTTTTATGGGGACGGTTCTCGTCCAAAGATACCAGTAATCTCGGCGGTTAAGATGTCGCGGTTATTGGAACGTGGCCATACTGGGTACCTTATTTATGCTATGGATGCTTCAGAGGAGAAGGAAGTGAGAGCCGAGGACATTCCAGTTGTGGCAGAGTTCAGTGATGTGTTTCCAGATGAGATTCCGGGATTTCCGCCTGTCAGGGATGTGGAGTTTGCTATTGAGCTGCTGCCAGGGACATCAGCCATTTCTCGTGCCCCATACAGGATGGCACCGGCAGAGCTGAGGGAGCTGAAGGTACAGTTACAGGAGCTCCTCGACAAGGGATACATCCGTCCTAGTGTATCGCCTTGGGGTGCGCCAGTTTTGTTCGTGAAAAAGAAGGATGGATCAATGCGTGCATTGACTACAGGCAACTGAACAAGGCTACAGTGAAGAACAGATATCCGCTTCCGAGGATTGATGATCTGTTCGACCAGCTTCAGGGTACGGAGGTGTACTCCAAGATAGATTTGAGGTCAGGCTATCACCAGGTACGGGTTAGAGCTGGTGATGTCCAAAAGACGGCTTTTAGAACTCGGTATGGGCACTATGAGTTCTTGGTGATGCCGTTCGGTGTGACAAATGCACCTGCAGTCTTTATGAGCCTGATGAACAGAGTATTTCAGGAGTACCTCGATCAGTTTGTGATCGTGTTCATTGATGACATCCTGGTCTATTCGAGGAATGAGGAGGATCATGCCGATCACCTGAGGATAGTACTCCAGATCCTCAGAGATCACCAGTTGTACGCCAAACTCAGCAAGTGTGAGTTTTGGCTGAACAGTGTTGCATTTTTGGGCCATATCATATCACGAGAGGGGATATCAGTAGACCCGAGGAAGATAGAGGCAGTTATGGATTGGTCTACCCCTACTTCAGTCAGTGAGATTCGAAGTTTTCTTGGTCTGGCTGGCTATTATCGACGTTTCGTCGAGGGTTTCTCAAAGATCGCCAAGCCACTTACCCAGCTGACTCAGAAGGGAGTCCCATTTTGTTGGTCAGAGGCTTGTGAGCAGAGCTTCCGGGAATTAAAGCACAGACTGACTACTGCGCCAGTTCTAGTGATACCCAAGGAGAACAAAGGATTTGTTCTTTATACCGATGCATCTCTACAGGGATTAGGGTGCGTGCTGATGCAGGACAGACATGTAGTGGCTTACGCTTCGAGACAGTTGAAGCCACATGAGACGAGGTATCCAGTCCATGATCTGGAGTTGGCAGCTATAGTGTTCGCCTTGAAGATATGGCGACACTACTTATACGGTACCTCATTTACCATCTTCACTGATCACAAGAGCCTGAAGTTCTTGTTTACACAGGCTGAGCTGAACATGAGGCAGAGGAGATGGATGGACCTGCTGAAGGACTACGATTGTGAAATCGAATATCACCCGGGAAAAGCAAATTTGACAGCCGACGCTTTGAGTCGGAAGGTGAGGAGCACAGCAGAGGATGCTATGTCTCTGTCAGCTATGTTTGGCTCCTACTGCCATTTGGGATTCGATTATGATGTATCTTCTTCACCAGTACAGGTTTTGACTTTGCTAGCTGAGCCTGTTATATTTGATCACATCAGGAAGGCTCAGGGGACCGATGTAGAGGTTCAGAGATGGATGTTAGTGGTTCATTCAGGACAGCCATCGAGATTCAGAGTGGCTGATGACGGTTCTCTGAGACTTGGCGACAGATGGGTGGTTCCAAATGCACCTGAGTTGCGTCAGGGTTTATTACAGCGAGCTCATTGCAGTAGGATGAGTATCCATCCAGGTGGGAAGAAGATGTATAAGGATCTACGCAGCCAGTTCTGGTGGAGGCGTATGAAACAGGATGTCACCTCTTTTGTCAAGCGTTGTTTGATTTGTCAGCAAGTGAAAGCTGAGAGACAAAGGCCTGGAGGTGAACTAAGAAGTTTAGAGGTACCCGAGTGGAAGTGGCAGCACGTATCTATGGATTTCGTGACCCACTTGCCGAGGACTGTTTCGGGTTTTGATGCCATCTGGGTAGTCGTGGACAGATTGACTAAGAGTGCTCATTTCATTCCCTACTGTATGACCTTCACACACTTAAGAATGGCGCAGTTATATGTCAGAGATGTGGTG
Organism: Haberlea rhodopensis; assembly: GCA_907163345.1. Classification (NCBI taxonomy): domain Eukaryota; kingdom Viridiplantae; phylum Streptophyta; class Magnoliopsida; order Lamiales; family Gesneriaceae; genus Haberlea; species Haberlea rhodopensis. The sequence goes on from CAJQUN010000317.1 coordinate 272,509, forward strand.
AGACTGCACGGGATCCCTGTTTCGATTGTGTCAGATCGAGATCCGCGGTTTACATCTCACTTTTGGGAGGGTCTGCAGACAGCTCTAGGTACAGAGTTGAGGTTGAGCACAGCCTATCATCCCCAGACGGACGGACAGACCGAGCGTACGATACAGACGCTCGAAGATATGTTGAGGGCTTGTGTGCTGGAGTTCGACACTTCATGGCAGGACTCGATAGCCTTGGTGGAATTTTCTTACAACAACAGCTACCAGGCAAGTATTCAGATGGCTCCTTTCGAGGCCCTCTATGGTAGGCGTTGTAGGTCACCCTTGTGTTGGGATGACATGGACCGTAAGTCGGTTGGAGGACCTGAGTTGGTTCAGGAAATGGAAGAGAAAGTTAAGGTTATCAGAACAAAGATGAAGGCAGCTCAGGATAGACAGGCAGCATATGCCAATCAGCGGCGTAGACCGTTGGAGTTTCAGTTAGGCGACAGAGTGTTTTTAAAGATCTCACCCTTCAGAGGCGTAGTACGGTTTGGGATGCGAGGGAAGTTATCCCCGAGGTACGTAGGGCCGTATGAGATCTTACAGCGTATTGGTACTCTGGCGTACCGGTTGGATTTACCGCCCTCTCTGTCTGGCATACACGACGTTTTTCATGTGTCTATGCTGAGGAAGTATGAGCCAGATCCCTCACATGTGTTGCAGCCTTCAGAGGTGCAGATTGAGTCCGATGTTTCTTATGTGGAGCGGCCTATCAGGATTTTGGATAGAGCAGACCGCAGACTTCGGAACAAGGTTATTCCTATGATCAAGGTACAGTGGGATCGTAGGGGTGTCGAGGAGGCCACGTGGGAGACAGAGCGACACATGGTGCAGCACTATCCAGAGTTATTTTCTGGTATGCGTTTATATACTGTTTTATTTCTGGTTAGCAGCATGTTTGATTTCGGGACGAAATCCTATAAGTAGGGGAGTATTGTGATATCCCCGAAATGATTATGTGATTTTAATCATTTAAGTTATATTGTGATGTTAAGGTGTTAATTCATGGGATTGGATAAATTTTATTGGGGAGATTTACTTCAGGGTGCATGTAATATGTATTGGGTTTTTGGGGTGTGTATTGTTTGTTTTGGTAAAGCATGCAAAAGGGTAATTGAAGTATTTTGTTGAGAAAATACTATAAATATCATGTGGGGATATTTTAAATACATCGTGCTAATTCGGGACCAAAACATAACACATCAAACCACCCAACACTTAACCACCCCCCAACCCATACTTTGACTCAGCATGAGCTGGCCATGCTTCCACTTGGCTCAATAATTTAACACCTTTCCAGCACTCCAAATTTCGAACCTCCTCTTCCAAAATACCATCCAGCAGCTGCTAAGCAATTTTAGGAGGAGCCCTTCCATTTCCATCGCCTGGAAATCCTTCAAAAATCGGGGCAAAGTAGGGTGAGAAACCTACCCTGTTTCTTTCTGGAAAACTGGTTTGGTTCTACTTTTGAGCATGGTGAAAAACGGCATGTTAGCATATGTTTCTTGAAACCTGTGATTTAAATGCTTACATGGTGTTTTTATGAGTCTCTCTGTAATTTTCCTTAAGCATGATGCATGTTTTATGTGGAAGATTTAAGCTTGTGAAACGTAGTGCTCAAAAATCTGGGTAGAGATTTCCTCTGTTTTTCTGGAAAACGTGAGTTGGGAGTGTTTTTGAGGAGGTGTTATCGTGCATGATAAGCTTATATTTTGGAGAAACTTTGATGTAAAAATATGCTTGGTAGTTTTGTGAAACCCATGGCATGTTTAGTTGAGCACGGTTTATGTTATATGTGTTAGTTTTAATAGCATGTAAAGAGGTGCTCAAGAATTCTGGAAATGAAAATGTGCCCTGTTTCCAGAAAAAGTTGATCCAGTACTTGTTTAAATGATCGATGTTTATGCATGTAGGTTTATGCTCAGGGTGTATATTTGGTTTGAATACACTCAGGGTAGTGTAGTTCAAATGCTAGCATGATGATCTTGGTATGTATTATGTCCTACATGTTAGATTTAAGGGTATGAATATCGGTGTTAAGCAATTCTGGAAAATCGCCAAAGGAACAAGGTTGGCGATCGATCGCCAAGGAGGCGCGATCGATCGCGACGTTCCAGTAGGTTTTGGCGATCGATCGCCAATATTGGGGCGATCGATCGCTGAATGTTTTTTTTTGGTATGCGAGGCAGTAGCATCTCGCGATCGATCGGGGCTCATGGGCGATCGATCGCGAGATGATATTGAAGGATTAATTTGGTTTTTAATTTGGTTTTGCTTCCGGATTATTATGAGGTGCCTAATATTGTGTTGTGTGGCTATGTAGAACCATCCCAGGTGCCAGCACAACCGAGGAGATAAAGTCGATTGACTCCTCTATCTTTTGAAAGGTACGTAAGCGACGTACGGGCATCCCAACGGTAACATGTACTTTATGTTTGTCTTTATGACACATGATGAATGCAATGTGGTGCATTATGGTTATGATACATGTTTTTATGCATTGTTTTTGCATATGTATGTTGTGAAATATAAGAGGTGTATTTCACGAGTCAAAGTTATCTTAGTAAGGATTTTAATGGCTTACGCTAAAGTCCATTGGAAGCGATGAAGAATTCCGCTTACATGGAGTAGCAACGCTAAAGTCCATTGGAAGCGAGGAAGGATTCCGCTTACATGGAGTAGCAAGAAGCATTAAAATGTACTAATGATAAGGGCTCAGGATGAAATAAGGATTTAAGGGAAAAGGAATGTCATGACATTGCATATCCATACATTCATATAATGTGTTTCTATTATGAATTATGGTACAGGGACAACCAATGGGCGATATAAATGCTGGAAATACATGAAGGGCTTGTGTTTAAGATTTGCATTTATGCCTTACTTTCATATTATGTTAAATATGAATTGTGTTATGCTCATGTGTTGGGGGTTGTCTTTGTAGGTGCTTTTGTTGACGAGAACCAGGGCCGGGGTTGATATGCTGAGCTGTAAGGAGTGCTACAGGATTAGCATGTTAGAGTTTTTGTATAGCTTCTACTGAGTAGAGTAAGACTATGATGTAGTACCTTTGTAGGAAGTATGTCTTTCCTTTTGGAACATTTTGGTACTGTAATCTCTAAAGCTCAGATTAATCAACACGGCACATTACTCTGATATAATCACATGTATGTTTAGTTCTCTAAATTGCACCTTAATATCTTGATGTGATAACGGGGTCTCACACCGGTAATCGATACACAACCGCATCGAACCGTCCTTCTTCTTCACAAAGAGAACTGGTGCGCCCCATGGCGACACGCTCGGGCGTATATATCCCTTGTCCAGGAGATCCTGCAAGCTGTTCTTTCAACTCTCTCAACTCGGCCGGTGCCATCCTATAAGGTGCACGAGAGATAGCGGATGTCCCTGGCAACAGCTCGATCCCAAACTCGACTTCCCTAGCCGGTGGGAATCCTGGGATCTCTTCTGGGAATACATCAGCAAACTCTGCCACTACTGGCACATCCTCAACTTTCAATTCTTTACTCTTCCCAGACGTGTCCACGGCATAAATGAGATAGCCCGTGTGTCCACGTTCCAACAGTTGAGTCATCTTGATCGCTGAAATCAACGGAATCTTCGCACGAGAACCGTTGCCATAGAAGGTCCACTGACTGCCCAACTCAGGTCTGAACTTCACTGTCCTCTGCCGGCAATCTACCACTGCCTGATATCTGTTCAGAACATCAATACCCAAGATGCAGTCGAAGTCTGACATGCCCAATACGATCAAGTCTGCCTTCATCTCGTTACCCTCAAAATAAATGAGGCAGTCTTCCATAAACTGATCAGCAACGACATTTCTTCCAGTGGGTGTCGAGACAAGGAGAGGTGTGGGTAGAGAAGACGTGCGCATATGGTGTCTTTCCACAAATCCCACCGATACAAAAGAATGGGAGGCACCTGTATCGATCAAAATAAAAGCAGGGTACGTAAATAAATGACACGTACCGGCGATCACCTCCTCTGGGGCTGCCTGGGCCTGCTCCCTAGTCAGTGCATACACTTGCCCCTGGGGCGGTCCTACTGTCTGACCTCCCGATGGTCGGGGCCCAAATTGCTGCCTCTGCTGCACTGTCCTATCCTCAAACCTCGGCCTGCTGCCCTGATACTCTGACTGTCCTCCCCGGGTGGGGCAATACCGAGCGATGTGGCCCATCTTGCCACAGATATAACATGCAGGACACTTGTTTGAAGAATGTGGCCCTCCACAATTGTTGCACCTCGGCTCTCCCGGCCTATCCCCTTGTGAAGACCCTCGGTTGGCCGTCCAATTGCCCTTCTTGCCATCCTGTTTCTGACCAAAGTGTTTCTTTCCACCATATCGCGAAGATGAAGAGGCACCTCGAGGCTTAAATGGCTCTCCTCGGGGCCTCAAACTGTCACTAGTCTGCCTCTGTTGCGGTACCGGTGGTGGCATAGCGTAAGCTCCCACTCCTAGCTCAGCAAGCTCCGCCCTTGTGAGAGCATCATCAAAAGAAGTTGGGTTATTAGTGATAACCCGGTCATAGAGCTCCGGTCGCAACCCTTTCATAAAGTTCCTCATCTTAGTGTGCCCACTGGTGGCAATGTGGGGAACGTACCTCAGCAACGAAGAGTACCGTGTGGCATAGTCTGCCACTATCATGTTCCCCTGCTTCAGACTTGTAAATTCATCCTCCTTCGTCTGTCTGGCCGCAGCGGAGAAATACCGGTTCAAAAACCTAGTCCTGAAGAGTGTCCAGTCAATCACAGCACCCAGTGCTCTCATTTCCATTACTGCGCTCCTCCACCACATCAGAGGTTTCTTGGCTAATTGAAACTCCGCCAGCCTCAGCCAAGCTGTCACAGCACAAGGAGCCGATACAAAGATCTGCTCAAGTCTTTCCAACCACTCTTCAGCCTCTTCTCCGGACTCTGTCCCCTCAAACCGGGGCGGATGATAAGATAGAAATTGTGTCAGACTGATCTCACCCGGTAGCAATAACTGAACCACTGGTTCCATGCCTACGGCCGGTGGAGGTAGGGGGTTCGTCTGTCCGATACTTGCATTCACACTACCCACATCTCCAACTTCCTCATTAGCAGCCATGCTGTAATACAAATGTTAACAACAATTCCAAAGCAGTATATATGTTATGCCGTTAGATAACAGGAATGAGAATACGCATGTTAGTATAACAGAATATACATTAATATGTACCACATGCATAAACATGCTTCAAATGTAAGCACCTAGCCAAACATGCTAAGGCTACCCTTCACTCGTTCCCGGGTTCTCTAACCACTGCTCTGATACCACTAATGTAAGGACCCTAATCCTTAAGTGCGGAATCAAGGCATAATAGAGCTAATATAAATGATCAGAGTGAGAAACAACGTGTTGAGTCTATGATCTTAAGCATTACATGCCAAAATAAGGACTACCAAATGGATTAATTACATTCCAATCAATGAATGTTCAATTATAGTTTTATACTACTCCTAGAGTCGATACTATCCAAATAATCCCGTCCTTCAAGTCCCCAAAGCATCCTCAAAAGCTCACCATCTCAACCCGTCTAGCCCTTCTATCATGCCAAACGTGTACCTACAAGGACAACCCCCAAACATGAGCAATAATAATCATTCATATTCAACACAATATGAAGATAAAGCGTAAATGCATAATCATAATAAAACACTTCCTGTTTTCCCATGCATTTCAAACGCTTCCCGTTTGGTTGTCCCTGTGCCATAACTCATGAGTATAATCAATAGATTATTTCTAATGGTCTAAACATGTCATGAACATATACCATTTCATCAATACCAAATACTGATCACCAATCCCTAGTCTGTCCATCACAATGTATTTTAATGCCCCTCGCTTATTTACATATAGGCGGCATAGGATAACCTCGCTTCAATGGACTGCGGGACTCCCACCCCTCGCCTCTCATTGAGCGGCAAATACCCTTTCCTCGCCCTATATGATAACCACGCTCAAATGTGACATGCGGCGCTCCCACCCCTCGCTTCACATTTAGCGGAACCAAACCAAATAGCGGCAAGCATTAAAATCATCAAGGGATGACCACGACTCATGGGATATGCACCAATAATCATATGCATCTAATAAACATCATGCATAACATGTATTTGCATCCACAATGCAATACCACATATATACTTGCATCCACAATGCATAACAATAAGTATATAAGATACATGTACCGTTGGGGTGCCCGTACGTCCACTACGTACCTTTCCAAAAGTGGAATGTGGTAGGACTTCAATTCCTTGGCTGTGTTGCCACCTGAGTTGGTTCTACATATTCACAAATACCAATATTAGAACCCAATAATAGTCCTATACCAAAAATCCCACAAAAATAACCAAAAACACCAATTTTGGTGTCTCGCGATCGATCGCCATCAAGCCCCGATCGATCGCGAGATCACACTGCCTCGCCCAACAAAATTAAACAATCCGCGATCGATCGCGGAGCTTGCACCGATCGATCGCGGCCTCGCCGATCGATCGCGCCAAACTCGCGATCGATCGCTGAAGCTCACTGCCTCAGCTCTGTTGCTCGCGATCGATCGCGAGAAGGCGCCGATCGATCGCCGAGCTCTGGGCATGCGGGGTTTGGGCACTATTCACCCATCTTCAACCCCAACTCAAACATACCCACATACTCCAACATCAACCAAACCAACCCACTCAAAATCAACAATAAACATCTATATAAACCCAAATATTTAACATCCAACCAAAATAATACAAAAACCACAACAACCCAACACAAACCCATTTTAAAACCCTTCAAACCATATCAAACTTAAACAAAACCTTACAAAAATAATCATGAGGTACCCATACCTCTTGGGGATCTCAAATCACCCAATAAACTCCACAAAACAAGATTTTGCAAGAACTTCTCTTCACCCTTAAGCTTGATTTCGAAAATGAGGGGAAAGGGAGGGTTTGGGTGTTGTTTGGTAAAGTTAAAAAGTAAGAGTGGATGAGGTGTGGTTGGGTATAAAAGGTGAGTTTATTTAAAATGCATACTAAAATATCCCATGGTGTATAAAACACCCCAACATGATATTTTCAAAGCATTAACTCAAAATGCACCATAATACCAATTAAACACATGATTTCTAATCAATTGCTACCAATGGCAAATAAATCATGCTTCCAATAATTTACCCAACATGCACCACATGCACCCTGAAATGCATTCCCGGGTCACCCTATCCACATGACCATGCATTTCCACATAATAATACCAACACATAATTAATTACTACCATAATTAATCATAAAAACACAATTAATGCACCAAATTGCAATTAATCATTTCGGGGATATCACAAAGTGGCCCTTATTGCCACAAATATAACAACCGACACAGTATTTTGTAGAATGTGGTTGCCCACAAATAGAGCACCGAACCTTCCCAAATCTGTCTCCCTGAGACTGTCCTCTTCCCGACAGGGCATCATTCTTACAGCTTCCTTTCCAACGATTCTCGGGCCTCTTACCACTAAACCTCGAAGCCGATGTGTTCCCCCTTGGTTTGAACTGATCACCCCTCGACCTTAAATTAGCAGAAGTAGATTTCTGAGGGGGTGCTGGAGGTGGTACAACATCAGGATATGCACCAACTCCCAGTTCAGCTAGCTCAGCCCGTGAAAGGGCGTCATCAAAACAAGCAGGGCCATAAGTGATCACCCTGTCATACAGTTCAGGCCTCAAGCCCTTCATGAAGTTCCTCATCTTTGCTTGAGTACTTGTGGCGATGTGGGGGTACATATCTGAGCAAAGAACAGTAATGAAGAGCATAATCTGACACAGGCATGTTACCTTGCTTGAGGTTAGTAAACTCATCTTCCTTAGCCTGTCGTGCAGCAGCTGAAAAATAGCGGGTCAGAAACCGAGATCTGAACAGCTTCCAATTTATTTCTTGACCCTGAGCCTCTTGCTCTATCACTGTGGTCTTCCACCAAATCAGCGCCTTCTTGGCCAATTGGAACTCCGCTACCCTTATCCAGGCTGACTTAGCACAAGGAGCCACCACAAATATCTGTTCGATCCTCTCTAACCACTCCTCAGCCTGTTCCCCTATTTCAGTTCCTTCAAACATCGGGGGTCGGTATGTCAGGAACTGAGCCAAACTTAGCTCCCCAGGTAGCAACTGTTGCTCAAAAGGTTCCTCGCCCAAGGCTGGCGGTGGTAGGGGATTAGTACGCCCAGCACTTGCATTAACACTAACTGCATCTCCTATGTCGATATTTGCTGCCATACTGCAAGACAAGGGTTAACAACAATTCTCAAAAGCAGTTCATATAATACATCGTTAGAGAAACAAAACATGTTAGTATAACATCATATACTTCATATGCAACACATGCACAAAACATGTTAAAAAAAAGCACCTAGCCAACTTATTGCCAAGGCTACCCTTCACTCATTCCCGGGTTATCTATTCACTGCTCTGATACCACTAATGTAGGGTCTTCCTACCTCAACAGCATTATAATCACATATTATGGACTAATCATGCATTCATATCATCTTAAGGTTCCGGTTGTGTGTAATGCCTCGATTTACTTTATATACGTGTCACATGATTATGGCGTAATTTAGAATAATTACGGTACAATGTGGACTCGAGTTCGGGAGGAACCGAGTGATGATCGAGGTAAGAAAAGAATGAATTACTATGAGGTAACATAAACAAGAAACATAGGAGATATGTGAGTTGTGCACAAAGATATGTATAGTCTTGACATATGGATGATTTTATATGCAAGAGAAGGAAGAGATATGAATTATGTAGTGGGATATGAACTTGGAGTACATTTGTATGCATTTGAAGGTGCATTAGCATGTGTATTTGAGTTGCAAGTGCATTAGCATGTCATGTGAATTTGAGTTAGAGGTGAAGGAGTTAATAAGAAGGTATAATCTGATTTTCTACACATAATACACCAAATTTCACCTACAAATCTCTACAAAACCTCTTGCTTGTTCTTTCTTACTCTTGCACTTTTATCTTGGCATTCTACTTGCAAGATTCATTTGAGACTAAGAGGAAGTAATTTACTTGGTAAGGAGGCTAAACTTTCATTACTTTAACATGCAATTTAGAAGGTCATTGATTATGTTTGAAGTTGGAAACATGAAAGCATGTGAAGAATCATATCATGGTTATATGCTAGGAATTGGATTTTATGATGATAGAAACATGTTAATATATTCCTAGAGATTGCAAGAAACATGTTGAAATGGTTAAATTCGAGTTATAGGTGAAGAGCTAGAAAGATATGCTTGAAAATCGCCATGAAGTTTCTGAAAACAGAGTAGGCGATCGATCGCGACGTATGAGGCAATCGATTGCCCCCTGTGGCTAAACATGAGAGTGGCGGTGCATTGAGCGATCGATGTGGCAATCGATCGCCTTGAGGCAGTATGTTTTCCAAAGGGGAGGCGACCGATCGCGTGAAATTAAGAGATCGATCGCCTAGGACCAAAACTTTAGGCGATCGATCGCCTCAAAACATGAGATCGATCGCCAGGGTCCAGAATTGGAAAAATGTTATATTTTTGTAGAATTTGATTTTAATGCCTATGATAACATGATATATTGTTGGCATTGTTGTAGCATCATCTCAGGGAACGGGACAACGAGGCACTTAGCCAGTGACGCCTAATTTAAATCGTTTGTGTCGTAGTACAGGTACGTGTTGACGTACGGAGTATAGATAATGTGTGATGATGTTATGAGCTTGATATCATACGAATTGTGTTATGTTAATATCATATGATTGGTAGTATCATATGCTTGTACATTCATGGATATCATATGTTTGAGATATACGCCTGGTTTGGGTATATGCTCGGTTATGTTACATAGAGATATACGCCTGGTTTGGGTATATGCTCGGTTATGTTACATAGAGATATACGCCTGGTTTGGGTATATGCTCGGGTATGCTATATAGAGATATACGCCGGTTTTTAGGTATATGCTCTGGCTATTATCATTTGAGGACGGTACTATGATATGTGCTGCTAATATGAAGATGTGAGGTGGTTCCACTGACATATGAGCTGAATAGGCATATCATATTGGTCTCATGATAATAGGGTAATTGTTGAGACATGTCATGACATGGTGCATTTGTGGATGCATGATACAGAACATTCACATTAGATGATTTATTATGCTTTATCATTGTTATTGATATTGTGTTTTGATATTGCACTGAGATAGTTGTTTATCTATACTCACGTTTTGTGAATGTTTCTGTAGGATTTCATAGACGTGGGAATTCGTGAGTCTTATTCCGCTGCGAGGTGAACCACTGCATAGGAGTTGTACTGGATTAGGTTGTTAATTCTACATGTAATGTATATGTGAAAAAGTTATTTGGTTTTTGTACTAGTGGTTTTGATATATCTGTAACAACCTATGTGATGTACAGGAATAATTAATATTTTTTATGGATTTAATTATGGTATTTATATGATGTGTCGGGAATTAAATCTTTGGTATCGGATTTTGGTCCGGGTTGGAATAATTAATTCCGGGATTGAACGTGTATCATAAATTAAATCTAAGAGGGTTTTCTTGCAATAATAAAATAATTATTGGTTTTTGGAGAGTTAAATTAAAATAATTAATTTTGGGATGAAGATAATTGAATGGTATATATTTAAATAAGGGTTTGGACCTAAAACACTCATTCTCTCTATTCTCCTCCACTCCATCTTGCCTTCACTCTCTTCCTCCCTCTCTCGACCATAAAAATGCGCAGCAAGGGGGGACGATTTTCTTCCCATTTTTCAAGCTCGAATCTTGTGCTGGTTTGTGCCTTAGCTATTTACTACTCTTGCTCCTCGATTTATACTTGATTTAGTATGGGTTATATGCTGATTGGGGCTCGATTTTGGGTGTGTTTTTGGGGCAGTTTAATGCTATTTTTGGCTCAAAAATCTGATGCTTTGGTGTTCGAAAATTCTGCTGTTATTTTGGTTCGATTTCCTTCTTGTTTTGGACTCGATTTTCCTGCTGTATTGTTCGATTTTTCTGCTGCCAAATGGTTCGAAAATCTGCTGATTTCAGTCAGCAACATGGTTTGATTTTCTGCTGTACATGGTTTGGAAATCTGCAGCAATTTGGTTCAAAAATTCCCTGCTACCCTTGGCTCGATTTTGTACTGCTTCAGTTCGAAAAATCTTGGTGCTTTGGTTCAAGTTTTTGTTGTTGTTTGTGCACTTTTATTGCTGTTATTTGTATGAAAATGGGTCGTTGAAATGATGCTGAAATGTGTTGATTTTAGGTGCTGAAATGAATTGAAAATGTTGCTGCGTGTGCGTGTGTACACCTCGGTGAGGGCGGGTGAGTGTTGTTTGGGTGATAAATGGTGCACTAGTGAGTGCAGGAGTGTGATATACCCATGTATGCATGTTTTCCTAGTATCTATTATAACATGGAATAGAGTTATGGTGATATTTATGCTCATATGGATAACATAGCATGTATTATTGATTTATGTCACTTTAGGGAGTTTCAAATCTTAATAGTGAGTTCCAAATCAAGAATTTTGGAATCCAATGCATCTTTAATTTGTTAAAGTTGAATTTAATCAAATAAATGACTTTATGTTGGGATTAAGGGAATTGGATTTAAAGGGTAGAATCTCTTATCTACATGGATCCCTTCTTTCCTATCTTGGTTTGAATCACTTCGATGTTTGTTTGGATGTTGGAACATGTTAATTGGCTAAATTTAGTTTTGTTTTTGGGTGGTTGGATTATGTGATATTATGGGCGTAACTTTATGAATAAATTAATATGAGATTTTGTGCATCAAATATTGGTTATGAGATAACCCTTATATCCTTAAGTTCATGTAGAGCCTTTCTTGACCTCTCGGACAACAAGGAGGGTGACTTGACGGTAAAACATATTATAAGGTACGTGGTGACGTACGAGCAGGTATATCTAGTATCTATACATGCATGTACACATGTAATTTGAATATGATGTTTCAGGTTAATCGATTGAATCTGATAATTGAGTTTAAAATATGTAGTTTGGCAGATACGTAGTTGTACGTAATCCGAGGACATGAGTAAAGAAAAGTATATGTGTACATATGTGTTGTGTGAGGGACACGTAGTGGTACGTGATCCGGTTATACTAGTTGAATATTGATGCCTTGGGCATGAGCGATATGAGAAAGTGTCGAGAATGAGATAGAGATAACCAGGTTTTCATTGATGTTAAATTATTTATGTTGAGCATAAATAATATATTGTTGTTGTATTGAATTCATAAGCGTTGTTGAGTGTCATATTTTCAGTGATAATACTAAACTTGACATTATGAAGGTGCGTGAGTTTGAAACAGGAACAGTGTGTGGAAGCTATACTAATTCGGAATTGCACAGGGAGTATATTCTACGAGTTTTGAATAATCTAAATTGTTGCATTATGATTTTGTATGTTGAATTGTGATCGAATATTGAGATGGAGTGTGCTCACCCTGTGTGGGGGCTGTTTCTGTTGAAACAGGTACAACAGGTACGATGCGGCCTTGGAGTGCTAGGCTCGGACCTTGTTGGATGATGCTTCCAGAAGCGTAGTATGAGATTGGGCCGATATACGAGGTTGAGCTGATGGTATATGTTATTTATGCATCAGGATTGGTATTTGTATTCGTTGCTCTTCTGTGAGCACTTTGTGTCTGTATATGGACTGTAAAAGGGTGTTGAAACCCACTTTTGTTGTCTTATTAGTGTGGTGTCTTCCCTGGCTGGGAATTTACTTAGTGTTTCTGTATTCTGCTAAGTATTGTGTTCTCCCTGGCTGGGAGTAATTTTTTGGAATGTGTTTATTTTGGGATAGCTCAATTTATGGGGAGACTCTGCCCAAATTTTCATAAAAGTCCACAATATAAAAGTGGTGTAATGGGGATGGTAATGGGCGAAATCTTTGAGTCTATTTGTTGGTAGAGATAATCATATAATGTTGAACATTATTTATATCATGGGATTATGGGAAGCATGTAATGATTCTTTATAAAGAATGAAAAGAAAATGAAAAATTTATACATATACGACGTCATAAATGAACTATTGACGAGTTTAAGTGTTGGGGCCTTACAACCTATTAGTAAGAAACTCTTAAACAATGTATGAATTACTTAATTCGGACTCACATATGTATGTTAATATGATACATAATGGATTAAGTAACGAGGACCCCACATTAGTGGTATCAGAGCAGTGGTTCGAGAACGGGGTGAACATGGGTAGAAGAAGTGTATTAGGGAGTTACCTAAACACTTGAAATCATGTTGTTATTCTAACATGTTATATATTTGTGAATGTTATTGTTAACCCTTGATATACAGTTATGACAGACAGAGGGTATCATGAGGATGTTGGGGATGCCATGAGTGGCAATGCTATTGTGAGAATGGCGCCTGTGCCACCACCACCGATTGAGCAAGGGCCAGTGGAACAGGTACTGTTACCTGGAGAATTGACGTTGACACAATTTCTGAGTTATCAGCCACCCAGGTTTGAGGGTACTGAATCAGGGGAACTGGCAGAGGAGTGGCTAGAACGTGTGGAATAGATATTTGTATCAGCACCGTGTGCCAAGACTGCTTGGTTACGCTTAGCTGAATTCCAGTTAGCTAAGAAAGCTATGATGTGGTGGAAGTCCACAGTGCTGGAGTTGAGGGCTCAAGGACAGATAGTTAACTGGGATGTGTTTCGAACGAAGTTCCTGGAGCATTATTTCTATGTTGCTTCAAGGCAGAGGAAAGAAGATGAATTTACAAACTTGAGACAGGGATCAATGACAGTATCGGACTATGCTGTACAATATTCTTCTTTGCTCCGATATGTGCCACATATTGCAGTAAACACAAAGGCAAAGATCAGACAATTTGTGAAAGGCTTGAGGCCTGAATTGTTTGATAGGGTCATGTCTAATAACCCTACATCATATGAAGAAGCATTGACTAGGGCTGAGATGGCTGAGATTGCTGTAGGGGTATACAAAGATGTTGGACAAGCCCAACCACCTACATCTGACAGTATGAGACCTAGAGGAGAACCATTTAAATCACCACGAGGTGGTGCATCTTCATCTAGGTTTAGTGGGAAACGTTTTGGACCACGGAAAGGGGATGACCGAAGAGCTAAGGGACAGTTCCAAGGTAGTAGTAGTGGCAGTGGTGTGCAATGCTTTAAATGTGGTGGACCACATTTGAAACGAGATTGTCCTCAATTGACTCCAGTAGTTTGTTTCCGTTGTGGGAGACCAGGGCATGTGATCCGTGATTGTCCTCAAGTGGGTGGACAACAGAGGAGAGGACCAATGTCAGAGAATACAGTGCAACAGAGACCACAGAGTGTACCACAATCTGGTGGAGGACAGAGGGCAGGACCACCTCAGGCTCAGGTATATGCACTGAACAGAGAGCAAGCAGAGGCAGCTCCTGATGATGTGATAGCGGGTAAGTGTACTTTGTTTACTTATCCAGCTTTACTTTTGATTGATACTGGTGCATCACATTCTTTTATTGCACAAGCTTTTATTGATCAGTATCATATATGCTCGTCTCCACTGTTGATGCCTCTTTATGTTTCGACACCCATGGGAACTACTGTGATGGCTTGTCAGAATGTGTCTGATTGTGATATTCAGTTGAAACTGAGGATGGACTACAGGCTGATTTGATTGTGTTAGATATGACAGATTTTGATTGCATTCTTGGAATCGATGTGTTGAGTAAATATCAGTCTGTTGTGGATTGTTGTCAGAAGATTGTGAGATTTCAGTCTGATACGGGAAAGCAATGGTACTTCTATGGCCAGGGATCGAGGGCAAGGATTCCTTTAATATCAGCAATCCGAATGTCGCGTTTGTTAGAACGTGGACATGCGGGTTATTTGCTTTATGCTCTTGATATAACTGAACAGAAAAGAGAAAGGAAAGTGGAGGAGATACCAGTGGTTGCAGAATATTCGGATGTGTTTCCAGATGAGATACCTGGATTCCCACCGAGTCGAGAAGTGGAATTTGGTATTGATTTGATACCTGGTACTTCTACAATTTCACGAGCTCCTTATCGGATGGCACCAACTGAATTGAAAGAATTGAAAACTCAATTGCAAGATTTATTGGACAAGGGGTACATACGTCCTAGTGTATCGCCTTGGGGTGCTCCGGTTTTATTTGTTAAGAAGAAGGATGGGACAATGCGATTGTGTATTGACTATCGACAATTGAACAAGGTAACAATAAAGAATAAATATCCTCTTCCTCGTATTGATGATTTGTTTGATCAGTTGCAAGGATCAAAGATTTATTCTAAAATTGATTTGAGGTCAGGATATCATCAAATACGTGTGAGGGAAGGAGATATACAGAAGACAGCATTCCGAACTCGCTATGGACATTATGAGTTTCTGGTAATGCCATTTGGAGTGACAAATGCTCATGCTGTCTTTATGAGTTTAATGAATCGTGTGTTCCAGGAATACCTTGATCGTTTTGTCATTGTCTTTATCGATGATATACTGATCTATTCGCAGAGTGATGCAGAACATGTTCAACATTTGCATATGGTATTGCAATTGTTGAGGACACATCAATTATATGCCAAACTCAGTAAGTGTGAGTTTTGGTTGACTAGTGTCGGCTTTTTGGGGCATGTAATTTCAGAAGAAGGTATATCAGTTGATCCGAAGAAAATCGAAGCAGTGTTGAATTGGTCAGCACCTACTTCTGTACCAGAGATTCGTAGTTTCTTGGGTTTGGCTGGATATTATAGACGGTTTGTTGAAGGATTTTCAGCAATTGCCAAACCATTGACACATTTGACACAGAAGGGAGTATCATTTCAATGGTCGGAGGTTTGTGAGTGTAGTTTTCAAGAATTAAAACATCGATTGACTACAGCTCCAGTCTTGATCATTCCATCGGAACATGATAGGTTTGCCTTATATACTGATGCATCATTACTAGGTTTGGGTTCTGTATTGATGCATGACAAACATGTAGTGGCTTATGCATCACGACAGTTGAAGCCACATGAAATGCGATATCCAGTACATGATCTGGAATTGGCTGCCATTGTCTTTGCCTTGAAGATATGGCGACATTATTTATATGGTACGTCGTTTACCATATATACAGATCATAAGAGTTTAAAATTTCTATTCACTCAAGCAGAGTTGAATATGAGACAAAGAAGGTGGATGGATCTGTTGAAAGATTATGATTGTGAGATTGAATATCATCCAGGAAAGGCTAATCTTACAGCAGATGCCTTGAGTCGAAAAGTATATCATACAGCTGATGAGATGATTCATTTATCAGCGTTAATGACTTCTTGTTGTACTTTGGATTATGATTAAATCAATGATAGTTTTCAAAACTAATGAGTTTGATAAATCTAATCAATGAAAACTACAGCCGTTAAAATTGATTACTCAACCGTTTCTCCTAAGAATTCAATAACACCTACAGCCGGTTAATTATTAATCTTAGTTGTTTCTTAACAAACTATCGATTATGTAATTGAATATTAGGTGATCGGTCTAATACACAAACACAACAATCATGGAATTCGAAATCTGAGAAACAAATTGAAATCGAAATCTAATTCAACAATCAAACCAAATTCTCATAAAAGATTCAAATCCAAAAGTAGGTATCCCTTCAACCAAGAATCAAAGGGTTTTAGCCTAGCATAATTAAATCTAAAACAATAAAAATTCGATGGAAAACATTAAATAAATAAAGGAAAGAAAGTTACTAAGATAAATCACGATTCCGGCTTGTCGATTCCGGTTCCGTTCTTCGTTGTTCTTGAAGAAAACTTGAAAGAAAATTAATCTAAAATCTCAAATTATTCTCAGAATAGAAAAAACTATCAAAAACTGCTGCTAATGAGGCTTCGTCTCGAGTTTTAGGGTATGGGAGTGATAAAAATGGGATACAATCTTTTAAACATGGTAAAAGACTCAATTTCCTAATTTGCGGACTCTTCGGCGATCGATCGCCTGATGTGTGGCGATCGATCGCTAGTTTATTTTTTTTCAGCGAATTTCTTGAGGCGATCGATCGCCACTTTATCGCGATCGATCGCTGAGCTCCAGTAGACTTTGCGATCGATCGCCACTTCTTCCGATCGATCGCTGGTTCGTGAATTTTGTTGATTAAGTTTCTGTCCATAGGCGATCGATTTCCTCTTCCGGGCGATCGATTGCCACCTCCAAAATTACATTTTTGCCCTTTTCTTGATCAACTTTGAGTCCTTGTCATGTCAATGTCCCTTCTTGGTCTTTACACATCGTTTTTAGCTCGTTTTCTTCGATTGTACCTACAATTACACAAATATACGATTAGGTAGCATACGTATCAAATTATCTATCAAAACCTACCAAATCGTAGACAATTAAGCACTAAAGATATGTCTATTTCTAGTCACATCAAACTCCCCCATACTTACTCTTACTCGACCTCGAGTAAACAAATAAAACTACAATATTTTTGGTTGGCTCATAGGTTCATAACAAAGCAACTTGTCCTCACTTTAATGCCTCAACAATTTTAACATGCATAATAATGAACGGCAGTGAAAAATTAACAGTGGAACAAGTTCAATCCCTAAACATTTCGTACCCAACAAAGCAGTGAACGTGTGTGTGTGGTCATAAACAAATGTTGTGTACAAATTATAGATCCAAATCATGCAAAGCCATAATAGTTCAAGTCATACACTAACACAAGTATAAGCTCACTTGCACACCCTTCTCCACTATCTTAGCCACTTGGCAAACACAAATCAAGTAGGTCTTTATTAGCTTGTAGCTTGGCCTAGGTATTGGCTTATGAAAGAAAGGGTAAGAATATTCAACAAGAGAGTATGATGAAATGCACACTAAAAGCTTCTCTTCTTGCATGAATTTTTCAACTTTGTTCTTTTTC
The DNA here is from genome assembly GCA_907163345.1 of Haberlea rhodopensis. Taxonomy (NCBI): domain Eukaryota; kingdom Viridiplantae; phylum Streptophyta; class Magnoliopsida; order Lamiales; family Gesneriaceae; genus Haberlea; species Haberlea rhodopensis. Next base: position 290,568 of record CAJQUN010000317.1, read on the forward strand.
ACAAGGTTTATTTCAACACTTTTCTTCTTTTGTGCCTTGGCTCCCCTTGGAGTCATTTTTCTCAAATTCCTCAAGGCATTCCTTTTCTTTCATGTATTTCATTCTTTTGACAATAAAGTTCACAAATATACTTCAATGATTCCCAAGTGTATTTGAATGAAATACATCATACTCCCTTAAAATGTATGGATTGAAATCATATTTAGGCTAAAAGGGTAGGATGATAAGCTAGTCAAGGAATGTTGAATGGGGGCTTTAGTATGCTTAGCATACTACCATTCTTTTACATTAAAGCTAAAAAAAAGGGTACTAGAGATTGATTTTGTTTACATGGTAGGCTTGAAAGGCACAAACGCATCAAAGATCGCCTATATCACTTTCATGTTTGCAAGTAGTCTAGACATACGCCTCAAAGAGCATGTAGTTAAGTTCTAGCATGTATTAGAGACTTCTTAAGACTATTACAAATTCACACAATCTTCACTAAGCTATGCACACTTCACAAGCCATGACAATAATGTGCTCAAAATATTCAACTACTAAGTTAAAGTAAACTTTGCATTAGAGTTCAAAGTGTTCCAAAGTTAACAATTCACCTATGTTCAAAAGCATGCATGCCATCAATTAGGTTTCATCATGGGCTAGTGATTCTAAGCACGCGTTCATTACTAACTATGAGCTCAAAATTTTTAAATTTTCGATTTTTTTGTATTTTTGAAATATTAAAGCAAAACTAACTGCTAATCCCTCCCCCATACTTAAATCCTACATTGTCCTCAATGTAAGGCAAAAATATAAAGAAAAGAGAAAAGTTGAAACTAACAATAAAAAAAATAAAAAAAAAACTGAAAATAAAAGGGAGAAAGGAAACTAACTCCCCTTGGGTTGCCTCCCAAGCAGCGCCTCTGTTTAACGTCGGTGGCCCGACGCTAGTCCTCTATCAAGGTGGTTGATGCAGTGTTGCTCTATCCTTCCTTAACCACCTTAATATCTTCTTCACTCCTCGGTATCTCGGCTTGGTGCTCTTTGAGTGGTCGTCCCCAGTCTTTGCTCCTTCGTCACTTGATTGACATGGTCGATCCGGAGGTTGCTTCTTTCCAACGGTACGATCCTGTAAGTGAGAAATAAGAGGATCAGAAGTATCGTGAATAGACAGAGTAGCAATCATATGAACAGTATGAAAAGAGCTCGAATCTATACCTCTCTTATCGTTAAGGCCATCAATAGCCTTCCCCATCTTCCACAACTCCTCATTATCAAAATCAGAATCATAGTCATCATGTACATTAATAGCGTAACTAGAATGCTCAAGAAGTTTAATGGGTTCATACATGTTGAGTTTTTCAATTTCACCATTAGACTCCATGGTTATCAAACCGCTATTTATATTGCTCACTGCTAAAATAATTAGACTAGAAGGATCACCAATTCCCATGTCTAAGATATAGAAATCGGCTGTGAAGACCAAGTTCTTTACATGCACAACTACGTCCTCTACTGATACCCTTAGGTATGACCGTGGATTTATCAGCTAAGTGAATAACTGCGCTATTTCTTTTTAACGGTCCCATTTTCAGTTGAGAGTACATTGAGTAAGGCATGACATTTATGGACGATCCTAAATCGAGCATAGCCTTCTCAATCCTCATAGACCTAATCTCACATGGGATAAAGAACATACCTGGATCCTTGCATACTTCTTTGGTTGTCCGCCGAAACATTTTCATTGAGCTCGACCTTGGGCTGCCCTTTGTGTAATGGGGTTCGCTCTTTGCAGCGTGGACTCATCTCGTAGAGGCCTTTGAGTCCGGCATCTTTCCTATTGTCCTGCAATTCTTGGGGGAAAGGGGTGGTTCTTTATATTCAGAAAGTTTGGGGTACTTACCTCGTGGTTCCTCCCCCTTGCATTGGCTCTTCAACGTCTGTCTCTGTCTCCGTCATCTCTTCTTTCTGGGGTGGCGTCAGTACCACCTTCTCTTCAGTTGCATCTTCATTCACATTCATTGTGATAGCACTCAAATTTTCACGGGGGTTCATCTTTGGTTGTGACGGCAGTCCATTGGAAATCCTTGCTTCGATCTTGCTGATTGAAGTCGCCAATTGTCCCATCTGCGTCGTCAAGCTCTGGATGCTCGCCCTCGTCTCCTGTTGAAATTGTAAGCTATTTTCAGCAATAATTTTGATGCTATGTTCTAACCTGTCAGAAGGAGGGTGCACTGGCGGTGGTGGAGGTCGCTGATATGGCGGTCTGTAGGGTGGAGGTTGGTGCATCTGTGGGTTGCCATATCCTTGGTTCGGATGGTCCCTCCACCCTTGATTGTAGTTGTTCGGTGGATGGTCATAACTCCTTTGTGGGGGACCAGGGAATCCTCCTGCAGCATTCACGTTCTCCGTGGTTGTCTCTTGTAGTGAGGGGCATGCGTCTGTGGAATGGTTCGCAGCCAAACAGATTCCACATGGCTTTGTCTTTCCTACATTCCCACCTGCCATACCACGCACAAGAAAAGTGAGGTCTATCAGTTGTTGTTCTAAGTGTGATACGTTTACCTCTTTTCTTTGCGGTTGTCCATGGCGCACAGATCCGAATTGTTGGGAGTTGGCCGCCATGTTAGCTATCAACCTTCTAGCTTCCTCCCCTGTTTTATCTATAAATGCTCCTCCGCTTGCCGCATCCACTAAGTTCCTGTCAGAAGAAAGTAAACCTTCATAAAAGTATTGGATGAGAAGGTGTTCACTTATCTGGTGTTGTGGACAACTTGCACACAACTTCTTGAATCTCTCCCAGTACTCGTGTAGTGATTCATCGTAGAGCTGCTTCACATCATATATCTCTTTCCTCAAGTTCGTTGCCCTTGAAGCTGGGAAGTACTTTTCTAGGAATACTCTTTGTAAGTCAGTCCACGTGGTGATCGATCCGGATGGTAAGTAGAAGAGCCAGTCTTTTGCAGCGTCCTTTAGAGAAAACGGGAATGCTCTTAGCTTAATTTGATCCTCGGTGATTCCGGTCGGCTTCATGGTAGTGCACACCACGTGGAACTCCATCAGATGCTTATGCGGGTTTTCACCTGCAAGACCATGGAAAGCTGGCAATAAGTGAATTAAACCAGACTTAAGTTCGAAGTTTACGTTATTGGCCAGAGCAGGGAAACTGATGCAGAGCGGTTGTTGATCCAAGTTAGGATTTGCCAGCTGCCTCAAGCTTTGATTTGCAGCCATCATGGACCTCTCTTCTTCTTCTTGTTCTATAATCCTTCGTGCTTTTCGTCTCCTATGATGTAGCGTCCTCTCAATCTCAGGATCGTAGTGAAAGTTATCTTCGTGATTGAACGATCCACCTGTACTCATTAACAAACCAAAGTAGTGATGCGGGATAAAAATAAAAATAAAAAAAATTCGACACTAATAAATATTGCCCTCCCCGGCAACGGCGCCAAAATTTGGTAGCGCTTATCGTGTACGCCCAAATTAACCCTTCTTCAGTTAATAGCAAAAATATGTAGTAGCGGAAGTAGGGATCGATCCCACAGAGAAGGTAAATTAATTTCGTGCCAAAAACGAATAGTAACAAGGGGGTTTTAGGATGAATGATTACTACTAAGCAGATTCTATAATTAAACTAATTAACGAGATTAACTAAGATGATTTAAACTTATGAGAGTGAAGCGATTTTTGGTTTTCAGGTAACCGTACTTTTGAAAAATTATCTTTTAGTCATCAAATCAAAACATTCAAATTCTTTCGATTATCTATCGACTGAAAATTCAATTCCCACTCATCTTATTCATAGTCAAAAGGAAAACATCATTCAATTCAACCCTTACCAAATCTCTAATCACCACTACAGCCGTTAGTGATTAAATCAATGATAGTTTTCAAAACTAATGAGTTCGATAAATCTAATCAATGAAAACTACAGCCGTTAAAATTGATTACTCAACCGTTTCTCCTAAGAATTCAATAACACCTACAGCCGGTTAATTATTAATCTTAGTTGTTTCTTAACAAACTATCGATTATGTAATTGAATATTAGGTGATCGGTCTAATACACAAACACAACAATCATGGAATTCGAAATCTGAGAAACAAATTGAAATCGAAATCTAATTCAACAATCAAACCAAATTCTCATAAAAGATTCAAATCCAAAAGTAGGTATCCCTTCAACCAAGAATCAAAGAGTTTTAGCCTAGCATAATTAAATCTAAAAACAATAAAAATTCGATGGAAAACATTAAATAAATAAATGAAAGAAAGTTACTAAGATAAATCACGATTCCGGCTTGTCGATTCCGGTTCCGTTCTTCGTTGTTCTTGAAGAAAACTTGAAAGAAAATTAATCTAAAATCTCAAATTATTCTCATAATAGGAAAAACTATCAAAAACTGCTGCTAATGAGGCTTCGTCTCGAGTTTTAGGGTATGGGAGTGATAAAAATGGGATACAATCTTTTAAACATGGTAAAAGACTCAATTTCCTAATTTCCGGACTCTTCGGCGATCGATCGCCTGATGTGTGGCGATCGATCGCTAGTTTATTTTTTTTCAGCGAATTTCTTGAGGCGATCGATCGCCACTTTATCGCGATCGATCGCTGAGCTCCAGTAGACTTTGGCGATCGATCGCCACTTCTTCGCGATCGATCGCTGGTTCATGAATTTTGTTTAAGTTTCTGTCCATAGGCGATCGATTTCCTCTTCCGGGCGATCGATTGCCACCTCCAACATTACATTTTTGCCCTTTTCTTGATCAACTTTGAGTCCTTGTCATGTCCATGTCCCTCCTTGGTCTTTACACATCGTTTTTAGCTCGTTTTCTTCGATTGTACCTACAATTACACAAATATACGATTAGGTAGCATACGTATCAAATTATCTATCAAAACCTACCAAATCGTAGACAATTAAGCACTAAAGATGTGTCTATTTCTAGTCACATCAGTAGATCACATGTGTTGTTATGTGAAGCATGTATTATGTTTGTATATGCAATTTCGAGGACGAAATTCATTGAGTAGGGGAGAATTGTAATGCCTCGATTTACTTTATATACGTGTCACATGATTATGGCGTAATTTAGAATAATTACGGTACGATGTGGACTCGAGTTCGGGTGGAACCGAGTGATGATCGAGGTAAGAAAAGAATGAATTACTATGAGGTAACATAAACAAGAAACATAGGAGATATGTGAGTTGTGCACAAAGATATGTATAGTCTTGACATATGAATGATTTTATATGCAAGAGAAGGAAGAGATATGAATTGTGTAGTGGGATATGAACTTGGAGTACATTTTTATGCATTTGAAGGTGTATTTGAGTTGCAAGTGCATTAGCATGTCATGTGAATTTGAGTTAGAGGTGAAGGAGTTAATAAGAAGGTATAATCTGATTTTCTACACATAATACACCAAATTTCACCTACAAATCTCTACAAAACCTCTTGCTTGTTCTTTCTTACTCTTGCACTTTTATCTTGGCATTCTACTTGCAAGATTCATTTGAGACTAAGAGGAAGTAATTTACTTGGTAAGGAGGCTAAACTTTGATTACTTTAACATGCAATTTAGAAGGTCTTTGATTATGTTTGAAGTTGGAAACACGAAAGCATGTGAAGAATCATGTCATGGTTATATGCTAGGAATTGGATTTTATGATGATAGAAACATGTTAATATATTCCTAGAGATTGCAAAGAACATGTTGAAATGGTTAAATTTGAGTTATAGGTGAAGAGCTAGAAAGATATGCTTGAAAATCGCCATGAAGTTTCTGAAAACAGAGTAGGCGATCGATCGCGACGTATGAGGCAATCGATCGCCTGTGGCTAAACATGAGAGTGGCGGTGCATTGAGCGATCGATCGCTTCATGTGGCAATCGATCGCCTTGAGGCAGTATGTTTTCCAAAGGGGAGGCGACCGATCGCGTCAAATTAAGAGATCGATCGCCTATGACCAAAACTTTAGGCGATCGATCGCCTCAAAACATGAGATCGATCGCCAGGGTCCAGAATTGGAAAAATGTTATATTTTTGTAGAATTTGATTTTAATGCCTATGATAACATGATATATTGTTGGCATTGTTGTAGCATCATCTCAGGGGACGGGACAATGAGGCACTTAGCCAGTGACGCCTAATTTAAATCGTTTTTGTCGTAGTACAGGTACGTGTTGACGTACGGAGTATAGATAATGTGTGATGATGTTATGAGCTTGATATCATACGAATTGTGTTATGTTAATATCATATGATTGGTAGTATCATATGCTTGTACATTCATGGATATCATATGTTTGAGATATACGCCTGGTTTGGGTATATGCTCGGTTATGTTACATAGAGATATACGCCTGGTTTGGGTATATGCTCGGTTATGTTACATAGAGATATACGCCTGGTTTGGGTATATGATCGGGTATGCTATATAGAGATATACGCCGGTTTTTGGGTATATGCTCTGGCTATTGTCATTTGAGGACGGTACTATGATATGTGCTGCTAATATGAAGATGTGAGGTGGTTCCACTGACATATTGAGCTGAATAGGCATATCATATTGGTCTCATGATAATAGGGTAATTGTTGAGACATGTCATGCCATGGTGCATTTGTGGATGCATGATACAGAACATTCACATTAGATGATTTATTGTGCTTTATCATTGTTATTGATATTATGTTTTGATATTGCACTGAGATAGTTGTTTATCTATACTCACGTTTTGTGAATGTTTCTGTAGGATTTCATAGACGTGGGAATTCGTGAGTCTTATTCCGCTGCGAGGTGAACCACTGCATAGGAGTAGTACTGGATTAGGTTGTTAATTCTACATGTAATGTATATGTGAAAAAGTTATTTGGTTTTTGTACTAGTGGTTTTGATATATCTGTAACAACCTATTAGTAAGAAACTCTTAAACAGTGTATGAATTACTTAATTCGGACTCACATATGTATGTTAATATGATACATAATGGATTAAGTAACGAGGACCCCACATTGTAGCTTTGAGCTAATAGAGTTACAGGCCAGAATAAAATTTCCAAAAGCTAAGTAATTACATTCCTGACAATGAATGTTAAAGCGATAGAATTATACTACTCCTAGAGTAGAGACTATTCAAAAATCATGTATTCCTATCTTCTTTCATGCTCCTCATAGCTCCCTGCCTCAACCCGATCCTTAGTCTTTTAGTCCAAAAGTGTACCAACAGGAACAACCCATCATGAGCATGTACATCACTACTTAACATCATAAGGTAATGGCATATAAATAAATGCAGGATAATAAGCATAACATATACTTCCTGGTTAATCGCATTAACCCACTTTGGTTGTCCATGTTTCATAGTCATGCATGTAACCATTAGTTCTTGACATAATAATTAAAATTATGCTTCACATATATGCTCACAATCCATAATGTTATTGAGAAATGGGGATGTTTCTGGTCTTGTTATGTCCGCGGAACAATTGGCCCCCTCGCTTCGACATATAGCGGTACTGTGATTACCCCTCGCTACACCTTGATAGAGGATGTAATCTCCTCGCTAGCTATGTCAGCGGTAAGTACCTTCCTCGCTTTCCCATAACAACTACCAGTACACTCAACCATTCTCAATAACATAGTTAAAAACATACATCATCATCATATCATAAACATCATCATCTTATACTTACTTATCATGAACATCATATCATCTTCATTCATCATAAACATCGTCATCATAAACTTACTTATCATAATCATCATCATAAACATCATATCATCTTTACTTATCATAATCATCATCATAAACATCGTAAATACTTATGCAATCATTGCGTAGTCATAGTATAGGAATGTGTTACCGTTCGATGCCCGTACGTTTCTTACGTACCGTAATTCCCAAAAAGTGGAGAAATTGGAGAACTTTATCTCCTTGATGTTGTTGGTACCTGGGATGGTTCTACACATTCATACAAATCAATGTTAGAAGCTAAACAATAGCCAAATACCAAAAATTCAACAAAAAGCATCATTTTACACTTTTTAAACAGCGGCGATCGATCGCTTAAAATGTGGTGATCGATCGCCTGACTGTTCGCCTCGCGGCGATCGATCGCTTAATTTGAGGCGATCGATCGCCTGCTGGGTAAATCGCTACTGGCCTTCGGTGATCGATCGCCTCATATATGGCGATCGATCGCCACCTGCTGGTGCGCAATGTTTCACCATTTTTGAGCATTTTTCAAGCTCCATCTTATACCCTTAAAACCAATACTTTCCTACAACATCAACATCATCATAACTCACTAAAACCCACATAAAACACTTCAAGAATCATACCCCAACATTTTGCAACACATACCCAAAACAAACCCATCTAAAACACTTCAAAAATCATCCCATTTCAAAACCAAACATCATCAAAACTTTAGGAAGGGTTTCATACCTTTTGAAGACTCCAAATCTTAACAAAGATCTCAAAAACAAAGGTTTTGTGGAGCTCTCCCCTTCCTTCCTTTCTAGATTTCGAAAATGGGGAAATGGGTAGGGTTTGGGAGTGATTGGGGATTTAGAGTGTTAAAGGGTAAAGTGAAGGGGAAAAGGGGTATAGTGGGGTTAAAAGGGGTTGTGTAGATTAATTAAAATTGCACCCCAAACTTAACATAATGTATAAAATACCCCAACATGGTATTTTAAAAGCATTTACAAAAATGCAACAAACTTCCACTAACTTCATATCTTCCGCATAATTAACACCAAAACAATAAGTCATGTTAACATCTCATTTTCTAACATGCATAACATATACCCTGAAATGCAACCCCGGGTCACGCCTATCATGTGACTAAGCATTTCAACATGATAATTAATTTCAACACATAAATCAATTATCAACATAATCCATCATATAAACATAATTAATGCCCAGATTGCAATTAATTAATTTTGGGGCATCACATCCTTGTAGGTACATATTGGCATAAAGGGGGCTAAGGTCGGTTGACACAGTGAGCTAGCGAGGAGGGCTTTTGGTATAGAAGCTGAGATTCTTTTGTATAGTTTCTACTCTAGGAGTAGTGTAAATCTATAGGATTAACATTCTTTTTGTTAGGAATTTAATTAATCCATTTGGAAGTATTTATCTTGGCATGTAACCCTTTAAAGCTCAAGGCCTCAACACGAAATTTTTATACTCTGATAATATACTTTAGCTCTACTTATGTCCTTATTTTTACACTTAAGGAACTAGGGTTCTTACATTAGTGGTATCAGAGCAGTGGTTAGAAAACCCGGGATAATCGAAGGGTAGCCTTAACAACTTGTTGGCTAGGAGTTACATATGAATGTGTTTATGCATATGGTGCATATTGGTATATAACTGTTATGCTAACATGCTTTTGTTATTCATGTTATCTAACGGTGCAATATATGTATTGTTTCTGGTATTGTTGTTAACCCTTGTATTACAGCATAACGGCCATAAATTTGGGGAATCTTAATGAGGAGGTGGGCGATGTGGGAAGTGTTAATGCTAGCATTGCTCAGATGAATCCTATACCGCCACCTGTTGTGGTTGTGGAACCTGTTGTATAGCCGTTATTCCCGGGTGAGCTGAGTCTGACACAGTTCATAACCTTCCATCCGCCTAGATTCAAGTGAACTAAGACTGGGGAAGAGGCTGAGGAATGGTTAGAAAGGATAGAACAGATCTTCGTGTTGGCACCTTGTGCCAAGACTGCCTGGCTGAGGTTGATGGAATTCCAATTAGCTAAGAAGTCCTCCATGTGGTGGAAGACTACTATGATGGAGCTGAGAGCTCAAGGGGTACCTATTGATTGGAGCCTGTTCAGAACTCGATTTTTGAATCGATACTTCTCAGCTGCCAGAGAACTGAAAGAGGACGAGTTCACCAGCTTGAAACAGGGCAGTATGACTGTCTCAGATTATGCTATGCACTACTCGTCACTGTTGAGGTATGTCCCTCACGTTGCTAGCAATGGACATGCCAAGATGAGGCACTTTTTGAAGGGTCTGAGATCGGAATTATTTGACCGGGTTATCTCCAATAACCCTAGCTCTTTTGATGATGCTCTTACTAGAGCAGAGCTAGCAGAAATTGGAGTTGGGGCTTATGCTGATACTGTACCCCCACATGTGCCACCGCAGAGGTCAGTTGCCGATAGGCTGAGACCACGAGGAGAGCAGTTTAAGCCTCGTGGAGCTTCTTCGTCTTCTCGAGTTAGTGGAAAGAAGTCCTATGACCGGAAACAGGAAAATCGAAGGGGCAATGTATCAACCAACTGGGGGCCGATGTAAGGGAACAGGACAGGGGAAACAAGATGTAATAATTGTGGAGGGCCACACTCATCAAACAATTGTCCAGCTTGTTTCAGTTGTGGCAAGATGGGCCACATTTCTCGGTATTGCCCCGGTCGGGGAGGACAGTCGGACTTCAGAATGAATAGGCCGAGATTTGATGACAGGACAGTGCACCGAGGTAGCAGAACATGCCTCAACCATCGGGAGGACAGACCGTGGGACCGCCACAGGGACAAGTATATGCACTGACCAGAGAGTAGGCCGAGGCAGCCCCAGAGGAGGTGATTGCTGGCACGTGCCATTTATTTACGCACCCTGCTTTTATTTTGATAGACACATGTGCTTCCCATTCTTTTATATCTTCTGATTTTATGGGGAGACATCGTATGTGCCCGTCTCCGTTGCCCACGCCTCTTATGGTCTCGACACCCACCGGAAGAAATGTTATTGCTGATCAGTTTCTTGCGGACTGCCTCATTTATTTTGAGGGCAATGATTTGAAGACTGATCTGATTGTACTGAATATGGCAAACTTTGATTGTATTGTGGGCATTGATGTGCTGAACAGATATCAGGCCGTGGTTGACTACCAACAGAGAACTGTTCACTTCCGATCTGATCAGGGGTTCCAGTGGATCTTTTATGGGAATGATTCTCGTCCGAAGATCCCTTTGATTTTAGCTATTAAAATGTCACAGTTATTGGAGCGTGGCCATACGTGTTACCTGATCTATTGATAGGCTTAGATTTTGAGTGTTTTTAACTGTGATTTCTTCCCATTTTCTGTACTTTTTCCTGGATGATATTATGCTTTTTGGTGTTTATTCGTTTGTTTCAGGAAATTAGATCGGAAGTGGAAGAAATGAGCTTATATGAAGATAACGGGCGAAATCGAGGCGTAAAAGACAAGAAAATTAAGAAGGTGGATTCTTCATATCTCGATCGATCGAGATTTATTCTCGATCGATCGAGCCAGCCAGAAGCAAGAGTCTGATTTTTCGAAGGCTCGATCGATCGGTGAAATTATCGATCGATCGAGCGAGGCAGTAAGTTCCAAAAGCTGGCGTGAACAGTGCACCGATCGATCGGTGAAAATCTCGATCGATCGAGACGCGAGATCTGAAGATTTTATTTTCCTTTTTTATCGTGATTCTGGAGGGCTATTAAGAGGGACTCTCTTCCACAGAATTAGGGACGAATTTTATATCCAATATCAGACATTTTTTAGGTCAAGAGCAGCCGCCCTAGCCGCCTCCCAAGGAGATCCAATCTCCGTTCTTCGTCCAAAGTTGAGCCTATCCGTTCCGGAGTGCAAGGAAGGAACAAGAGAAGAAATTACGGTGCAACGCACGGATTCATCCATCGTTTATCATATTTCTGAACCTTAATTTATTTGATTTTCATTTTCATTTGAAGTTTTTGAGGTCGAGAGACAATTAAACTCATCTGTATTTGATTTGAATTGAATTTGGTTTATATTATTGATGTTTTCGTTCGTTGTGTTTAATATATTGATTCATTGGTATTTGAGCGTATTGATATTTATTGTTCATAGATTGATTGCATGTGTAGATCAAAGTCTAGCTAGCTTTGATTGAATTTGAGAGTTACAACCGAGATCGAGAGATAACGTTGTAACACGCTCCATTAATTTATGATGTATGTCACGATTGAGATCGAGAGATGATGTCGCATATGTGAGAACTTGAAATCGAAAGATTTAGAGTTAAAAGGTTTTGATAATTTAAGCAACTTTGAATTAGTAAATATGTGCACGAGAGTGACTTATTCTAATTTATTGTTAGTTTCGTTACAGCTCGAGAGAGTGTATCGAATAATAGTGAAAACCTTTCACCTTTAAAATCAATTGAGTGATAATTTGAGAATTCCATTGGATCAGTAGAGATGATATAATTGACCGACGAGCTTGGTAATTTTCTCGAGTGACTTACCTTCGCATTTCCGGAACCATTATATTCTTTGTTTCTAGTTTAATCTTTATTCTTTAGTTTAATCTAGCTTTAGTTAATCAAACTTCTTTTATCGTAGGCTAAATATAATTTTATTAATCTTATTTGGTACTTATACGTTAGTCCCTGTGGATTCGACAACCTGTACTTAATTTTCACTATACTAAAACTTGACAACCGTGCACTTGCGGTAGAATCGCTTCAACCCATTCTTTGAAATATCTTTTGTTTAAAAATAAAAGCGGTCAAGTTTTTGGCGCTGTTGCCGGGGACTAATCTGTATAATATCATACGAGATTAGTTAATTGTAATTTAGCCAATTCTTTTATTATTGCGTTTTTGTTTTCTTTTTCTTTTTGTTATTTTTTCGAAAAAAAAAAAAAATTTATTTAAGTATGTTATTTGTTTTTCTTGCGAGGTACTTGTGAGGCTTCATCAACAAGTCTTCACAAGATTTGCCCAACAATTTTCAGAGCCGTTTTATTCGGCGTGGGAGAGATTCAATGAACTGGCAGACACATTCAGGTATCACAACTTTTCGAACTATACTCTTCTGCAACATTTCTTCAAAGGTTTGGATGCACAGACACGAGGATGGGTATTCAGAGGAGCACTGGTGACTGGGAGTCCCCTGGTTGATAGAGTTGAGGACAGTGTATTACACCTGTTCAATGATATGGCGTACTTCGATTACCATTGGCTTTTTGATCCTTCCTTGCAAGGTTGGAGTCACCAATACCCACCAGAGCCTCACTACCCTGATGATACGCACCAAACCTTTGAGCATCACGGCGAGAAGAAAGATAGTTTTGTAGAAGGAACGGCTCAATCAGAGAATATGTTATTTAGACTCATGGCATCAACTGAGCAACGTTTAGAGAACCAGACCAATTATATACGTCATCTAGAGCAGCAATTCGCAATTCTAGTGGAAACCATCTCAATGAGCTGCCAAGAGGAGGAGACGAGATCTACAAATCAGGCCTGGTTACATGATGATGATCACTCAACCAATCAAGTTTGGGGGAGTGATCCGACTCATGGGGAAGAATCAAGGGAAGTTGAGCCTATGGAAGTGATTGAGCCTACAGTGGAAAAGGCATCTGAGGAGATCCTATGGGACAACGAGCCAAGAGTGAAGTTGGATGATGAGATTTTCGAGAAATTTGATATCCACCCATCGATGAAGGCATGTTATGGGCCATATGTGGATACGTATTCCTCATCGATGCCACCAACTTCACCGCACTACGCCATCCATGAGATGAAGCCAATTCAAGAATCATTCTCCCATGCTCACTATGTCATGAAGAAAGTTGTTGGAGCAACGAGCTTACACCGTTACACTCTTGCCAAGCTTGAGGGCATACTATATGAAGACCCATTAGTAGTATCATACGATACTTACTATGGGCGGCAACCGCTCTTTGATGGTTGCTTCTGATGGTCAAGCCGACGACTAGAAATCAGCGCTTCTTGGGAGACAACCCAAGCGTATCCTTTTGCATTTAGCTTTGTTTTATTTTCAATTTTGCATTTAGTTTGTTTTTCTCTCTTGTCGATTTTTTTTTTCTAGCATCCTTCTTTTGCGAGGTACTCAAGTGGAGCGATGAACCCCTACAGCAGTGGAGCTTTCAAAAGCCAAACTTCCTCAATCCTCATGCAAGCGTCTTGATCAGGGGAGTTTACCTTTTCCCTTTTGATTCTTTTAAACATTGAGGACAATGTTTCAGTTAAGTTTGGGGGAGTGGTTTGCATGTTTAACTTGTTTTATCCACATGTTGTGTGCTTAATTGTCACTTGAATCGTCCTTGAGCATTACCAACAAAAAAAAAAAAAAAAATTTATTGAGTTATTCTCGAGAATTGATGAGTTGGAATTGCAACGGTAATACATGATGAAATTAATCCTCATCTAGATAGGAGTCATGAAAATGTTTAACTTGTTTGTATATATCCTTTGTTAACTATATGTCAAAACTGAGGAATAATTTGAGCACTTATTGAGTCATGATTGAGTGAAGTATATATTGATTAAATTGAAAATTTGTGTGAACTATGATGAGTCTTGAGTATCTTAGAGAACTCTACAGTTTAGTTGAAAGCACTTTGAGGCGAAATTTATAATTAGGAACTAGACTTGGAGATGATTTAGGCGATCTTTGGACCGTTTGAGCCTTTCAAGCCTACCTGTTATATATTATTCATTAGTGTCCCCTGTTGAGCCTTATAAAAAAAAAAGAATGGTATATGCATTACATATGATTAGACCCCCATTCGACATTCTTGGCAACTCATTATACCCACCTTGGTTTGAGCCTAAAAGAAAATTTTTACCTACCCCTAGGAGAGTATAATGAATCTCATTCATTTCACAGAATTGTTATATGCAAATGAGTTCAAAAGGAACAAAAGAATGAGCAAAGAAAAAGAAAAGATGTAGAGAAAAGCCTTGAAAAGAAAAATTCAAAATAAGACCCAAAGTGGCCAAGGCTAGAAAAAAGTTGAAGAGAAGCTCAAAAATAGTTGAACTGATTTTGTTATACTCTCTTCTTTGAATTCATCCTACCTTTTCTTTGAAGCCGACACCAAAAGGCCTAACGTTATAAGCTTTCAAGACCTTTTGATCCAAGTCTAGGGAACAATTACATTAGTGGAGAAGTGCTGGATAGTAAACTTGTAGAGTAATTCAAAGTAATCTTGACTAGGAGTTAATATGGCACATGTTGATGTTAAAGATATATATGTAACTCATGTTTGACAATAGCACACACACACGTTCCGATGTTGCGATGTATTGTTTAACTTAGGAGAAATTGCTTCTTGTTAAATGTTGATTGACTTCTATTGCTGTGTAAGTAGGATTTCTGAGCTGTTACATATGTTGCAAAGATAATTCATGCTTAGTATCGAGTTTAACTTTTCTTTTTGAGTTTATTGCTTGCTCGAGGACGATCAAGTCTAAGTTTGGGGGAGTTGATAGGCTTAGATTTTGAGTGTTTTTAACTGTGATTTCTTCCCATTTTCTGTACTTTTTCCTGGATGATATTATGCTTTTTGGTGTTTATTCGTTTGTTTCAGGAAATTAGATCGGAAGTGGAAGAAATGAGCTTATATGAAGATAACGGGCGAAATCGAGGCGTAAAAGACAAGAAAATTAAGAAGGTGGATTCTTCATATCTCGATCGATCGAGATTTATTCTCGATCGATCGAGCCAGCCAGAAGCAAGAGTCTGATTTTTCGAAGGCTCGATCGATCGGTGAAATTATCGATCGATCGAGCGAGGCAGTAAGTTCCAAAAGCTGGCGTGAACAGTGCACCGATCGATCGGTGAAAATCTCGATCGATCGAGACGCGAGATCTGAAGATTTTATTTTCCTTTTTTATCGTGATTCTGGAGGGCTATTAAGAGGGACTCTCTTCCACAGAATTAGGGACGAATTTTATATCCAATATCAGACATTTTTTAGGTTAAGAGCAGCCGCCCTAGCCGCCGCCCAAGGAGATCCAATCTCCGTTCTTCGTCCAAAGTCGAGCCTATCCGTTCCGGAGTGCAAGGAAGGAACAAGAGAAGAAATTACGGTGCAACGCATAGATTCATCCATCGTTTATCGTATTTCTGAACCTTAATTTATTTGATTTTCATTTTCATTTGAAGTTTTTGAGGTCGAGAGACAATTAAACTCATCTGTATTTGATTTGAATTGAATTTGGTTTATATTATTGAAGTTTTCGTTCGTTGTGTTTAATATATTGATTCATTGGTATTTGAGCGTATTGATATTTGTTCATAGATTGATTGCATGTGTAGATCAAAGTCTAGCTAGCTTTGATTGAATTTGAGAGTTACAACCGAGATCGAGAGATAACGTTGTAACACGCTACATTAATTTATGATGTATGTCACGATTGAGATCGAGAGATGATGTCGCATATGTGAGAACTTGAAATCGAAAGATTTAGAGTTAAAAGGTTTTGATAATTTAAGCAACTTTGAATTAGTAAATAGGTGCACGAGAGTGACTTATTCTAATTTATTGTTAGTTTCGTTACAGCTCGAGAGAGTGTATCGAATAATAGTGAAAACCTTTCACCTTTAAAATCTATTGAGTGATAATTTGAGAATTCCATTGGATCAGTAGAGATGATATAATTGAACGACGAGCTTGGTAATTTTCTCGAGTGACTTACCTTCGCATTTCCGGAACCATTCTATTCTTTGTTTCTAGTTTAATCTTTATTCTTTAGTTTAATCTAGCTTTAGTTAATCAAACTTCTTTTATCGTAGGCTAAATATAATTTTATTAATCTTATTTGGTACTTATACGTTAGTCCCTGTGGATTCGACAACCTGTACTTAATTTTCACTATACTAAAACTTGACAACCGTGCACTTGCGGTAGAATCGCTTCAACCCATTCTTTGAAATATCTTTTGTTTAAAAATAAAAGCGGTCATCTATGCCGTTGATATAGCAGAAAAGAAGGAAGAGCTGAGGATTGAGGAAATACCGGTGGTTGCAGAATTTACAGATGTATTGCCGAACGAAATTCCAGGGTTTTCGCCGAGTAGAGATGTTGAATTTGGAATTGAGTTATTACCAGGGACTCCTGCTATTTCTCGAGCCCGTTATAGAATGGCGCCGGCGGAACTGAGGGAACTGAAGGTGCAATTACAGGAACTCCTTGATAAGGGATACATATGTCCGGGTGTATCGCCTTGGCGTGCACCGGTCTTGTTTGTCAAGAAGAAGGATGGTTCGATGCGGTTGTGCATCGATTACCGACAGTTGAATAAAGCGATGGTTAAAAACAAGTACCCTCTTCAGCAGATTGATGACATGTTTGATCAGTTACAGGGCACGAGACTCTATTCTAAGATTGACTAGAGGTCTGGTTATCATCAGATTCGGGTTAGAGAGGAAGATGTACAGAAGACAGCATTCCGGACTCGGTATGGACATTACGAGTTCTTGGTTATGCCGTTCGGTGTGACGAACGCCCCGGCTGTCTTTATGGGTCTGATGAATCGAGTGTTCCAGAAATATCTTGACCAGTTCGTCATTGTGTTCATTGATGACATACTTATATATTCTCGGAGTGAGGAGGAACATGTGAGTCATTTACGGACGGTGCTCCAGATCCTCAGGGATAATCAGTTGTTTGCCAAGCTCAGCAAATGTGAATTCTGGTTGAGCAGTGTGGTATTTCTCGGTCATGTAGAGGCGATGATGGAATGGTCTACGCCTATTTCAGTGCCCAAGATAGGAAGCTTTCTTGGTTTGGCCGGATATTACCGGTGTTTTGTCGAAGGATTCTCGAAGATTGCCAAGCCACTGACGCAGTTGACTAAAAAGGGAGTACCATTTTATTGGTCTGAGGCTTGTGAACAAAGTTTCCAGGAGTTGAAGCACAGATTGACATCAGCACCAGTGTTAGTGATTCCTACGGAGAACAAGAGATTCGTTCTCTATACTGATGCATCACTTCAGGGCTTAGGATGTGTGCTGATGCAAGATAAGCATGTGGTAGCTTATGCATCGAGACAGTTAAAGCCGCATGAGACTAGGTATCCAGTTCATGATTTGGAACTTGTGGCTATTGTATTTGCTCTGAAGATATGGCGGCACTACTTGTATGGTACTTCATATACAATTTATACAGATCACAAGAGCTTAAAGTTTCTCTTTACTCAGGCAGAGCTGAACATGAGACAGAGGAGATGGATGGACTTACTCAAAGACTATGATTGTGAGATTGAGTACCATCTTGGGAAAGCTAACCTGACAGCAGACGCTTTGAGACGGAAAGTGAGGTGTACTGCTGAGGATGTCATGCAGTTGTCAGCCATGATGACCTCCTACTGTTATCTGGGCTATGACTACGATGTGGATGCATTGCCTGTACGTGTATCGACCTTATTAGCTGAGCCAGATATTTATGAGAATATCAGGAGAGATCAGACGAGGAGATACGGAGATGGTTATCTTTGGTACGTCTTGGGCAGTCATCGAAGTTTAGGGTGGCTGAAGACGGTTCCTTGAGGCTCGGTAACTGTTGGGTGGTTCCGAATACGCCGGAGTTGCGTCAAGGAATCCTACAGCGGGCTCATAGGAGCAGGCTTAGTATCCACCCAGGAGGGAGGAAAATGTACAAAGATCTTTGTGATCAATTTTGGTGGAAACGGATGAAGCGGGACGTCATTACTTTTGTCAAGAGATGTTTAATCTGCCAGCAGGTTAAGGCAGAGAGACAGAGACCTGGTGGTGAGCTGAAGAGCTTAGAGATACCGAAATGGAAGTGGGAGCACATATCCATGGACTTTGTGACCCACTTGCCGGGGACTGCTTGGGATTTTGATGCCATATGGGTGATTGTAGACAGACTGACCAAAGTGGGCTCACTTCATTCCCTATAGTATGACCTTCATCTATTTGAGGATGGCCCAGTTATATGTTCGAGATGTGGTAAGATTGCACGGGATCCCAATTTCTATAGTGTCTGATCGAGATCCACGATTCACATCTCATTTTTGGGAGGGTCTTCAATCAGCTTTGGGAACTGAGGTAAGATTGAGCACTGCATACCATCCCCAAACGGACGGCCAGACCGAGCGTACTATCCAAACGCTCGAGGACATGTTGAGGGCATGTGCATTGGAGTTTAATACTTCATGGCAGGATTCAGTGGCCTTGGTAGAGTTCTCGTATAACAATAGCTACCAGGCAAGTATTCAGATGGCTCCTTTTGAGGCCCTTTATGGAAGACGATGTAGATCACCCTTATGTTGGGATGACTTGGACCGTAAATCGGTCGGAGGACCAGATTTGGTTCGAGAAATGGAAGAGAAGATAAAGGTAATAAGGCAGAAAATGAAAGCAGCCTAGGACAGACAGACATCTTATACTAATAAACGGCGGCGACCGTTAGAGTTTCAGTTGGAAGATAAGGTCTTTTTGAAGATCTCGCCTTTCAAAGGTGTTGTACGATTTGGGATGCGCGGGAAATTATCTCCGAGATATGTTGGGCCGTATGAGATCTTGCAGCGCATTGGCACCTTAGCTTACCGACTGGCCTTGCCACCTTCTTTGTCTGGTATCCATGATGTGTTCCACGTGTCTATGTTACGGAAGTATGAGCCAGATCCATCATATGTTTTCAAGCCTTTTGAGGTTCAGTTAGAGTCCGATGTATCTTATGTGGAGCGGCCTGTTAGAATTTTGGATCGAGCAGACCGCAGACTTTGGAACAAAGTGATACCTATGATCAAAGTTCAGTGGGATCGAAGGGGTGTCGAGGAGGCCACGTGGGAGACGGAGCAACATATGATGTAGTACTATCCGGAACTATTTCTTGTATGTGATTTATGTTTTGTTTCATTTTGTAAGTGCATGATGATTTCGAGGACGAAATCTTATAAGTAGGGGAGTATTGTGATGTCCCCGAAATGATTATGTGCAATTGAACATTAATTATGTTATGTGAGGATTATGGTGTTAATTTATTGGTGTTGATTTAATAATAATGGGAAATGCTTAGTCATGCGGTGGTCATGACCTAGTAATGCATTTCAGGGTGCATGTGTTATATGTTGGGAATTTGAGTTATGGCATGATTATTTGGGGTGGGTGTTGGTTGTTTTTGTAAGTAATACATCATGCATAGGTACGCAGCGGAATAATTTTTTTATGAATAACTAAACACCGGATCTATACATAGGGGTTCATATCGGATAAAGGATCAAAGGTCTCACCCTTGTAGCGTGTTTGAGCAGATTCCATGGAGCAGCACCACGTCCAACGCCTTCTTCGAGTCACAAGCAAAACTTATCAAGTTTTGCCTCAACGGTATCCACACGATCAAATCGGGTGAAGGGATAGTCTAAGAACAAGTTGCTAGACTCGTTCTTAGACCGGAACAAGAAGCACACTCGATTCAGAATCGAATAATTGCCAGAAATCACACAAGAATACCCAACGACTATGAAGAAGCCGAGAGCAACCTTGTAGCGTGAAGGAGGCGGCCGTGTGCTTGTTTTGTGTAGGTTGGAATGGTATTAAAATTGTCTCCTACAATTAATTATACCAAGTTATTAAAAGGGCTTAATTAAGTTCAAGACTTTCTTAAAGTCTTATGGGCCCAAACCCATGATTAAATTAAAACCTTTTAATCACTTAATTAAGACTCTTCTTAATTAATTAATTCATCAAATGAATTTAATTTTCCTTCTCGATTTAATCTTTTGTGCGACCCGATAGGATCTTGTAATGTTGGCAGTGACATAAATTCTCATTTTATGTTACAAGCAAAGAGCGGTGTCTAGCAACACATCAAGGCTACCCAAATTAAAGGAATGTCAATGACTCGACATAACCTTTAGAACTTGTGATAATATTAACCATGCAACTTAATCCCTTTGTCCTTTGTGTTTAGATTGAACACGAGTCATGGAATAGTCATACTCGTATATTCAATCTTTATTTCTTGATCCCCAAGTAGAACTAGAATAAACGAATAAGCTCGATATCTCATATCGACTCATTCGAGCATGGCCATGCATTTTATTTCTCACTTGATCAAGGGCCAAACACATCTCCTGTTATATAGGAGGGACAAATCCTATCTCGATCAGTCAACATCCCTCTACATAATTCGTAGTGTATCCAATAGTCGCCTTTATAGTTTACCCTGTTACGGGTAACGTTTGACAATATCAAGATACATAACTCCTTATGTTGGGATCTCTGATGATCACAAGTCGTAAGGATTACATACATTATTATCACTATGAGAATTGCTTATGACACTCATATAACTATCCATGTAGCATTCTCATGGTGGGTCTGTCCAGTACATCGTTCTCTAACATGTACCCATGTGTTGATTTGATATCTCATATCAATGAACAATTCATCAATCAACACATACTAGTCTCTACGTATTATCATTATCCCTATTCATGATAATACTTGACTAGGGACAATGTTTAAGCATAATACAATATTATTCTAAGGACATTAACATATATATTAATTCACATTGCACAGTTAATCGAATAATATATAATAATGAATTGCCATTTCATAAAATCATTAACATTGTATGTCAAAACAATCATCTAATGACTTGTCTTAGGGCATATCCCAACAAATCTCCCACTTGCACTAAGACCACTCAGACATATACCTAATGCCTAGAGATCTAGTATGACGATCATGCTTCTGCTGTGACAGTGGCTTCGTCAATGGGTCAGATAGGTTATCATCTGTTGGTACTTTGCATATTTTAACATCTCCCCTTTCAACGATTTCTCGAATGAAATGGAAACGCCTAAGTATGTGCTTGGATCTTTGGTGAGATCTAGGTTCCTTAGCCAATACGATCGCTCCATTGTTGTCACAATAGAGTTCTATCGGATCTTTAATGCTAGGCACCACTCCAAGTTCAGAAATGAACTTCCTAATCCAAACAACTTCCTTTGCTGCATCTGAGGCAGCAATATACTCTGCTTCTGTTGTAGAATCGGCTACTGTTTCTTGCTTTGAACTCTTCCAGCTCACAGCACCTCCATTTAGGCAATACACATATCCAGATTGCGATCGAAAATCATCTTTGTCAGTTTGGAAGCTTGCATCAGTGTAACCCATTACATTGAGCTCTTCCTCACCTCCATAAATCAAGAATGTATCCTTAGTTCTTCTCAACATACAACACTAGGAAAATGATTATGCTCCCACTGACCTTCTTGTAGACACAAGGTTCATCTACGTTTTTGATAAAACCAAACTCTTGGATTGCATCATCAAAACGAAGATTCCAACTCCGAGAAGCTTGCTTCAATCCATAAATGGATCGTTGTAGCTTGCATATCTTTCCAGCATCCTTTGGATCGACAAAACCCTCGGGCTGTGTCATGTACACATCCTCGAGCAGATTTCAATTAAGGAAAGCTGTTTTGACATCCATCTGCCAGATTTCATAATCATGAAATGCAGCTATTGCAAGTAAGATCCTTATAGATTTAACCATGGCCACTGGTGAAAAGGTTTCATCATAGTCAATACCATGAATTTGTTTGAATCCTTTTGCAACAAGCCGACCTTTATAGGTTTGTACATTACCATCCATATCGGTCTTTTTCTTGAAAATCCATTTGCACCTATGGGTCGTACCCCTTCAGGTGGATCAACCAAAGTCCATACTTGGTTTGCATACAAGGATTCCATCTCAGATTTCATGGGCTCTTGCCATTTCTCAGAATCAGTGCCCATTATAGCTTGTTGATAAGATGACGGCTCATCCTCATCAATAAGTAGTAAGTCACCTTGTTGAGTCACAAGAAATCCATATCTCTGTGGCTCCCGGTGTTCTCTTACAGACCTACACTGGGCTTGTGTCTCTTGAGCAGGTACTTCTTCCACAACAGTTTGCGGTGCCTGCTCTGTTTCCATCTCAATCTCAGGTTCAATGTTTTCTTGTGGTTGAACTTCACTAAGTTCTATTTTTCTCCCACTGGTTTTTCTAGAAATAAATTCTCTTTCAAGAAATACACCAGTCCGAGCAACAACTACTTTGTTCTCGGTGGGATAATAGAAATAGTATCCTTTCGTTTCCTTAGGATACCCCACAAATAAACACTTATCAGATTTGGGTCCAAGTTTGTTAGTGGCGTGACGTCTAACGAAAGCCTCACAACCCCAAATCTTCATAAAAGACATACTAGGACACTTCCAAGTCCATATCTCATATGGTGTCTTTTCCACTGATTTAGATGGAACACGGTCCAGTAAGAAAATTGTTGTTTCTAGAGCATGTCCCCAAAATGATATTGGAAGATCTGCATGACTCATCATTGATCTAACCATGTCTAACAAGGTTCGATTTCTCCTCTCGGATACACCATTCCATTGTGGAGTATACGTAGGAGTGAGTTGTGGGACTATCCCACACTCTTTTAGATAGTCATGAAACTCTTGGCTTAAGTATTCACCTCCTCGATCTGATCGAAGGATTTTGATACTTTTGCCAAGTTGGTTTTGTACTTCATTCTTGAAATCTTTGAACTTTTCAAAGGTTTCATGCTTATGCTTCATTAGGTACACATACCCATATCTACTGAGGTCATCAGTAAATGTAACGAAGTATTGAAAACCACCTGTATCTTGTGTACTTATTGGTCCACATACATCAAAATGTATTAGTCCCAATAAAACATTTGCCCTTTCAACATGTCCCTTGAAAGGGGTTTTAGTCATCTTACCCATTACACAAGATTCGCATGTTTCATATGATTCAAAATCAAATGAATCTAATACTCCATCCTTATGAAGTTTAGATATGCAGTTCTCGTTTATATGGCCCAAGCGACAATGCCAGAGATAAGTCGGATTACAATCATTATTTTTAATCCTTTTAGTATTTATGTTATAGATAGGCATATCAAGATTTAATAAATAAAGACCATTCACCATTTGTGCACTAGCATAAAACATATCATTTAAATAAATAGAACAATAGTTGTCCTTTATCATAAATGAAAATCGACACTTGTCTAAACAAGAAATAGAAATAATGTTTTTTGGTAAGGGATGGCACAAAATAACAGTCTTTTAAAATCAACGATAAACCAGAAGGCAAAGATAAATAATAATCTCCTATAGCTAATGCAGCAACTCTTGCTCCATTTCCAACTCGGAGATCAACTTCGCATTTAGCCAACAATCTACTCTTTTTGAGGTCCTGCACATTTACACAAATGTGAGATCCACATCCAGTATCTAATACCCATGATGAAGAAGTAGATAAATTGACTTCTATAACAAAAATACCTGAAGTGGAAGTCACACTTCCTTTCTTTAGATCCTCCAGATATACTTTGCAGTTTCTTTTCCAATGGTCGGTCTCACCGCAATGGAAACAGTTCCCTTCCTTTGCTATCCCTCCCTTTGGCTTCAGTGCATAAGACTTTGGCTTAGATTTAACAAAGACCTTCTTTGCTTTCTTATTGCCTTTAGCTTTGGCCTTTCCTTTGCCCTTATTCACAATAAGAACATTTGTGGCCTTAGTCTTCTTTGTATTTGCTTCATATGTTCTCAACATACCAAGCAATTGTGGTAGAGTCTTTTCCATGTCAGTCATACTGTAATTTAATACAAATTGACTGAAGCTCTCAGGCAACGATTGCAAGATCACATCGGTGGCCAACTCTTGGTCCAATGGAAAACCCAGCTTCTCCAGATTCTCAATGTACCCAATCATCTTGAGCACATGAGTTCCAACTAGGCTTCCCTCTACCATCCTGCACTGGAACAACGCTTTAGAGACGTCATACCTCTCTTGTCTAGCTTGCTGTTGGTACAATTGCTTTAAGTGTTCGATCATATCGAACGCCTCCATTTCCTCATGTTGCTTCTGAAGCTCAGAGTTCATGGTGGCAATCATAAGGCAACCAACATCAAGTGCGTCATTCTGATGCTTCTTGTAAGCATCCTTATCGGCTCTCGTAGCCGTCAGGGGAGGTTCCTCAACAGGTAAGGGTTCCTCTAGGACATATTGTTTCTTTTCTCTCTTGAGGACTATCCTCAGATTCCTATACCAGTCTAGGAAGTTTGTCCCATTTAATTTGTCCTTCTCAAGGACCGATCGCAGTGATAATGTGCTTGTTGTATTGTTAGTTGCCATGGATATCTACAATATAAATATGCAAAATAAGTTTATGATTTAGTCATTTAACATGGTCTTATATTAAATGATACTCCCACTATTTTGTTTAAAAATATCAACCCTCGAAACCTTTAGTGGGCCAAGATCCATATTTCGCCTAATCTTGAGTTAGCTTTGGCTAATCGCCCAAGACTCGGTTATTTAGGTAGACAACACTTTGTCAATTGCATCACATGTAATTCTTGGATAGTTGGACGAACAACGCTTTGTTTAATTCATCAAATGAATTATTATCCAACCCATGCCTCTAGGTTCCCAATCCTATTGAGATAACCTAGTTAAGTCGTACCCAATTTAAAGTATAACGGATATCACTTTTATCCTTTCGCGCCTTACTAAGATTGCCACGGTGCTTTGCTTTGGCAAACCCACACATGTACAATCGAAGTTTTTGACGAGTACTTTTAATTTTGGAAGGCATCTAAAACTTAATATTTTAGAGGGATTTATTGATCTCATGATTAGTTTGATAATTTGAAATATGTCCACTACATATAGGTGTATACATATCTACATATATGTGTAAAACAATTATCAATCTAAAACATAAGATAAATCATGCATCAAACATACATAATTAAACGTGATATGGTTATAGCCCCTACTAGCGATTTTCTCAAGCCAATGAGAAAATCCTAAGAGTCAACCTAAGGTAACTTCACAAGCACCTTCCTTTGGCTCCAATTTGTGAATGGCCTTCTCATCCCGGCACGATGCTCCATCTTCATTGATCACCATCAATAAATAAACTATACTATTTACAAGATATAGAATTCCTCGATTCACATTCGAGGGGAACATAAGGGAGGGATAACATTTAGAATAAAATAGAGAAGGCACGACTCGCAGGCCGTATTAGAAATTACAAACATTCACAAATCCTATCTAATAGGTCAAAAGGGCTATAACCATGCACCATGCTCAAACAACACATAAAACATGCTTTAACATTTAATTAATTAAATTCTAAACAATTTAAAATTTAATTCTAATTAAAACTGTAAAATATTTTTTTAAAAATTATCGTACGCTCGGGACATCACATGCCACGAACTTAAGCGACTAAACCATGAACCAAATCGGTCCGACCCATCTAACCACACGGCTGGACCATGCATGGGCCTAGGGTTCGAAACCCTAGCCCATGGCCGAGCCTTGAGCGAGCGGCGGTGGCGCTAGGGTTCCAAACCCTAGCCGCCGCGCACCACTTTGAGTTTTCATCGAGCCAACTTGTTCGAAACGCCGGAATTCTTGAGCCACGAATCATGGTCAGGTCATGCACGGTGGTGGCTCAACCATCTCGAGCCAAGGGTTCGAAAACCCTAGCTCTCATGTGGTGAAGCCACTTATCCATGCATGCTTGAACCATTATCGAGCCAAAGAGTTCAAAACTCATCCATGTCTCGAAACCTCCATGCACGAACATGAACCATAACGACTATGCCATCTCGAGCATAGGAGTGAAACCCCTAGCCCTCACGTGGCTAAGCCGTGGGTCAAGTGTACTAGGTGGTGGCCGAAACATTATTCAATAAATTTGATTATTCGCTTCGTGTATCGTATACATCAAAATCAATTATATCAAATATAATTTCATGATAATTTCACAAACTTAATATTAACATATCATATATGTTCATACAGTTTTAAATAGCATGCAATATTAATTCTAATATGATTAAAACAATTTAACCACATATAATCCGATATGAGCCTTGTACACGGCTCTGATACCACTGTAAGTAATCCATCATGCATAGGTACGCAACAGAATAAAATTTTTATGAATTACTAAACACCGGATCTATATATAGGGGTTCATATCGGATAAAGGATCAAAGGTCTCACCCTTGTAGCGTGTTTGAGCAGATTCCACGGAGCAGCACCACGTCCAACGCCTTCTTCGAGTCACAAGCAAAACTTATCAAGTTTTGCCTCAACGGTATCCACACGATCAAATCGGGTGAAGGGATAGTCTAAGAACAAGTTGCTAGACTCGTTCTTAGACCGGAACAAGAAGCACACTCGATTCACAATCGAATAATTGCCGGAAATCACACAAGAATACCCAACGACTATGAAGAAGCCGAGAGCAACCTTGTAGCGTGAAGGAGGCGGCCGTGTGCTTGTTTTGTGTAGGTTGGAGTGGTATTAAAATTGTCTCCTACAATTAATTATACCATGTTATTAAAAGGGCTTAATTAAGTTCAAGACTTTCTTAAAGTCTTATGGGCCCAAACCCTTAATTAAAACCTTTTAATCACTTAATTAAGACTCTTCTTAATTAATTAATTCATCCAATGAATTTAATTTCCCTTCTCGATTTAATCTTTTGTGCGACCCGATAGGATCTTGTAATGTTGGCAGTGACATAAAATCTCATTTTATGTTACAAGCAAAGAGCGGTGTCTAGCAACACATCAAGGCTACCCAAATTACAAGAATGTGAATGACTCGACATAACCTTTAGAACTTGTGATAATATTAACCATGTAACTTAATCCCTTTGTCCTTTGTGTTTAGATTGAACACGAGTCATGGAATAGTCATACTCGTATATTCAATCTTTATTTCTTGATCCCCAAGTAGAACTAGAATAAACGAATAAGCTCGATATCTCATATCGACTCATTCGAGCATGGCCATGCATTTTAGTTCTCACTTGATCAAGGGCCAAACACATCTCCTGTTATATAGGAGGGACAAATCCTATCTCGATCAGTCAACATCCCTCTACATAATTCGTAGTGTATCCAATAGTTGCCTTTATAGTTTACCCTGTTACGGGTAACGTTTGACAATATCAAGATACATAACTCTTTATGTTGGGATCTCTGATGATCACAAGTCGTAAGGATTACATACATTATTATCACTATGAGAATTGCTTATGACACTCATATAACTATCCATGTAGCATTCTCATGGTGGGTCTGTCTAGTACATCGTTCTCTAACATGTACCCATGTGTTGATTTGATATCTCATATCAATGAACAATTCATCAATCAACACATACTAGTCTCTACGTATTATCATTATCCCTATTCATGATAATACTTGACTAGGGACAATGTTTAAGAATAATACAATATTATTCTAAGGACATTAACATATATATTAATTCACATTGCACAGTTAATCGAATAATATATAATAATGAATTGCCATTTCATAAAATCATTAACGTTGTATGTCAAAACAATCATCTAATGACTTGTCTTAGGGCATATCCCAACAGTTTTGGTAAAGCATGTATAATTGGAGTTTTGATGTATTTTATCGAATGAATGTTATAAAATATCATGTAGGGATATTTTAATACATCATGCTAATTACCGGGACACAATTAATTCATTTAGCATGCTTCAACTACACATTTAACCACTACCACTCATTAAACCACACAACCCATACCCATTCTGCTGACTCAATCTTAACCCATACCCCCACTTGGCTCTCCCCTCACTCAACCCTCACCACTCAAACCTCACCCCTCCTTCCCCCATTTTTTCTTCCAGCTTGAGCTCCACAAAGAGAAGAGGAAGACTTGCTTCCACCTTGCTCATAACCTTGCAAAATGTTGGAGCAAAAAGGGGTGAGGAACCATATCTTGTTTTGGTTAATTTTTGGTTGAGTTTTGATATACATCATGGATTATGCATTGTGGTTGCATATATATTGGAGTGATAATTTTAATGCTTTGCCGCTAAATGTTGAAGCGAGTGTATTGCCGCATGTCACATTTGAAGCGAGGTGCATTAAAATAAACTCATGGTGATGTATATTGGGATATGGACTATACATTGTGTTGCAGGTATAGATGGAATGCTTGGTGAATATCACATGAGTCGTTGTTATGGATGAGTGATGATTTTAAATGCTTTGCCACTATCCCTTGACGCGATGATAGAATACTTGACGCTGTCATATCGTAGCGAGGAAAGAATATTTGCCGCCAAATGTTGAAGCGAGGGTATTGCCGCATGTCGCATTTGAGCAAGGTTATTCGATGCAGCTGATATGTCGAAGCGAGGGGTATTAGTGTCGCGGTCATGACAAGCGAGGTGCATTAAAATACACTACTATAACTAGACTAGGGATCCGCTATTCTATTGGCGATGGTTTATGCCGCCGAGTATTCGTAGAGATAGGTCATTCCGCTACATCTATGGCGATGGTTCATACCGCCGGGTATCTATATAGCAATGGTTCATTCTGCTATTCTATTGACGATGGTTTATGCCGTTGGGTATTCGTAGTGATGGGTCATTCCGCTACATCTATGGTGATGGTTCATACCGCCGGGTATCTATATAGCGATGGTTCATACCGCTATTCTATTGGCGATGGTTTATGCCGCCGGGTATTCATAGCGATGGTTTATTCCGCTATTCTATTGGCAATGGTTTATGCCGCCGGGTATTCATAGCAATGGTTCATTCCGCTATTCTATTGGCGATGGTTTATGCCGCCAGGTATTCATAGCGATGGGTCATTCCTCTACATCTATGGGGATGGTTCATACCGCCGGGTATCTATATAGCGATGGTGCATTCCGCTAATCCAATGGCGATGATTCATGCCACCGGATATCTATAACGACATTTTATACCCCTGACTCTATGGCGAGGGATCATGCCGCTGATTTCATAGCGATGGGTTCTACCGCTATCCACATAGCACGGGATTGTACCGCCCACGAGCTATGGATGTTGATTATGTACCACTATTGGATGACGGAGACAGGTATGCCGCTATTTTATTAGCGATGAGTTATGGTATATTGATGTTTAGTTATCATTATTGTGGATACCATGTATTAACATATACCGTCGTGTGTTTGCCGATGAGATTTTGGATGTCGTGTATCGACATATACCGTCACGTGTTTGACAATGAGATTTTGGATGTCATATGTTGACATAACCGTCACAGGATGACGATGACATAGCGGATGTTCTATGTAGACGTGTAGCGTCATTTTGATGAATGATACGTCTGGGCGTATGTATTTAGTCATATGGTTTGAGTGCCAATGGTGAGCACATGTAGTGTCTGGGTCACTAGTTGACGAGACCAAATGCCGAGCAGGTTGCTCGAAGAATTATTGGGTGCGCAGTACAGGAAGTGTACCACATCACCTTTTTGAGGTATATATTTTACGAGTAGTAGTGCCTGATAAGTGTGAATTTTACACTTATTTTGTTATGTTTTTGTATTGATTTTTCGTATTGATTCCTGGATGATTTTACGCTTTTGGTATATTTTTGTGTATTTCAGGAATCTAGGTCCAATGGCATAAAGTGGAGGAAATAAGCTAACAATGTTGAAAAAGGACCAAACCGAGTGAAGACGTGAGAAAATGGACTGAATTCTCGAAGTTATAAATTTTATACAGCTCGCGATCGATCGGCAACAACATCGTGATCAATCGCCGAGCTATAAAATGTATGCTGAACAGAATACATTGGCGATCAATCGGCAAGAACTCGCGATCGATTGCCAATATACAGTGAAGACTCGCGATCGATCGGCAGGGAACGAAGATCGATCGCGAAAATGTTAAATTTGGCTATCACGTCCAGTAGAGATTGAAGCGATCGGCGTGGGTTGAAGATCGGTCACCGCGAAGAGTTTTTGGAAACATAAAGACTTTCCATGTTTGGTACAAGGTGGACTCCTTCCTACTTGTTGTTACCCTATTTATCAAACCTAGGGACGAATTTTCAGGGGCGTTTGCACACATTCTCTGAAACCTAGCAGCCATTCCTCCATCAAAAGAACCATACGATAAATCATTGAAGAGCAAGAGCAACGCAAGGAACGAAAGAACGGAGCGAGGCACTGAGCGACATCCTCGTTATCTTAGTATTTCTGAACTTAATTAATTTATATATCAGATTTTGATGTTAAATTTGTTTAAAGACATGTTTTTGCATTATAATTTGATTATGGTTGTTGGCTAAAATATTTGTCAAGACATAGGGGATCCCATGTTTGAACCATTGAGTTAATTAACGGTTTTGATTTGATTTCTATGATCTTTGCGCATAATTTATGTTTTTAATTCTTGTAAAAGATTAGCTACCTTTTGCATGATATTGGTAATCGTAATTGAATTGACCATAGGAGATTACGATACGACGTAGTAAATTAGGCCGTGGGTTTTAGGTTGAGACGGACCAAGTAAAATCTAGCACACGTGTGATAGCAATAGATTTACCAAAATCGAAGGCTAGTAGTTTTCACGAAGCGTTTTTCAGTATTAATCATTCAATAAAGACACGGGAGTGGTTTATTGTAGATTAATGCTAGACTTGTTATAACCGGACCAAGGTATAACGAATGAAATAGGAAAACTCGTCACCCTAGAACATAGAACATTGAATCTTAATTAATAGACAACTTTTGGGGGATTACATGGGTGAACCGACGTCTTGATAATTCGTTTATAAATTCTCTTCAATTATCCATCACTGCTGTTTAGGTTAATTTTTGTGCTTAAGGCAATTTAGTTTGATAATCATTCCATAATCGTAGGTTAAATATAATAATTCTAATCGAACGTGGTAATTACTACTAGTCTCTGTGAGTACGACAATCCTTACTTTTAAACCCTTATACTAAAACTTGACACCGTGCACTTGCGGTATAGAATCGCTACACTGAGAAATAATTGTTTAAAATAAAAGCGATCAAGTTTTTGGCGCCGTTGCCGGGGACTAGTTTAAGTAATATCATAGGAGATTAGTTGACTATAATTTAGCCATAATTTTTTATTTTTACTTTTATTACGGTTTACACGATTTCACTACCGTTGTTCCTTCGTTGTGCTGAATTTTGCAGGAAGTTGTCTTTGTAGTGCATGCTACGAAGTGACAGACCTACACTAGAGCCAATTGACTTAGAGATTGAGCGAACTTGCAGAAGACTTCGGAAAGAAACTAGAGAGATGACCGAGAATAATCGAGGGAATGGTACTAGAAACAACGAAGAAGTGCCAATTACAAGATCGATGATGGACTATGCACAACCATCTTTTCAAGGCACCATGTCTAGCATCACTAGACCAAGGATTCAGGCTAATAACTTCGAGATCAAGCCTGCCATAATTCAGATGATTCAACATTATGTGCAATTCGGAGGATCGCATACTGATGATCCTAATGCTCATAACTCCAACTTTTAAGAGATATGCGACACGTTCAAGCACAATGGCGTCACTGACGACTCCATCAGGTTACGACTCTTTCCTTTTTCTTTAAATGATAAAGCTAAGAGTTGGTTAAATTCATTGCCTGCAGGATCGATCACTACTTGGGAGGCGATGGCTCAAGCCTTCCTATCAAAATACTTCCCCCCTTCCAAGACAGCTAAGATGCGCAATGATATCACAACATTCATGCAACATGATCCGGAGACACTGTACGAAGCTTGGGAGCGCTTCAAGGATCTACTTCGAAGATGCCCACATCACGGTCTTCCGATTTGGCTTCAGGTACAAACATTTAACAATGGCTTATTTTCTGCTAATAGATCCATGATTGATGCAGCAGCAGGAGGTATCATTATGAGAAAGTCACATGAGAAAGCTTACACACTCTTGGAAGAGATGGCATCCAACAATTACCAGTGGCATTCTGAGAGGAATGTGCCAAAGCGACCAATTGGGATGCATCAAGTGATCACGTTCGATTTATGTGGAGGCAACCATCCAAGCACGGAATGTCAGGTGAAAAACGTCTCCTACACTTAAATGAAATGGATGAGTTTAGAAACCAAGCTTATGAGAATGCCAAGATCTATAAAGACAAAACAAAAAATTGGCATGATGCTAAGCTCAGCCACCGTGATTTCAAAGAAGAAGATTTGGTCTTACTTTTTAACTCCAGATTGAGACTCTTTCCAGGTAAGTTGAAGTCTCGATGGCAAGGACCATTCACTATCACAAGGGTATTTCCATCCGGAGCGATCGTGATCAATGATCCAACAAAAGGCACCTTCACAGTCAATGGACAGTGGCTGAAGCACTATCATGTACATGATTTCAGTCCGCCTACTGTTGTCCATTTTGACTCTTAAATCGATTTGGTAATAAGTCCAGCTTGGGACTATAAATTAAGAACACCATGTTTTCTCCCTTTTTCTTCATTTTAATTTTTTAGTTAGAATTTGTTTTGTTTTAAATTTTGTTTCAAGGATTGACTCCGTGTGTAAATTTTGCGAAGTGGGTGGAGAAGAGCAAATCCCGAGAGAAAAAGTGTTGATCTAAAAAAAAAAAATTAAATTTTTTTTCGGGTAGTGTGTTTTGGCGATCGATTGCTATACCATCACGATCGATCGCCAAGTCCCGAGAAGAAAAACAATTTTTTTTTTACATTGACGATCGATCGGCAAGAACTCGCGATCGATCGCCCAATTCCAGAAAACTCTCGCGATCGATCGGCAAACATCCGCGATCGTGTAGGGTCTTCCTACCTTAACATCATCTTAAACACATATAATGGACTAAACATGCATTAATAACGTCTCAAGGTTCAGGTTGTAGTTTGATTTATTAAGATTACAGGCCAAAAATGAAATTTCAAAACTTAATTAATTACATTCTCAAAATGAATGTTAAAGCGATAGAATTATACTACTCCTAGAGTAGAGACTATCCAAAAATCTTGTATCCTAATTTCTTTCATGCTCCTCATAGCTCACTGTCTCAACCAGACCCTGAGCCTTCTGTCCAAAAGTGTACCTACAGGGACAACACATCGTGAGCATGCACATCTTTACTTGATCATCATAAAAGAAACATAACAGTAAATGCATGAAATCTTAGTTGAGTAAACTTGCTAGTTATTCGTTAACTTCTTCTTGTTGACCCTGATTCACATTCATGCATATGGGCATCTTACCCTATCGTATGGCATCTTACCATATCGTGAACATCGTATGGCATCTTACCATATGGGCATCTTACCATGTGGGCATCTTACCCTATCGTATGGCATCTTACCATATGGGCATCTTACCCCATCACATGACATCTTACCATATCACAAACATCGTATCATTAAATAAACCTCGTATAACATTATCATAAACTTACTTATCACAATCATCATCATAAACATCATCATCATAAACGTCATCATAACTTACTTATCACGATCATCATCATAAACATCATCATAAACTCACTTATCACAATCATCATCATAAACATCATCATAAACTTACTTATCACAATCATCATCATAAACATCATCATCATAAACATCATCATCATAAACATCATCATAACTTACTTATCACAATCATCATCATAAACATCATCATCATAAACATCATCATAACTTACTTATCATAAGCTTCATTATAAATATCTTATGTAGGAGTGTGGTTTACCGTCCGATGCTCGTACGTTTCTTACGTACCTTAATTCCCAAAAGTGGAGAAATCGGAGAGCTTTATCTCCTTGAGGTTGTGGGTACTTGGGATGGTTCTACATAACCATACAAATCAATATTAGAAGCTAAACAATAGCCAAATACCAAAAATTCATCAAAAATCATCATTTTCCATGTTTTACACAGTGGCGATCGATCGCTCCTTGAGGCGATCGATCGCCTCGCTCTTTTGCCTTGCGGCGATCGATCTCTTAATTTTAGGCGATCGATCGCCTGCTACGTGAAATGGCTACTCGCCATCGGCGATCGATCGCCTCATTTCAGGCGATCGATCGCCACCTGCTGGTGCACGATTTTTCGCCATTTTTGAGCATTTTCTATGCTCAATCCCATACCATTCAAACCCAAACTTTCCAACCACACTAACATCATCATAACTCGTTAAAACCCACATAAAACACTTCAAAAATCATACCCCAACCATAAATAACATACACCCAAACAAACCCATTTCAAAACCCTCCAAAACCATAACAAACTCAAATAAAACTTTACAAAAACATCAAGGAGGTATCCATACCTCTTGGGGACTCCAAATCTCCCAACAAATTCCACAAATCAAGATTTTGGAAGGATTCCTCTTCCTCTTTTAAGCCATGGACGAAAATGGAGGGGGTAAGGGTTTTGGGTTGTTGATTTGGGGATTTAGAGTATAAAGGGGAAAGTGAGTTAAAAGGTGGGGTAGTGGGGATTAGAAGGGTTTAATTAACTTTGCACCCCAATACTTAACATGATGTATAAAATACCCTAACATGGTATTTTAAAAGCATTTACAAAAATGCAACCAACTTCATTAAAGCCATACTTACCTCATAATTAAAATCAACACAATTAAATCATGTTAACACTTCATTTTCAACACATAACTTAATCATCGCAATAATTCATCATATAAACATAATTAATTTCCAGATTGCCATTAATTAATTTCGGGGCATCACAATACTCCCCTACTTATAAGATTTCGTCCTCGAAATCGCTTGCACTTACCCAAAAGAAACTAAACATAAATCATACCAGAAAATAGTTCCAGGTAGTGCTGCATCATATGCCGTTCCGTCTCCCACGTAGCCTCCTCGACACCCCGACGATCCCACTGAACTTTGACCATTGGTATAACTTTACTTCGTAATCTGCGATCCTCACGATCCAGAATTCTGACCGGTCGTTCAACGTAGGATACATCTGAATCCAACTGCACTTCAGTAGGCTGTAAAACATGAGACGGGTCTGGCTCATACTTCCGTAGCATAGAAATGTGGAAAACATCATGAATCCCAGATAAAGACGGCGGTAGAGCCAAACGGTAAGCCAATGTACCAATACGCTGCAACACCTCATACGGTCCGACATATCTCGGAGATAACTTTCCCCGCATACCAAAACGGACCACACCCCTGAAGGGTGAGATTTTCAAGAAAACATTGTCTCATACTTGGAATTCTAGCGGCCGTCGCCGCTTATTGGCATAGGCTGCTTGCCTATCTTGGGCCGCTTTCATCTTTAAACAAATCATCTTAATCTTTTCTTCCATGTCCTTAATCATATCCGGTCCTCCGACCGCTTTACTCGTCAAGTCCTCCCAATACAGCGGTGACCTACAGCGTCGACCATAAAGAGCTTCAAAAGGGGCCATTTGAATGCTCGCCTGATAGCTGTTATTATAGGAGAACTCCACCAATGGCACCGCATCCTGCCATGGAGTATCAAGCTCTAATACACAAGCCCTCAACATATCTTCGAGCGTCTGTATGGTACGCTCTGTCTGGCCATCTGTCTGAGGGTGATAAGCTGTACTCAGTCTCACTTCGGTGCCCAAAGCCGTCTGGAGACCCTCCCAGAAATGCGAAGTAAACCTTGGGTCTCTGTCAGACACAATCGAGACTGGAATCCCATGTAACCTCACCACATCCCGTATATACAATTGGGCCATCTTTAGGTATGTGAAAGTCATACAGTAGGGGATGAAATGAGCTACCTTCGTCAGCCTATCCACGATCACCCAGATCGCATCAAATCCTGAGGCCGTTCTTGGTAGGTGGGTCACGAAGTCCATAGATATGTTCTCCCACTTCCACTTAGGTACTTCCAAGCTCTTCAGCTCACCACCAGGCCTCTGTCTTTCTGCCTTTACTTGTTGGCAGATCAAACATCTTTTGACGAAAGTCACAACATCACGCTTCATGCGTCTCCACCAGAATTGACCGCATAGGTCCTTGTACATCTTCCTTCCTCCTGGGTGGATACTGAACCGACTACTGTGGGCTCACTCCAATATTCCTCTACGTAACTCTGGTGTATCTGGGACTACCCATCGGTTGCCCAGCCTCAAGGAATCGTCTTCTGCCATTCTGAACTTTGATGGTTGTCCTCGAAGTACTATAGATGACCATCTTTGAACCTCATCATCCGACCTCTGGGCTTTCCTGATAGCCTCAAAGATGTCTGGCTCAGCCAACAAGGTCGAAACTCGCACCGGCGACATGTCCACATCAAAATCATAGCCCAGATGGCAATAAGAAGTCATCATAGCTGATAAACACATAGCGTCCTCAGCAGTACTCTTCACCTTCCGACTTAAGGCGTCTGCTATCAAATTTGCTTTACCAGGATGATACTCAATCTCACAGTCATAATCCTTGAGTAGATCCATCCACCTTCTTTGCCTCATATTCAATTCAGCCTGAGTGAATATGAACTTCAGGCTCTTATGGTCCGTATAGATGGTAAACATCGTACCATAAAGGTAATGACGCCAAATCTTCAAGGCGAAGATGATAGCCACCAGCTCCAAGTCATGAACTGGGTATTTGGTCTCATGAGGCTTCAACTGCCTCGAAGCATAAGCCACCACGTGCTTATCTTGCATCAACACACAGCCCAAACCTTGTAGTGATGCATCCGTGTACAAGGCAAATCTATTATTCTCAGAAGGAATCACCAATATTGGCGCTGTCGTCAAACGACGCTTCAACTCTTGGAAGCTTTCCTCACAAGCTTCGGACCAATAGAACGGGACTCCTTTCTGAGTCAGCTGTGTCAATGGCTTAGCGATCTTAGAGAATCCCTCGACGAAACGTCGGTAATAACCCGCTAAACCAAGGAAGCTCCGTATCTCGGGCACAGAAGTGGGTGCAGCCCACTCCATAACAGCTTCAATCTTCCTGGGATCC
Source organism: Haberlea rhodopensis (assembly GCA_907163345.1). Classification (NCBI taxonomy): domain Eukaryota; kingdom Viridiplantae; phylum Streptophyta; class Magnoliopsida; order Lamiales; family Gesneriaceae; genus Haberlea; species Haberlea rhodopensis. The sequence continues at coordinate 328,204 of CAJQUN010000317.1, forward strand.
ACGGATATCCCACTGCTAGATATAACATGGCCCAAGAATACCACACTGTTCAACCAGAACTCGCACTTGCTGAGCTTTGCATATAACTGATGATCCCTAAGGATCTGGAGTACTGCCCTCAAGTGCTTCACGTGTTCTTCTTCAGTCCGGGAGTAGATGAGTATATCGCCAATGAAAACTATGACGAATTGATCCAAATATGGCTGGAACACCCTGTTCATCAAACTCATGAAAACAGGTGGGGCATTCGTCACCCCAAAAGGCATGACTAGGAATTCATAGTGCCCATACCTAGTCCTGCAGGCTGTCTTCTGGACATCTTCTTCCCTTACTCGAATCTGATGGTACCCCGACCTCAGATCGATCTTACTGTAAAGCCTAACCCTGCAACTAGTCAAATCATCGATCCTCGGGAGTGGATACTTGTTCTTCACTGTAGCTTTGTTCAGTTGTCTGTAATCGATGCACAGACGCATCGAACCATCTTTCTTCTTAACAAATAAAACTGGTGCACCCCAGGGCGATACGCTAGGGCGTATATAGCCCTTATCAAGGAGCTCTTGCAACTGAATCTTTAATTCCCTTAGCTCCGCTGGTGCCATCCTATAAGGGGCACGAGAAATGGCAGACGTCCCCGGTAACAACTCAATCCCAAACTCGACCTCTCTCGTCGGTGGGAATCCGGGAATCTCCTCCGGAAAGACATCAGGGAACTCCGCCACTACGGGCACATCCTCAACTTTTACTTCTTCTTTCTTTTCCGTAACATCAACGGCATATATGAGATATCATGTATGGCCTCGTTCCAACAACTGCGCCATCTTGATAGCAGATATCAACGGGATCTTAGAACGAGAACCATCCCCAAATAATGTCCACTGGACTCCCATATCAGATCTGAATCGGACAGTCCTCTGCCTGCAGTTCACAACTGCCTGATTTCTGTTTAGAACATCAATGCCTACAATGCAGTCAAAGTCTGACATCCCCAGAACAATCAAATCTGACCTTAGCTCGTTATCCTCAAAATAAATGAGGCCGTCATAGACAATCTGATCAGTAATCATACTTCTTCCAGCGGGGGTCGAGACTATAAGAGGCATGGGCGACGGAGAAGTGCATATGTGGTGCCTTTCCACAAAACTTGTTGACACGAAAGAGTGTGATGCACCTGTGTCGATCAATATAAAAGCAGGGTGCGTAAATAAAAGACACGTACCCGCTATAACCTCCTCCGGAGCTGCCGTAGCTTGCTCCCTCGTCAAGGCATAAACCTGCCCCTGAGGTGGCCCCATGGGCTGACCTCCAAACTGCCTCGGTACAAACGGCGGCCTGTGCTGTACTGCCCTGTCTGTAGACCTCCCCGCAGAGTTCGGTTGTCCTTCTCGGTTGGGACATTGCCGAGCAAAGTGGCCCTTGTTGCCACAAACATAGCATCCTACGCAGTCTTTTGTCAAATGTGGTTGCCCACAAGTAGAGCACATGACCTTCCCAAATCTGCCTCCCTGAGGCTGTCCTCTTCCTGACTGGGCGTCATCCCTACGGTTTTCTTTCCAACGATTGTCGGGCCTCTTACCACTAAACCTTGACGCCGATGTGTTTCCTCTTTGCTTGAACTGATCATCCCTCGGCCTCAAATTATCAGGAGTGGATTTCTGAGGGGGTGCTGGAGGTGGTACGGTATTAGGGTATGCACTAGTTCGGCTTGCTCAGCCCGTGAAAGTGCATCGTCAAAGCAAGTAGGGCCATAAGTGATCACCCTATCAAACAGTTCCGGCCTCAGACCCTTCATGAAATTCCTCATCTTTGCTTGCGTACTTGTGGCGATATGAGGCACATATCTGAGCAAGGAACAGTATTGGAGAGCATAATATGACACCGGCATGTTACCTTGCTTGAGGTTAGTGAATTCATCTTCCTTGGCCTGTCGTGCAGCAGCTGAGAAATAGCGGGTCAGAAACCGAGTTCTGAACAGCTTCCAAATAACTTCATGACCTTGAACCTCTTGCTCTACTACTGTGGTCTTCCACCACATCAGCGCCTTCTTGGCCAATTGGAACTCCGCTAGTCTGATCCAGGCTGTCTTAGCACAAGGAGCTGCCACAAATATTTGCTCTATTCTCTCCAACCACTCTTCTGCTTGTTCCCCCGTCTCAGTTCCTTCAAACGTCGGAGGTCGGTATGCAAGAAATTGAGTCAAGCTCAGTTCCCCAGGCAGCAACTGCTGTTCAGACGGTTCTTCGCCAAAAGCTGGCGGGGGTAGGGGATTCGTACGTCCTGCACTTGCATTGACACTCACTGCGTCACCCACTTCCACATTTGATGCCATACTGCAACACAAGGGTTAACAACAATACCCAAAAGCAGTTCATATAATACCTCGTTAGATAAACAAAACATGTTAGCACAACATCATATACTTCATATGCAACTTATGCACAAAACATGTTTAAAAGTAAGCACCTAGCTAACTTATTGCTAAGGCTACCCTTCACTCATTCCCGGGTTATCTAACCACTGCTCTGATACCACTAATGTAGGGTCTTCCTACTTTAACATCATCTTAAACACATATAATGGACTAAACATGCATTAATAACGTCTCAAGGTTCAGGTTGTAGTTTGAGTTATTAAGATTACAGGCCAAAAATTAAAATTCAAAACTTAATTAATTACATTCTCAAAATGAATGTTAAAGCGATAGAATTATACTACTCCTAGAGTAGAGACTATCCAAAAATCTTGTATCCTAATTTCTTTCATGCTCCTCATAGCTCAGTGTCTCAACCCGACCCTGAGCGTTCTGTCCAAAAGTGTACCTACAGGGACAATACATCGTGAGCATGCACATCTTTACTTGATCATCATAAAAGAAACATAACATTAATGCATGAAATCTTAGTTGAGTAAACTTGCTAGTTATTCGTTAACTTCTTCTTGTTGACCCTGATTCACATTCATGCATATGTGCATCTTACCCTATCGTATGGCATCTTACCATATCGTGAACATCGTATGGCATCTAACCATATGGGCATCTTACCATGTGGGCATCTTACCCTATCGTATGGCATCTTACCATATGGGCATCTTACCCCATCATATGGCATCTTACCATATCACAAACATCGTATCATTAAATAAACCTCGTATAACATTATCATAAACTTACTTATCACAATCATCATCATAAACATCATCATCATAAACATCATCATAACTTACTTATCACGATCATCATCATAAACATCATCATCATAAACATCATCATAAACTCACTTATCACAATCATCATCATAAACATCATCATCATAAACATCATCATAAACTTACTTATCACAATCATCATCATAAACATCATCATCATAAACATCATCATAACTTACTTATCACGATCATCATCATAAACATCATCATCATAAACATCATCATAAACTCACTTATCACAATCATCATCATAAACATCATCATCATAAACATCATCATAAACTTACTTATCACAATCATCATCATAAACATCATCATCATAAACATCATCATAACTTACTTATCACAATCACAATCATAAACATCATCATCATAAACATCATCATAACTTACTTATCATAAGCTTCATTATAAATATCGTATGTAGGAGTGTGGTTTACCGTCCGATGCTCGTACGTTTCTTACGTACCTTAATTCCCAAAAGTGGAGAAATCGGAGAGCTTTATCTCCTTGAGGTTGTGGGTACTTGGGATGGTTCTACATAACCATACAAATCAATATTAGAAGCTAAACAATAGCCAAATACCAAAAATTCATCAAAAATCATCATTTTCCATGTTTTACACAGTGGCGATCGATCGCTACTTGAGGCAATCGATCGCCTTGCTCTTTTGCCTTGCGGCGATCGATCGCTTAATTTTAGGCGATTGATCGCCTGCTACGTGAAATGGCTACTGGCTATCGGCGATCGATCGCCACCTGCTGGTGCGCGATTTTCGCCATTTTTGAGCATTTTCTAAGCTCAATCCCATACCATTCAAACCCAAACTTTCCAACCACACTAACATCATCATAACTTGTTAAAACCCACATAAAACACTTCAAAAATCATACCCCAACTGTAGGGTCTTCCTACCTTAACATCATATAATACACATATAATGGACTGAACATGCATTCATAACCTCTTAAGGGTTCCGGTTGTAGCTTGAGCTAAGAAGATTACAGGCCAAAATAAAATTTCCAAAAGCTACTTAATTACATTCTCGATAATGAATGTTAAAGCGATAGAATTATACTACTCCTAGAGTAGAGACTATCCAAAAATCCTGTATCCTAATTTCTTTCATGCTCCTCATAGCTCACTGTCTCAACCCGACCCTGAGCCTTCTGTCCAAAAGTGTACCTACAGGGGCAACACATCGTGAGCATGCACATCTTTACTTGATTATCATAAAAGAAACATAACAGTAAATGCATGAAATCTTAGTTAAGTAAACTTGCTAGTTATTCGTTAACTTCTTCTTGTTGACCCTGATTTACATTCGTACATAAGGACGTCTTACCCTGTTATATGGCGTCTTACCATATCATGAACATCGTATGGCATCTTGCCAGGTTGGCGTCTTACCCAATCATAGCATTGTATGGCATCTTACCACATCATGACATCGTATCATGATATAAACATCATCGTTACTTATCATAATCATCCTCATGGATATCGTATCCTCTTCACTCATCACAAACATCATCATCATAACTTACTTATCGTACTCATCATTCATCATAAACATCATCATCATAAACTTACTTATCATACTCATCATTCATCATAAACATCATCGTCATAAACTTACTTATCATACTCATCATTCATCCTAAACATCATCGTCATAAACTTACTTATGTACTTATATAATCATTGCATAATCATAGTATAGAAGTATGGTTTACCGTCCGATGCCCGTACGTTTCTTACGTACCTTAATTCCCAAAAGTGGAGAAATTGGAGAACTTTATCTCCTTGATGTCGTTGGCACCTGGGATGGTTCTACACGACCATACAAATCGATATTAGAAGCTAAACAATAGCCAAATACCAAAAATTCATCTAAAATCATCATTTTCCAACTTTTGAACAGTGGCGATCGATCGCTCAAAACATGGCGATCGATCGCCTGATTTTTCACTTCGCGGCGATCGATCGCTTAATATAAGGCGATCGATCGCCTGCTGCACAATTCGCTACTGGGCATTGGCGATCGACCGCGCCATTTGAGGCGATCGATCGCCCACCTTCATTTTTGCCCACTGCCTCTCGGCGATCGATCGCCTGCATTTGTAGCGATCGATCGCCACAACCAGTGGCCGCGATTTCACCATTTTTGTGTGCATTTTTCAAGCTCATCCTCATACTTTTCAAAACCAAACTTTCCTACAATAACAACAACATCATAACCCACTAAAACCCACATAAAACACTTCAAAAATCATACCCCAAACATGTATAACATATAGTCAAAACAAACCCACATAAAACACTTCAAAATCACCCCATTTCAAAACCAAACATCATAAAAGCTTTAGGAATGGTTCCATACCTCTTAGGGACTCCAAATCTTACAATAAATCTCACAAACAAAGGTTTTGTGAAGATTTCTTCTTCCTTCCTTGTTGAATCTCGAAAATGGAGGAGAGTGTAGGGTTTGAAAGTAATTTGGGGATTTAGAGGAAAAGGTAAAGTGGGGTAAAGTGTAGGAAAAAGGTGGGTGTAATGGGGGTTAAAAGGGGTTGAGTGATTTTAATTAACATTTGTACCCCAAACTTAACATGATGTATAAAACACCCTAACATGGTATTTTAAAAGCATTTACAAAAATGCAACAAACTTCCTATAAATTCACATCTTCCTCATAATTAATAATCAACACAATAAATCATGTTAACACCCCATACCCAACAATTAAATCAATTACCACATGATTCATCATATAAACATCATTAATGCCCAATTTGCATATAATTAATTTCGGGGCATCACACCAACCATAAATAACATACACCCAAACAAACCCATTTCAAAACCCTCCAAAACCATAACAAACTCAAATAAAACTTTACAAAAACATCAAGGAGGTATCCATACCTCTTGGGGACTCCAAATCCCCCAACAAATTCCACAAATCAAGATTTTGGAAGGATTCCTCTTCCTCTTTTAAGCCATGGACGAAAATGGAGGGGGTAAGGGTTTTGGGTTGTTGATTTGGGGATTTAGAGTATAAAGGGGAAAGTGAGTTAAAAGGTGGGGTAGTGGGGATTATAAGGGTTTAATTAAATTTGCACCCCAATACTTAACATGATGTATAAAATACCCTAACATGGTATTTTAAAAGCATTTACAAAAATGCAACCAACTTCATTAAAGCCATACTTACCTCATAATTAAAATCAACACAATTACATCATGTTAACACTTCATTTTCCACACATAACTTAATCATCGCAATAATTCATCATATAAACATAATTAATGTCCAGATTGCTATTAATTAATTTCGGGGCATCACAGATCGATCGTGAGGTCATAAATTTTGTTTTTTTAATATCAGATTCAACATTTTTCACATATTACACACACTAAAAAAATGAACCCTCCCCCAAATTCCCCAATTTCCTCAACTCTTTCCCAATCCATCTTCAATCCTTCATTTTTCTTCAAAATTTTCGAAAGATATCTTCAATTCTAACATCAAGCCTCAATCTTTCACAGGAATTAGCAAGGGAAAAGGAGTTTTGAGCACCCTCCAATCCAATTTCAAGCTATGGAAATCTAAGGACTATCAAGTAACAAATTTTCGAACTTTGTTGAGGTATTTTAGCTTTGCTATACCTGGTCCATTAATTGATTGTCAATTAACTGTTGGGGTGTGAAAAAAATTAAGTTTTTGAATTGTGAATCGGTGAAGTTGGAATTGTTTGGTCTTGATAAGTTTGGGGGAGAATTGAAGAGCTTCCTAGTGATTATTGTGTGGTTGGGTTAGTAGCTTAACTTGGATTGTTGGTTGGTAGTGGTGTTGGTAACTTTGATTTTAGAGATGGCACCGAAGCGCAAGCAAAAGCAGGCAGTTCCCGCTCCTCAGGAGTTTGACTCCTACAAGTCCATAAATAATGAAGCTGCAAAGTTTTATGCGGTATACCGGAAGAAGAATCTGATACGGGAACGGGGAATGGATGATGAATACTTAAAAATGTACACTTATTAATGTTGAAAGTATCATTTTACATTCTAAGTTTCATTAAATTCCCTAGTTTGCATCAATTTAATACCTTTTGTAGTTAAGTTTGATTGTTGTATTATAGTATTAATAAGTTGTTTTTACAGGTTCGATAAAAAAATCATAACTCGAGTTTGAAAACTTGGATTGAGGTGCTTCTTGAACCTATATAAAGCTAAGCTCAATACCTACAACATTGGAGAATACATGGAAGTGAAATTGATTTTACAATTGGGAGAAACAATTACAACAAAGAAAGGATGCAACAAAGAAAATCTGTTTGGCTATACCTACGTATTTGGACCGTATCTCATTGAATACTTGGTCAAATGAAAAACTTTATTATACAAAAGTTTACGTAAACAACCTGGTCTACAACTTGGAGTCTTTGGCCGAAGTCAGATTCGGAGTGTAAGGTTGTCAAAATGGGGCAGCAAGACAGATGGATACATGATTGATAAAAGTCAAGAGTGGTTGCTATTCTTTGAATAAAATATTATCCCACCTTGTAATTTTCTTCCCTCATTTTGCCTATAATAGAGATGGGTATTGATGCATTGTGATATCCCTCATTCTAAGAAATAAAACTTTGTTTCATAATTTTTCTCTCTTTATTCTCTTTTCCTCCACTTAAGAAAATATTTTCTTATGTTTAGTTTATATTCCAAGTTCTTCAATTCCATCATGAAGAACTAATTTCTACAAGTTGAGATGAAAAGGTGAAGCTCTTGGTATGGTAATAAAGTTAATAAAAAAAATATAAATCCATGTTTATATTATATACTTTGTGTTATATTTATATTCTTGTTTAATTGTTGTTACACCCTACTTATAAGTGGAGGTTTTAATTTATTATTATCTTTAGCATATTAAATTCTTGGTACCATATATCGACTTTGCACGATTACGTCGGCAGTTCTATTGTGGAAACCTTGATTTATTATTGATTATTAGATATGATAAATGAAACACCATTTGAAAGTGGGAGTTTTACATTATTGTTGTTTATTTATTCCATTTCTAGTACCACTTAAATGTTAGCTAGGTGTTAACCAGCCGTTTAATGTGGTTACCATATTATTGTGTTATATATGTTTTATGTTACTTTATACACCACTTATATGTGGAAGTTTTGATTTATTGTTGCTTATTTATTTATAATCTATAATGCTTGGTACCACTTAAATGTTTGCTAGGTGTTTACCAGCCGTTTAAAGTGGTTACCTTGATTTGTTGTTTACATAATAATAGCACAATAAATACTTAACAATATTTATAAGTTGGTGTATATAATATAAGTGATATAATAATAAGTATATTGGAACCGTTTATGGATTCCAATAATATTAATAAACATTAACTTTATTAAAAATACCAAGAGTGGATCCTTTAATCTCAACCACTTTTATCAAATTTGAATATTGCAATTTCTACAAATAAACCACACATTCAACCATCTTCTAAATTTCTTCACTTACATAAATTTATGGATATGTGACTTACTTTATCTTCCCTGAGGATACGATACTCGGACTTCTGTTTTATACTACTTGCAGACAACCTGCACTTGGGTGCGCAACATTAAAGTTGTGGCAAGTTTTTGGCGCCGTTGCCGGGGAAGTATAACTTAAATTCACGTCTATAAATTTTTCTTTTTAAACTTTTGTCATTTGTAGTAATTATTTTTCTGTCTTAACATTTGCATGAGTGTTTGGACACGATCATCTAGTGGCAGACTTATTCGTAAAAACCAACCATTTTCACAAAACATGGAAGAACCTATCAACCAAATGGAAGACACACAAGACAATCAACAGAATCTTGATCAAAGAAGAACACTGAGAGATCACATGAACCCAACAAGAACAAGTGCACCATCATGTCTAGTATTTCCCACCGATGCATCCCATTTCAATTTTAAGCCTGGCTATTATCCAACTCTTGCCTAACTTCCATGGCTTAGACTCTGAAAATCCTTATCTTCATCTCCGAGAATTCGAAGAAGTTTGCAATACTTATAATGAATCAAATTGTAGCATGAACACCATCAGGCTCAAGCTTTTTCCTTTTTCTTTAAAAGATAAAGCTAAAACATGGCTACAAAATCTTAGGTCAGGATCAGTTCGAACATGGGATGAGATGCAACAACAATTTTTGAAAAAATTCTTCCCGTCTCACAGGACAAATTCTTTCAAAATACAAATTATCACTTTTACTCAAAAACAAGGGGAAACTTTTTACCAATGTTGGGATAGGTACAAAGAGTTGCTTAATACTTGTCCACACCATGGTTTTGAGACATGGAGACTAGTTTCTCAATTTTATGAAGGCTTAACACCAAAAGATAGGCAAATGGTTGAGTTAATGTGTAATGGAACATTTGAAGATAAAGATCCAAACGAAGCAATTGAATATCTAGAAGCAGTCGCTGAGAATGCTCAAAATTGGGACACTGTAGGCACAATCGAGTCAGCAGTCAAAATTCAAGCTCCCACATCTGGTGGAGGCAAGTACAATCTTACAGATGAACGTGATATTCAAGCCAGGTTTGCATCTTTATCCAGGAAAGTCGAAGCACTAGAGTTGAAAAAGAATGGTCAAATAAAATCTGTCCAGGAAATTGTGTGTCATATTTGTGAAACAGGTGATCATTCTACTAAAGATTGTCCAACATTGCCTTCCTTCAAAGAATGTCTCCACGAACAAGCCAATGTTTTGAACACCTTCAAGAGGCCAAACTATGATCCATATTCCCATACCTACAATCCAGGTTGGAGAAATCACCCAAATCTTAGTTGGAGGAATGATAACACCGCACAACCTTCACAACCATATTTTCAAAATCAACAAAATCTTCAAGGTTATGCACCCTATGTTGCCCCACCTAAAAGGAATTTTGAAGAAACATTGCATGCATTCATTGCAAAACAAGAGTCTATCAATACACAAACTGTCCAAACCATGACAGATTTGAAAGATACTCTTGCAAAATTTGCATCCGCATTAAACATTCATGAAAAGGGTAAATTTCCTTCACAGCCACAGCCTAATCCGAGAGATCAACAAATTGGAACTTCTGGACACCAACCAACAGATCAAGTCAAATCAGTTATTACTCTTCGCAGTGGTAAAGTTGTTGAAAAGCCCATTCTTTGTGAAGATAATGGTAAGTCACCTTCAACGGACAAGGAAGATATTGAAACCATACCATATGAAGAAGAGGTTCAAACCAAAGTGGTGCCACCATTCCCTCATGCATTAAAAAATTCAAAAAAAGTAAATATGAATTCTGATATTTATGAGATTTTCAAGCAGGTAAAAGTCAACATTCCTTTATTAGATGCGATAAAACAGGTACCATCTTATGCCAAATTTTTGAAAGACTTGTGCACTGTCAAAAGAAAACTGAATGTGAAAAAGAAAGCCTTTTTAGCAGAACAAGTAAGTGCTATCATTTAAAATAATAATACTTTGAAATACAAAGACCCTGGTTGTCCTACAATTTCATGTATTATTGGTGAACAAAAAATCAAAAAAGCCTTACTTGATCTTGGAGCTAGTGTCAATTTACTTCCATATTCAGTTTATCAAGAACTTAATCTGGGCGAGTTAAAACCTACTTCTGTAACACTTTTGCTAGCTGACAGATCAGTGAAAATACCAAGAGGAATGGTAGAGGATGTCTTGGTCCAAGTTGATAAATTCATATATCCTGTGGATTTTATTGTTTTGGATACACAACCTGTTGAAGCATGTAATGCAATTCCTGTTATTTTGGGACGCCCATTTTTAGCAACTTCTAATGCTTTAATAAATTGCAGGAATGGAATAATGAAACTGTCTTTTGGAAACATGACGTTGGAGCTTAACGTATTCAATTTATGTAAACAACCATATCAAAATGAAGAGGACAATGAAGATGAAAGTATAATTGACTCTGTTGTGGAAGAAAAGATTGAAGAAGGGAGTATTTGTGACCAATTAGATGCTTGTTTAATTAATACCGTGGAAGAAAATTTTGATATGTTAAACAATTCTCCTTCTTTTTCAGGATTGGAAAACATATCCACTTTTGAAGAAATTGAACAAGTGGAAAGCAACAACAAAGATGAACCACCAACTTTGGAATTAAAACCATTGCCAGAAGAATTGAAATACGCGTTTCTTGGAGAGGACCAAACCTACCCTGTGGTAATTTCCTCAAATCTAACAAGTGATGAAGAAGGTAAATTAATTGAAGTGCTTAAAAGACACAAAAATGCAATCGGTTGGACTTTAAAAGATATAAAAGGCATTAATCCATTAATATGCACACATAGGATTCATTTGGAAGAAAATGCAAAGACATCTAGGCAATCTCAAAGAAGACTAAACCCACATATGAAAGAAGTTGTTAAAACCGAGGTTCTCAAATTACTTGATGTTGGAGTTATCTATTTCTGATAGTGTGTGGGTAAGCCCAACACAAGTAGTTCCAAAAAAATCAGGCATCACTGTGATAAAAAATGATAAAGAATAATTGCTACCAAGTCGAGTCCCCTCTAGTTGGCGTATGTGTATTGATTACAGAAAATTGAACGATGCCACTAGAAAAGATCATTTTCCTTTACCATTTTTAGATCAAATCCTGGAAAGAGTAGCAGGACATCCCTACTACTGCTTTCTTGATGGATATTCAGGTTATTATCAAATTCCCATTGCCCTCGAAGACCAAGAAAAGACCACATTCACATGTCCTTTTGGAACATTTGCATTTAGAAGGATGCCATTCGGATTATGTAATGCTCCAGCAACCTTTCAAAGATGTATGCTAAGCATTTTTAGTGACATGGTTGAAAATTGTTTAGAAGTTTTCATGGATGATTTGACTGTGTTTGGAAATTCATTCGATAATTGTCTTGAAAATTTAGAAAAAGTTTTAAAAAGATGTGAAGAAAAGGGTCTTATTTTAAATTGGGAAAAATGTCATTACATGGTTACTTCTGGAATTGTGTTGGGTCATGTAGTATCGTCTGATGGTATTACAGTCGACAAAGCAAAAATGGATGTCATTGCTAAACTACCCCCGCCAAAAACAGTTAAGGAAGTTCGCTCATTTCTGGGACATGCTGGATTTTATAGGAGGTTCATTAAGGATTTTAGTTTAATATCTAAACCTATTTGTAACCTCTTAACAAAAGACACTACATTTGAGTGGACTCGGAAATGCCAAGACGCTTTTGGTAAGATCATCGGTCATTTAACTTCAGCCCCTATCATTCAACCTCCCGATTGGTCTTTACCTTTCGAAGTAATGTGTGATGCAAGTGACTATGCAGTTGGCGCTGTGTTAGGTCAAAGAAGAGACGGTAAACCATATGTGATTTATTATGCAAGTAGAACTTTAAACAGTGCTCAAATGAATTATTCCACAACTGAAAAAGAACTACTTGCTGTAATATTTGCTTTGGATAAATTCCGTTCTTATTTAATTGGAGCAACAACTGTTATTTTTACTGATCACTCTGCTGTGAGATATTTGTTAACCAAACAGGATGCCAAGCCAAGATTGATAAGGTGGATTTTGTTGCTTCAAGAATTTGATATTGTTATCAGGGACAAAAAGGGAAAAGAGAACGTGGTAGCTGATCACTTGTCAAGACTTGTAACATGACCATCTTGTGAAATCAAACCCATTAATGATAATTTTCCAGATGAACAATTATTTTCTGTTACTGCTATACCTTGGTTTGCTAACATAGTTAATTTTCTTGTAACAGGGAAAATGCCATCCCATTGGAATTTTCAAGATAAAAGGAAATTTATGAAAGAGGTACAAAACTTTTATTGGGATGATCCATAACTGTTCAATTATTGTCAAGATCAAATTTTTTGGCGTTGCATACCAGACAATGAGGTAAGTAGTGTCATTAAATTTTGTCATTCAGGGGCATGTGGGGGGCATTTTTCTTCAAAGAAAACAGCTGCAAAAATCTTACAATGTGGATTTTATTGGCCTACTTTATTCAAGGATGTACATTCATTATGCAAAGCGTGTGAGAATTGTCAAAAGTTGGGTGCAATTTCGAAAAGAAACATGATGCCTTTAAATCCTATAATTGAGATTAAAATCTTTGACTGTTGGGGAATTGATTTTATGGGCCCTTTTCCACCATCTTTTGGATTCTTATACATTTTAGTTGCAGTTGATTATGTTTCAAAATGGATAGAGGTGATTCCATGTCGAACAAATGATCACAAAATAGTCTTAAAATTTTTAAAAGAAAACATTTTCAGCAGATTTGGAATCCCTCGAGCCATGATAAGTGATGGGGGAACTCACTTTGTGAATAAACCATTTATTTCTTTAATGAAAAAATATGGAATTACACACAAAGTTGCTACCCCTTATCATCCTCAGACAAATTGACAAGTGGAACTAGCTAATAGGGAGATCAAACAAATTTTGGAAAAAACAGTTAATTCAAACCGTAAAGATTGGTCAGTACGTCTTAATGATGCACTTTGGGCATATCGGACTGCTTTTAAAACTTCATTAGGTATGTCTCCCTACAGGCTAGTATATGGGAAGCATTGTCATTTGCCTGTGGAACTTGAACATAAAGCTTATTGGGCAATTAAAACTCTAAATTCAAACATGAATGATGGGAGTAAATTACGGAAACTGCAACTTAATGAACTTGATGAACTAAGAAATGATGCATATGAGAATTCGAAGATTTATAAAGCAAAAATCAAATCTTTTCATGACAAAACAATTTTTATAAAATCTTTTGAGATTGGTCAAAAAGTTTTGCTTTATAATTCTCGACTTCACATATTTCCTGGAAAATTACGTTCGAGGTGGACAGGCCCATTTGTTGTAAAACAAGTGTATCCCTATGGAGCTCTTGACATTGAAGATCCCAAAACAGGTAATGTTTTTAAAGTTAACGGTCAAAGACTCAAGCCATTTTGGAAAATGAAATTTTTAAAGAGGATGTTATATTACTCTCCGAGCCTTAATTTGTTTATAATTTTATTGTTTTGTTTGTACAGGTTTTCTTATTTTGTTTCCCCGGTTAAATGGCGGATAACGGTACTCCGTGGCTATTTTAGTCGGTTAAATCAGTTTCCCACAATAGCTGATAAAAAAAAAATGGATGAAATTTTAGCAAAACTTTGTAAATATTTTCCTTCTGTTCCAAATAATATTTTAAGCAAGATTTACCAAAGCAGGTGTGAAAGATTGAGGATGCTTATGCACAAAGGAGTTCCAGAAGATATTCGATTTATGATTGAAGCAAAGGTTCGTTTGGGGGGAGAAACGCCAGGATCATTATTTGTTCGGTATATGTCTGGGTTAGGTAAGAGTTCTTACGCAAAGAAACGGAGGGCCAAAAAGTTAGATGTTTGTCATAAGTGTGCAAGATGGACTTGTGATAAACGATGCAGATCTTTGGGGTGTGTTTCCACTAACAGAGAGGACAAAATTGATTTCATCAAGAATGGGCTGAGTAAAGAGTCTTTAGATGACCTCTTATTGACTCTTGAGACGCATTCTAGTGGATACGTTCACATTGAACTTCAACGTTTATGGAAACTATTTCAAGACGAGCGTCAGCGTATTAGTCCCAGGAATCTGACTAAAAAAGACCCTGTTTGCCAATTTATAAGAAAATTGGATGGGAAGCTTATCCTCGACTCATAGAAGGCGTTGAAGCCGTTTCTGGGCGTAAAACCAGAGGAAACTTGTGAGCCACAATCACAACACTGTACATACTCATGCATGTTTTTAATTTTTATTATCATTGCATTCTGTCTACAGCTGGACCCATATTTTTTTGTCATCTTCCACCCCCTATAAGAATCACGCAACTTTCTCATCTTTCTTGTAGAAAAAAAAAAACAAACAAAACAGAAAAAGAAAATGGTAGGATCCTCTACACAAGTTATTAGAAATATTTGTGTATTTTGTGGGTCTAGTCTTGGAAAAAATGAAATATTTGTTGAACAAGAAAAGAATCTTGGGAAGTTGTTAGCCGAGAGAAATATACATTTGGTTTATGAGGGAGGCAATATTGGGTTAATGGGATGTGTTTCAACTGCTGCTCATATGGGAGAAAGTCAGGTTTTGGGTATTATTCCTGAAGCTTTAGCTGAAGGAAACATTACTGGTGTCACAATTGGGGAAGAATTAAAAGTTTCGTCCTTGTATGACCAAATTTCAAAAATGATTGATAATTCTGATGCTTTTGTTGCATTACTAGGTGGTTTCGGTACTTTGGAAGAAATTTTTCACACTGTTTCATGGGCACAACTCAATATCCATAATAAACCTGTCGGTCTGTTGAATATTGATAATTATTTTGACAGTTTGTTGACATTTCTTGATAATGCTGTAGACCAGAATTTTATTTCAGAAAATTCACGACGGATGCTTATCTCTGCGTCAAATGCTGACCAGCTGCTCGATAGTTTGCAAGCTTTCATTCATGAACCTGGTCCGGTTATATCACAAATCAATTGGTCACTATCAAGCAGTAAGAAAAGGAAGTTGGATCCTTGATTCAATAATGAAGTTATGGTTAGTGTGTTTTTAATTTTGTTCTTCATTTCAATAAAGACAATCTCAGGTGATATCTTCTTTACCTTACACTCGTTATATATTATTGTTTCGACATTAGGGGCAATGTCATGTTCTGGTTGGGGGGTGTGTCACTAATAATTTCATAAAAAAAAAAATCATAATAAAAAAAAAAACCAAAAAAAAAAATAAAATAAAATAAAATAAAAATCTTGTTTATTGTGAAATTCCTGGTAATTTTGTTGAATTATCTTACATTATATGTTTGAAAAGTTTATATCAGAAAATTGTATTAATCTATCCAGGTTTTTAAAAAATTTAGTTGATTAAAGTCATTGTTTTTTTTCTGTATCTTGATCACTATAAAAATATAACCTTGGAAATAGCTTTGAGAAATTAAGGCTTTTTTTAAAAAATAATTCAGGAAAAAAAAAAATTCACAAATACATCGAATTCAATTCGATTGCAAATATATCTTAAACCGCCCTCGGGGAGGGCGGCTACTTAGTAAACGAGTAGCCGCCCTCGCCGAGGGCGGCCACTCTCTCAGTTAGTAGCCGCCCTCAGCGAGGGCGGCTACTTACTTGTTAGTAGCCGCCTTCGCTGAAGGCGGCTACTCCCCTTGTTAGTAGCCGCCTTCAGCGAAGGCGGCTGCTCCCTTAATTAGTAGCCGCCCTCGGCGAGGGCGGCTACTCGTTGGTTAGGAGCCGCCGCCTATAGAGGCGGCTCCTAACTTGACCCGGGTTTACCGCTTATCGCGTGCTCTTTATGTCTATTCGTACTGTTTGTCCGTTGTCGCGTGCTTCTTTATGTTTCGTCGTAGCATATATAGTCAACTTATATGTCACTTCATATCAATCATATTATATATAATATAAAATATTTGTAAATATTATACCCGTGAACTTTAACTTTTACGAAAATTGATATCTGAAAATGTGTATAAATAACATGAAGATAAAATATTTTCGACACCAGAATCCTTCAACAAATTTGCTCTTTCAATATTTTCGGTACATCAAAAGTTTTAATCAAAATATTTCTTAGTTGTTCAAAATGGATTCGATTTCCGTACTGCTATATTTTGGTGGTAATATTATTATTGGAAACGGATCGGTTGAATATAGCATTCCACCAGTTAGACCGATTAGAATTTCACGTTCTATTATTTTATTTGATTTGATTCAAGTAGCACATAGAAAGTTAAACATCGACCCAACGATGTTTAATATCAAATTGTCAACCAAATATTCATTCATGGAGAAATCGTCTTGGAATGAAATATCAATCAATATTGTAGATGATGATGTTCAACAATTTATAATGGAATGTCCCAATATGCAGATGTTGCATTTGTACGTCGATTTAGAGGCAAGTAATCATGATTTTGGTCTTGAAGGGCCAGAATCAACTCTTCCATATGTCACTGAAGGATTGAGCAATATGGTGGTCCATGATCAACCTTCTACTTCGAGCGCTCGAGATGTTGAGCAACAACAAAATTATCCTTATTTCGAGCAAAGAAGTGGACCTTGGGATCAATATATAACCGGCTCTTCTGAAGAAAATCCTATATATTGGCCAAACACAGCAGACGTTTGGGGATTACGAGAAGAAATTACACCAATTCATAATGTATTTGATCCTGATGTTGGTGGTTCGGAGCATACAATTATGTTGGCAGCAACTGACGCACCAGCCACACATGACGTACACGGAGATAGTCATCGAGATGTTTACATGAGTGATAGTGAACCCGATAATTCATCGAGTGATTCTGGAGAACACGGTACTGAGGCTTATGAGATGAATGATGAAGACGATGTTAATGTCCATGCATGTCCCGGTGAAGAGACAACATCCCGCGAACCCCCTTATGGTCCGAGACATATGCAAGATGCACCATTTTTGTCAAGCACGATTGAAATGCCACCATTTTTTAATGCGGTCAACGAAGAGCAGGTTCCTGATTCGATTGATGTACCTTCTGGATCGCGAACTCGATATTACAACCCGGAGGTCGGAGAGCTGTCCTTGAACATGATTTTCAAGGATAAGAAAGATCTGATTGCATCTGTGAAAGATTATTCTGTTAGAGTTGTTAGGCGTGAGTATTGTGTTGTGGACAGCACACGTACTCTGTGGAAATTACGGTGCAAAAAGACTTCTCCTACCGTAAGGTGTAGATGGGGTCTTCGAGCGTCTTTGAAGCCCAAAATGGGTTTTTGGAAATTAACGAAGTATGGTGGTCCTCACACATGTATCTCGAGTAATGTTGGGATAGACCACCACAACTTGGACAGTAATATGGTGGCAAATACATTGTTAGGGATTGTACGATGTGATCCTTCGTACGAGATTAAGTATGTACGGGAGAATGTTAAAGATAAATATGGCTATGATATCTCGTATACGAAGGCATGGAGAAGTTTGCAACGTGCGGTGGAAAATGTTTACGGTACATGGGAGAGCTCAGTGCGTCTACTTCCGAAATACATGGGTGCCTTGTCAAAGTATAATACTGGAACAATTGTGGAGTGGAGGCATTTAAGATCTAACAATCGAGCGGTGAATACATTGAATTATGTATTTTGGGCTTTCAAGCCATGCATAGATGGGTTTCAACACTGTCGCAGAATCATTAGTGTTGATGGTACTCATTTGTACACAAAGTATAAGCATAAAATGTTGATCGCCGTCACTCTGGATGCCAACAATCAGATATTACCATTAGCGTTCGGGATTGTTGATGAAGAAACATACGACTCATGGAAATGGTTCTTGGAGAATATCGGCCGACATGTTATACGTGCTGCAACAGGTGTATGTCTTATTTCAGATAGGCATAAGGGAATTGTGCGCGCAGTTGAGGATCTACCACTTTTTCAACCTCCAAATGGCGTGCACCGTTTTTGTCTACGACA
The DNA here is from genome assembly GCA_907163345.1 of Haberlea rhodopensis. Classification (NCBI taxonomy): domain Eukaryota; kingdom Viridiplantae; phylum Streptophyta; class Magnoliopsida; order Lamiales; family Gesneriaceae; genus Haberlea; species Haberlea rhodopensis. Next base: position 346,959 of record CAJQUN010000317.1, read on the forward strand.
TGTGTGCTCCAATTTTAATGCAAAGTTTAAAAATATCCATTTGAAAGATCTATGCTGGGAAGCAGGCACACAACATCAGAATTGTAAGTTTGATGCCATAATGGAGGCAATCAAAAACAAAAATATTCTGGCATATAGATATTTGGCAAGAATTTCAAAAGAAAAATGGACTTTAGCCCACGATGGGGGTTGGCGTCGTGGGGTAATGACTACCAACATGTCAGAATGCTTAAATGGTGTGTTGAAGGGTGCTCGAATACTACCTATTTCCGCGATAGTACAATTGACCCTTCAAAGGTGCGTTCAATACTTTATTCAACGTGTCACGAAAACTCAACGTATGATTCACAACAATCAGCCCTGGCCCGATTATGCATATCAAAAATATGAACAATGGTCAAGAAAATCCGTTGAGCATCGTGTTACCCGATATGATGTACGTGATCAAACTGCTTCGGTTGCGACCGGTGGAAGACCAGGTCGGGGGCAACATGTTCAAGTTGTCAGAATATCAACAAATGAGTGTTCCTGTGGTAAATGGACGATTTTTGGAATTCCATGTTCCCATGCTATTTGTACTGCCAAATATCATTCCTTGGATCCTACCACACTTATTCAACCATGGTATAGCATGTCGCAATACTCATCAACCTACATGGGCAAATTTAGTCCTCTTGCAGACATTCGATACTGGGATCCACCCACGTTTGAATTGAACCACAACCCTGTAAGACGTGAAAGAAGAAGGGCCGGTAGAAATAGAACGAGCCGTTTGAGAAACGAGATGGATAGACCTGTTATTAGGGAGAGACAATCCAAAATGTGGAGAGGTCAAATTAATTATATTTTTTTGTTATGCGAAATTTTATTTGTGACAATTAAAATTGTATTTGTGACTATTATTAATATAGATATACATATATATTATATATACATATTATTATTATTATTATTTCATAATAATTTTAATTATTATATATGTATATATATAATTAACGTTATTATTTATATATAATAATAATAATAATTATTATTATTATATATATATATATGATATGATATTATATTATGATTATTATATTATATACAGATTATATATATATTATTATATTTTCGTTATTGATATTAATTTTATTTTATTATTTTATTATTAATATATATATATATATACTATTATTATTATTATTATAAAGTTAAAGGTATTTTAGTCATTTCATCCATCAAACCAAATGGTACCTTAATATATAGAGTTAAACGATTACAAATGTTAGACATAATATCAATATACAAAATAATACCACTACAGTTGGCCACCGGTTCCACAATGACGTTGCCTACGATTTCGTTGTCCTCTACGTGGACCAGTATTACTAGGAGTATTTTGTTGTGTTTCATCAGAATAACTCGGAAACTGGATAGGTGTTGGAATGTTTCTCGCTGGTTGCACCTCCTCCAAATTTCTCTGGTATTCAAAACCCATTAGAGATGTATAATTTTGAGCCTCTGGGGGTTGTGGAGTATAATAACCTGCACTATCGAAATCAGTAGAGGGACCAGAAGCAAATGATGCAAATCCACTGGATGGCCCAACAAATGATGCAAATCCACTGGATGGTCCAACAAATGATGAAAAACCACCAGCTGACCCAGCAATTGTACCTAATCCACTAGATTGACCAGCAGCAGTATCAAATCCACCGGATGGCCCAATAACATCAAAATCACCAGAAGCATCAAAACCACCAGATGGGCCAGCAGTGTCAAAACCACCAGATGGGCCAGCAGTGTCAAAACCACCAGATGGACCAGCAGTGTCAAAAACAACAGATGGGTGGAAACCAATCCCATGTACACGAGGCGATATAACCCTTACAGTGATTCTCTCGTACCACTGCATATAGTCATCGTCTGTTGAGTTTGACCGACCACATGGTTCACCAGTGGCGACATTTCTTAGCCTCCTACGCCACGTCCGAATATGTATTTTGTGAAATTTAGCCCAATCCATATTACGATGACCAGTTCGGGTGACGTCATGTAGCTCATTATCGTCAAGTGCAGGTGATGGAATTGACTGGCATATATTGAATTGTCGCATGACCCGGTTAGGATGATGAATCTCCACAATTTGGAAGCAGATAAGTGGGCAAACGCTTCTCCAAATATTATTATTGTAGGTAGTAATAATAGAATTAACATCAGCGGCCTCTAGGTCATACACGATCCAGTTAAACTGCACATCGTTAAAATAAAAAAAATGATCAATCAATATATTGAAATCATCATAATTTATAAATTCAATTACATAATTTAGGTTTACCTCGCCATTACTCATTTGATCGAGAGAATGTCGTATAATTCTGACCGAATGAGTTGCTATATGGGTGTGACGAAACACAGTGTTCCACCTATTATAAAAAATGTTAAATATTGCAATATTTTATGATTTTAATATTAATATTCAATAAAAAAATTAATTATTACCGTCCACCATAGGGAGCAACAAGAACATTATTAGGGACAACCAAAGTTTTTAGTTGTATGTCAGGATTCAAACATTTTATCCTACTCCATGCCCAAATCTGTCAATAACCATGAAAATATTTTAAAAAAGTGATAAGGTATTATTAGTAAGCGAAAAATATTACATACCTGCAAAATATACAAAGGGCCAGTAATAGTGCATTTTCCTATCGTTGATGCATTGCACAGTTCACGGTATAAGAAAGCCAATACTGCACTGCCCCAACTATATGTGTTCACCTCGTCCAAATCTTCAAGTAGCTGCAAATACATGAGTTTTACAGCGCTACTATTATAATCTGGAAGTAAAATTCCACCTATAATCATCAAAGCTATACACCGAGTGTATTTTATCACATCCATCTCTGAGCTCATATCAGAGATACGATTAGCTCGGCAATGATCGTCTAGAGCAGTCATTCTTAGGTGACCGCCTTTAAATTTTGCTTCGGGATGCTCAAATCCTAGTAACTCAAGACATGTTTCTTGCCATTCTTTCACACGATGTGAATCATCTATCCCAGTTACTGCTTCACCATCAACTTTCAGACCCCAAATTATTGAAATATCTTGTAACGTAATGGTAGCTTCACCAAATCTAAAATGAAATGTATGGGTCTCAGGCCGCCATCGCTCAACAAGAGCGGTAATCAAATGATTCTCGTACATACAGTAACCAGATTGCAAAACACCGTAAAATCCCATATCGATGATATACCTCCAAACGCGATCGTGTATCACGTTCTCATTATACAATCCCCAAACAAGGTTATCTGTACGCTTCACCTTTAGAGTATAATCAATATTATCAAAACAAACAGCACTGGAGATATGCGTAGATTGTAGATATAATATAGTTGAATCTTCGGGACCTCGATTTAATACCATCCTAAAATAAATAAAAAAAATTAACACACATATCAATCATTAATATTATCATTTATAATATTAATAAATAAAAATATATTATACGTACATATTTAAAAATATAATGAATTGTTTAATTGATTTTTAAAAAAATTATATAATAAAAAAACATATGAAACAATTTTAATATTATTGTATTTAAAAATATAATGAATTATTTAATTGATTTTAAAAAAAATTAGATAATAAAAAAACATACGAAACAATTTTAATATTATACGTACATATTTAAAAATATAATGAATTGTTTAATTGATTTTAAAAAAAATTATATAATAAAACAACATACAAAATTTTTTTAATATTATTGTATTTAAAAATATAATGATTTAGTTAATTGATTTTAAAAAAAATTATATAATAAAAAAACGTACGAAACAATTTTAATATTATTGTATTTAAAAATATAATGAATTGTTTAATTGATTTTAAAAAAAATTATATAATTAAAAAACATACGAATTTTTTTTAATATTATTGTATTTAAAAATATAATGAATTGTTTAATTGATTTTTAAAAAAATTATATAATAAAAAAAAATACGAAACAATTTTAATATTATTATATTTAAAAATATAATTAATTGTTTAATTGATTTTAAAAAAATTATATAATAAAAAAACATACGAAATTTTTTTAATATTATTGTATTTAAAAATATAATGAATTGTTTAATTGATTTTTAAAAAAATTATATAACAAAAAAAATACGAAACAATTTTAATATTATTATATTTAAAAATAAAATTAATTGTTTAATTAATTTAAAAAAAAATTATATAATAAAATAACATACGAAACAATTTTAATATTATTATATTTAAAAATATAATGAATTTTTAATTGATTTTTAAAAAAATTATATAATAAAAAAACATACGAAAGAATTTTAATATTTTTAATAATTAACTGACCTTCAAATATAATGTAGATATCAATTAACCTTCAATAACGTGATGGAATAATTTATTTCTGACGATAAGAGAAGATGAAATGAATTGAATACTTTATTTCTGGCGAGAAGAGACGTACGAAATGAATTCAGAGAGACAAAAGTCACAAGAAGCAAAAATTTTATGTTATAAATTATTTTAATGCTTTGGATCGATTTTATAGATGAATTTTGAGTTAAAAGGGTGCTTTAATGGAGCTGGTTGGCGGTGGTTGGCGGTGGTTAGGGGGATGACACCGCCCATCGTATTAAACCGCCCACCTATTTTGCCCACCGTATTGAGTAGCCGCCTACTCAGTGGGCGGCTACTAATCAAGCAGTAGCCGCTTACTCAGTAAGCGACTACTGCTTGATGAGTAGCCGCCCACACGTTGGGCGGCTACTCATCGATGAGTAGCCGCCCAACGTGTGGGCGGCTACTCATCGGGTGGGCGGCTACTCATCGATGAGCTGCCGCCCACCCGCTGGGCGGTTTAAGGTAATTTTGCAAAGGATTTCATTTCGATGTATTTGTGAAAATTACTTTTTTTCTCAGAGTATTTTTAAAAAAAATCCAGAAATTAAGCATTGTGGTAAGATCGGATTTTCAATACATTCAGCCAAAAGATGTACCTTGTAAGAGTGTAAATTTTTGAAACTCACACATCTTTTGTGAGTGAGTGGAGAGGATTGAGAAAACAGTTTACAAGCCTTAATTAATCATCAGTATGGTTATCTATGGTTTAAAACATGATTTCTTATTATGAAGAAAGATACGATACAAGCTGAAGAGTGATTCCAGTTTTCAAAATATTTAAAGCTCAAAATCAATGGAAGCTCAACATCAATATAATAATGGAGTTACATCGTCCATCTCCCCCATGTAAAAAAGAAAAGAGAAAAAAAAAAGGATTATAATAAATACAAAGGGGAGAACAAATTGTAGAGAAACTCCGCTTCATGAGCATTCATTTATTTTGAGTTTATTTGATCACATTGTGTTACTGGATCAACGATGCGGACTCAACAAAAGATTGAAAAATAAGAATGAATAAGTTCTGAACTTTTAGATTTGCCAACTTTTGAATAATTTTGGCTTGTTCGTCTGTCTGCGTTTAATAAAGCCTTTTCTACTGAGAGCTCATTTGTATTCCAACTCCATGAGAGAAATCATTTCCTTTGAAATATACACTTACCCGTGAGAATATGGAGTTGAGACTCTTATTAGGAAATTCTCGAAGTTGTTGTATTGTAATTCTGATAAGAAGCTTTAGCTTAAGAGCTCAAGAAAAGTCCGAAGTTATAATTATAAGTGATTTTGATATAACTTTGACTTTCTTCAAAAACTCTTTTTAAAATGCCTGGAAAGTTTTTAATACGTTTCTGGTTAAACTAATCAGCATATTTTGTTTTGCTATTTTAGCTTAAATTGCTAGGGACTAACAACAAGCTGGTTGGGGGGTATGATGAATACTTAAAAATGTACACTTATTAATGTTGAAAGTATCATTTTACATTCTAAGTTTCATTAAATTCCCTAGTTTGCATCAATTTAATACCTTTTGTAGTTAAACTTGATTGTTGTATTATAGTATTAATAAGTTGTTTTTACAGGTTCGATAAAAAAATCATAACTCGAGTTTGAAAACTTGGATTGAGGTGCTTCTTGAACCTATATAAAGCTAAGCTAAATACCTACAACATTGGAGAATACATGGAAGTGAAATTGATTTTACAATTGGGAGAAACAATTACAACAAAGAAAAGATGCAACAAAGAAAATCTGTTTGGCTATACCTACATATTTGGACCGTATCTCATTGAATACTTGGTCAAATGAAAAACATCATTATACAAAAGTTTACGTAAACAACCTGGTCTACAACTTTGAGTCTTTGGCCGAAGTCAGATTCGGAGTGTAAGGTTGTCAAAATGGGGCAGCAAGACAGATGGATACATGATTGATAAAAGTCAAGAGTGGTTGCTATTCTTTGAATAAAATATTATCCCACCTTGTAATTTTCTTCCCTCATTTTGCCTATAAATAGAGATGGGTATTGATGCATTGTGATATCCCTCATTCTAAGAAATAAAACTTTGTTTCATAATTTTTCTCTCTTTATTCTCTTTTCCTCCAAGAAAATATTTTCTTATGTTTAGTTTATATTCCAAGTTCTTCAATTCCATCATGAAGAACTAATTTCTACAAGTTGAGATGAAAAGGTGAAGCTCTTGGTATGGTAATAAAGTTAATAAAAAAAATATAAATCCATGTTTATATTATATAATTTGTGTTATATTTATATTCTTGTTTAATTGTTGTTACACCCTACTTATAAGTGGAGGTTTTAATTTATTATTATCTTTAGCATATTAAATTCTGGGTACCATATAGACGTTGCACGATTACGTCGGCAGTTCTATTGTGGAAACCTTGATTTATTATTGATTATTAGATATGATAAATGAAACACCATTTGAAAGTGGGAGTTTTACATTATTGTTGTTTATTTATTCCATTTCTGGTACCACTTAAATGTTAGCTAGGTGTTAACCAGCCGTTTAATGTGGTTACCATATTATTGTGTTATATATGTTTTATGTTACTTTATACACCACTTATATGTGGAAGTTTTGATTTATTGTTGCTTATTTATTTATAATCTATAATGCTTGGTACCACTTAAATGTTTGCTAGGTGTTTACCAGCCGTTTAAAGTGGTTACCTTGATTTGTTGTTTACATAATAATAGCACAATAAATACTTAACAATATTTATAAGTTGGTGTATATAATATAAGTGATATAATAATAAGTATATTGGAACCGTTTATGGATTCCAATAATATTAATAAACATTAACTTTATTAAAAATACCAAGAGTGGATCCTTTAATCTCAACCACTTTTATCAAATTTGAATATTGCAATTTCTACAAATAAACCACACATTCAACCATCTTCTAAATTTCTTCACTTACATAAATTTATGGATAGGTGACTTACTTTATCTTCCCTGAGGATACGATACTCGGACTTCTGTTTTATACTACTTGCAGACAACCTGCACTTGGGTGCGCAACATTAAAGTTGTGGCAATGGGCACGAGCAAGCTCAGCTGTGCTGTGATCCAAGAGGCATTCCGGCGAGAGTGGTATACTTTTATTCACCAACCACGAGATGCGGTGGTTTCTTTAGTCAGGGAGTTTTACTCCAACCTCCGGGCACAAAACCATATTGAAGCCAACGTTGTCTCTGTATGGCAACAACCAATTCTTTTTGATTCACAGGCTATCAATGCGCTATATAACATGCCAAACATTCCGGAGGATGACTATTCCATATATTGCCGGAATCACATTGACTTGGATGCTATTTGTCCACGATATGTGTAGAGGGAACTCAGTGGCGACTGAACGCCGACGGAAAGCCACAGCTGGTACTGATATCGGATATGAAGGAGGAGCCCAAGGCTTGGTTTTCATTTATAGTAGCTCGGGTCATGCCATCGACTCACACATCGGAAGTCACAAAGGACCGAGCTATACTTGTATATGCCATAGTTACCGGACTCACGATAGATCTCGGACGTCTTGTCAAGGCAGCCATCCGGAACTACACTCGCGGCCCTCCCACTTCTGGTATGCCATGCCCCTCCACTATCACCTCTTTGTGCAAGCATGCAGAAGTTGTCTGGGACTCCGCAGAAGAGGCAATTCCACCGAAGGCATCACTCATGGTCGATCATCCTGCACCAGTCACAGTCAGACGGATGGCACAACCACGACCTAGCAGCAGCCACCTTCCTGGACCATCATCATCTGTTGCTACAGTGCCTACTTCAATTACGATGGAATCCCTCCATCATGAGTTGAAGGAGATACGACATGAACAAAGGGAACTCCAATGGGGCCACCAGCAATTATATCAACAAAACATGGAGTTCTTGCAGTATCAAGCTGCATGGATCTCTGCTTTGGCACATGGTTTCCCTAACATTCCATTCCCACCACAGCCTACAGTCCAGCCATACCAGCCACAAGAACCATACTACCCAGACCCACTACCGGAGCGGGACGATGAGGACGACGATCACTGACAATTGTCGTCGAGGTATGTGTTTTGCTACTGCACTTATTGTTTTCTGTACATTGAGGGCAATGCACATACTAAGTTTTTTTTTTTTGGGGGGGGGGGGGGGGGGGAGTCTTTACTGAGTACTGCTGTTCTCTTGCTACTACTTTTATTGTATGATATTTTAGCGAGTGGTACGAAGTCGTTCTTGAGCATATTATCCTTAATTGTTTGTGAAAATTGAGTTATTCATTAAGAAATACATGAATGAAACTTGCAACTGTAATACATGATGAAAATAATCTCCATCTGTAAGGACCCTAGTTCCTTAAGTACGAATTAAGGCATAATTAGAGCTAATGAAGATTATCAGAGTAAAATAATCGTGTTGAGACTATGAGCTTTAAGAATTACATGCCAAAATAAGGACTAATAATGGATTAGTTACATTCCCAATCTAAATGAATGTTATCAATTATAGCTTTACACTACTCCTAGAGTAGATACTATACAAAATTAATCCCGTCCTTCCTTCCTCAAAAGAATTCTTCACAAGCTCACCACCTCAACCCGTTTTAGCCCCTTTTTTCATCATGCCAAAAAGTACCTACAAGGACAACCCCCAAACATGAGCAAAGATATCATTCATATACAACACAATATGAATATAAAGCGTAAATGCATAATCATAATATAACACTTCCTGTTTTTCCCATGCATTTTAAACGCTTCCCGTTTGGTTGTCCCTGTACCATAACTCATGAGTATAATCAATAGATTATTTAATGGTCTACACATGTCATGACATAATACCATTCCATCATTTCCAATATCCAAACACCAACCCCTAGTCTGTCCATCACAATGTATTTTAATGCCCCTCGCTTTTTCACATATAGGCGGCATAGAATAACCTCGCTTCAATGGACATGCGGCGCTCCCACCCCTCGCCTCACATTGAGCGGCAAATATTCTTTCCTCGCCTCATATGATAACAACGCTTAAATGTGACATACGGCGCTCCCACCCCTCGCTTCACATTTAGCGGCAACAAATCAAATAGTGGCAAGCATTAAAATCATCAAGGGATGACCACGACTCATGGGATGTGCACCAATAACCATATGCATATATAATCATCATGCACAATTCAACATGTATTTGCATCCACAATGCATAATCCCATATATACTCGCATCCACAATGCATAATCAATGAGTATATTAGATACATGTATCGTTGGGTGTCCCGTACGTCTTCTACGTACCATTCCAAAAAGTAGGATGTGGTAGGACTTCAATTCTTTGGCTGTGTCGCCACCTGGGATGGTTCTACACATTCACACAAATCAATATTAGAACCCAATAATAGTCCGATACCAAAAATCCTACAATAAAATCCAAAAACATCATATTTTGTGACTCGCGATCGATCGCGGCAAAGGGCCGATCGATCGCGAGAGCACACTGCCCGAACATCAATTTTTGCTCTTTCGGCGATCGATCGCCACATTTGGCACGATCGATCGCCACCCTCGCCGATCGATCACCCAAACGTGGATCGATCGCCAAAAGCTTCTGGAGCGTACTGCTTCCTCGCGATCGATCGCCAAAAACGGGCGATCGATCGCCGAGCCCTGTGTCGCGAAAAATCGCCATTAATGCTCCCAAACTCCATTCCAATCCATACCAACTCCCCTACCAACAAAACAATAACATTAAACACATAATAACCTTCCATAAACACTTTAAACATCTCAAAAACTCAACATTCAACCAAAGTAATACCAACCCCAACAAACCCATTTCAAAACCCTTCAAAACCATACCAAACTTAAATAAAACATTACAAAATCAACAATGAGGTATCCATACCTCTTGGGGACTTCAAATCTCCCAATAAACTCCACAAATCAAGGTTTTTGGAAGGATTTCTCTTCACCCCTAAGCTCAAACTCGAAAATGAGGAGGGAAGGGTTTGTGGGAAGTGATTTTGGGGGATTTAGTAAAGTGTTTTGGTAAAGGTGGGGGTAGAGGTTTTAAAACAAGTCCAATTGTATCCCCACAACTAACATGATGTATTAAACATCCCAACATGATATTTAAAAGGCATTTCACCAAAATGCATCATAATCACAATTAAACTCATGCTAATATAAAATTCTCCCATCATGCACAACATGTACCCTGAAATGCACTCCCGGGTCACCCTTTCCATGTGACCATGCATTTCCATAAGATAAATAAATCCAACACATAATTAATTACCACCATAATTAATCATATAAACACAATTAATGCCCAAATTGCAATTAATCATTTCGGGGATATCACAATACTCCCCTACTTATAAGATTTCGTCCTCGAAATCACATGCACTTACCCCCAAAAGAAACTAAACATAATCACATACCAGAGAATAGTTCCGGGTAGTGCTGCACCATATGCCGCTCCGTCTCCCACGTAGCCTCCTCGACACCCCTGCGATCCCACTGAACCTTGATCATAGGTATCACTTTGTTCCGAAGTCTGCGGTCTGCTCGATCCAGAATTCTAACAGGCCGTTCCACATAAGACACATCGGATTCTAACTGAACCTCGGAAGGCTGTAACACATGAGATGGATCCGGCTCATACTTCCGCAGCATAGATACATGAAACACATCATGTATACCAGATAAAGAAGGCGGCAGAGCTAGTCGGTAAGCTAAGGTGCCAATGCGCTGCAAAATCTCGTATGGTCCAACATACCTCGGAGACAGTTTTCCGCGCATCCCAAATCGCACAACGCCTCTGAAAGGCGAGATCTTCAAAAAGAACTTATCTCCCAATTGAAATTCCAACGGTCTACGCCGTTTATTCGCATAAGCTGCCTGTTTGTCCTGGGCTGCTTTCATTTTCTGCCTTATTATCTTTATCTTTTCTTCCATTTCTTGGATCAGTTCCGGTCCTCCGACTGATTGGCGGTCCAAATCGTCCCAACACAAGGGTGATCTACACCGTCTGCCATAAAGAGCTTCAAAAGGAGCCATCTGAATACTCGTCTGGTAGCTGTTATTATAAGAGAACTCTGCCAAGGCTACCGAATCCTGCCAAGAGACATCGAACTCCAATACACAAGCTCTCAACATGTCCTCGAGCGTTTGGATAGTATGCTCGGTCTGGCCATCCGTCTGAGGATGATATGCAGTGCTCAATCTAACTTCCGTTCCCAAGGCTGACTAAAGACCCTCCCAAAAATGAGATGTAAATCGTGGATCTTGATCCGACACTATGGAAATGGGGATCCCATGCAATCTCACCACATCTCGAATATACAGTTGAGCCATCCTCAAAAAGGTGAAAGTCATTCTATAGGGGATAAAATGAGCTACCTTAGTCAATCGATCCACAATCACCCAAATAGCATCAAAGCCTGAAGTACTCCTCGGCAGGTGAGTCACGAAGTCCATGGAAATGTGTTCCCACTTCCACTTCGGTATCTCCAAGCTTTTCAACTCGCCGCCAGGTCTCTGTCTCTCTGCTTTAACCTGCTGGCAGATCAAGCACCTCTTAACAAAAGCGACAACATCACTCTTCATTCTTTTCCACCAAAACTGATCACGCAGATCTCTATACATCTTTTTCCCGCCTGGGTGGATGCTAAGTCTGCTACTATGAGCTCGCTCCAAGATCCCTTTACGCAACTCTGGCGTACTCGGAACCACCCAACGATTACCCAATCTCAGGGATCCGTCATCGGCCACTCTGAATTTCGTTGGCTGACCAAGATGTACTAAAGATAACCATCTCTGAACCTCATCATCTGACCTCTGAGCTCTCCTGATGTTCTCATAGATATCCGGCTCAGCTAACAAGGTCGATACATATACATGTGATGTATCTATGTCAAAATCATAGCCTAGATGGCAATAGGATGTCATCATGGCCGACAAATGGATGACATCCTCAGCAGAACTCCTCACTTTCCGGCTCAAAGCGTCTGCTGTCAAATTAGCTTTCCCGGGATGGTACTCAATCTCACAATCGTAGTCCTTGAGTAAGTCCATCCACCTTCTCTGCCTCATGTTCAGCTCCGCCTGAGTGAATAAAAACTTGAGGCTCTTGTGATCCGTGTAAATGGTAAATGAAGTACCATACAAGTAATGTCTCCAAATCTTCAGGGCGAAGATGATAGCCGCCAATTCCAAGTCATGGACTGGGTATCTAGTCTCGTGCGGCTTCAACTGCCTTGACGCATAAGCTACCACATGCTTATCTTGCATCAGAACACACCCAAGGCCCTGAAGTGATGCATCGGTATACAAAACAAATCTGGAGTTTTCCGTAGGGATCACTAATACTGGCGCCGTGGTCAAACGGTGCTTCAACTCCTGGAAGCTCTCCTCACAAGCTTCTGACCAAAAGAAAGGTACTCCCTTCTGGGTCAACTGTGTCAACGGCTTGGCAATCTTCGAAAAGCCCTCGACGAAGCGTCGATAATAACCAGCCAAACCAAGGAAGTTCCATATCTCAGGCACAGAAGTGGGTGCATCCCACTCCATCACAGCTTCAATCTTCCTGGGATCTACAGATATCCCACTGCTAGATATGACGTGCCCCAGAAACACTACTCTCCTCAACCAAAATTCACATTTGCTGAGCTTGGCATACAACTGATGGTCTCTGAGAATCTGGAGCACTGTCCTCAAGTGTTTCACGTGCTCTTCCTCACTCCGGGAGTAGATGAGAATGTCGTCAATAAATACAATGACGAACTGGTCAAGATACGGCTGAAACACTCTGTTCATCAAGCTCATAAAGACCGCTGGAGCATTCGTCACGCCGAACGGCATCACTAGGAACTCATAATGTCCATATCGAGTCCGGAATGCTGTCTTCTGCACATCTTCCTCTCTGACTCGAATCTGATGGTACCCGGATCTCAAATCAATCTTGCTATATAATATGGTACCTTGCAACTGATCAAACAAATCGTCAATCCTAGGGAGAGGATATTTGTTCTTCACTGTAGCCTTATTCAGTTGCCGGTAATCGATGCACAACCGCATCGAGCCGTCCTTCTTTTTCACAAAGAGAACCGGTGCGCCCCAAGGCGATACGCTCGGGCGTATATATCCCTTGTCAAGGAGATCCTGCAACTGTTCCTTCAATTCTCTCAACTCCACCGGTGCCATCCTGTAAGGAGCACGAGAAATAGCGGACGTCCCCGGTAATAACTCGATCCCAAACTCGACTTCTCTAGCCGGTGGGAATCCGGGAATCTCTTTCGGGAACACATCAGCAAACTATGCTACCACTGGTACATCCTCAACTCACAATTCTTTATTCTTCCCAGACGTGTCCACGGCATAGATGAGATAGTCCGTGTGGCCACGTTCCAACAATTGGGTCATCTTGATTGCTGAAATCAACGGAATCTTCGCGCGAGAACCGTTGCCATAAAAAGTCCACTGAATTCCCAAATCAGATCTGAACCTCACTGTTCTCTGCCGGCAATCTACCACTGCCTGATATCTGTTCAGAATGTCAATACCCATGATGCAGTCGAAGTCTGACATGCCCAACACAATCAAGTCTTCCTTCAACTCGTTGCCCTCAAAATAAATGAGGCAATCTGCCAGAAACTGATCGGCAATAACATTCCTTCCAGTGGGTGTCGAGACCATGAGAGGCGTGGGTAGAGAAGACGTGCGCATATGGTGTCTTTCCACAAAGCCCACAGATACAAAAGAGTGGGAGGCACCTGTATCTATCAAAATAAAAGCAGGGTACCTAAATAAATGGCACGTACCGGTGTTCACCTCCTCTGGGGCTGCCTGAGCCTGCTCTCTAGTCAGTGCATACACCTGTCCCTGGGACGGTCCCACTGTCTGACCTCCCGATGGTCGAGGCACAAACTGCTGCCTCTGGTGTACTGTCTTGTCATCAAATCTCGGCCTGTTGCCCTGAAACTCTGACTGTCCTCCCCGGGTGGGGCAATACCGAGAGATGTGGCCCATCATGCCACAGCTATAACAGGCAGAGCACTTACTTGAAGAATGTGGCCCTCCACAATTGTCGCACCTTGGCTCTCCCGACCTATTTCCTTGCACAGGCCCTCGGTTGGCCGACCAATTCTTCTTGTTCTCTTGTTTCTGACCATAAGATTTCTTCCCACTAAACCGTGAAGATGAAGAGGCACCACGAGGTTTAAATGGCTCTCCTCGGGGCCTCAAGCTATCAGTAGCTTGCCGCTGTTATGGCACTTGTGGGGGTACGGCACTAGGATAGGCTCCAACTCCAATCTCCGCAAGCTCTGCTCTTGTGAGAGCATCATCAAAAGAAGTGGGGTTATTGGTGATAACCCGGTCAAAAAGCTCCGGTCGCAACCCCTTCATGAAGTTTCTCATCTTCGCATGTCCGTTGGTGGCAATGTGTGGAACATACCTCAGCAACGAGGAATAATGCATGGCATAATCTGACACCGACATGCTCTCTTGTTTCAAGCTTGCAAACTCGTCCTCCTTCGACTGTTTCGCCACCACAGAGAAGTACCGGTTCAGAAACCGGGTTCTGAAGAGTGTCCAATCAATCACTGCACCCTGTGCTCTCAGTTCCATTACCGTGCTCCTCCACCACATTAAAGGTTTCTTTGCCAACTAGAACTCCGCCAGTCTCAGCCATGCTGTAACAGCACAAGGAGCCGATACAAATATCTGTTCAAGCCTTTCCAGCCACTCCTAAGCCTCCTCTCCTGATTCTGTCCCCTCAAACCGGGGCGGGTGGTAAGACAGAAACTGAGTCAGACTGATCTCACCATGTAGTAATAACTGAGCCACTGGTTCCATGCCTACTGCTGGTGGAGGTAGAGGGTTTGCCTGACAGTTGCTAGCGTTGACGCTCCCAACATCACCAACCTCTTCATTAAGGTTCCCCGCGTTCATAGCAGCCATGCTGTAACATAAAGGTTAACAACAATTCCAAAACAAATATATATGTTATGCCGTTAGATAACAGGGATGATAATAAGCATGTTAGTATAACAGGATATACATCAATATGCACCTAATGCATAAACATGCTTCAAATGTAAGCACCTAGCCAATCATGCTAAGGCTACCCTTCTCTCGTTCCCGGGTTCTCTAACCACTGCTCTGATACCACAAATGTAAGGACCCTAGTTCCTTAAGTACGAATTAAGGCATAATTAGAGCTAATGAAGATTATCATAGTAAATAATCGTGTTGAGACTATGAGCTTTAAGAATTACATGCCAAAATAAGGACTAATAATGGATTAGTTACATTCCCAATCTAAATGAATGTTATCAATTATAGCTTTACACTACTCCTAGAGTAGATACTATACAAAATTAATCCCGTCCTTCCTTCCTCAGAAGAATTCTTCACAAGCTCACCACCTCAACCCGTTTTAGCCCCTTTTTTCATCATGCCAAAAAGTACCTACAAGGACAACCCCCAAACATGAGCAAAGATATCATTCATATACAACACAATATGAATATAAAGCGTAAATGCATAATCATAATATAACACTTCCTGTTTTTCCCATGCATTTTAAACGCTTCCCGTTTGGTTGTCCCTGTACCATAACTCATGAGTATAATCAATAGATTATTTAATGGTCTACACATGTCATGACATAATACCATTCCATCATTTCCAATATCCAAACACCAACCCCTAGTCTGTCCATCACAATGTATTTTAATGCCCCTCGCTTTTTCACATATAGGCGGCATAGAATAACCTCGCTTCAATGGACATGCGGCGTTCCCACCCCTCTCCTCACATTGAGCGGCAAATATTCTTTCCTCGCCTCATATGATAACCACGCTTAAATGTGACATGCGGCGCTCCCACCCCTCGCTTCACATTTAGCGGCAACAAATCAAATAGCGGCAAGCATTAAAATCATCAAGGGATGACCACGACTCATGGGATGTGCACCAATAATCATATGCATATATAATCATCATGCATAATTCAACATGTATTTGCATCCACAATGCATAATCCCATATATACTCGCATCCACAATGCATAATCAATGAGTATATTAGATACATGTACCGTTGGGTGCCCGTACGTCTTCTACGTACCTTTCCAAAAAGTAGGATGTGGTAGGACTTCAATTCTTTGGCTGTGTCGCCACCTGGGATGGTTCTACACATTCACACAAATCAATATTAGAACCCAATAATAGTCCGATACCAAAAATCCTACAATAAAATCCAAAAACATCATATTTTGTGACTCGCGATCGATCGCGGCAAAGGGCCGATCGATCGCGAGATCACACTGCCCGAACATCAATTTTTGCTCTTTCGGCGATCGATCGCCACATTTGGCGCGATCGATCGCCACCCTCGCCAATCGATGGCCCAAACGTGGCGATCGATCGCCAAAAGCTTCTGGAGCGTACTGCTTCCTCGCGATCGATCGCCAAAAACGGGCGATCGATCGCCGAGCCCTGTGTCGCGAAAAATCGCCATTAATGCTCCCAAACTCCATTCCAATCCATACCAACTCCCCTACCAACAAACCAATAACATTAAACACATAATAACCTTCTATAAACACTTTAAACATCTCAAAAACTCAACATTCAACCAAAGTAATACCAACCCCAACAAACCCATTTCAAAACCCTTCAAAACCATACCAAACTTAAATAAAACATTACAAAATCAACAATGAGGTATCCATACCTCTTGGGGACTTCAAATCTCCCAATAAACTCCACAAATCAAGGTTTTTGGAAGGATTTCTCTTCACCCCTAAGCTCAAACTCGAAAATGAGGAGGGAAGGGTTTGTGGGAAGTGATTTTGGGGGATTTAGTAAAGTGTTTTGGTAAAGGTGGGGGTAGAGGTTTTAAAACAAGTCCAATTGTATCCCCACAACTAACATGATGTATTAAACATCCAACATGATATTTAAAAGGCATTTCACCAAAATGCATCATAATCACAATTAAACTCATGCTAATATACAATTCTCCCATCATGCACAACATGTACCCTGAAATGCACTCCCGGGTCACCCTTTCCATGTGACCATGCATTTCCGTAAGATAAATAAATCCAACACATAATTAATTACCACCATAATTAATCATATAAACACAATTAATGCCCAAATTGCAATTAATCATTTCGGGGATATCACACCATCTCAATTAGAGTTTTGAAATTTTGACTTGTTGGTGAATATCTTGGGTTGAGTTAATATGTTAAAAAAATTGAGGAACATTTTGATGCACGTCTGAGTCATGATTGAGTGGAATTTATATAAGAAAGTGAAAAATTCTGTTAACTATGATTTGTCTTGAGCATCTTAGAGCACTCTAAAATCTATTTGAGGGCACTTTGAGGCGAAATTTTATAATTATGAACTTGACTTGGATATGATTTAGGAGATCCTTGGAACGTTTGAGCCTTTCGAGCATACCTTGTCTATATATACCACTAGTGTCCCTCTTTGAGATTAAATGAATAAGAATGGAAATTAGCCCCCATTCAACAATTTTTTTTGGCAAACTCATTATACCCACCTTTATGAGCCTAAATGGAAAAAATTATCCTTACATAAAGGGAGTATAATGATTCTCATTAGATGCACTTTAATTGCTACATTTAGATGAGCTTATTATTGAAAAAATGATGAATGAGAAAAGAAAAAGATAAATAAAAAGCCTTGAGAAAAAGTGACTAAATAAGACCCAAAGTGGCCAAGGCTAAAAAGAAAAAGAAGAGAAGCTCAATTTTGTGCTACAAATGTGAACTGTAAATGCTTATACTCTCTTCTTTGCGCTATCCTATCTTTTCTTTGAAGCCAAACACCAAAGACCTGACATTATAAGCTTAAGAAGACCTTCTCATCCAAGTCTAGGGAATAATTACATTAGTGGATAAGTGCTTGAAAAGTAGACTTATGGAGTGCTTGATAGTAATCTTGACTTTGAGTTTACTAGCAGAATTTGATCTTAAAAATATATATGAAACTCAAGATTGACAATAACACACACACACGTTCCAATTTTGCGAGGTATTGCTTGGCATAGGAGAAAACACTTCTTGTTGATTTTTGGATTGACTCTTGTTGAAGTGTTAGTGAGATTTTTGAGCTGTTACATTTGAGTTGTTAAGTTAATTCTGTTAAAGTATTGATGATAAACTCTACATTTTGATTTCATTGCTTGCTCGAGGACGATCAAGTCTAAGTTTGGGGTAGTTGATAAGTGTGAATTTTACACTTACTTTGCTATGTTTTTGTATTGATTTTCGTATTGATTCCTGGATGATTTTACGCTTTTTGGTATATTTTTGTGTATTTCAGGAATCTAGGTCCAAGGGGATAAAAGTGGAGGAAATAAGCTAATAATGAACAAGGACCAAGCCGAGTGAAGACGTGAGAAAATGGACTGAATTCTCGAAGTTATAAATTTTATAATGCTCGCGATCGATCGGAAACAACATCGCGATCGATCGCCGAGCTATAAAATGGATGGTGAACAGAATACATTGGTAATCGATCGGCAAGAACTCGCGATCGATCACCAATCGATCGTCGAAATGTTAAATTTGGCTATCACGTCCAGTAGAGATTGAAGATCGATCGGCGTGGGTTGAAGATTGATCGCCGCGAAGAGTTTTTGGAAAAATAAAGACTTTCCATGTTTGGTTCAAGGTGGACTCATTCCTACTTCTTGTTACCCTATTTATCAGACCTAGGGACTAATTTTCATGGGCTTTTGCACACATTTTTCGAAACCTAGCAGCCATTCCTCCATCAAAAGAACCATACCACAAATCATTGAATAGCAAGAGCAACACAAGGAACGAAAGAACGGAGCGACGCACGGAGCGACATCCTCGTTATCTTAGTATTTCTGAACTTAATTAAATTTTATATCAGATTTTGATGTTAAATTTGTTTAAAGACATGTTTTTGCATTATAATTTGATTATGGTTGTTGGCTAAAATATTTGTCAAGACATAGGGGATCCCATGTTTGAACCCTTGAGTTAATAACGGTTTTGATTTGATTTCTATGATCTTTGCGCATAATTTATGATTTTAATGCTTGTAAAAGATTAGCTACCTTTTGCATGATATTGGTAATCGTAATTGAATTGACCATAAGAGATTACAATGCGATGTAGTAAATTAGGCCGTGGGTTTTAGGTTGAGACGGACCAAGTAAAATCTAGCACACATGTGATAGCAATAGATTTACCAAAATCGAAGGCTAGTAGTTTTCACGAAGCATTTTTTGGTATTAATCATTCAATAAAGGCACGAGAGTGGTTTATTGTAGATTAATGCTAGACTTGTTATAACCGGACCAAGGTATAACAAATGAAATAGGAAAACTCGTCACCCTAGAACATAGAACATTGAATCTTAATTAATAGACAACTTTTGGGGGATTACATGGGTGAACCGACGTCTTGATAATTTGTTTATAAATTATCTGCAATTATCCATAACTGCTGTTTAGGTTAATTTTTGTGCTTAAGTCAATTTAGTTTGATAATCATTCCATAATCGTAGGTTAAATATAGTAATTCTAATCGAACGTGGTAATTACTACTAGTCCCTGTGGGTACGACAATCCTTACTGTTAAACCCTTATACTAAAACTTGACACCGTGCACTTGCGGTATAGAATCGCTACACTGAGAAATAATTGTTTAAAATAAAAGCGATCAGTGCCTTTGGGTATACTCGCTGGAATGGCTATGGCCACGTGACTGGTAGTAAGAGTGGTTAGCGAAGAAACTACTTGCTTACTGAGGTGACATGTGGTAGACATGATCACATCCACCCATGAGGGTGTGGAGTAATCCTACGGGATTATGATTGCTTTGTGGTTGAGTGAGGGCATCGGAATGTCCGTTGTGCCTTATTGATTAGAGAAATGTTGGGTGATGACCCACCACTCTAATGGATGTTACGGTATGGTTTACCGGGATGGAACATATGATACGTTGGTAGGATTGGTATAAACCTGAGGAGGCAGCGACTTGCTAGCCAGGTATTGTTGCAGTGATATAGTGTACTTGTTATTGCCATTATATTGCTCGTTTGAACCAAGTTGGTAAATCGTATGATGATACGATGAGGATTTTAGTGGACTCTTGTAGTCACTTTGTGGCTTAAGGTTTGAGGCAGGAAAATACCTCATGGGGACGTTTATACGTCAAATGTTTTGAGGGACTTGTACTGGGATAACTCACTTTTGTTGGGAATACCAATGTGAGCGTCAACAAGTCGTTACTAGCTCTGATTGAGCATCTTTGCATATGGAATGCAACGGGAGTCACAATTGGTATTGAGGAATATAGTTAGTGGGGTAACACTACTATATTGATTTTATCTCTTGGAGAGATCTGGATTGTACTGTCATGGAGACAGCTGGTATCAGTCGTAGGTTGATTGTAAATCAGCCATGGTAAGCATTACTGGTGTTGGACCGAGTAATGGGTTTCTTACCTTTCAGTGAGACGTTCGAGGAGACGTCTCTGGGGAAATGCTCGAGATTGTGAAGTACTATGGTATTAGTACAGAGCATTGTTAGAATGAGTATACATTGTGTATACGGTTTTCGATTTGGTAATAGTGGCATTGAGGCACTGTTCTGAACCTATTGGGTATTTATTGGTTCCGAGATATATTTTGATATAAATATATCCAGTTTTCCGAACGATGGTTCGAGGTTGGAGGGTCATGGATTCATGACTCTTTCCTTGTGAGGAAGGCGGTATTGATATACCTACCGATTGGGAATCTTTGGGAGATTCAATGAGTCGGTTTTTGGGGTGTTGATGTTGGAATCACACCATTGGTCGTTGGTCTGTCAATCATTATTCTCTGCGAGGTGAGAATAACTGGGGATTGACAGTTGGTTTTTGGACTTTGGGTATGATTGGAGATATCCGAGTCTATTCCATTGAGTATGCATGTTGTGTTGGTACTTAGGCATGTATGCCAGTGTGTATACGAATGCCAACATTTTATTTGGTCCTCGTCGAGCATCGGGTTAGTGTGCTTGGATGAATGAATCTCCGGTGAGAGATTGTATCACCTTGAGATTGGTAATCTTGATGGCACTATTTATTCTGAAGAATGATTGTGAGATTTGGTTGACTTCCTCCAAGGAGGACTTGTAGTACCTTGGGATCATGGAAATTCATTTCTGGATAATTAGTAGCCTCCCTGTTTTAGGATTGTTGAATCCTAGGATAAACGAGGGATGGCCAGGATTCGGATTTGTTAGGTGTCGTGATTGACACGTGTGGCGGGAATGCAATTGATTTTCTTGCATGTCCTTTCGAGAACATGAGACCTTGTGGAGTCTCGATAGTGTGTTTGGGACCAATATGTGATTTCTTGGAACACACGGTTGTAGACATCTTTGGAGATGTGTTTTGTGTCGATCGGTGACCGTGAGTTGTCCGATCCGTGTTGCAAGTGGTGCAACTACTCCTCTGTTGGAGATGGATTTGGAAAATGGGAATCGGATGTAGTTTAGGTACACGGTTATGTACCATTGTTTTCCTTGGAAACGATGTAGATTTAACATCGTAGGCTAAATCGTAAAGATATCATCGAGGCGATATCTATTTTGGAATCACGAATGATTCGTTTGATTTGCAGTTTGGGTTGGCTGACTGCTTTGAGATGATTAGCATTGGGATATGATGACGTTCTGTTGCGGGTGTAATGTTTGGGAGGTTTATCCCATTCCAGGTTTTGGTGCGAGGTTGGTATCCTCGCGGTTGGTGTGTCGTTCATGACATGTTCATGATTCGACGAGGTGAATCCGTTTGGATTTTGTAATCTCGGCAATACGTGGAGTACGCCCTCCAACCAATACATTTTAAAAGTATAACATTCCCATTGGAATGTAGACATTGCCCCGGAAATGGGCCACTTAAACCTCGATTTCAAAATCCCGACAATTTTTCCAAAATTTCAAAAAAAATAAAACCTTACCGGCGGCGATCGATCGCCTCATTTAGCGTGATCGATCGCCCCTGTCCAGTGGGCAAAATCGCCTACACGCGATCGATCGCCACCCCTCGCGATCGATCGCCAACATGCTCGCTATCGATCGCCTAGACCACGCGATCGATCGCCTGCACTATTCATCATCACCAATATTAACAGCTGCACGTCGCGATCGATCGCCCCACCTCGGCGATCGATCGCCACCTGCGCTTTTCCGAAACATTTGAGCTTCCATGGTGTTTTTCACACCCAAACTCAAATCCAACACCCCATACACTTCAACACCTCAAAGACTCCATTTAAAGCCAGTAAAAACTCCAAAAACTCAACATTGGATTTCAAGCAAAAATCCCCAAAACCCATAACCAACCAAAACCTCAACCAAAAACTACCATACCACAACCAAATCGAAGATAATGGTGAGGGGAAGATGAATACCTGATTATCTTCAAAAAATCGGGCTCCCAAGATGAGCCCCCAACGATTTTGCTTCCAAGAGCAAAAGAGGGGAAATGGGAGGAAAGGGTTTTGAGCGTGGAGAGAGGGGGAGAGAGAAGGGTTCCGTGCCAAATGACGGAATACCGAGTCCACTTGGTATATATAGTACCTGTTAGGATCGATTTCGGGGGTGGGTTGCCATTCAACACCCGAGTTCAACCAACTTGAGCTTCAATAGCTCGTGTTCTTGAAATAATTGCACCGAGAGATTATATCGAGTTCGGTTACAAAACCGAGCGGAAGACACTCGACATAACCCGCTCTAAAACCGATTACTCATTTGAAAGGCATTTTAAAAATATGCAAGAAAGTATGTAAAAACAGTAAGGTAAATAAATGCAGTAAAGTAAATAACACAAGCATTTGTTTCTGGAAGTTCGAAGCACAACGCTTCTACGTCTCCCCTTCTTCCATCTCATGGAAGGATACACTAGAAGACTTTGATTTATACAACTCTTTGTACAAACCCGGTCCAGTTGGACATTCCCCATCCAACTAGAACTCCTAGCAACTTAACTATATATGTTCTTTAATGTCTCACATACAAAGACCTCTCAATCGGTTGTGATGAATCATCAACCGTTACAATGGTATTCACTCTTCTATTTAGCTCACAAATACAATGAATAGAGTGAATACAAAGGCACAAATGATCTCCTAACAGATCTGATACAGCAAGATAAGAGGTGCCAAAGGTTTGAGGAGTGCTCTTTATTTAGCAGCTTTTGTCTTTGAAGTTCCTCAATTGAATCCCAAGTGGGTTTGCTTTGGAAGGCTTGGATTGATCTTCAATCAGCTGTTATTGAGCTTCCAAATCATGTATATATAGCCCCAAGTAATGATATATACGTTAGATACAAGAATATAACCGTTGGGACAGCTTTGGTAAGCTTTCAAACATTGCAACGGTCATATTCTGCTTCTGGGCTATTTTTGGAAGTCTGCTGGTCTGGTCATCCAGTTGGTCTGGTCAGCTGGTCTGGTCATCCAGTTGGTCTGGTCAGCTGGACTGGTCATCCAGTTGGTCTTGTCATCCAGTTGGTCTGGTCAGCTGGACTGGTCATCCAGTTGGTCTGGTCAGCTGGACTGGTCATCCAGTTGGTCTTGTCAGCTGGACTGGTCATCCAGTTGGTCTGGTCAGCTGGTACTCCAACTGGTCCTTCAGCTGGTACTCCAGCTGGTTCTCTCCAGCTCCAACTGGTCCTTTAGCTGGTACTCCAGCTGGTCCCTTCAGCTGGTACTCCAACTGGTATGAGGTCTGCTGGTACCAGTTGGTCTGAGGTCTGCTGGTACCCTGCTGCCCAACATCTGCTGTTCTGTTCTCTTGGTTATATCTCTTGATTCGTTGATTTCTGGGCAAAGTGATCTTCATGAAAGTTGTAGCCCTTTCTCTTAGCTTTCCACGGAATCAAGAATCGCTTGATTTCGAGTTCGCATGAGATAGTTATACACGAAATACAAGGCGATGGTCCTGCTGTATGTTTGCTGGATGCAGCAGCACATGGTATGACTTGCAGAAGCTTTTTGGCCATCTTAACGTCCGGTTCAGTCTTTCACTTCGAAAGATGACTTGTAGATCTTTGTCTTAGCTTTCCAACCCATACTGAATCGTTTCGTTCCGATAAGCGAGCTATGAGATATGATCAATTTAGTCAGCAGCGCTCGGGCTCTACTGGATGCTGAATTCTCATTTCAGCAACCAAACTCAAGGCCATTTCTTAGCAGATCATCAAGCTGTAAAATATCATCTATGAACTGCACACTTGATGAAATATGTTAGCAACACAATAACAAGTTTTGTTAACATCAAAACCAAGATTATTCGGGTTTCCAAAACCCAACAATCTCCCCCTTTTTGATGATCACAAAACTTGAATAAAAATATGAAACATTAAAGCACAATGTTGCATAACAAGAAAAAAACATATTTTTAAACAACATATTTCTCCCCCTTTTTGTGTGAATCAAAAAGGAAGACAAATAAAATTTACTCCCCCTCAAAGATTGAGATTAAACTCTCCCCCTTAATTTTAAAAGGTTTGAAAATTTTAGCAAGTGAGGGGCAAATGGGGTAGGCTAAAACAAATTAACAAAATACAATGCACATTAATTTTGAACAAAAATAACCTATTTTGATGATGCATGTAGCATACTTGGCAACAAATTTGAATTTCTTGACAAAACTCAACAATGTCCATTTCATCTTTCAGCGGTGGCAGCACACTTAGTCCAACTTGAATTAATAAACTGCTTTTCCTCGAGAAAGTTTGGGCTGCAAGACCTATACTGTTGCGAACCTCTATGAGTCTAGTTTGCAACGCAAAAAACGGTTCGTCATTTGGACATCCGAGCAAGAAGTTATGCCAATTTTCCCAAAGTCGCTGCAAGCTGCCAGAAAACTGAATGCTTCGAAAATTGTTAGAAAAAAATTCAAAATAAAAAATAAAATGAGTTTAGAACAGATTTAACAAAATTTGAACATTTAAAATAGATTATAAAATTATTTTCGTGCAAAAAGAATGCAATGAAATTGATTTTTATGCTAAAAATTTTCATACACCAAGTTTTAGAAAATTATGCTATGAAAATAATTTCATGTTCATGAGAAAGTTTTCTTAAAAGATTTCCGTCTAAAATCAGTTAAAATGCTTTCCAAGAACAACCAGGCTCTGATGCCACTTGTTAGGATCGAGCGCTTACCGCTTTACCAATAAATATAGTTAAGAGTAATGGCGCAACATCAATCTTTTCAACCATACACTGACACAAGCGCCACGTGTTTGACCGATCACAAAGCAGAGGCAATTGTTGAACCCCAACAATCCCTCCCCCAATAATTGCACTCTCTGCAACTCATGGGAATCGAACACGCGACCTTGGCTCTGATACCACTTGTTAGGATCGATTTCGGGGGTGGGTTGCCATTCAACACCCGAGTTCAACCAACTTGAGCTTCAATAGCTCGTGTTCTTGAAATAATTGCACCGAGAGATTATATCGAGTTCGGTTACAAAACCGAGCGGAAGACACTCGACATAACCCGCTCTAAAACCGATTACTCATTTGAAAGGCATTTTAAAAATATGCAAGAAAGTATGTAAAAACAGTAAGGTAAATAAATGCAGTAAAGTAAATAACACAAGCATTTGTTTCTGGAAGTTCGAAGCACAACGCTTCTACGTCTCCCCTTCTTCCATCTCATGGAAGGATACACTAGAAGACTTTGATTTATACAACTCTTTGTACAAACCCGGTCCAGTTGGACATTCCCCATCCAACTAGAACTCCTAGCAACTTAACTATATGTTCTTTAATGTCTCACATACAAAGACCTCTCAATCGGTTGTGATGAATCATCAACCGTTACAATGGTATTCACTCTTCTATTTAGCTCACAAATACAATGAATAGAGTGAATACAAAGGCACAAATGATCTCCTAACAGATCTGATACAGCAAGATAAGAGGTGCCAAAGGTTTGAGGAGTGCTCTTTATTTAGCAGCTTTTGTCTTTGAAGTTCCTCAATTGAATCCCAAGTGGGTTTGCTTTGGAAGGCTTGGATTGATCTTCAATCAGCTGTTATTGAGCTTCCAAATCATGTATATAGCCCCAAGTAATGATATACGTTAGATACAAGAATATAACCGTTGGGACAGCTTTGGTAAGCTTTCAAACATTGCAACGGTCATATTCTGCTTCTGGGCTATTTTTGGAAGTCTGCTGGTCTGGTCATCCAGTTGGTCTGGTCAGCTGGTCTGGTCAGCCAGTTGGTCTGGTCAGCTGGACTGGTCATCCAGTTGGTCTTGTCATCCAGTTGGTCTGGTCAGCTGGACTGGTCATCCAGTTGGTCTGGTCAGCTGGACTGGTCATCCAGTTGGTCTTGTCAGCTGGACTGGTCATCCAGTTGGTCTGGTCAGCTGGTACTCCAACTGGTCCTTCAGCTGGTACTCCAGCTGGTTCTCTCCAGCTCCAACTGGTCCTTTAGCTGGTACTCCAGCTGGTCCCTTCAGCTGGTACTCCAACTGGTATGAGGTCTGCTGGTACCAGTTGGTCTGAGGTCTGCTGGTACCCTGCTGCCCAACATCTGCTGTTCTGTTCTCTTGGTTATATCTCTTGATTCGTTGATTTCTGGGCAAAGTGATCTTCATGAAAGTTGTAGCCCTTTCTCTTAGCTTTCCACGGAATCAAGAATCGCTTGATTTCAAGTTCGCATGAGATAGTTATACACGAAATACAAGGCGATGGTCCTGCTGTATGTTTGCTGGATGCAGCAGCACATGGTATGACTTGCAGAAGCTTTTTGGCCATCTTAACGTCCGGTTCAGTCTTTTACTTCGAAAGATGACTTGTAGATCTTTGTCTTATCTTTCCAACCCATACTGAATCGTTTCGTTCCGATAAGCGAGCTATGAGATATGATCAATTTAGTCAGCAGCGCTCGGGCTCTACTGGATGCTGAATTCTCATTTCAGCAACCAAACTCAAGGCCATTTCTTAGCAGATCATCAAGCTGTAAAATATCATCTATGAACTGCACACTTGATGAAATATGTTAGCAACACAATAACAAGTTTTGTTAACATCAAAACCAAGATTATTCGGGTTTCCAAAATCCAACAGTACCAAAACTCAAAAATACCAATCCCTTCACAAATACATCATGATTCATTAAAAATCATCTGTTTTCAAAAATCATCTTTCTAACCTCAATTCCCATTACCAGCCCCAGTACAAAGTACTCCGTACCCCAAATCCCACCAAAGACCAAATTCCAAGGTTATCACCAGGATGAGAATGCAATCTCATCCCTTGGATCCAACGACTCCAAATGTCGGATTTAAAATCCCCGAGAGTCTTGAAACCACAATTAATTCATAATTGCACAAATAAAATCCATTCAGGATTATTACCACACCGGGATTAACACCATTAATCCCCGGGTATCACAGATCGCGAGGCAATTGACGATCGATCGCCGAGACGTGCGATAGATCGCGGAAGGATTTTGTTTGGCAGCGGGTGCGCGCAATCGATCGCGACAGAAGCGGCGATCGATCGCGGCCCGTAGTGTTATGTTTTTTTCAAATTTTCGAAAAATATTGGGATTTTGGAATCGAGGTTTAATTAGCCCATTTTCGGGGCACTGTCTACATTCCAATGTGAATGCTATACTTTTAAAATGGATTGGTTGGAGCCAAAAATTTAATAAAACAGTATTCTCAGTTGGGTTTTTTTCTTTGCTACATTTAAACATGAAAAAATGGAATATTTTGGGTATTATGCATGCTTAACCGGGGGCTTTTATTTTGGTAATTTTCATGGATTGACGATATGTTTGGGGGTTATGAACGTGATTGGGCACGTAGTTGCATGCTTGTGTTTAATTGTGAGCCATTTATGTGTTAGCACATAATTCATCGGGTCGTGTGACTCAGGCGAAGTCGGACTCGAACTACGGAAGTATAAGGTACGTATAATATACGAGCATAGCCTGTTACAATATTGCAACTGTGGGTGGCATTTACAATAAATGAGTATTGAATGCATTGTATGTGGCATTTACAATAAATGAGTATTGAATGCATGGTATGTGGCATCTACAATAAATGGTTATTGAAATGCATGATATATGGTAACTATGTTAAATGATTGTACATTGGGAATCATATGGTGCCGCTTTTGAGCGAGCAATGATTGAGATGTTGTCGCCGTTGAGTGACCATCAGTTATGACACCGCTATTGTTGAGCGTGCGTGGGGATAAATGTCGCTATTGTGAAGTGAGCTATGAAATGGAAATACGGAATCATTGGCAAGATACATGTGATATCTGTGGTACTCTATTTGATGATTTAATCATATTTGATTGTGGAATTAGTATAGTAGGAATGGTTTTAGTTGATCAATGAAATGATCAACTGGCTTTTGGGAATTTAATGGTTTGGTTATTTTGATAACAGGGACAATACAGGGAATCCCGGATGAGGATGATACCATCCAGGGAGTATCAGATTCACGGCATTTACATTCTGTAAATTATGAATTGTAATATTATGATTATTGGATTGGTGGTATTGGTATGCTCACCCCGTGTGGGGGCTGTCTCTGTTGGGGCAGGTGATACAGGTGTAGCAACAGCTTTGGAGTTGAGCTCGGGCTGTTGATTAGATGTACTTCCAGGATCGAGGTACCAGAGATGGTTGAATAAGTACTCGGATCCAGAGTTGAGATCAAGTTGTGCTTGGGAGGTGCTTCCAGGATTGAAGTACCAGTAACGGTATCTGGTAGAGTATTTTATACATTAGATACACGCTTATTCATTGGGTGCTCATATGTGAGTATGTTTTTACGTGTATATGGAATGTATAAATGGGCTATGTCTTTTCTCTCTTCATTTATAGTTTGCATGCAATTAAATATGGAATTGCTAAATGAACTGTGAGCTTGTTAGTGTATTATAAGGGTGCATGCTATGTAAGTGATCTTTGTTGGGGAATTTTAATATTATATGTATCAAATGCAAGAAATGTTATGGATAGTATATGGTGTTACACTTGCATATGGCTTTTTCCCTATGATAGTATGTTTATATGCACTAATGGTATGGACTAATACACTAATAACGGGTTGAGGGTACGGGGGTCCTTACATTAGTGGTATTAGAGCAGTGGTTTGCTCTTTGGGGCTGTTGAGGGCCTAGGAACATGTTAATGAGAATGAGAAGCACATACTTATGCATGATGGTAGTTAGTGTTGTGTGCCACAACTATATTGCTTATGTACGTTTATGATATGTGTTCATAATTGGAATATGTTGTTGCTAACCATGGTGGTTGCAGGGTCATATGAGACATGGATTATGCATTACGGCTGCATATATATCGGAGTGATGATTTTAATGCTTTGCCACTCAATGTTGAAGCGATGGTAAAATTCCGCATGTCACATTTGAAGCGAGGTGCATTAAAATACACTCATGGCAATGTTTATTGGAATACAGGTTATGCATTACGATTGCATGCATGGCGTAGCGATGTGAATACTTGCCGCTTCATGGCGTAGCGATGTGAATACTTGCCACTGTCATACCGTAGCGATGAGAGAATATTTGGCGCTGATATGAAGCGAGGAACATGATCGCTTTCATATCCTAGCGAGGGATATTATTTTCCGCTGGTATTGTCTAAGCGAGGGGTATTTCCGCTGTCATGATTAAAACGAGGAGTAATGGTGCCGCTGTCATACCGTAGCGATGAGAGAATATTTGCCGCTAATATGAATCGAAGAACACGGCCGCTGTCTTATTATAGTGAGGGATATTATTTACCGTTGGTATGTCGAAGCGAGGTAGCGATGAAGGATATTTGCCGCTCATATGAAGTGAATAACACGACAGCGGTCATATTATAGCGAGGGATATCATTCCGCTAGTTTGTTGGCGATGGTTTATGCCGCCGGGTATTCATAGCGATGGTTCATTCCGCTATTCTATTGGCTATGGTTAATACCGCCGGGTATCTATATAGCGATGGTTCATTCCTCTATTCTATTGGCGATGGTTCATGCCGCCGGGTATCTATATAGCGATGGTTCATTCCTCTATTATGTTGGCGATGGTTCATGCCGCCGGGTATTCATAGCGATGGTTCATTCCGCTATTCTATTGGCGATGGTTCATGCCGCCGGGTATCTATATAGCGATGGTTCATTCCGCTAATCTATTGGCGATGGTTCATGCCGCAGGGTATTCATAGCGATGGTTCATTCCGCTATTCTATTGGCGATGGTTCATGCCGCCGGGTATCTATATAGCGATGGTTCATTCCGTTATTCTATTGGCGATGGTTCATGCCGCCGGGTATTCATAGATGGTTCATTCCGCTATTCTATTGGCGATGGTTCATGTTGCCGGGTAATACATAACGATGGTACATTCCGCTACATCTATGGCGATGGTTCATACCGCCGGATATCTATAGCGATGTTTTATGCCGATGACTCTATGGCGAGGGATCATGCCACTGATTCTATAGCGATGGGTTATACCGCTATGTACGTAGCACTGGATTATGCCGCCTACGAGCGATGGGTGCTGCTTGTGTACCGCTGGTGGACGATGGATACAGGTATGCCACCATCTTGATAGCGATGAGGTATGGTATATTACTGTTTTGTTAGCATTATTGTGAATACCATGTGTTGTTGTGTACCGTCATGTGTTTGACGATGAGATTATGGGTGTCGTGTATCGACAAATACCGTCAAGAGTTGATAATTTTACTTGGATGTCATATGTTGACATACACCGTCACGGGATGACGATGACACAGTGGATGTTCTATGTAGACGTGTAGTGTCGTCTTGATGAATAATACGTCTGGGTGTACGTAATTAGTCATATGGTGTGAGTGCCGTTGATGAGCACTATGTGGTGTCTACATCACTGGTTGACGAGACTATTACGCCTAGCAGGTTTGCTCGATGGATTTTTGGATGCATTGTACCGGTGAGTGTACCGCATCTTGTAATAGAGGTAAATTTGTCGAGTAGTGGTACCTTTGGGTATACTCGCTGGGATGGCTAAGGCCATGTGTTGGGTGGTAAGAGTAGTCATTGAGGAAACTACTCGCTTGTCGTTGCGATGTGTGATAGACAGGGTCACACCCACCCTGAGGGTGTGGAATAAGTCCTAATGGATTAGGATTGCAGCATGGTTGAGTAAGGACACCGGATGTCCATTATGCTTTTGTGTTTTAGAGATATCGTGCGTGATGACCCACTACTATAATGGCTTGTTACGGTATGGTATACCGAGTGGAACGTATGTTGCGTTGGTAGGCTTGGTATAAGCCTATGGAGGCAGCACCTTGCTGGAACCGAGTTTGGTGAATCGTATTGTGATACGATGAGGGTTTACGGTAGACTCTTGTAGTCTCTATGTGGTATGGTTATTGAGGCATAGAATACCTCACAGGGACGTTTATACGTCGAATTTTGAGGGACTTATATTGGGACAACTCTATTTTGTTGGGAATACCCACGTGCGTGTCGACAAGTCGTTGTTAGCTCTGGTTGGGCATCTTTGCATGTGAAATGCAACGGGAGTCACAATTGGAATTGTGGGATATAGTTAGTGGGGGTAACACTACTATATTGATTTAATCTCTTGGAGAGATTTGGATTGTACTGTCATGGAACAACTGGTATCGGTCGTGGGTAGATTGTGAATCAGCCATGATAATCATTACTGGTGTTGGACCGAGTAATGGACTTCTTACCTTTCAGTGAGACGTTCGAGGAGACGTCTCTGGGGAAATGCTCAGCTTTGGGGAGTATTATGGTATTAGTACAAGAGCATCTCTAGGATGAGTATACATGGAGTAAGGTGCATGAGAGATAACGGATGTCCCCGGTAATAACTCGATCCCAAACTCGACTTCTCTAGCCGGTGGGAAACCTGCGATCTCCTCTGGGAATACACCAGCAAACTCTGCTACCACTTGTACATCCTCAATTCTCAATTCTTTATTCTTCCCCGACGTGTCCACTGCATATATGAGGTAGCCTGTGAGTCCACGTTCCAACAACTGAGACATTTTGATTGCCGAAATCAACGGAATCTTCGCACGAGAACCGTTGCCATAAAAAGTCCAATGTATCCCCAAATCAGATCTGAACCTCACTGTTCTCTGCCGGCAATCTAACATTGCCTGATATCTGTTCAAAATGTCGATACCCACAATGCAGTCGAAGTCTGACATGCCTAACACAATCAAGTCCGCCTTCAACTCGTTGCCCTCAAAATAAATGAGGTTCTTCCAGTGGGTGTCGAGACCATGAGAGGCGTGGGTAAAGAAGACGTGCGCATATGGTGTCTCTCCACAAAGCGCACAGATACAAAAGAGTGGGAGGCACCTGTATCTATCAAAATAAAAGCAGGGTACATAAATAAATGACACGTACCGGCGATCACCTCCTCTGGGGCTGCCTAGGCCTGCTCTCTAGTCAGTGCATCACCTGCCCCTGGGACGGTCCCACTGTCTGACCTCCCGATGGTCGAGGCATATTCTGATGCCTCTGATGCACTGTCCTGTCATCAAATCTCGGCCTGTTTCCTTGAAAATCTGACTGTCCTCCCCGAGTGGGGCAATACCGAGAGATGTGGCCCATCTTGCCACAACTATAACAAGCAGGACAATTATTCGAAGAATGCGGCCCTCCACAATTATCGCACCTTGACTCCCCCGATCTATTTCCTTGCACAAGCCCTCGGTTGGTCGACCAATTGTTCTTCTTGTTCTCTTGCTTCCGACCAAAGGATTTCTTTCCACTGAACCGTGAGGATGAAGAGGCACCACGAGGTTTAAATGACTCCCCTCGGGGCCTCAAGCTATCAGTAGCTTGCCTCTGTTGTGGCACCTGTGGGGGTACAGCACTAGGATGGGCCCCAACTCCAATCTCCGCAAGCTCTGCTCTCGTGAGCATCATCAAAGGAAGTGGGGTTATTGGTGATAACCCGGTCAAAAAGCTCCGGTCGCAACCCCTTCATAAAGTTTCTCATCTTTGCATGTCCATTGGTGGCAATGTGTGGAACATACCTCAGCAACGAAGAGTAGTGCATAGCATAGTCTGACACTGACATGCTCCCTTGTTTCAAGCTTGCAAACTCATCTTCCTTCATCTGTCTCGCCGCCGCAGAGAAGTACCGGTTCAGAAACCGGGTTCTGAAGAGCGTCCAATCGATCAATGCACCCTGTGCTCTCAGTTCCATTACCGTGCTCTTCCACCACATGGAAGGTTTCTTTGCTAGCTGGAACTCTGCCAACCTCAGCCATGCCGTTCCAGCACAAGGAGCGGATACAAATATCTGCTCAAGTCTCTCTAGCCACTCCTCAGCCTCCTCTCCTGATTCTGTCCCCTCAAACCGGGGCGGGTGGTAAGTCAGAAACTGAGCTAAACTGATCTCACCAGGTAGTAACAACTGAACCACGGGTTCCATGCTTACAGCTGCCTAACCAATGCTCGCATTAACACTGCCAACGTCACCCACCTCTTCATTGAGGTTTCCCAAGTTCATAGCCGCCATGCTGTAACACAAAGGTTAACAACAATTCCAAAACAAATATATATGTTATGCCGTTAGATAACAGGAATGATAATAAGCATGTTAGTATAACAGTATACACAACAATATGCACCACATGCATAAACATGCTTCAAATGTAAGCACCTAGCCAATCATGTTAAGGCTACCCTTCACTCGTTCCCGGGTTCTCTAACCACTACTCTGATACCACTAATGTAAGGACCCTAGTTCCTTAAATGCGGATTAAAGGCATAATTAGAGCTAACACACATCATCAGAGTAAAAATGTTCGTGTTGAGACTATGAGCCTTAAGAATTACATGCCAAGTCAAGGACTATCAATGGATTAATTACATTCCCAATCAGAAATGAATGTTATCAACTATAGCTTTACACTACTCCTAGAGTAGACACTATACAAAAGTAATCATGTCCTTCATTTCTCAAAAGTATTCTTCACAAGCTCACCACCTCAACCCGCTTTAGCCCCTTTTTCATCATGCCAAAAAGTACCTACAAGGACAACCCCCAAACATGAGCAATAATATTATTCATATCCAACACAATATGAATATAAGGCGTAAATGCATAAATCATAATAAAACACTTCCTGTTTTTCCCATGCATTTTAAACGCTTCCTGTTTGGTTGTCCCTGTACCATAACTCATGAGTATAATCAAATAGATTATTTAATGGTCCACACATGTCATGACATAATACCATTTCATCATCACCAATAACCAATCACCAATCCCTAGTCTGTTCATCACAATGTATTTTAACGCCCCTCGCTTTTCATATAGGCGGCATAGAATAACCTCGCTTCAATGGACATACGGCGCTCCCACCCCTCGCTTCACATTGAGCGGCAAATATTCTTTCCTCGCCTCATATGATAACCACACTTAAATGTGACATGCGGTGCTCCCACCCCTCGCTTCACATTTAGCGGCAACAAATCAAATAGCGGCAAGCATTAAAATCATCAAGGGATGACCACGACTCATGGGATGTGCACCAATAACCATCACATGCATATACAATCATCATGCATAATTCAACATGTATTTGCATCCACAATGCATAATTCCATATATACTCGCATCCACAATGCATAATCAATGAGTATATTAGATACATGTACCGTTGGGTGCCCGTACGTCCTCTACGTACCTTTCCAAAAGTGGAATTTGATATGGCTTCACTTTCTCGGTTGCGTCGCCACCTGGGATGGTTCTACACAATCACACAACCCCATATGAGAAGCCAAATAATAATCAAATACCAAAAAATCGTCAAAAAAATCCATTTTCCAAAATTCCACTGCTGGCGATCGATCGCTTCGCTGAGGCGATCGATCGCCTCAATTTTTGCTTCGCGGCGATCGATCGCCTACCTTATATTTTGGACACTGTCCCTCGGCGATCGATCGCGCCATTTCAGGCGATCGATCGCCTACCCTGCGATTTGGTACTGCCTGTTGGCGATCGGTCGCCTCATTTCAGGCGGTCGATCGCCTCACACAGACTCGCGATTTTCCACAATTAATGCACACCAAAACCATCCCAACTCATACCAATACTCATCCCACCAACCCAACAACATAATAACACAATAAATCAACAAAATACACCTCAAGCAACACAAAAATCCAAAACCAACCAAAAATGATACAAACCCAAAGTAACCCATTTCCAAAACCCTTCAAAACTATTTCAAATTCAAACCAAACACAATAAGAACAACATGGAGGTATCCATACCTCTAGGGGACTTTAATTCTCACACCAAATCCCACAAATCAAGTTTTTGGAAGGATTTCTCTTCACCCCTTTACCCAAAATCGAAAATGAAGAGAAGGAAGGGTTTGGAGGAGAAATTGGGGAAAGTATGAGTGATGGGTGTAGAGGGGTTGGGGTATAAGTGGGTTGTTTTAAAATAAAATGCATTCCACAATTCCATGGTGTATAAAACACCCCAACATGATATTTTAAAGCATTCTCCCAAAATGCATCAAAACCCCAATTAAAATCATGTTCGACCAAATAATTATCGATTACCATAAACAACCATGATAACCCTTAATTTCCCAACATGCATAACATGCATCCCGAAATGCATCCCCGGTCACACATATCATGTGACTAAGCATTTCAATATGATAATTAAATCTAGCACATAATTAATTATCACCATAATTCATCATATAAACATAATTAATGCCCAAATTGCAATTAATTATTTCGAGGATATCACAATACTCCCCTACTTATAAGATTTCGTCCTCGAAATCACATGCACTTACCCCAACATGAAACTAAACATAAATAACATACCAAAAAATAGTTCCGGGTAGTGCTGCACCATATGCCGCTCCGTCTCCCACGTAGCCTCCTCGACACCCCTGCGATCCCACTGAACCTTGATCATAGGTATCACTTTGTTCCAAAGTCTGCGGTCTGCCCAATCCAGAATCCTAACAGGCCGTTCCACATAGGATATATCGGATTCTAACTGAACCTCGGAAGGCTGCAACACATGAGACGGATCCGGCTCATACTTCCGCAACATAGACACATGGAACACATTATGTATACCAGACAAAGAAGGTGGCAGAGCTAGTCGGTAAGCCAAAGTGCCAATGCGCTGTAAGATTTCGTACGGTCCAACATACCTCGGAGATAGTTTTCCGCGCATCCCAAATCGCACAACGCCTCTGAAAGGCGAGATCTTAAGAAGACCTTATCTCCCAACTGAAATCCAACGGTCTCCGCCGTTTATTCGCATAAGCTGTCTATCTGTCCTGGGCTGCTTTCATTTTCTGCCTTATCATCTTTATTTTCTTCCATTTCTCGTACCAGTTCCGGTCCTCCGACCGATTTACTGTCCAAGTCGTTCCAACACAAGGATGATCTACACCGTCTGCCATAAAGGGCTTCAAAAGGAGCCATCTGTATGCTTGCCTGGTAGCTATTATTATAGGAGAATTCTACCAAGGCCACTGAATCTTGCCAAAAACATCGAACTCCAATACACAAGCCCTCAACATGTCCTCGAGCGTTTGGATACTACGCTCAGTCTGGCCATCCGTCTGAGGATGATAAGCAGTGCTCAATCTAACTTAAGTTCCCAAGGCTGACTGAAGACCTTCCCAAAAATGAGATGTGAATCGTGGATCTCGATCCGACACTATGGAAATGGGGATCACATGCAATCTCACCACATCTCGAATATACAACTGAGCCATCCTCAAAAAGGTGAAGGTCATGCTATAGGGAATGAAATGAGCTACCTTAGTCAATCGATCCACGATCACCCAGATAGCATCAAAACCCGAAGTGCTCCTCGGCAAGTGAGTCACGAAGTCCATGGAAATGTGTTCCCACTTCCACTTCGGTATCTCCAAGCTTTTCAACTCTCCGCCAAGTCTCTGCCTCTCTGCCTTAACCTGCTGGCAGATCAAGCACCTCTTAACAAAAGTGACGACATCACACTTCATTCTTTTCCACCAAAACTGACCACGCAGATCTTTATACATCTTCTTCCCGCCTGGGTGGATGCTAAGTCTGCTACTATGAGCTCGCTCCAAGATCCCTCTACGCAACTCTGGCGTACTCGGAACCACCCAACGGCTACCCAATCTCAAAGATCCGTCCTCGGCCACTCTGAACTTCGATGGTTGACCAAGATGCAATAGAGATAACCATCTCTGAATCTCATCATCTGACTTCTGAGCTCTTCTAATATTCTCATAGATATCTGGCTCAACTAATAAGGTCGATACGTACACTGGTGATGCATCTATGTCAAAATCATAGCCCAGATGGCAATAGGAGGTCATCATAGCTGACAAATGGATGACGTCCTCAGCAGTACTCCTCACTTTCCGGCTCAAAGCGTCTGCTGTCAAGTTAGCTTTTCCGGGATGGTACTCAATTTCACAATCATAGTCCTTGAGTAAGTCCATCCACCTTCTCTGCCTCATGTTCAGCTCCGCCTGAGTGAATAAAAATTTGAGGCTCTTGTGATCCGTATAAATGGTAAACGAAGTAACATACAAATAATGTCTCCAAATCTTCAGGGCGAAGATGATAGCCGCCAATTCCAAGTCATGGACTGGGTATCTAGTCTCATGCGGCTTCAACTGCCTCGACGCATAAGCCACCACATGCTTATCTTGCATCAGTACACACCCAAGGCCCTGAAGTGATGCATCGGTATACAAAACAAACCTGGACACTAATATGGGCGCCGTCGTCAACCGGTGTTTCAACTCCTGGAAGCTCTCCTCACAAGCTTCTGACCAAAAGAATGGTACTCCCTTCTGGGTCAACTGTGTCAACGGCTTGGCAATCTTCGAAAATCCCTCGACAAAGCGTCGATAATAACCGGCCAAGCCAAGGTAGCTCCGTATCTCAGGTACAGAAGTGGGTGCAGCCCACTCCATCACAGCTTCAATCTTCCTGGGATCCACTGATATCCCGCTGCTAGATATGACATGCCCCAGAAACACTACACTGCTCAACCAAAATTCACACTTGTTGAGCTTGGCATACAACTGGTGATCTCTGAGAATCTGGAGCACTGTCCTCAAGTGTTTCACGTTCTCTTCCTCGCTCCGGGAGTAGATGAGAATGTCGTCGATGAATACAATGATGAACTGATCAAGATAGGGTTGGAACACCCGATTCATCAAGCTCATAAAGACAGCCGGGACGTTCGTCACACCGAACGGCATCACTAAGAACTTGTAGTGCCCATACCGAGTCCGAAATGCTATCTTCTGTACATCCTCCTCCCTGACTTGAATCTGGTGATACCCGGATCTCAAATCAATCTTGCTATAAAGTCTGGTACCTTGCAATTGATCAAAAAGATCATCAATCCTTGGGAGAGGATACTTGTTCTTCACCGTAGCCTTATTAAGTTGCCGGTAATCGATGCACAAACGCATCGAGCCATCCTTCTTTTTCACAAAGAGAACCGGTGCGCCCCATGGCGATACGCTCGGGCGTATATACCCCTTGTCAAGGAGATCCTGCAACTGCTCCTTCAATTCTCTCAGATCCGCCGGTGCCATCATGTAAGGTGCACGAGAAATAGCGGATGTCCCCGGTAATAACTCGATCCCAAACTCGACTTCTCTAGCCGGTGGGAAACCTGGGATCTCCTCTGGGAATACATCAGCAAACTCTGCTACCACTGGTACATCCTCAACTCTCAATTCTTTATTCTTCCCCGACGTATCCACGGCATATATGAGGTAGCCCGTGTGTCCACGTTCCAACAACTGAGACATTTTGATTGCCGAAATCAACGGATTCTTCGCACGAGAACCTGTTGCCATAAAAAGTCCATTGTATCCCCAAATCAGATCTGAACCTCACTGTTCTCTGCCAGCAATCTACCATTGCCTGATATCTGTTCAAAATTTCGATACCCACAATGCAGTCGAAGTCTGACATGCCTAACACAATCAAGTCCGCCTTCAACTCGTTGCCCTCAAAATAAATGAGGTTCTTCCAGTGGGTGTCGAGACCATGAGAGGCGTGGGTAAAGAAGACGTGCGCATATGGTGTCTCTCCACAAAGCCCATAGATACAAAAGAGTGGGAGGCACTTGTATCTATCAAAATAAAAGCAGGGTACGTAAATAAATGACACGTACTGGCGATCACCTCCTCTGGGGCTGCCTGGGCCTGCTCTCTAGTCAGTGCATACACCTGCCCCTGGGACGGTCCCACTGTCTGACCTCCCGATGGTCGAGGCATATTCTGCTGCCTCTGATGCACTGTCCTGTCATCAAATCTCGGCCTGTTTCCTTGAAAATCTGACTGTCCTCCCCGAGTGGGGAAATACCGAGAGATGTGGCCCATCTTGCCACAACTATAACAAGCAGGACAATTATTCGAAGAATGCGGCCCTCCACAATTATCGCACCTTGACTCCCCCGATCTATTTCCTTGCACAAGCCCTCGGTTGGTCGACCAATTGTTCTTCTTGTTCTCTTGCTTCCGACCAAAGGATTTCTTTCCACTGAACCGTGAGGATGAAGAGGCACCACAAGGTTTAAATGACTCCCCTCAGGGCCTCAAGCTATCAGTAGCTTGCCTCTGTTGTGGCACCTGTGGGGGTACAGCACTAGGATAGGCCCCAACTACAATCTCCGCAAGCTCTGCTCTCGTGAGAGCATCATCAAAGGAAGTGGGGTTATTGGTGATAACCCGGTCAAAAAGCTCCGGTCGCAACCCCTTCATAAAGTTTCTCATCTTTGCATGTCCATTGGTGGCAATGTGTGGAACATACCTCAGCAACGAAGAGTAGTGCATAGCATAGTCTGACACTGACATGCTCCCTTGTTTCAAGCTTGCAAACTCATCTTCCTTCATCTGTCTCGCCGCCGCAGAGAAGTACCGGTTCAGAAACCGTGTTCTGAAGAGCGTCCAATCGATCAATGCACCCTGTGCCTCTCAGTTCCATCACCGTGCTCTTCCACCACATGGAAGGTTTCTTTGCTAGCTGGAACTCCGCCAACCTCAGCCATGCCGTTCCAGCACAAGGAGCGGATACAAATATCTGCTCAAGTCTCTCTAGCCACTCCTCAGCCTCCTCTCCTGATTCTGTCCCCTCAAACCGGGGCGGGTGGTAAGTCAGAAACTGAGCTAAACTGATCTCACCAGGTAGTAACAACTGAACCATGGGTTCCATGCTTACAGCTGGTGGAGGTAGAGGGTTTGCCTGACCAATGCTCGCATTAACACTGCCAACGTCACCCACCTCTTCATTGAGGTTTCCCAAGTTCATAGCCGCCATGCTGTAACACAAAGGTTAACAACAATTCCAAAACAAATATATATGTTATGCTGTTAGATAACAGGAATGATAATAAGCATGTTAGTATAACAGTATATACAACAATATGCACCACATGCATAAACATGCTTCAAATGTAAGCACCTAGCCAATCATGCTAAGGCTACCCTTCACTCGTTCCCGGGTTCTCTAACCACTGCTCTGATACCACTAATGTAAGGACCCTAGTTCCTTAAATGCGGATTAAAGGCATAACTAGAGCTAACATACATCATCAGAGTATAAATGTTCGTGTTGAGACTATGAGCCTTAAGAATTACATGCCAAGTCAAGGACTATCAATGGATTAATTACATTCCCAATCAGAAATGAATGTTATCAACTATAGCTTTACACTACTCCTAGAGTAGACACTATACAAAAGTAATCATGTCCTTCATTTCTCAAAAGTATTCTTCACAAGCTCACCACCTCAACCAGCTTTAGCCCCTTTTTCATCATGCGAAAAAGTACCTACAAGGACAACCCCCAAACATGAGAAATAATATTATTCATATCCAACACAATATGAATATAAGGCGTAAATGCATAAATCATAATAAAACACTTACTGTTTTTCCCATGCATTTTAAACGCTTCCTGTTTGGTTGTCCCTGTACCATAACTCATGAGTATAATCAAATAGA
Source organism: Haberlea rhodopensis (assembly GCA_907163345.1). Classification (NCBI taxonomy): domain Eukaryota; kingdom Viridiplantae; phylum Streptophyta; class Magnoliopsida; order Lamiales; family Gesneriaceae; genus Haberlea; species Haberlea rhodopensis. Next base: position 388,514 of record CAJQUN010000317.1, read on the forward strand.
TTATTTAATGGTCCACAGATGTCATGACATAATACCATTTCATCATCACCAATTACCAATCACCAATCCCTAGTCTGTTCATCACAATGTATTTTAATGCCCCTCGCTTTTCATATAGGCGACATAGAATAACCTCGCTTCAATGGACATGCGGCGCTCCCACCCCTCGCTTCACATTGAGCGGCAAATATTTTTTCCTCGCCTCATATGATTACCACGCTTAAATGTGACATGCGGCGCTCCCACCCCTCGCTTCACATTTAGCGGCAACAAATCAAATAGCGGCAAGCATTAAAATCATCAAGGGATGACCACGACTCATGGGATGTGCACCAATAACCATCTTATGCATATACAATCATCATGCATAATTCAACATGTATTTGCATCCACAATGCATAATTCTATATATACTCGCATCCACGATGCATAATCAATGAGTATATTAGATACATGTACCGTTGGGTGCCCGTACGTCCTCTACGTACCTTTCCAAAAGTGGAATTTGATATGGCTTCACTCCCTCGGTTGCGCCGCCACCTGGGATGGTTCTACACTATCACACAACCCCATATTAGAAGGCAAATAATAATCAAATACCAAAAATTCGTCAAAAAAATCCATTTTCCAAAATTCCACTGCTGGCGATCGATCGCTTCGCTGAGGCGATCGATCGCCTCAATGTTTGCTTCGCGGCGATCGATCGCGCCATACATGGCGATCGATCGCCTACCTTTTATTTTGGACACTGTCCCTCGGCGATCGATCGAGCCATTTCAGGCAATCGATCGCCTACCCTACGATTTTGGTACTGCCTGTTGGCGATCGGTCGCCTCATTTCAGGCGGTCGATCGCCTCACATAGACTCGCGATTTTCCACCATTAATGCACACCAAAACCATCCCAACTCATACCAATACTCCTCCAACCAACCCAACAACATAATAACACAATAAATCAACAAAATACACCTCAAGCAACACAAAAATCCAACACCCAACCAATAATGATACCAACCCAAAGTAACCCATTTCCAAAACCCTTCAAAACTATTTCAAATTCAAACCAAACACAATAAGAACAACATGGAGGTATCCATACCTCTAGGGGACTTCAAATCTCACACCAAATCCAACAAATCAAGTTTTTGGAAGGATTTCTCTTCACCCCTTTGCCCAAAATCGAAAATGAAGAGAAGGAAGGGTTTGGAGGAGAAATTAGGGAAAGTATGAGTGATGGGTGTAGAGGGGTTGGGGTATAAGTGGGTTGTTTTAAAATAAAATGCATTCCACAATTCCATGGTGTATAAAACACCCCAACAAGATATTTTAAAGCATTCTCCCAAAATGCATCAAACCCCAATTAAAATCATGTTCGACCAAATAATTATCGATTACCATAAACAACCATGATAACCCTTAATTTCCCAACATGCATAACATGCATCCCGAAATGCATCCCCGGTCACACCTATCATGTGACTAAGCATTTCAATATGATAATTAAATCCAGCACATAATTAATTATCACCATAATTCATCATATAAACATAATTAATGCCCAAATTGCAATTAATTATTTCGGGGATATCACAATACTCCCCTACTTGTAAGATTTCGTCATCGAAATCACATGCACTTACCCCAACATGAAACTAAACATAAATAACATACCAGAAAATAGTTCCGGGTAGTGCTGCACCATATGCCGCTCCGTCTCCCACGTAGCCTCCTCGACTCCCCTGCGATCCCACTGAACCTTGATCATAGGTATCACTTTGTTCCGAAGTCTGCGGTCTGCCCGATCCAGAATCCTAACAGGCCGTTCCACATAGGATATATCGGATTCTAACTGAACCTCGGAAGGCTGCAACACATGAGACGGATCGGCTCATACTTCCGCAACATAGACACGTGGAACACATTATGTATACCAGACAAAGAAGGTGGCAGAGCTAGTCGGTAAGCCAAAGTGCCAATGCGCTGTAAAATTTTGTAAGGTCCAACATACCTCGGAGATAGTTATCCGCGCTTCCCAAATCGCACAACGCCTCTTAAATGCGAGATCTTCAAGAAGACCTTATCTCCCAACTGAAATTCCAACGGTCTGCGCCGTTTATTCGCATAAGCTGTCTGTCTGTCCTGGGCTGCTTTCATTTTCTGCCTTATCATCTTTATCTTTTCTTCCATTTCTCGTACCAGTTCCAGTCCTCCGACCGATTTACTGTCCAAGTCGTCCAACACAAGGGTGATCTACACCGTCTGCCATAAAGGGCTTCAAAAGGAGCCATTAGTATGCTTGCCTGGTAGCTATTATTATAGGAGACCAAGGCCACTGAATCTTGCCAAGAAACATCGAACTCCAATACACAAGCCCTCAACATGTCCTCGAGCGTTTGGATAGTACGCTCAGTCTGGCCATCCGTCTGAGGATGATAAGCAGTGCTCAATCTAACTTAAGTTCCCAAGGCTGACTGAAGACCCTCCCAAAAATGAGATGTGAATCGTGGATCTCGATCCGACACTATGGAAATGGGGATCCCATGCAATCTCACCACATCTCGAATATACAACTGAGCCATCCTCAAAAAGGTGAAGGTCATGCTATAGGGAATGAAATGAGCTACCTTAGTCAATCGATCCACAATCACCCAGATAGCATCAAAACCCGAAGTGCTCCTCGGCAAGTGAGTCACGAAGTCCATGGAAATGTGTTCCCACTTCCATATCTCCAAGATTTTCAACTCGCCGCTAGGTCTCTGCCTCTCTGCCTTAACCTGCTGGCAGATCAAGCACCTCTTAACAAAAGTGACGACATCACACTTCATTCTTTTCCACCAAAACTGACCACGCAGATCTTTATACATCTTCTTCCCGCCTGGGTGGATGCTAAGTCTACTACTATGAGCTCGCTCCAAGATCCCTCTACACAAGTCTGGCGTACTCGGAACCACCCAACGGCTACCCAATCTCAAAGATCCGTCCTCGGCCACTCTGAACTTCGATGGTTGACCAAGATGCAATAGAGATAACCATCTCTGAATCTCATCATCTGACTTCTGAGCTCTTCTAATATTCTCATAGATATCTGGCTCAGCTAAGAAGGTCGATACATACACTGGTGATGCATCTATGTCAAAATCATAGCCCAGATGGCAATAGGAGGTCATCATAGCCGACAAATGGATTACGTCCTCAGCAGTACTCGTCACTTTCCGGCTCAAAGCGTCTGCTGTCAAGTTAGCTTTCCGGGATAGTACTCAATTTCACAATCATAGTCCTTGAGTAAGTCCATCCACCTTCTCTGCCTCATGTTCAGCTCCGCCTGAGTGAATAAAAATTTGAGGCTCTTGTGATCCGTATAAATGGTAAACGAAGTACCATACAAATAATGTCTCCAAATCTTCAGGGTGAAGATGATAGCCGCCAATTCCAAGTCATGGACTGGGTATCTAGTCTCATGCGGCTTCAACTAGCCTCGACGCATAAGTCACCACATGCTTATCTTGCATCAGTACACACCCAAGGCCCTGAAGTGATGCATCGGTATACAAAACAAACCTGGAGTTTTCCGTAGGAATCACTAATACCGGCGCCGTCGTCAACCGGTGTTTCAACTCCTGGAAGCTCTCCTCACAAGCTTCTGACCAAAAGAATGGTACTCCCTTCTGGGTCAACTGTGTCAACGGCTTGGCAATCTTCGAAAATCCCTCGACAAAGCGTCGATAATAACCGATCAAGCCAAGGAAGCTCCGTATCTCAGGTACAGAAGTGGGTGCAGCCCACTCCATCACAGCTTCAATCTTCCTGGGATCCACTGATATCCCGCTGCTAGATATGAAATGCCCCAGAAACACTACACTGCTCAACCAAAATTCACACTTGCTGAGCTTGGCATCAACTGGTGATCTCTGAGAATCTGGAGCACTATCCTCAAGTGTTTCACGTTCTCTTCCTCGCTCCGGGAGTAGATGAGAATGTCGTCGATGAATACAATGACGAACTGATCAAGATAGGGTTGGAATACCCGATTCATCAAGCTCATAAAGACAGCCGGGGCGTTCGTCACACCGAACGGCATCAATAAGAACTTGTAGTGCCCATACCGAGTCCGAAATGCTGTCTTCTGTACATCCTCCTCCCTGACTCGAATCTGGTGATACCCGGATCTCAAATCAATCTTGCTATAAAGTCTGGTACCTTGCAATTGATCAAACAGAAGCGGCGATCGATCGCGGCCCGTAGTGTTATGTTTTTTTCAAATTTTGGAAAAATGTCAGGATTTTGGAATCGAGGTTTAATTAGCCCATTTCTGTGGCAATGTCTACATTCCAATGGGAATGCTATACTTTTAAAATGGATTGGTTGGAGCCAAAAATTTAATAAAATGGAATTCTCGGTTGGGTTTTTTTTTGGCTATCTTTTAAACATGAAAAATGGAATATTTTGGGTATTATGCATGCTTAACCGGGGGCTTTTATTTTGGTAATCGTCATGGATTGACGATATGTTTGGGGCTTATGAACGTGCTTGGGCACGTGGTTGCATGCTTGTGTTTAATTGTGAGCTATTTATGTGCTAGCACATAATTCATCGGGTCGTGTGACTCAGGCGAAGTCGAACTCGAACTACGGAAGCATAAGGTACGTATAACGTACGAGCATAGCCTGTTACAATATTGCAACTGTGGGTGGCATTTACAATAAATGAGTATTGAATGCATGGTATGTGGCATCTACAATAAATGGTTATTGAAATGCATGATATATGGTAACTATGTTAAATGAACATACATTGGGAATCATATGGTGCCGCTTTTGAGTGAGCAATGATTGAGATGTTGTCGTCGTTGAGTGACCATCGGTTATGACGCCGCTATTGTTGAGCGCGCGTGGGGATAAATGCCGCTATTGTGGAGCGAGCTATGAAATGGAAATACGGAATCATTGGCAAGATACATGTGATATCTGTGGTACTCTATTTGATTATTTAATCATATTTGATTGTGGAATTGGTATAGTAGGAATGGTTTTAGTTGATCAATGAAATGATCAACTGGCTTTTGGGAATTTAATGGTTTGGTTATTTTGATAACAGGGACAATACAGGGAATCCCGGATGAGGATGATACCATCCATGGAGTATCATTTAAATTCACGGCATTTACATTCTGTAAATTATGAATTGTAATATTATGATTATTGGTTTGGTGGTATTGGTACTCACCCCGTGTGGGGGCTGTCTCTGTTGGGGTAGGTGATACAGGTGTAGCAGCAGCTTTGGAGTTGAGCTCGGGCTGTTGATTAGAGGTACTTCCAGGATCGAGGTACCAGAGATGGTTGAATAAGTACTCAGATCCAGAGTTGAGATCGATTTGTGCTTGGGAGGTGCTTCCAGGATTGAAGTACCAGTAACGGTATCTGGTAGAGTATTTTATACATTAGATACACGCTTATTCATTGGGTGCTCATATGTGAGTACGTTTTTACGTGTATATGGAATGTATAAATGGGCTATGGCTTTTCTCTCTTCATTTATAGTTTGCATGCAATTAAATATGGAATTGCTAAATGAATTGTGAGCTTGTTAGTGTATTATAAGGGTGCATGCTATGTAAGTGATCTTGGTTGGGGAATTTGAATATTATGTGGATCAAATGCAAGAAATGTTCTGGATAGTGTATGGTGTTACACTTGCATATGTCTTTTTCCATATGATAGTATGTTTATATGCACTAATGGTATGGACTAATACACTAATAACGGGTTAAGGGCATGCTGGTCCTTACACAAATAAACATTATTAATGGTCCAAATGCACATAATTATTTCAGGGATATCACAGTTGTAGCATCATCACAGGGGACAGGACAACGAGGCGGTTAACCATTGATGCCTGATTTCTATCTTTTGTGTTGCACGACAGGTTGACGTATGTTATTGTGATGATGATATTGAGGTTGGCTTATATGATTGATGGCATATGTGTGTACATTCATGGTAATATACATGCATATTGTTGAGAGTGATGCCACGATAGGTATGCTATTGTTGAGCATATGCTTTGGCTTGAGAGGTATACTCCAGTTGAGTATATGCTTGGACTGTTATAATGTGTGAGGACAAAAATATGGTTTGTGCTGCTAATGTGAAGATGTGAGGAGGTTCCACTGACATATTGAGCTGAGATAGGCAAATCATATTTGTCCCGTTATAACAGGTTGATAGTTGAAACATGTCATGACATATTTGCATTTGGTGATGCATACAGAATAATCACTATTGAGTTTTACGATAATGATTATCGTTTTCTGTCTTTCTTATTGATATAGAACTGAGATAGCTGATTATCAATATGCATATTTTGTGATTGTTTATATAGGGGACTCATAGACGTGGGGAGCCGGGATTGTGAGTACATTCTGCTGCGAGCTGAACCACTGATTATGAGTTGATTTTTGTTAGGCTGTGTATATGTAACATGTGATGCCCATGTGTTGTATATTTTATCAGAGTTTTATTAGAATGTAGTAACTGTTGTAAGAACTGACATAGTAAAACTCTTAAATCAGTATGCATGATTACTTAACTCCTACTCACATGGGTGTAAGATTGAATACATAATGAATTAAGTAATGAGGATTCCACATTAGTGGTATCAGAGCAGTGGTTCGAGAGCGGGGTGAACAAGGGTAGAGGACGGTATTAGGGAGTTGCCTAATCACTTGAAAGCATGTTGAGAGTATTGATATGATGTTATACTGACATGCTTTATATATTTATCTGTTGTTGTTAACCCTGGATTTGCAGTAATGGTAGACAGATTACCTCATGATGATGTGGGGATGCCATGTGTAGGGTCTTCCTACCTTAACATCATATTAATAACATATTATGGACTAAACATGCATTAATAACATCTTAGGGTACCGGTTGCAGCTTTGAGCTAATAAGATTACAGGCCAAAAATAAAATTTCAAAACTTAATAATTACATTCTCGACAATGAATGTTAAAGCTATAGATTTACACTACTCATAGAGTAGAGACTATCCAAATCCTGTATCCTATATTCTTTCATGCTCCTTTTAGCTCACTGCCTCAACCCGACCCTTAGCCCTTCAGTCCAAAAGTGTACCTACAGGAACTGTGATATCCCTGAAATGATTAATTGCATTTGGGCATTAATTTCGATTATTATGATTAATTATGTGGTAATTAATTTTGTGTTGGAATTTATTTACCTTATGGAAATGCATGGTCATGTGGATAGGGTGACCCGGGGGTTGCACTTCAGGGTGCATGTGATGCATGTGGGGTAAATATTATTGGAAGCATGATTTATTTGCCTTTGGTAGCAATTAATTGGAAATCATGTGTTTAATTGATATTTGGTGCATTATGAGTAAATGCTTTGAAAAATATCTTGTTGGGGTGTTTTATACACCATGGAATTATTTTGATTTGCTTTTAATTAAACCACACCTTTTACTACCCCAACCCCACCTCATCCACTCATTCTTACTTTACCAAACCACCCAAACCCTTTCCCTTCTTCCATTTTCGAGCTTGAGCTTAGGGTTGAAGAGAAAACCTTCCAAAAGTCTTGATTTGTGAAGATTATTGGGTGATTTGAGGTCCCCAAGAGGTATGGATGCCTCATTGTCATTTTTATTGTGTTTGGGTTAGTTTTGGAAGGGTTTTTAATGATTTTGAAATGGGTTTGTGTGGGTTGTTGTGGTTTTGGTTAAGGGTTAGATTTATACTTGTTTTGAAGTGTATTTTGGTGGTTTATGTTGATATTTATGTTGTTGATTGGTTGGTTAAGTGTTGGGATGGGTTGGAATGGTTTTGAGGTACAAAAATGGGGGATTTTCGGGTTACAGGGGTTGGCGATCGATCGCCCATTCCAGGCGATCGATCGCGCCCAGGCAGTGAGTTTTGCCAGCGCTTGGCGATCGATCGCCACTCTTGGGCGATCGATCGGCGGGTCTGGCAATCGATCGCGCCAGGGGTGGCGATCGATCGCCGAAGGGTGCAATTTTTGATTCTCGGGCAGTGAGGATTGGCGATCGATCGCCGTGAGGGGCGATCGATCGCGAAAGCCAAAATATGGTTTTTTTGGTTATTTTTGTAGGATTTTTGGTATTGGACTATTATTGGGTTCTAATATTGGTTTGTGTGAATGTGTAGAACCATCCCAGGTGGCAACACAGCCAAGGCATTGAAGTCCTACCATACCCTACATTTTGGAAAGGTACGTAGTGGACGTACGGGCACCCCAACGGTACATGTATCTTATATACTTATTGTTTATGCATTGTGGATGCAAGTATATATGTGGTATTGCATAGTGGATGCAAATACATGTTATGCATGATGTTCATGCATATGATTATTGGTGCATATCCCATGAGTCGTGGTCATCCCTTGATGATTTTAATGCTTGCCGCTATTTGGTTTGGTTCCGCTAAATGTGAAGCGAGGGGTGGGAGCGCCGCATGTCACATTTGAGTGTGGTTATCATATAGGACGAGGAAAGGGTATTTGCCGCTCAATGAGAGGCGAGGGGTGGGAGTCCCGCAGTCCATTGAAGCGAGGTTATCCTATGCCGTCTATATGTAAATAAGCGAGGGGCATTAAAATACATTGTGATGGACAGACTAGGGATTGAGGATCAATATTTGGTATATTGATGAAATGGTATATGTTCATGACATGTTTGGACCATTTAAAATAATCTGTTGATTATACTCATGAGTTATGGTACAGGGACAACCAAACGGGAAGCGTTTGAAATGCATGGGGAAAACAGGAAGTGTTTTATTATGATTATGCATTTACGCTTTATCTTCATATTGTGTTGAATATGAATGATTATTATTGCTCATGTTTGGGGGTTGTCCTTGTAGGTACCTTTTTGGCATGATAGAAGGGCTTGAACGGGTTGAGGTGGTGAGCTTGACGAGCATTCTATTGAGGATGAAAGGACAGGATTATTTTGGATAGTATCTACTCTAGGAGTAGTATAAAACTATAGTTGCACACATTCTTTTGATTGGAATGTAATTAATCCTTTTTGGTAGTCCTTATTTTTTTGGCATGTAATGCTTAAGCTCATAGACTCAACATGTTCTTTTAGACTCTGATTTGTTTTTATTAGCTCTATTATGCCTTAATTCCGCACTTAAGGATTAGGGTCCTTACAGGAACAACCCATCATGAGCATGTACATCATTACTTAACATCATAAGGTAATGGCATATAAATAAATGCATGAAAATAATCGTAACATATACTTCCTGGTTAATCGCATAAACCCACTTTTGTTGTCCCTGTTTCATAGTCATGCATATAATCATTAGATCCTTGACATAAATTATTAAAATCATACTTCACATATGTTCGTAATCAACAATGTTATTTAGAAATGGAGATGTTTCTGGCCTTGTTATGTCAGCGGAACAATTGGCCCCCTCGCTTCGACATATAGCGGTATTGTGATACCCCTCGCTACACCTTGATAGCGGATGTATCTCCTCGCTAGCTATGTCAGCGGTAAGTACCTTCCTCGCTTTCCCATAACAACTACCAGAACACTCTACCATTCTCAATAACATAGTTAAACATACATCATCATATCATAAACATCATCATCTTATAAACATCATCATCTTGTAAACCATCGCCAATAGAATACCCGGCGGCATGAACCATCGCCAATAGAATACCCGGCGGCATAAACCATCGTCAATAGAATAGCAGAATAACCGTCACTAATAGAATACCCGGTAGCATGAACCATCGCCAATAGAATACCCGGCGGCATAAACCATCGCCAATAGAATAACGGAATAACCGTCGCTAATAGAATACCCGGCGGCATGAACCATCGCCAATAGAATACCCGGCGGCATAAACCATCGCCAATAGAATAGCGGAATAACCGTCGCTAATAGAATACCCGGCGGCATGAACCATCGCCGATAGAATACCCGGCGGCATAAACCATCGCCAATAGAATAGCGGAATAACCGTCGCTAATAGAATACCCGGCGGCATGAACCATCGCCAATAGAATAGCGTCATGATATCCCTCGCTAAGAAACGGCAAATATCCCTCTTCGCTACTTCGCTTCAACATACCAGCTGCATAATATCCCTCGTTTAAGCGGCAAATATCCTCCATCGCTATCATATTACAGCGGAAAGCTCATCGCTGCGCCATATTAGCTATAATATCCCTCGCTTAAGCGGCAAATATTCTTCATCGCGGTGGTAGTCAAGTGGCGCCACTACACCTCATTATCATGACAGCGGAAATACCCCTCGCTTTACATGACAGCGGAAATACCCATCGCTTCGACAATACCAACGGAAAATAATATCCCTCGCTAAGATATAACAGCGGTCGTGTTCTTCGCTTCATATCAGCGGCAAATATTCTCTCATCGCTACGGTAGGACAGCGGCAAGTATTCACATCGCTACGCCATGCATGCAACCGTAATGCATAACCCATATTCCAATAAACATCGCCATGAGTGTATTTTAATGCACCTCGCTTCAACATTTAGCGGCAAAGCATTAAAATCATCACTCCGATATATATCTATGCAACCGTAATGCATAGTCCATGTCTCATATGACCCTGCAACCACCATGGTTAGCAACAACATATTCCAATTATGAACACATATCATAAACGCACATAAGCAATATAGTCGTGCCACGCAACACTAACTACCATCATGCATAAGTATGTGTTTCTCATTCCCATTAACATGTTCCTAGGCCCTCAACAGCCCCAAAGAGCTAACCACTGCTCTGATACCACTAATGTAAGGACCCCCGTGCCCTTAACCCGTTATTAGTGTATTAATCCATGCAATTAGTGCATACAATCATATAAACATGGGGAAAAAGCCATATGCAAGTATAACATCATATACTATCCAGAAATTTCTTGCATTTAGTCCACATAATATTGAAATTCCCCAACCAAGATTACATATATAACGTGCACCCTCATAATACACTAACATGCTATCAGTTCATTTAGCAATTCCATATTTAATTGCATGCAAACCATAAATGAACAAAGAAAAGCCGTAGCCCATTTATACATTCCATATACACGTAAAATGTACTCACATAAGAGCACCCAATGAATAAGCGTGTATCTGATGTATAAAACACTCTACCGGATACCGTTACTGGTACTTCAATCCTGGAAGCACCTCCCAAGCACAACTCGATCTCAACTCTGGATCTATGCACTTATTCAACCAGCTCTGGTACCTCGATCCGGGAAGTACCTCTAATCAATAGCCCGTGCGCAACTCCAAAGCTGCTGCTACACTTGTAACACATGTCCCAACAGAGACAGCCCCCACACGGGGTGAGCATACCAATACCACCAATCCATAATCATAATATTGTAGTTCATAATTTACAGAATGTAAATGCCATAATTTAAATGATACTCCCTGGATGGCATCATCCTCATCCGGGATCCCCTGTATTGTCCCTGTTATCAAAATAATCAAACTCATCAAATTCCCAAAGCCAGTTAATCGCCACATAGATTAACTATACCATTCCTATTATGCCAGTTCCAAAGCCAGTATGATAAAATCATTATATAAAAGATCGTAGATATCACATATATCTAACCAATGATTCCATGTTCCTATTTCATTGCTCGCTCTACAATAGCGGCATTTCAAACCCCACACACGCTCAACAATAGTGGCGGTATAACCGATGGTCGCTCAACGGCGATAACATCTCAATCATTGCTCGCTCAAGGCGCACCATATAATTCCCAATGTATTTCCATTTATCGCAATTACCATATACTATTCATTTCACAATCCATTTATCACTAGTACTACAACCCATACTTTTCAACAACCATTTCTTTCAATTACCACGTACCATGCATTTTACAATTTCAACATTATAATAGGCTATGCTCGTATGTCATACGTACCTTATAGTTCCGTAGTTCGAGTCCGACCTCGCCTGAGTCCCACGACCCGATGAATTATGTGCTAACACATAAATAGTTCATAATTAAACACAAGCATGCAACCACGTGCCCAAGCACGTTCATAACCCCCAAACATATCATCAATCCATGACGATTACCAAAATAAAAGTCCCCCGGCTAAGCATGCATAATACCCAAAATATTCCATTCTACCAGAGATAGCCAAAAACCAAACCGAGAATTCCGTTTTATAAAACTTTGGCCATTTTAAAAGTATAGCATTCCCATTGGAATGTAGACATTGCCCCGGAAACGGCCCCTTTAAACCTCGGTTCCAAAATCTCGACATTTTCCAAAAAATTTCAAAAAACAAAATCCTGCAAGCGGCGATCGATCGCCTCAAACATCGCGATCGATCGCCTCCAACCAGTGGCCAAAATCGCCTACTCGCGATCGATCGCTACCCTTCGCGATCGATCGCCAACCTGCTCGCGATCGATCACCTAAACCATGCGATCGATCACCTAAACCATGCGATCGATCGCCTGCATTATTAATCGCCTTCAAAAACACAGCTGCACGTCGCGATCGATCGCCTCACCTTGGCAATCGATTGCCACCTGCGATTTTCCGAAAACATTCAAGCTTTCATGGTGTTTTTCACACCCAAACTCAAAACCAACACCCCAAACACCTTTACCACCTCAAATACTCCATTTAAAACCAATAATAACTCTACAAAAACAACTTTGGGTTTTTCAACCAAAAATCCCTAAATTCAAAACCCACCAAAACCTCAACCAAAATCTACAATACTACTACCTAATCGAAGACAATGACGAGGGAAAGACAAATACCTGATCATCTCCGAGAAAATCGGCCTCCGAGCCAAACTACCATCGATTTTCCCATCATGGGAGAAGAGGGAAATGGGGGGAAAAGGAAGGGTTAGGCGTAGAGAGAGAGAGGAGAGAGGGAAGGGTTCCGTGCCAAATGACGAAATATCGAGTCCACTTGGTATATATAGTACCAAAACTCAAAAATACCAATCCCTTCACAAATACATCATGATTCATTAAATATCATCTATTTTCGAAAATCATCTCTCTAACCTTAATTCCCATTATCAGCCCTAGTACAAAGTACTCCGAACCCCATATCCCACCAAATACCAAATTCCAAGGTTTCCACCATGACGAGAATACAATCTCATCCCTTGGATCCAACGACTCCAAAAACAGGATTTAAAATCCCCGGGAGTCCCAAAACCGCAATTAATACACAATTGCTACAATTAAAATCCATTAAGGATTATTTCTACACCGGGATTAATATCAATAATTCCCGGGTATCACAATTATCCCCCACTTAACAAAATTTCATCCTCGAAATTTGCACGGCGTACTCCACGTATTACCGAGATTACAAAATCCAAATGGATTCACATTGTCGAATCATGAACACATCATGAACGACATTCCAACCGCGAGGTTACCGACCTCGCACCAAAACCTGGAATGGAATAAACTTCCAAACCATTGCAATCGTAACAGAACGTCAGCATACCCCCAATGCTAACCGTCTTAAAAGTAGTCAACCCAAACTTAACTGCAAAACAACGAATCATTCGTGATTCCAAAATAGATATCGCATCGACGATATCTCTACAATGTTAAACGTACATCTTTGTCAAGGAAACCTCCAGGAGACAACAGTGCACCTAACCATAACCGGCTTCCGTTTCCAAACCCATCTCATCAAAGGAGTAGTTGCACCACACCGCAACACAGATTGGGCCATAACACGGCCCCGATCAATATGGAACACATCTCTAAAAATGTCTACAACCGCGTGTTCCAAGAAATCACATCTTGGTCCGAACACACTATCGAGACTCCACAAGGTCTCAGGTTCTCGAAAGGGCATGCAAGAATAATCGATTGCATTCCCGCCACACGTGTCAATCACGATTGTAAGACCCCGTTATCTAATCACTGTATAAGGTGCAATGAATAGAACTAATCATTCATAAATCAGAGTATTAGGCCCTGTTGATATCCCGAGCTTATAGAGATTACAGTACCAAAAGAATTTCAAAAGGGATTAGTTACATTTCTTAGTAACATCACGTAAGACTATAGTTCTACTACACTCCTTGTAGAAACTATACAAAATGAAACTCAGTTCTGCTAATCCTGTAGCACTCCTTAAAGCTCAATGTGTCAACCCCGACCCTTGTTCTCTGTATTAAATGCACCTACAAAGACAACCCCCTGTTGGGATATGCCCTAAGACAAGTCATTAGATGATTGTTTAAGACATACAATGTTTATGGTTTTATGAATGACAATTCATTATTATATATTATTCTTTTAACCGTGCATTGTGAATTAATATATATGTTAATGTCCTTAGAATAATATTGTATTATTCTTAAAGATGTCCCTAGTCAAGTATTATCATGAAAGGGATAATGATAATACGTAGAGACTAGTATGTGTTGATCGATGAATTGTTCATTGATATGAGATATCAAATCAACATATGGGTACATGTTAGAGAACGATGTACTGGACAGACCCACCATGAGAATGCAACATGGATAGTTATATGATCGTCATATGCAATTCTCATAGTGATAATAATGTATGTAATCCTTACGACTTGTGATCATCAGAGATCCCAACATAAGGAGTTATGTATCTTGATATCGTCAAACGTTACCCGTAACAGGGTAATCTATAAAGGCGACTATTGGATACACTACGAATTATGTAGAGGGATGTTGACTGATCGAGATAGGATTTGTCCCTCCTATATAACAGGAGATGTGTTTGGCCCTTGATCAAGTGAGAACTAAAATGCATGGCCATGCTCGAATGAGTCGATATGAGATATCGAGCATATTCGTTTATTCTAGTTCTACTTGGGGATCAAGAAATAAAGATTGGATATACGAGTATGACTATTCCATGACTCGTGTTCAATCTAAACACAAAGGACAAAGGGATTAAGTTACATGATTAATATTATCACAAGTTCTAAAGGTTATGTCGAGTCATTGACA
The DNA here is from genome assembly GCA_907163345.1 of Haberlea rhodopensis. Taxonomy (NCBI): domain Eukaryota; kingdom Viridiplantae; phylum Streptophyta; class Magnoliopsida; order Lamiales; family Gesneriaceae; genus Haberlea; species Haberlea rhodopensis. The sequence continues at coordinate 403,572 of CAJQUN010000317.1, forward strand.
TTCTCGTAATTTGGGTAGCATCGATGTGTTGCTAGATACCGCTCAATGCTTGCGACATAAAATGAGATTTTATGTCACTGCCAACATTACGAGATCCTATCGGGTCACACAAAAGATTAAATCGATAAGGGAAATTAAATTCATTGGATGAATTAATTAATTAAGAAGAGTCTTAATTAAGTGATTAAAGGTTTTTAATTAAATCATGGGTTTGGGCCCATAAGACTTTAAGAAAGTCTTGAACCTTAATTAAAAGCCTTATAATATAAATAAGAGGTTTTGATTAATTGTTAATCACACTTTCATATCATTGTTTTGATATAGAAACCCTAGCCTCCACCTCAAGCTCTCTCTCGGCCGAACCCTAGAGGCCGTGAGCTTCTCCATCGCCGCCGTCTTTCCTTGGTGGTTCATGGTGGTCGTTGATCGGTTATTGTAACCGTGAGCCTTGTTTGTTCAAGAATAAGTCTAGCAACTTGTTCTTGAACGTCCCTTTCGATTTGATCGTGTGGATACCGTAGAGACGAAGGTGAAAACTTTCGTTTGTGACTCGGAGTTCGTTGGACGTGCTGCTCCGTGGAATCTGCTTCAAACACGCTACAAGGGTGAGACCTTCGTATACCTTAATCCGATATGATAACCTATGTATAGATCCAGTGTTAGTAATCCATAAAAATTTTATTCCGCTGCGTTGTATGCTCATGGATTACTTTCAGTGGTATCAGAGCCGTGTACAAGGCTCATATCGGATATATGTGATTAAATTGTGTTAATCATATTAGAATTAATATTGCATGCTATTAAAACTGTTTAAATTCATATATGATATGAAATTAATTTTAGTTTATGAAAATCATAGTAGTAATTGTATTTGATATAATTGGCGAATAAAAATATTTATTGAGCATCAATTTTCGGCCATCACCATCACAAATGTCACCACGGCTAGCCACATGAGGGCTAGGGTTTTCGAACCCTTGGCTCGAGATGGCTTAGTCGTTGTGGCTAATAATTGTGCATGGAAGTGTCGAAAATTAATTAGGGTTTAGAACCCATTGGACGTGACGGCTAGCTCATGACGGCTAGGGTTTCGAACCCTAATAGCCGTGCATGGCTCGGCCATCATCGCCTTATTTTCTATAGTTTTGATGCTCTCTCATGGTTTTTCGAACCCTTAGCTCGAGATGGTTGAGCGAACCCCGTGCATGGCATGACCGTGAATCGTGGCTAACAAATTCCAGCGTTTAAAACAAGATGTCTCGATAAAAGTGCATAAAGGTGCGAGGCGGCTAGGGTTGGAACCCTAGCGCCGCCGCCGCATGAGCCATGGCACGGCCATGGGCTAGGGTTTCGAACCCTAGGCCCACTATTGGTCCAGCCGTGTGCTTCATGGTTCGAACCATGGTGGTTCGTGTTTTAGTCGCTTTAGTTCGTGGCATGTGATGTCCCGAGCGTACGATAATTTTTTCAAAAATTATTTTACAGTTTTAATTAGAATTAAATTTAAAATGTTTAGAATTTAATTAATTAAATGTTAATGCATGCTTTATGTGTTGTTTGAGCATGGTGCGTGGTTATAGCCCTTTGACCTATTAGATAGGATTTGTGGATGTTTGTATTTATAATACGACCTGCGTGTCGTGCCTTTCTCTATTTCATTCTAAATGTAATCCCTCCCCTATGTTCCCCTCGAATGTGAATCGAGGAATTCAATATCTTGTAAATAGTGTAGTTTATTTTATTGATGGTGATCAATGAAGATGGAGCATCGTGCCGGGATGAGGAGGCCATTCACAAATTGGAGCCATGGGAAGGTGCTTGTGAAGTTACCTTAGGTTGACTCATAGGATTTTCTCATTGGCTTGAGAAAATCATTAGTAGGGGCTATAACTATGTCACGTTTAATTATGTATGTTGATGCATGATTTATCTTATGTTTTAGTTTGATAATAGTATTACACATATATGTAGATATGTTGTGAGACCCCGTTATCACATCAAGATATTAAGGTGCAATTTAGAGAACTAAACATACATGTGATTATATCAGAGAAATGTGCCGTGTTGATTAACCCGAGCTTTAGAGATTACAGTACCAAAATGTTCCAAAAGGAAAGACATACTTCCTATAAGGTACTACATCATAGTCTTACACTACTCAGTAGAAGCTATACAAAAACTCTAACATGCTAATCCTGTAGCACTCCTTACAGCTCAGCATATCAACCCCGGCCATGGTTCTCGTCAACAAAAGCACCTACAAAGACAACCCCCAACACATGAGCATAACGCAATTCATATTTAACATAATATGAAAGTAAGGCATAAATGCAAATCTTAAACACAAGTTCTTCCTGTATTTCCAGCATTTATATCGCCCATTGGTTGTCCCTGTACCATAGTTCATAATAGAAACACATTATATGAATGTATGGATATGCAATGTCATGACATTCCCTTTTCCTTAAATCCTTATTTCATCCTGAGCCCTTATCATTAGTACATTTTAATGCTTCTTGCTACTCCATGTAAGCGGAATTCTTCCTCGCTTCCAATGGACTTTAGCGTTGCTACTCCATGTAAGCGGAATTCTTCATCGCTTCCAATGGACTTTAGCGTAAGCCATTAAAATCCTTACTAAGATAACTTTGACTCGTGAAATACACCTCTTATATTTCACAACATACATATGCAAAAACAATGCATAAAAACATGTATCATAACCATAATGCACCACATTGCATTCATCATGTGTCATAAAGACAAACATAAAGTACATGTTACCGTTGGGATGCCCGTACGTCGCTTACGTACCTTTCAAAAGATAGAGGAGTCAATCGACTTTATCTCCTCGGTTGTGCTGGCACCTGGGATGGTTCTACATAGCCACACAACACAATATTAGGCACCTCATAATAATCCGGAAGCAAAACCAAATTAAAAAAACAAATTAATCCTTCAATATCATCTCGCGATCGATCGCCCATGAGCCCCGATCGATCGCGAGATGCTACTGCCTCGCATACCAAAAAAAAACATTCAGCGATCGATCGCCCCAATATTGGCGATCGATCGCCAAAACCTACTGGAACGTCGCGATCGATCGCGCCTCCTTGGCGATCGATCGCCAACCTTGTTCCTTTGGCGATTTTCCAGAATTGCTTAACACCGATATTCATACCCTTAAATCTAACATGTAGGACAATATACATACCAAGATCATCATGCTAGCATTTGAACTACACTACCCTGAGTGTATTCAAACCAAATATACACCCTAAGCATAAACCTACATGCATAAACATCGATCATTTAAACAAGTACTGGATCAACTTTTTCTGGAAACAGGGCACATTTTCATTTCCAGAATTCTTGAGCACCTCTTTACATGCTATTAAAACTAATACATATAACATAAACCCTGCCCAACTAAACATGCCATGGGTTTCACAAAACTACCAAGCATATTTTTACATCAAAGTTTTTCCAAAACTTAAGTTTATCATGCATGATAACACCTTCATAAAAGTACTCTCCGCACATATATTTCCAGAAAACAGGGCACTTGAACCTTGCCCAGAATTTTCGAACACTACCTTTCACATGATTAAATCTTTCACATAACACATGCAACATGCTCAAGGAAATATACTGGTACCTTCAACAAGTTACCATACATAAAAACACATCAAAGGTTCAACCAAAACCTAAGTTAGCATGTTTCGAAACATCATGGTAAAACCCTTCCTAACATGGAAAACAGAGTACTTCTCTGCTCGGATGTTCGAGGAGCCCTTTTCTCTACCACAAATCTAGCACATAAAGCATGCAAGTTTCTTAACTAAACATGCTAAAGGCTTCACAAACATTCCAAAAAGGTATTCATAACAAGATAACATCATACCCTAAACTATCATGCCAAATCTGCTACAAAGAACAAGCATGCCAGGAAACTTGAAAACTGGGAAAAATGTGACTCCTCACCACTTTTGCCCTTCGATTTTCTATATGAAAAGAAGCATGAAACCCGATCACTTTTCTCCTGGAACTCGACCAAGTTGCAGAGAAATGAAGGGAAAAAGAAGGAAGCTTTTGGAAGAGGCAAGACCCAAAATATCTAAGTCCAAACATGCCTACAAGTCAATCTGCTTTCCCAGAAACAGGGGAAGGGCGTGGGTTTGGCTGCAAGTGGGGGTTGGGTGGTTGCATGTGGGGTGGTTTGTGGTGTTTAATTGTGTCCCGGTATTTCATACGATGTAATAAAAATATCCCTCCTCGATATTTTATTATTCTACCACATCAACACAACAATTAAAAACACCTAACATGCTTCCTAAACCACATCATCAAATTAAATAAATTAATCCCACATACAAACGCTTTAAACATATAGGTTCATAATTAACCACCCTTAAATGCATAATTACCCACATAATCTTTTCGGGGATATCACAATACTCCCCTACTTATAAGATTTCGTCCCGAAATCAAACATGCTACTAACCAGAAATAAAACAGTATATAAACGCATACCAGAAAATAACTCTGGATAGTGCTGCACCATGTGTCGCTCTGTCTCCCACGATTACCCAGATGGCATCAAAACCCGAAACAGTCCTCGGCAAGTGGGTCACGAAATCCATAGATACGTGCTGCCACTTCCACTCGGGTACCTCTAAACTTCTTAGTTCACCTCCAGGCCTTTGTCTCTCAGCTTTCACTTGCTGACAAATCAAACAACGCTTGACAAAAGAGGTGACATCCTGTTTCATACGCCTCCACCAGAACTGGCTGCGTAGATCCTTATACATCTTCTTCCCACCTGGATGGATACTCATCCTGCTGCAATGAGCTCGCTGTAATATACCTTGGCGCAACTCGGGTGTATCTGGAACCACCCAACGGTCGCCGAGCCTCAGAGAACCGTCCTCAGCCACTCTGAATCTCGATGGCTGTCCTGTATGAACCACTAACATCCATCTCTGAACCTCTACATCGGTTCCCTGAGCCTTCCTGATGTGATCAAATATAACAGGCTCAGCTAGCAAGGTCAAAACCTGTACTGGTGAAGAAGATACATCATAATCGAATCCCAAATGGCAGTAGGAGCCAAACATAGCTGACAGAGACATAGCATCCTCTGCTGTGCTCCTCACCTTCCGACTCAAAGCGTCGGCTGTCAAATTTGCTTTTCCCGGGTGATATTCGATTTCACAATCGTAGTCCTTCAGCAGGTCCATCCATCTCCTCTGCCTCATGTTCAGCTCAGCCTGTGTAAACAAGAACTTCAGGCTCTTGTGATCAGTGAAGATGGTGAATGAGGTACCGTATAAGTAGTGTCGCCATATCTTCAAGGCGAACACTATAGCTGCCAATTCCAGATCATGGACTGGATACCTCGTCTCATGTGGCTTCAACTGTCTCGAAGCGTAAGCCACTACATGTCTGTCCTGCATCAGCACGCACCCTAATCCCTGTAGAGATGCATCGGTATAAAGAACAAATCCTTTGTTCTCCTTGGGTATAACTAGAACTGGCGCAGTAGTCAGTCTGTGCTTTAATTCCCGGAAGCTCTGCTCACAAGCCTCTGACCAACAAAATGGGACTCCCTTCTGAGTCAGCTGTGTAAGTGGCTTGGCGATCTTTGAGAAACCCTCGACGAAACGTCGATAATAGCCAGCCAGACCAAGAAAACTTCGAATCTCACTGACTGAAGTAGGGGTAGACCAATCCATAACTGCCTCTATCTTCCTCGGGTCTACTGATATCCCCTCTCGTGATATGATATGGCCCAAAAATGCAACACTGTTCAGCCAAAACTCACACTTGCTGAGTTTGGCGTACAACTGGTGATCTCTGAGGATCTGGAGTACTATCCTCAGGTGATCGGCATGATCCTCTTCATTCCTCGAATAGACCAGGATGTCATCAATGAACACGATCACAAACTGATCGAGGTACTCCTGAAATACTCTGTTCATCAGGCTCATAAAGACTGCAGGTGCATTTGTCACACCGAACGGCATCACCAAGAACTCATAGTGCCCATACCGAGTTCTAAAAGCCGTCTTTTGGACATCACCAGCTCTAACCCGTACCTGGTGATAGCCTGACCTCAAATCTATCTTGGAGTACACCTCCGTACCCTGAAGCTGGTCGAACAGATCATCAATCCTCGGAAGCGGATATCTGTTCTTCACTGTGGCCTTGTTCAGTTGCCTGTAGTCAATGCACAGACGCATTGATCCATCCTTCTTTTTCACGAACAAAACTGGCGCACCCCAAGGCGATACACTAGGACGGATGTATCCCTTGTCGAGGAGCTCCTGTAACTGTACCTTCAGCTCCCTCAGCTCTGCCGGTGCCATCCTGTATGGGGCACGAGAAATGGCTGATGTCCCTGGCAGCAGCTCAATAGCAAACTCCACATCCCTGACAGGCGGAAATCCCGGAATCTCATCTGGAAACACATCACTGAACTCCGCCACAACTGGAATGTCCTCGGCTCTCACTTCCTTCTCCTCTGAAGCATCCATAGCATAAATAAGGTACCCAGTATGGCCACGTTCCAATAACCGCGACATCTTAACCGCCGAGATTACTGGTATCTTTGGACGAGAGCCGTCCCCATAAAAAGTCCACTGGAACCCCTGATCAGACAGAAAGCGAACCATCCTCTTTTGGCAATCTACCATAGCTCGGTATCTGCTCAACACATCAATGCCGATAATGCAGTCAAAATCTGCCATCTCTAACTGAATCAAATCGGCCCTCAGATCATTGCCCTCAAAATAAATGAGGCAATCAGATAATTGTCGATCCGCAATCACATGCTTCCCCGTGGGTGTCGAGACCATGAGAGGCGTGGGTAACAGAGACGAGCACAAATGGTGTCCTTCCACAAAGGCAGTAGATACAAAGGAATGGGAAGCACCTGTATCTATCAATATAAGTGCAGGGTACGTAAGTAAATGACACGTACCAGCAATGACCTCCTCTGGGGCTGCCTCGGCCTGCTCCCTGGTCAGTGCATACACCTGTCCCTGCGGCGGTCCTGTCGTCTGACCTCCCAGGGGTCGTGGTGCAAACTGCTGCCTCTGTGGTGCCCTCCCAGCATCAAACCTTGGCCTATTCGGCCCTGAATCCGTCTGAACTGCCCGATTGGGGCAACCCCGAGCTATGTGGCCCATCTTGCCACAGATATAGCAACCTCGACAGTCACGTAACAAATGCCATCCTCCACAGTTGGTACACCTGGGTACCTCTGTCCTGCTTCCCTGTGTGTGCCCCCGGGTGCTCTGCTTCTGTCCATGAGACTTCTTCCCACTAAACCTGGAAGATGACGAGGCCCCACGAGCCTTAAACTGATCCCCTCGTGGCCTCAGACTATCAGTAGTAGGCCTCTGTGATGGTACAAGAGGGGGTACAACATCCTTGTATGCGCCTACGGCAATCTCTGCCAACTCTGCCCGTGTCAGGGCGTCGTCAAACGAGCTGGGGTTGTTAGAGATAACCCTATCGAATAGCTCTGGCCTCAGACCCTTCAGAAAGTTCCTCATCTTGGCATGGCTGTTGACAGCAATATGAGGTACATACCTCAGCAGTGAGGAATACTGCATAGCGTAGTCTGCTACGGACATGCTACCCTGCTTCAAACTGTTGAACTCATCCTCCTTTAATTGTCTGGCAGCTGCAGAGAAATACCGGTTAAGGAACCGGGTCCGGAATACAGTCCAGTCAACTGCCATACCTAGAGCTCTCAGCTCCATCACGGTGGTCTTCCACCACATAGCAGGCTTCTTAGCCAGCTGAAACTCTGCTAACCTCAGCCATGCCGTGAGTGCACAAGGTGCAGTCACAAGTATCTGCTCTATACGTTCCAACCACTCCTCAGCTACTTCACCAGACTCAGTCCCCTCAAACATGGGCGGATGGAAACTCAGAAACTGCTTCAAACTGAGCTCCCCTGGCAGTAATATCTGTACACTGGGCTCCACGCCCACAGCAGGTGGTGGTAAAGGGTTCGGCTGAGCAATACTTGCATTTCTACTGTCCACATCTCCTACCTCTTCATTGAGGTTCGCCATGCTGCAACACAATAGTTAACAACAATACCAAAAGCAGTTCATAATATAAGCCGTTAGATAACAAGAGTAAAATATTCAAAGCATGTTAGTATATCACGTATACAACCATATGCATCACATGCATAAGCATGCCTAAATGAATACCTAGCCAACTTGTCTCTAAAGGCTACCCTTCACTCTTCCCTGGTTATCTAACCACTGCTCTGATACCACTAAATGTGAGACCCTGTTATCACATCAAGATATTAAGGTGCAATTTAGAGAACTAAACATACATGTGATTATATCAGAGAAATGTGCCGTGTTGATTAACCCGAGCTTTAGAGATTACAGTACCAAAATGTTCCAAAAGGAAAGACATACTTCCTATAAGGTACTACATCATAGTCTTACACTACTCAGTAGAAGCTATACAAAAACTCTAACATGCTAATCCTGTAGCACTCCTTACAGCTCAGCATATCAACCCCGGCCATGGTTCTCGTCAACAAAAGCACCTACAAAGACAACCCCCAACACATGAGCATAACGCAATTCATATTTAACATAATATGAAAGTAAGGCATAAATGCAAATCTTAAACACAAGTTCTTCCTGTATTTCCAGCATTTATATCGCCCATTGGTTGTCCCTGTACCATAGTTCATAATAGAAACACATTATATGAATGTATGGATATGCAATGTCATGACATTCCCTTTTCCTTAAATCCTTATTTCATCCTGAGCCCTTATCATTAGTACATTTTAATGCTTCTTGCTACTCCATGTAAGCGGAATTCTTCCTCGCTTCCAATGGACTTTAGCGTTGCTACTCCATGTAAGCGGAATTCTTCATCGCTTCCAATGGACTTTAGCGTAAGCCATTAAAATCCTTACTAAGATAACTTTGACTCGTGAAATACACCTCTTATATTTCACAACATACATATGCAAAAACAATGCATAAAAACATGTATCATAACCATAATGCACCACATTGCATTCATCATGTGTCATAAAGACAAACATAAAGTACATGTTACCGTTGGGATGCCCGTACGTCGCTTACGTACCTTTCAAAAGATAGAGGAGTCAATCGACTTTATCTCCTCGGTTGTGCTGGCACCTGGGATGGTTCTACATAGCCACACAACACAATATTAGGCACCTCATAATAATCCGGAAGCAAAACCAAATTAAAAAAACAAATTAATCCTTCAATATCATCTCGCGATCGATCGCCCATGAGCCCCGATCGATCGCGAGATGCTACTGCCTCGCATACCAAAAAAAAACATTCAGCGATCGATCGCCCCAATATTGGCGATCGATCGCCAAAACCTACTGGAACGTCGCGATCGATCGCGCCTCCTTGGCGATCGATCGCCAACCTTGTTCCTTTGGCGATTTTCCAGAATTGCTTAACACCGATATTCATACCCTTAAATCTAACATGTAGGACAATATACATACCAAGATCATCATGCTAGCATTTGAACTACACTACCCTGAGTGTATTCAAACCAAATATACACCCTAAGCATAAACCTACATGCATAAACATCGATCATTTAAACAAGTACTGGATCAACTTTTTCTGGAAACAGGGCACATTTTCATTTCCAGAATTCTTGAGCACCTCTTTACATGCTATTAAAACTAATACATATAACATAAACCCTGCCCAACTAAACATGCCATGGGTTTCACAAAACTACCAAGCATATTTTTACATCAAAGTTTTTCCAAAACTTAAGTTTATCATGCATGATAACACCTTCATAAAAGTACTCTCCGCACATATATTTCCAGAAAACAGGGCACTTGAACCTTGCCCAGAATTTTCGAACACTACCTTTCACATGATTAAATCTTTCACATAACACATGCAACATGCTCAAGGAAATATACTGGTACCTTCAACAAGTTACCATACATAAAAACACATCAAAGGTTCAACCAAAACCTAAGTTAGCATGTTTCGAAACATCATGGTAAAACCCTTCCTAACATGGAAAACAGAGTACTTCTCTGCTCGGATGTTCGAGGAGCCCTTTTCTCTACCACAAATCTAGCACATAAAGCATGCAAGTTTCTTAACTAAACATGCTAAAGGCTTCACAAACATTCCAAAAAGGTATTCATAACAAGATAACATCATACCCTAAACTATCATGCCAAATCTGCTACAAAGAACAAGCATGCCAGGAAACTTGAAAACTGGGAAAAATGTGACTCCTCACCACTTTTGCCCTTCGATTTTCTATATGAAAAGAAGCATGAAACCCGATCACTTTTCTCCTGGAACTCGACCAAGTTGCAGAGAAATGAAGGGAAAAAGAAGGAAGCTTTTGGAAGAGGCAAGACCCAAAATATCTAAGTCCAAACATGCCTACAAGTCAATCTGCTTTCCCAGAAACAGGGGAAGGGCGTGGGTTTGGCTGCAAGTGGGGGTTGGGTGGTTGCATGTGGGGTGGTTTGTGGTGTTTAATTGTGTCCCGGTATTTCATACGATGTAATAAAAATATCCCTCCTCGATATTTTATTATTCTACCACATCAACACAACAATTAAAAACACCTAACATGCTTCCTAAACCACATCATCAAATTAAATAAATTAATCCCACATACAAACGCTTTAAACATATAGGTTCATAATTAACCACCCTTAAATGCATAATTACCCACATAATCTTTTCGGGGATATCACATATGTATACAACTATATGTAGTGGACATATTTTAAATTATCATATTAATCATGAGATCAATAAATCCCTCAAAAATATTAAGTTTTAGATGCCTTCCAAAATAAAAGTACTCGTCAATAACTTCGATTGTACATGTGTGGGTTTGCCAAAGCAAAGCACCGTGGCAATCTTAGTAAGGCGCGAAAGGATAAAAGTGATATCCGTTATACTTTAATTGGGTACGACTTAACTAGGTTATCTCAATAGGATTGGGAACCTAGAGGCATGGGTTGGATTATAATTCATTTGATGAATTGAACAAAGTGTTGTTCGTCCAACAATCCAAGAATTATATGTGATGTAATTGACAAAGTGTTGTCTACCTAAATAACCGAGTCTTGGGCGATTAGCCAAAGCTAACTCAAGATTAGGCGAAATATGGATCTTGGCCCACTAAAGGTTTCGAGGGTTGATATTTTTCAAACAAAATAGTGGGAGTATCATTTAATATAAGACCATGTTAAATGATTTAAATCATAAACTTATTTTGCATATTTATATTGTAGATATCCATGGCAACTAACAACGTTACTAGCACTTTATCACTGTGATCGGTCCTTGAGAAGGACAAATTAAATGGGACGAATTTCCTAGACTGGCATAGGAACTTGAGGATAGTCCTCAAACAATAAAAGAAACAATATGTCCTAGAGGAACCCTTACTCGCTGAGGAACCTCCCCTAACAGCTACAAGAGCTGAAAAGATGCTTACAAGAAGCATCAGAGTGACGCACTTGATGTTGGGTGCCTCATGCTTGCCACCATGAACTCTGAGCTTCAGAAGCAACATGAGGAAATGGAGGCGTTCGATATGATCGAACACTTAAAGCAGTTGTACCAACAGCAAGCTAGACAAGAGAGGTATGACGTCTCCAAAGCGTTATTCCAGTGCAGGATGGTAGAGGGAAGCCTAGTTGGAACTCATGTGCTCAAGATGATTGGGTACATTGAAAATCTGGACAAGCTGGGTTTTCCATTGGACCAAGAGTTGGCCACCGATGTGATCTTGCAATCGTTGCCTGAGAGCTTCAGTCAATTTGTAGTAAATTACAATATGACTGACATGGAAAAGACTCTACCACAGTTGCTTGGTATGTTGAGAACATATGAAGCAAATACTAAGAAGACTAAGGCCACAAATGTCCTTATTGTGAATAAGGGCAAAGGAAGGGCCAAAGCTAAAGGCAACAAGAAAGCAAAGAAGGTCTTTGCTAAATCTAAGCCAAAGTCTTCTGCACTAAAGCCAAAGGGAGGGATAGCAAAGGAAGGGAACTGTTTCCATTGCGGTGAGACCGGCCATTGGAAAAGAACTGCAAAGTATATCTGGAGGATCTAAAGAAAGGAAGTGTGACTTCCGCTTCAGGTATTTTTGTTATAGAAGTCAATTTATCTACTTCTTCATCATGGGTATTAGATACTGGATGTGGATCTCACATTTGTGTAAATGTGCAGGATCTCAAAAGGAGTAAGACATTGGCGAAAGGTGAAGTTGATCTCCGAGTTGGAAATGGAGCAAGAGTTGCTGCATTAGCTATAGGAGATTATCATTTAGCTTTACCTTCTGGTTTATCATTGATTTTGAAAGATTGTTATTTTGTGCCTTCTATTACTAAAAACATAATATCTATTTCTTGTTTGGACAAGTATAGTTTTTCATTTATAATAAAGGACAATTGTTGTTCTATTTATTTAAATGATATGTTTTATGCTAGTGCACAAATGGTGAATGGTCTTTATGTATTAAATCTTGATATGCCTATCTATAACATAAATACTAAAAGGATTAAAAATAATGATTGTAATCCGACTTATCTCTGGCACTGTCGCTTGGGCCACATAAACGAGAACCGCATGTCTAAACTTCATAAGGATGGAGTATTAGATTCATTTGATTTTGAATCATATGAAACATGCGAATCTTGTTTAATGGGCAAGATGACTAAAGCCCCTTTCAAGGGACATGTTGAAAGGGCAAATGTTTTATTGGGACTAATACATAGTGATGTATGTGGACCAATAAGTACACAAGCTAGAGGTGGTTTTCAATACTTCGTTACATTTACTGATGACCTCGGTAGATATGGGTATGTGTACCTAATGAAACATAAGCATGAAACCTTTGAAAAGTTCAAAGATTTCAAGAATGAAGTACAAAACCAACTTGGCAAGAGTATCAAAATCCTTCGATCAGATCGAGGAGGAGAATACTTAAGCCAAGAGTTTCATGACTATCTAAAGGAGTGTGGGATAGTCCCACAACTCACTCCTCCGTATACTCCGCAATGGAATGGTGTATCCGAGAGGAGAAATCGAACCTTGTTAGACATGGTTAGATCAATTATGAGTCATGCAGATCTTCCGATATCGTTTTGGGGACACGCTCTAGAAACAACGATTTTCTTACTGAACCGTGTTCCATCAAATCAGTGGAAAAGACACCATATGAGATATGGACTGGGAAGCGTCCTAGTATGTCTTTTATGAAGATTTGGGGTTGTGAGGCTTTCGTTAGACGTCACGCCACTAACAAACTTGGACCCAAATCTGATAAGTGTTTATTTGTGGGGTATCCTAAGGAAACGAAAGGATACTATTTCTATTATCCCACCGAGAACAAAGTAGTTGTTGCTCGGACTGGTGTATTTCTTGAAAGAGAATTTATTTCTAGAAAAACCAGTGGGAGAAAAATAGAACTTAGTGAAGTTCAACCACAAGAAAACACTGAACCTGAGATTGAGATGGAAACAGAGCAGGCACCACAAACTGTTGTGGAAGAAGTACCTGCTCAAGAGACACAAGCCCAACGTAGGTCTGTAAGAGAACACCGGGAGCCATAGAGATATGGATTTCTTGTGACTCAACAAGGTGACTTACTACTTATTGATGAGGATGAGCCGTCATCTTATCAACAAGCTATTATGGGCAATGATTCTGAGAAATGGCAAGAGGCCATGAAATCTGAGATGGAATCCATGTATGCAAACCAAGTATGGACTTTGGTTGATCCACCTGAAGGGGTACGACCCATAGGGTGCAAATGGATTTTCAAGAAAAAGACCGATATGGATGGTAACGTACAAACCTATAAAGGTCGGCTGGTTGCAAAAGGATTCAACCAAATTCATGGTATTGACTATGATGAAAACTTTTCACCAGTGGCCATGGTTAAATCCATAAGGATCTTACTTGCAATAGCTGCATTTCATGATTATGAAATCTGGCAGATGGATGTCAAAACAGCTTTCCTTAATGGAAATCTGCTCGAGGATGTGTACATGACACAGCCCGAGGGTTTTGTCGATCCAAAGGATGCTGGAAAGATATGCAAGCTACAACGATCCATTTATGGATTGAAACAAGCTTCTCGGAGTTGGAATCTTCGTTTTGATGATGCAATCAAAGAGTTTGGTTTTATCAAAAATGAAGATGAACCTTGTGTCTACAAGAAGGTCAGTGGGAGCGTAATCATTTTCCTAGTGTTGTATGTAGATGACATACTTCTTATTGGAAATGATATCCCTGCCTTGCAATCTGTAAAGATTTGGCTAGGGAACTGCTTTTCGATGAAAGACTTAGGAGAAGCCACCTATGTATTAGGAATAAAGATCTATAGAGATAGATCGAGAAGGCTTCTTGGTCTAAGTCAAAGTACATACATAGACAAGGTGCTTAAAAGGTTTAGCATGCAAGAATCCAAGAAAGGATTCGTGCCTATGACACATGGTATTTATCTCTCGAAGAAACAGTGTCCTTCAACACCAGATGAGAGACAACGCATGAGTAAGATTCCATACGCGTCAGCTATTGGATCTATCATGTATGCCATGATATGTACTCGTCCCGATGTATCGTATGCTTTGAGCATGACGACCAGATATCAAGTTGATCCAGGTGAAGGTCACTGGATTGCTGTCAAGGGATACATTCTTGATTTATGGAGGTGAGGAAGAGCTCAATGTAATGGGTTACACTGATGCAAGCTTCCAAACCGACAAAGATGATTTTCGATCGCAATCTGGATATGTGTATTGCCTAAATGGAGGTGCTGTGAGCTGGAAGAGTTCAAAGCAAGAAACAGTAGCCGATTCTACAACGGAAGCTGAGTATATTGCTGCCTCGGATGCAGCAAAGGAAGCTGTTTGGATGAGGAAGTTCATTTCTGAACTTGGAGTGGTGCCTAGCATTAAAGATCCGATAGAACTCTATTGTGACAACAATGGAGCGATCGCATTGGCTAAGGAACCAAGATCTCACCAAAGATCCAAGCACATACTTAGGCGTTTCCATTTCATTCGAGAAATCGTTGAAAGGGGGGATGTTAAAATATTGTACCAACAGATGATAATGTATCTGACCCATTGACGAAGCCGCTGTCACAGCAGAAGCATGATCGTCATACTAGATCTCTAGGCATTAGGTACATGTCTGAGTGGTCTTAGTGCAAGTGGGAGATTTGTTGGGATATGCCCTAAGACAAGTCATTAGATGATTGTTTAAGACATACAATGTTTATGGTTTTATGAATGGCAATTCATTATTATATATTATTCTTTTAACTGTGCATTGTGAATTAATATATATGTTAATGTCCTTAGAATAATATTGTATTATTCTTAAAGATGTCCCTAGTCAAGTATTATCATGAAAGGGATAATGATAATACGTAGAGACTAGTATGTGTTGATCGATGAATTGTTCATTGATATGAGATATCAAATCAACATATGGGTACATGTTAGAGAACGATGTACTGGACAGACCCACCATGAGAATGCAACATGGATAGTTATATGATCGTCATATGAAATTCTCATAGTGATAATAATGTATGTAATCCTTACGACTTGTGATCATCAGAGATCCCAACATAAGGAGTTATGTATCTTGATATCGTCAAACGTTACCCGTAACAGGGTAATCTATAAAGGCGACTATTGGATACACTACGAATTATGTAGAGGGATGTTGACTGATCGAGATAGGATTTGTCCCTCCTATAAACAGGAGATGTGTTTGGCCCTTGATCAAGTGAGAACTAAAATGCATGGCCATGCTCGAATGAGTCGATATGAGATATCGAGCATATTCGTTTATTCTAGTTCTACTTGGGGATCAAGAAATAAAGATTGGATATACGAGTATGACTATTCCATGACTCGTGTTCAGTCTAAACACAAAGGACAAAGGGATTAAGTTACATGATTAATATTATCACAAGTTCTAAAGGTTATGTCGAGTCATTGACATTCTCGTAATTTGGGTAGCATCGATGTGTTGCTAGATACCGCTCAATGCTTGCGACATAAAATGAGATTTTATGTCACTGCCAACATTACGAGATCCTATCGGGTCGCACAAAAGATTAAATCGATAAGGGAAATTAAATTCATTGGATGAATTAATTAATTAAGAAGAGTCTTAATTAAGTGATTAAAGGTTTTTAATTAAATCATGGGTTTGGGCCCATAAGACTTTAAGAAAGTCTTGAACCTTAATTAAAAGCCTTATAATATAAATAAGAGGTTTTGATTAATTGTTAATCACACTTTCATATCATTGTTTTGATATAAAAACCCTAGCCTCCACCTCAAGCTCTCTCTCGGCCGAACCCTAGAAGCCGTGAGCCTCTCCATCGCCGCCGTCTTTCCTTGGTGGTTCATGGTGGTCGTTGATCGGTTATTGTAACCGTGAGCCTTGTTTGTTCAAGAATAAGTCTAGCAACTTGTTCTTGAACGTCCCTTTCGATTTGATCGTGTGGATACCGTAGAGACGAAGGTGAAAACTTTCGTTTGTGACTCGGAGTTCGTTGGACGTGCTGCTCCGTGGAATCTGCTTCAAACACGCTACAAGGGTGAGACCTTCGTATACCTTAATCCGATATGATAACCTATGTATAGATTCGGTGTTAGTAATCCATAAAAATTTTATTCCGCTGCGTTGTATGCTCATGGATTACTTTCACCCCCAACACATGGGCACATCATAATTCATATTCAACATAATATGAATGTAAAGCATAATGCATAATCATAGATATAAAATACTTCCTGTATTTCCAATGCATTTAAAACGCCCATTGGTTGTCCCTATACCATAACTCATAATCAAATCATTATATGAAATTATGGCTTCTTTAAATAAATGTCATGACATAACTTCACTTCTTAAATCTTAAATCTTTCTTAGTCAGTTTATCATCAGTGTATTTTAATGCACCTCGTTTCTTTATTTTCTTAACAAGCGGTACTTCTTCCTCGCTTCTTCATACAAGCTGTATCTCTTCTCGCTTCGTATGGCATACCCCGCCTCCATGTGCAAGCGAGCCTCCCCCCTCCAGCTCCACATTTTTAGTGGTATAAGCGATAAGCATTAAAATCATCACAGTGATAACCCTGACTCGTGGAATACACACTCTTTATTCCACAACATACATATGCAACAACAATGCATAACAACATGTATCATACTCATAATGCAAAACATAAATACATGTTACCGTTGGGATGCCCGTACGTCGCTTACGTACCTTTCCAAAATATGGTGTGTTGCATGACTCTATCCCCTGCGTTGTGTAGCTATCTGTGAAGGCTCTACACCAGTGTACAACACAATATTAGATGCCAATTTATAGACCAAAATCAAAAATTCAACAAAAAACTTCATTTTTCTTTGTTCTGCATCTGGCGATCGATCACCAGACTCACTGGCCCGAGGCGATCGATCGCCTGCCTTTGGTTTTGGCCACTGACCTTCGGCGATCGATCGCCGCGTTTGTAGCGATCGATCGCCACATGCTCAGTGTGCGATAATTTCCAGATTTCCGAACACTCATAATCATACCATCCAATCTAGCATATAAGGCACACCTCATGCTTGAACAAATGTGTTACGAGCTACAACATAATACCCTGAGTGTATTCATATCAAATTTATACCCAAACCTAAACCCACTTGCATCCAAAATCGTCCCACCAATTCAGTACTCACCCAAATTCTTCTGAAAACAGGGTATCATATTATTTTTCCAGATTTTTGAACACTTCTTTTCACATCAACAAATCCACCCAATTAAACATATATCATGCTCAAGTAAACATGCTATAAGCTTCATAAAAACACCATAAATGTACTTAATTCGAAGGTTTAACAAAACCTAAGCTAGCATGCCATTTTCACACCTATAAAAGCATGAACTCAAACAATTATTAAATCAAAACCAGAACATGATTCCTCACCCTCTTTTGCTCCGATTTTTGGCAAGTTTCTTGCAAAGAAAATTGAAATATCTTCCTTCCTACCTGCTAAGCTGAAGGTGGGCGATTTTTGGGCGAAAATGGTGCGAGATTCTGAGATGGGAGGGTGAAGTGGGAGAGTGGGTAAGAAGCATGTGCAATCAGCTGGCAGGGTATGGGTCAAGGGGGGTGGTTGGGTGTTGGGTGGTGTGATGTGTTATGTTTTGGTCCCGGTATTTAGCACGATGTATTAAAATACCCTCACATGATATTTTATAATATTTAACTAATAAAATACATCAAATTTTCAATTAAACATGCTATACCACGATGACCAACACACACCCCAAATAATCATACTACAACCCAAATTCCCATCATACTTCACATACACCCTGAAATAAATTTCCCCACTATAATTAATTTAACACAAAGAATTAATACCATAATCATCATAACATGATTAATGTTTAAAATAACACATAATTATTTCGGGGATATCACAATACTCCCCTACTTATAAGATTTCGTCCTCGAAATCAGCATGCACTTACCCAATATAAAACAAAACATAAATCACATACCAGAAAACAGTACCGGGTAGTGCTGCAGCATGTGTCGCTCCGTATCCCACGTGGCCTCCTCGACACCCCTATGATCCCACTGAACTTTGACCATCGGAATAACTTTGTTTCGTAGTCTGCGATCTGCCCGATCCAGAATCCTGATAGGCCGCTCCACATAGGAAACATCGGACTCTATCTGAACCTCAGAAGGCTGCAACACATGAGAAGGATCTGGCTCGTACTTCCGCAACATAGACACATGAAACACATCGTGAATGCCGGACAGAGAGGGCGGTAAGGCCAATCGGTATGCCAGAGTACCAATACGCTGTAAGATCTCATACGGCCCAACGTATCTCGGGGATAACTTCCCCCGCATACCAAAATGTACTACACCTCTGAAAGGTGAGATCTTCAAAAAGACTCTGTCTCCCAACTGAAACTCCAACGGCCGACGCCGTTGATTAGCATACGCTGCCTGTCTGTCCTGGGCTGCTTTCATTTTCCTTCTGATCACCTTAACCTTATCTTCCATCTCATGGACCAACTCTGGTCCTCCGACCGATTTACGATCCACATCGTCCCAATATAACGGTGACCTACAACGTCTACCGTAGAGAGCCTCAAAAGGAGCCATCTGTATGCTCGCTTGGTAGCTATTGTTATACAAAAACTCCACTAAGGCTACTGAGTCCTGCCAAGAAGTATCGAACTCCAACACACAAGCCCGTAACATATCTTCGAGCGTCTGTATGGTACGCTCTGTCTGTCCGTCCGTTTGGGGATGATAGGATGTGCTCATCCTTAATTTTGTACCTAGAGCTGACTGAAGACCTTCCCAGAAGTGAGATGTAAACCACGGATCTCGATCAGAAACAATCAAAACAGGGATCCCATGCAGTCTCACCACATCTCTGACATATAACTTAGCCATCCTCAAGTACGTGAAGGTCATACAATATGGAATGAAGTGAGCCACCTTAGTCAGTCTATCCACGATTACCCAGATAACATCAAAACCCGAAACAGTCCTCGGTAAGTGGGTCACGAAGTCCATGGATACGTGCTCCCACTTCCATTCCGGTATCTCCAAACTTCTAAGCTCACCACCAGGCCTCTGTCTCTAGGCCTTCACTTGCTGACAAATTAGACATCTCTTGACGAATGTGGTGACATCTTGTTTCATTCGTCTCCACCAAAATTGGCTACATAAGTCTTTGTACATTTTCTTTCCGCCCGGGTGGATACTCATCCTGCTGCAATGAGCTCGCTGTAGTATTCCCTGACGCAACTCAGGCATATTCGGAACCACCCATCGATCACCTAACCTCAAGGAACCATCCTCAGTCGTCCTGAACTTCAACGACTGACCCAGACGAACCACTGACAACCATCTCTGAACTTCCTCGTCAGTCTCCTGAGCCTTCCTGATTTGATCAAAAATAACAGGCTCAACTAATAAGGTCAAAACCTGTACCGGTGAAGCAGAAACATCATAATCAAATCCCAAATGGCAGTAGGAGCCCATCATAGCTGATAGACACATGGCATCCTCTGATGTGCTCTTCACCTCCCGACTCAAAGCATCGGCTGTCAAATTTGCTCTTCCCGGATGGTATTCGATTTCACAGTCATAATCTTTCAGGGTCCATCCATCTCCTCTGTCTCATATTCAGCTCAGCCTGTGTAAACAAGAAGTACAGGCTCTTGTGATCAGTGAAGATGGTAAATGAGGTACCATATAAGTAGTGTCACCATATTTTCAAGGTGAACACTATAGCTACTAGCTCCAGATCATGGACTGGATACCTCGTCTCGTGTGGCTTCATTTGTCTCGAAGCGTAAGCCACAACGTGCTTATCCTGCATCAGCACGCATCCTAGACCCTGAAGCGATGCATCAGTATAGAGAACGCACCTCTTGTTCTCTCTGGGAATTACCAAAACTGGTGCTGAAGTCAATCTATGCTAACTCTGCTCACAAGCTTCCGACCAAAAGAATGGAACTCCCTTCTGAGTTAGCTGCGTCAATGGCTTGGTAATCTTTGAAAATCCTTCGACAAAGCGTCGATAATACCCTGCCAAACCAAGAAAACTCCGAATCTCAGATACTGTAGTAGGGGCAGACCAATCCATAACTGCCTCTACCTTCCTGGGATCTACTGATATCCCCTCTCGAGAGATAATATGACCCAAGAATGCAACACTGCTCAGCCAGAACTCACACTTGCTGAGTTTGGCGTACAACTGATGATCTCTGAGGATCTGAAGTACCGTCCTCAAATGATTGGCATGCTCCTCCTTACTTCTTGAATAAACCAGAATATCGTCAATGAACACGATGACGAACTGATCAAGATACTTCTGAAATATTCTGTTCATCAAGCTCATAAATACTGCAGGGGCATTCGTCACCCTGAATGGCATCACTAAGAACTCATAGTGCCCATACCGAGTTCGAAAGGCTATCTTTTGAATGTCGTCAGCTCTAACTCGTATCTGATGATAGCCTGACCTCAAGTCAATCTTCGAGTAAAGCTCTGTGCCCTGAAGCTGATCAAATAAGTCATCAATCCTCGGAAGGGGGTACTTGTTCTAAATCGTCACTTTATTCAATTGACGGTATTCGATGCACAGGCGCATCGAACCATCCTTTTTCTTTACGAACAAGACTGGTGCACCCCAAGGCGATACACTAGGACGAATGTATCCCTTGTCGAGGAGTTCCTGTAATTGCACCTTCAGCTCCCTCAGCTCTGTCGGCGCCATCCTGTATGGGGCACGGGAAATGGCTGATGTTCCAGGCAGTAACTCAATCTCAAACTCCACATCTCTGATCGACGGAAATCCTGGAATCTCATCCGGGAACACATCAATGAATTCCGCCACGACCGGTATATCCTCGATCCTCAATTCTTCCTTTTCGTCAGATACGTTCACGTCATAAATAATGTAGCCCATGTGACCGCGTTCCAATAACCGAGACATCTTAACCGCTGAGATCACTGGAATCCTTGGACGAGAGTCGTCCCCATAAAAGGTCCACTGGAACCCCTGATCAGACAGAAAACGTACCATCTTCTGTCGGCAGTCTACCACAGTCTGGTATCTGCTCAGCACATCAATACCCATAATGCAGTCAAAGTCTGCCATACCCAATAGAATTAGACCGGTCCTCAGATCATTGCCCTCAAAATAAATGAGGCAATCAGATAACAATCGGTCTGCAATCACATGCTTCCCCGTGGGTGTCGAGACCATGAGAGGCGTGGGTAACAGAGACGAGCACAAGCGGTGTCTCTCCACAAAAGCAGCAGATACAAAAGAATGAGAAGCACCTGTATCTATCAAAATAAATGCGGGGTACGTAAGTAAATGACACGTACCAGAAATAACCTCCTCCGGGGCTGCCTCTGCCTGCTCCCGAGTCATTGCGTACACCTGACCCTGCAGCGGTCCTGCCGCCTGACCTCCCTGTGGTCGAGGTGCAAACTGCTGTCTCGGTGGTGCCGTCCTAGCGTCAAATCTTGGCCTATTCGGCCTTGAGTCTGCCTGACCTGCCCGATTGGGGCAAGCCCTAGCCAGGTGGCCCACCTTGCCACAAACATAACAGCCTCGGCAGTCACGTGACAAATGAAATCCTCCACAGTGGTCACACTTGTTCCCCCCTGTCTTATTCCCCTGTGTTGGTCCCCGATTGCTTTGCTTCTGACTCTGAGACTTCTTCCCACTGAATCTAGAAGATGAAGAGGCCCCACGAGGCTTAAACTAGTCTCCTCGTGGCCTCAGGCTGTCAACAGCTGGTCTCTGAGGTGGTATTAAAGGGGGCACATCGTCCTTGTACGCACCAACCGCAATCTCTGCCAGCTCTGCCCTAGTCAGGGCGTCATCAAAAGAGCTGGGGTTGTTGGAGACAACCCGATCAAATAGCTCTGGCCTCAGTCCCTTCAGGAAATGCCTCATCTTGGCATGAATGCTCACAGCGATATGAGGTACATACCTCAATAGTGAGGAATACTGCATAGCATAATCTGACACTGACAGGCCGCCCTGCTTCAAATTAGTGAACTCATGTTCCTTTAATTGTCTGGCAGATGCAGAAAAGTACCGGTTAAGGAACCGGGTCCTGAATACAGTCCAATCAACCGTCATACCCTGAGCCCTCAGCTCCATAACTGTTGTCTTCCACCACATGGAAGACTTCTTAGCTAACTGAAACTCTGCCAACCTAAGCCAGGCACTCCGTGCACAGGGTGCCGATACGAATATCTGCTCCAGTCTCTCAAGCCATTCCTCGGCTGCTTCCCCAGTCTCAGTTCCTTCAAATAGCGGTGGATGATAGCTCAAGAACTGGGTCAGACTTATCTCCCCTGGTAGCAGTATCTGTGCAATAGGCTGCACGCCTACAGCAGGTGGCGGTGGAGGATTTGACTGAGCAATACTGGCATTAATACTGCCTACATCTCCCACCCCTTCATTGAGGTTCTCCAGATTAATAACCTCCATGCTGTAATACAGGGGTTAACAACAATACCAAAAGCAGTTCATAACACAAGCCGTTAGATAACAAGAGTAATCATATTCAAAAGCATGTTATTATAACAACTTATACCAAAAATATGCACCACATGCATAAACATGCCCACCAATGAATACCTAGCCAACTTGTTTCTAAAGGCTACCCTTTACTCGTTCCCTGGTTATCTAACATGGCTCTGATACCACTAAATGTAAGACCCCATTATCTAATCACTGTATAAGGTGCAATTAATAGAACTAATCATTCATAAATCAGAGTATTAGGCCGTGTTGATATCCTGAGCTTATAGAGATTACAGTACCAAAAGAATTTCAAAAGGGATTAGTTACATTTCTTAGTAACATCATGTAAGACTATAGTTCTACTACACTCCTTGTAGAAACTATACAAAATGAAACACTGTTCTTCTAATCCTGTAGCACTCCTTAAAGCTCAACGTGTCAACCCCGACCCTTGTTCTCTGTATTAAATGCACCTACGAAAACAACCCCCAACACATGAGCACATCATAATTCATATTCAACATAATATGAATGTAAAGCATAATGCATAATCATAGATATAAAATACTTCCTGTATTTCCAATGCATTTAAAACGCCCATTGGTTGTCCCTGTACCATAACTCATAATCAAATCATTATATGAAATTATGGCTTCTTTAAATAAATGTTATGACATAACTTCACTTCTTAAATATTAAATCTTTCTTAGTCAGTTTATCATCAGTGTATTTTAATGCCCCTCGCTTCGTAATTTTCTTAACAAGCGGTACTTCTTCCTCGCTTCTTCATACAAGCGGTATCTCTTCTTCGCTTCGTATGGCATACCCTGCCTCCATGTGCAAGCGAGCCTCCCCCCTCCCGCTCCACATTTTTAGCGGTATAAGCGGTAAGCATTAAAATCATCACAGTGATAACCCTTTATGCAACATACATACATAACAACATGTATCATACTCATAATGACAACTTTGCATCTAACATGTGTCAAATAGACAAACATAAATACATGTTATCGTTGGGATGCCCGTACGTCGCTTACGTACCTTTCCAAAATATGGTGTGTTTAATGACTCTATCCCCTGCATTGTGTAGCTATCTATGAAGGCTCTACACCAGTGTACAACACAATATTAGATGCCAATTTATAGACCAAAATCAAAAATCCAACAAAAAACTTCATTTTCCTTTGTTCTGCATCTGGCGATCGGTCGTTACATCAAGGCGATCGATCGCCAGACTTCACTGGCCCGAGGCGATCGATCGCGCCATTCATGGCGATTTATCGCCTGCCTTTGGTTTTGGCCACTGGCCTTTGGCGATCGATCGCCGCGTTTGTAGCGATCGATCGCCACATGCTCCGTGTGCGATAATTTCCAGATTTCCGAACACTCATAATCATACCATCCAATCTAGCATATAAGGCACACCTCATGCTTGAACAAATGTGTTACGAGCGACAACATAATACCCTGAGTGTATTCATATCAAATTTATACCCAAACCTAAACCCACATGCATCCAAAATCGTCCCACCACATCAGTACTCACCCAAGTTCTTCTGAAAACAGGGTATCATATTATTTTTCCAAATTTTTGAAACACTTCTTTTCACATCAACAAATCCACCCAATTAAACATATATCATGCTCAAGTAAACATGCTATAAGCTTCATAAAAACACCATAAATGTACTTAATTCGAAGGTGTGATGTCCGGGAATTACTGGTGTTAATCCCGGTATGGTAATAATGCTTGATGGATTTTTAATCGTGGCAATTAGGAATTAATTGCGGTTTTGGGTTTCCCGAGGTTGTTAAATCGGGCATTTGGGATCGTTGGATCTAAAGGTTGAGATTGTATTCTCATTTTGGTGGAAAACCTATGAATTGGGTTTTAGTGGGACTTGGCGCCCGGGGTGCCTTATGTTGGGGCCAGTCTGGGGATTTGATGTTGGAGAGAGAGTTTTTGTAAACAGATGATTTTTAATGAATCATGATGTATTTGTGGGGGTATTGGTATTTTGGGGCATTTTTTCTATATATACCAAGTGGACTCGGTATTCCGTCATTTGGCACGAAATCTTTCCCTCCCTTCCCTCTCTCATCGTCCAAACCCTTCTCACCCATTTCCCTTTTCTCCCTTGGAGGAGAAATCGCGGGTAGCTTGACTTGGAGGCCGGTTTTCTCGAAGATGATCAGGTATTAATCTTCCCCTCGTCATTGGCTTCGATTTGATAGTAGTATGGTAGCTTTTGGTTGAGGTTTGGTTGGCTATGGGTTTTGGGAATTTTTGGCTAAAATCATATGTTGAGTTTTTGAAGTTTTTATTGGCTTTAAATGTTGTATTTGAGGTGTTGGTGGTGTATCGGGTGTTGATTTTGAGTTTGGGTGTGAAAAACACCATGGAAGCTCGATTTGTTCGGAAAATCGCAGGTGGCGATCGATCGCCGAGGTGGGGCGATCGATCGCGACGAGCAGTCCAATTTTTGAAGGCGATGAACAGTGCTGGCGATCGATCGCGAGGTCTCAGCGATCGATCGCGAGCGGGTCGGCGATCGATCGTGAGGATTGGCGATCGATCGCGAGAAGGCACTGGATGGCCATTGGAGTGTGGCGATCGATCGCGGTAGATGTGGCGATCGATCGCCACCCGAGGGAAAATGTTTTTTTTGGAATTTTTGGAAAATGTCGGGATTTTGGAACCGAGGTTTTAAGGGGCCGTTTCCGGGGCAATGTCTACATTCCAATGGGAATGCTATACTTTTAAAATGGATTGGGTGAGGCCAAAGTTAATAAAACGGAATTTCCGGTTGAATTCTTGGTTATCTTTTAAACTTGTTACATGGTATATTTTGGGTATTATGCATGTTTAGCCGAGGGGCTTTTATTTTGGTAATCGTCATGGATCGACGATGGGTTTTGGGGTTTGCAAACGTGCGTAGGCACGTGATCGCATGCTTATTCTTGATTGTGAGCTGTTTATGTGTTTTAGCACATATTTCTAGAGGCATGGAACTCAAGCAAGGTTTGGCTTGGACTACGGAGACCTAAGGTACGTATGACGTACGAGCATAGCCTATTATAATGTTGCAACTGTAAAATGCATGGTATGTGATAATTGCATTATATGGACATGGAAATGCATGGTATGTGGTATTTACCATAAATGGATAGTGAAATGCATGGTATGTAGTAATTGCGATAAATGGACATTCGTTGGGAATCATATGGTGCCGCTTTTGAGCGAGCAAAGGTTGGGATGTTGTCGTCGTTGAGCGACCATCAGTTATGACGCCGCTATTGTTGAGCGTGCGTGGGGTCGAAATGCCGCCATTGTGGAGCGAGCTATGACATAGAAATATGGAGTCAATTGCTAAATATATGTGATATCTGTAGTACTCTATTTTGATGGTTTAATCGCATTTGGTTATGGAACTGGTATGGCTGGGATGGTTTTAGTTGATCAATGAGATGATCAACTGTCTTTTGGGAATTTAATTGTTTGGTTATTTTGAGAACAGGGACAATACAGGGGATCCCGGATGAGGGTGTTACCATCCAGGGAGTATCATTTAAATTATGGCATTTACATTCTGTAAATTTTGAATTGCAATGTTATGATTATTGGATTGGTGGTATTGGTATGCTCACCCCGTGTGGGGACTGTCTCTGTTGGGGCAGGTAACACAGGTGTAACAGTAGCTTTGGAGTCGAGCTCGGGCTGCTGATAGAGGTACTTCCAGGATCGAGGTACCAGAGCTGTGCTTGGGAAGTGCTACCAGGATTGAAGTACCAGTAACGGTATCCCATAGAGTGTTTTATACATCAGATACACGATTATTCATAGGGTGCTCTTATGTGAGTGCATTTTACGTGTATATGGAATGTATAAATGGGCTACGGCTTCTCTCTGTTCATTATGGTTGCATGCAATTAACTATGGAATTGCTAAATGAACTAAGAGCATGTTAGTGTATTATGTGGGTGCATATTATATGAATAATCTTGGTTGGGGAATTTTAATATTATGTGGATTAAATGCAAGAAATTTCCTGTATAGCATATGGTGTTGCACTTGCATATGGTTTTCCCCATGATAGTATGATTATATGCACTAATGGTATGGCTTCATACACTAATAACAGGTTAAGGGAACGGGGGTCCTTACATTAGTGGTATCAGAGCAGTGGTTAGCTCTTTGGGGCTGTTGAGGGCCTAGGAAATGATAATGGGAATGAGAAACACATACTTATGAATGATGGTAGTTAGTGTTGCGTGGCACAACTATATTGCTTATGTGCGTTTATGATACGTGTTCATAATTGGAATATGTTATTGCTAACCATGGTGGTTGCAGGGTCTTATGAGACATGGACTATGCATTACGGTTGCATAGATATACATCGGAGTGACGATTCTAATGCTTTGCCGCTAAATGTTGGAGCGAGGTGCATTAAAATACACTCATGGCGATGTTTATGGGAATACGGGTTATGCATTACGGTTGCATGCACGTCGAAGCGATGATGCCGCTGTCGTGTCGAAGCGATGGTAAATGCCGCTGTCACGTCGAAGCGATGATGCCGCTGTCGTGTCGAAACAATTATTGGGACACGGGATATGCATTACGGTTGCATGCGTGGCGTAGCGATGTGAATACTTGCCGCTTTATGGCGTAGCGATGTGAATACTTGCCGCTGTCATACCGTAGCGATGAGAGAATATTTGCCGCTAATATGAAGCGAAGAACACGGCCGCTGTCATATTAATAGCGAGGGATATTATTTTCCGCTGGTATTGTCGAAGCGAGGGGTATTTCCGCTGTCATGTAAAGCGAGGGGTATTTCCGCTGTCATGCCGGAACGATGGTACCACCGTCATGTCGAAGCGATGATGCCGCTGTCGTGTCGAAGCGATGATACATGCCGCTGTCACGTCGAAGCGACGATGCCGTTGTCATGACGTAGCGATGCGATCGGGAACAAAGTACTAAATGAGTGTGAGTACCTCTTGAGTCCGCGATTATTCCGCTATTCTATTGGCGATGGTTCATGCCGCCGGGTATTCTATTGGCGATGGTGCCGCCGAGTATTCTGTTGGCGATGGTTCATGCCGCCGGGTATTCTATTGTCGATGGTTCATGCCGCCGGGTATTCTATTGGCGATGGTTCATGCCGCCGGGTATCATAGCAATTGCTTATTCCGCTATTCCATTGGCGATGGTTCATACCACCGGGTATTCTATGGCAATGGTTTATGTCGTCAGGTATCATATAGCGATGGTACATTCCGCTACATCTATGGCGATGCTTCATACCGCGGGATATTCTTTGGCGATGTTTTATGCCACTGATTCTATAGCGATGGATTATACCGCTATGTGTGTAGCAGTGGATTATGCCGCCTACGAGCGATGAATGCTGCTTATGTACCGCTGGTGGACGATGGATACAGGTATTCCGCTATTTTGATAGCGATGAGGTATGTCAAATTACTTTTGATATCATTATTGTGAATTCCATGTGTTGTTTTATACCGTCATGTGTTTGACAATGAGATTATGGATGTCGTATATCGACATGTGCCGTCATGTGTTTGACGATGAGATTATGGATGTCGTATATCGACATGAGCCGTCATGTGTTTGACGATGTTATTTGGGATGTCTATGTGGACGCGTGGCATCGTTTTGGTGATTAATGCATTCATGTTCATGTATTTGGTTGTATGGTTTGACTGCCGATGGTGGGCACATGGTAGAGTCTGGGTCACTAGTTGACGAGACCTTTTCCGAGCAGGTTTGCTCGATGGAGCATTGGATGCATTGTGCCGGTGAGTGTACCGCATCATGTTATAGAGGTAAATATTGGTCGAGCAATGATACCCTTGGGTATGCTCACTGGGATGGCTAAGGCCAAGTGATTGGTGGTAAGAGTAGTCATTGAGGAAACTACTCGCTTGTTATTGTGATGAGGAGTAAGCATGGTTAAACCCAGCCTGAAGGTGTGGAATAAGTCCTAATGGATTAGGATTGCATGGTAATTAAGCATGGACGCCGGGTTGTCCATTATGCTTTGGTGTTTTAGAGATATGTTGGGTGATGACCCACAACTCTAATGGTTTGTGCGGTATGGTATACCGGGATGGAACGTGTGTCACGTTGATAGGTTGGTATGAGCCTATGTGGCCAGCGAAATCGCTAGCCAGGTATTGTTGCAGTACTTTAGCGTGCTTGTGTTAGCCATTATAATGCTCGTTGGATTCGAGTTTGGTGAATCGTATGGTAATACGATGAGGGTTATGGTAGACTCTTGTAGTCTCTATGTGGCATGGTATTTGAGGTAGGGAATACCTCACAGAGACGTTTATACGTCAAATGTTTGAGAGACTTGTTTTGGGGAAGCTCAATTCTGTTGGGAATGCCAACGGGAGTGTCATCAAGTCGTGGTTAGCTCCAGTTGAGCATCCTTGCATGTGGAATGCAACGGGAGTCACAATGGTTAGTGAGATATAGTTAGTGAGATGACACTGCTATTTTGACATTATCTCTTGGAGAGATTCGGATTGTACTGTCTTGGAGACAGCTTGCATCGGTCGTGGATTGATTGTAAATCAGCCATGGTAAGCATTACTGGTGTTGGATCGAGTAATGGAATTCTTACCTCGGTGAGACGTTTGAGGAGACATCTCCGGGGAGATGCTCAATTGTGTTGTACTATGGCATTAGTACAGAGCATCTTTAGTTTGAGTATACATGGGATATACAGGTTTCGATTTGGCAATGATTACTTTGATGCACTATCTCGAACCAATTGCGTACTTTTGGTTCCGTGATATGTTTTGATAAAATATATCCAGTTTTCCGAACGGTGGTTCGAGGTTGGAGGGTCATGGATTCATGACACTTTCGTTGTGAGAAAGGCGGTACTGATATACCTATCGGTTGAATCCTTTGGGAGATTTTTTGCTTTGGTTGTGTGGTGTTGATGTTGAAATCACACCCTTTGGTTTTGGTTTGGCAACCATTTTTCTCCGTGGGGCGAGATTGATTGGGGCTTGGCAGTTGATTTTGGGATTTTGGGTATGATTGGAGATACCCGAGTCTATTGCTTTGTGTATGCTTGTTGTGTTGGTGTATGGGCATGTATGCCGTGTGTGTATACGAATGCCAACTTTATTTTGTTCATTGCTAAACGTCGAGTTGTATGCTTGGTTTGGTGAATCTCCGGTGTGAGATTGTGGAACCTTGAGATCGGTAATCTCGATGGCACGATGCATTCTGATGAATGATCGTGAGGGTTGTTTGACTTCCCCTGAAGAGGGATCGTCGTGTTTTGGAATCATGGTAATTCTTTTTGGATGATTCGATAGCCTTCCTGTTTTAGGATTGTTGGATCCAAGGATAAATGAGGGATGGCCAGGATTCGGATTTGTTTGGTGTCGTGGTTGACACGTGTGGCAGGAATGCAACTGTCTGTTTTGAATGACCTCTGTGGAACTTGAGACTTTGTGGAGTCTTGATGGTGTGTCGGGACCAAGATATGATTTCTTGGAACACACCGGTGTAAACATCCTCGGTGATGTGTTTTGTGTGGATCAGTGACCGTGGGTAACCCGGTCCGGGTTGCAAGTGGTGCAACTACTCCTTTGGAGGAGATGGGCTGGGAAGCGAAACCGGATTTTCTGTGAGTATACTGTTGTATACTAGTGGTTCCCATCATGACGATGCGTGTCAAGCATCGTGGGCAGGTGGTGAATATCACGGGATGATATCTATGTCAGAACCAATGGAGATTTGGATGGTTTGCAGTTGTGGTGTGACTTCTGGGACGTTTCACGTCGAGGTTTGTTGTTATCTTTCGGGTTTGTATTGGTTTTAGCGTTGCTCTATTTTAGAGCTTGGTGCGAGGTGGGTGTTCTCGCGGTTGTTAATTCGATTCTAATATGGTCCAGAATCGGGGTTGTGGCTTTGTTTTGTTGGTGTAGTCCATGTGTTACGTGGAGTACACCGGTGCAATTTCGAGGACGAAATTTTATTAGTAAGGGATAATTGTGATGTCCGGGAATTACTGGTGTTAATCCCGGTATGGTAATAATCCTTGATGGATTTTTAATCGTGGCAATTAGGAATTAATTGCGGTTTTGGTTTTCCCGAGGTTGTTAAATCGGGCATTTGGGATCGTTGGATCCAAAGGTTGAGATTGTATTCTCATTTTGGCGGAAAACCTACGAATTGGGTTTTAGTGGGACTTGGCGCCCGGGGTGCCTTATGTTGGGGCCAGTCTGGGGATTTGATGTTGGAGAGAGAGTTTTTGTAAACAGATGATTTTTAATGAATCATGATGTATTTGTGGGGGTATTGGTATTTTGGGGCATTTTTGCTATATATACCAAGTGGACTCGGTATTCCGTCATTTGGCACGGAATCTTTCCCTCCCTTCCCTCTCTCATCGCCCAAACCCTTCTCCCCCATTTCCCTTTTCTCCCTTGGAGGAGAAATCGCGGGTAGCTTGACTTGGAGGCCGGTTTTCTCGAAGATAATCAGGTATTAATCTTCCCCTCGTCATTGGCTTCGATTTGATAGTAGTATGGTAGCTTTTGGTTGAGGTTTGGTTGGCTATGGGTTTTGGGAATTTTTGGCTAAAATCATATGTTGAGTTTTTAAAGTTTTTATTGGCTTTAAATGTTGTATTTGAGGTGTTGGTGGTGTATGGGGTGTTGATTTTGAGTTTGGGTGTGAAAAACACCATGGAAGCTCGATTTGTTCGGAAAATCGCAGGTGGCGATCGATCGCCGAGGTGGGGCGATCGATCGCGACGAGCAGTCCAATTTTTGAAGGCGATGAACAGTGCTGGCGATCGATCGCGAGGTCTCGGCGATCGATCGCGAGCGGGTTGGAGATCGATCACGAGGATTGGAGATCGATCGCAAGAAGGAACTGGATGGCCACTGGAGTGTGGCGATCGATCGTGGTAGATGTGGCGATCGATCGCCACCCGAGGGAAAATGTTTTTTTTTTTGGAATTTTTGGAAAATGTCGGGATTTTGGAACCGAGTTGTTAAGGGGCCGTTTCCGGGGCAATGTCTACATTCCAATGTGAATGCTATACTTTTAAAATGGATTGGGTGAGGCCAAAGTTAATAAAACGGAATTTCCGGTTGAATTCTTGGTTATCTTTTAAACTTGTTACATGGTATATTTTGGGTATTATGCATGTTTAGCCGAGGGGCTTTTATTTTGGCAATCGTCATGGATCGACGATGGGTTTTGAGGTTTGCAAACGTGCGTAGGCACGTGATCGCATGCTTATTCTTGATTGTGAGCTGTTTATGTGTTTTAGCACATATTTCTAGAGGCATGGAACTCAAGCAAGGTTTGGCTTGGACTACGGAGACCTAAGGTACGTATGACGTACGAGCATAGCCTATTATAATGTTGCAACTGTAAAATGCATGGTATGTGATAATTGCATTATATGGACATGGAAATGCATGGTATGTGGTATTTACCATAAATGGATAGTGAAATGCATGGTATATAGTAATTGCGATAAATGGACATTCGTTGGGAATCATATGGTGCCGCTTTTGAGCGAGCAAAGGTTGGGATGTTGTCGCCGTTGAGCGACCATCAGTTATGACGCCGCTATTGTTGAGCGTGCGTGGGGTCGAAATGCCGCCATTGTGGAGCGAGCTATGACATAGAAATATGGAGTCAATTGATAAATATATGTGATATCTGTAGTACTCTATTTTGATGGTTTAATCGCATTTGGTTATGGAACTGGTATGGCTGGGATGGTTTTAGTTGATCAATGAGATGAACAACTGTCTTTTGGGAATTTAATGGTTTGGTTATTTTGAGAACAGGGACAATACAGGGGATCCCGGATGAGGGTGTTACCATCCAGGGAGTATCATTTAAATTATGGCATTTACATTCTGTAAATTTTGAATTGCAATGTTATGATTATTGGATTGGTGGTATTGGTATGCTCACCCCGTGTGGGGGCTGTCTCTGTTGGGGCAGGTAACACAGGTGTAACAGTAGCTTTGGAGTCGAGCTCGGGCTGCTGATAGAGGTACTTCCAGGATCGAGGTACCAGAGCTGGTTGAACAAGTACGCAGATCCAGTGTTGAGATCGAGCTGTGCTTGGGAGGTGTTACTAGGATTGAAGTACCAGTAACAGTATCCCATAGAGTGTTTTATACATCAGATACACGCTTATTCATAGGGTGCTCTTATGTGAGTGCATTTTACGTGTATATGGAATGTATAAATGGGCTACGGCTTCTCTCTGTTCATTATGGTTGCATGCAATTAACTATGGAATTGCTCAATGAACTAAGAGCATGTTAGTGTATTATGTGGGTGCATGTTATATGAATAATCTTGGTTGGGGAATTTGAATATTATGTGGATTAAATGCAAGAAATTTCCTGTATAGCATATGGTGTTGCACTTGCATATGGTTTTCCCCATGATAGTATGATTATATGCACTAATGGTATGGCTTCATACACTAATAACGGGTTAAGGGCACGGGGGTCCTTATAGAAGGTTTAACAAAACCTAAGCTAGCATGCCATTTTCACACCTATAAAAGCATGAACTCAAACAATTATTAAATCAAAACCAGAACATGATTCCTCACCCTCTTTTGCTCCGATTTTTGGCAAGTTTCTTGCAAAGAAAATTGAAATCTCTTCCTTCCTACCTGCTAAGCTAAAGGTGGGCGATTTTTGGGCGAAAATGGGGCGAGATTCTGAGATGGGAGGGTGAAGTGGGAGAGTGGGTAAGAAGCATGTGCAATCAGCTGGCAGGGTATGGGTCAAGGGGGGTGGTTGGGTGTTGGGTGGTGTGATGTGTTATGTTTTGGTCCCGATATTTAGCACGATGTATTAAAATATCCTCAGATGATATTTTATAATATTTAACTAATAAAATACATCAAATTTTCAATTAAACATGCTATACCACGATGACCAACACACACCCCAAATAATCATACTACAACCCAAATTCCCATCATACTCACATACACCCTGAAATAAATTTCCCCACTATAATTAATTCAACACAAAGAATTAATACCATAATCATCATAACATGATTAATGTTTAAAATAACACATAATTATTTCGGGGATATCACAACGACACTAAACAAACCCGAATCCTGGCCATCCCTCGTTCATCCTGGGATTCAACAATCCTAAAACAGGGAGGTTATCGAATCATCCAGCAAAATTACCATGGTCCCCAATACACGACAATCCCTCCTCAGGGAAGTTAACCGGACCTCACGATTATTCCTCAGAATACATCGTGCCATCGAGATTACCAATCTCAAGGTGATACAATCTCTCACCGAGATTCATTCATCTAAGCACACTAACCCGATGCTCGACAAGGACCAAATAAAAAGTTGGCATTCGTACACACACACTGGTATACATGCCTAAGTACCGCAACAACTTGCATAGTCAATGCAACAGACTCGGGTATCTCCAATTACACCCAAAGTCCCAACACAAATTGTCAATCCCCCGCTATTCTCACCTCGCGGAGAATAATGACTGACAGACCCATGACCAATGGTGTGATTCCAACATCAACACCACACAAACTGACTCATCGAATCTCTAAAGATTCCCAATCGGTAAGTATATCAATACCACTTTCCTCACAAGGAACAATGTCATGAATCCATGACCTTCCAACCTCGAACCACCGTTCGGAAACATGGATATATTTATCAAAACATATCACGGAACCAAAAATGCACAACTGGTTCAGAATAGTGCATCAACCCACTATTACTAGTTCAAAACCCGTATACGCCATGTATACTCAAACTAAAAATGCTCTGTACTATACCATAGTACTACACAACCTCGAGCATTACACCGGAGACGTCTCCTCAAACGTCTCACCGGAAGTACGAAGCCATCACCTAGTCCAACACTAGTAGGGCTTACCCCGGTTGATTCACAATCATCCTTCGACCAATACCAGCTGTCTCCATGACAGTACAATCCAAATCTCTCCAAGAGATAAAGTCAATATAGTAGTGTTACCCCACTAGTTATATCTCACAATTCCAATTGTGACTCCCTTTGCATTCCTTATGCAAGAATGCTCAACTAGAGCTAACAACGACTTGTTGACGCTCGTGTTGGCACTACCAACAAAATTGAGCTGTCACAATACAAGTCCCTCAAAACAATGGACGTATTAATGTCCCCGTGAGGTATTCCTGCCTCAATTATCATACCACGAGGAGACTACAAGAGTCTACCAAAACCCTCATCGTATTACCATACGATTCACCAAACTCGAATCCAACGAGCAGTACAATGGTTGTCACAAGCACTCTAACGCACTGAGACAAAACCTGGCTAGCGATTCGCTGGCCCCATAGGCTCATACCAACCTATCAACGTGACACACGTCCCATTCCGGTCTACCATACCGTTACATCCATTAGAGTAGTGGGTCATCACCCAATATTTTTCTAATACCAATGCACAAAGGACATCCCGGTGTCCTTGCACAACCACGAAGCCATCCTAATCAATTAGGGCCTATCCCACACCCTCAAGGGTGGGCGTGCCCATGTCTACCACACATTACAATGACAAGCGAGTAGTTTCCTCTATGACTACTCTTCCCACCGATCACTTGGCCTTAGCCAATCCAGCGAGCATACCCAAGGGTATTACTGCTCGACAAATATTTACCTCCATAACATGATGTGGTACACTCACCGGTACAATGCATCCAATGCTCCATTGAGCAAACCTGCTCGGCAAAAAGGTCTCGTCAACTAGTGACCCAGACTCTACCATGTGCTCACCATCGGTACTCAAACCATACAACCAAATACATAAACATGAATGTATTACTTACCAAAGCGACGCCACGCGTCCACATAGACATCCCAAATAACATCGTCAAACATATGACGGTACCTGTCGATACACGACACTTATAATCTCATCGTCAAACACATGACGGTATAAAATAACACATAGTATTCACAATAATGACAACAAAAGTAATATGCCATGCATCATCGCTATCAAGATAGCAGAATACCTGTATCCATCATCCACCAGCGGTACACAAGCAGCACCCATCGCTCGTAGGCGGCATAGTCCAGCGCTACGCACATAGCGGTATAACCCATCGCTATAGAATCAGCGGCATGATCCCTCGTCATAGAGTCAGTGGCATAAAACATCGCTATAGATGTAGCGGAATGTACTATCGCTATATGATACCTGGCGGTATAAACCATCGTCATAGATGTAGCGGAACAACCCGTCGCTATGTAATACCCGGCGGAATGAACCATCGCCAATAGAATACCCGGCGGAATGAACCATCGCCTATAGAATAGCGGAATAAGTCATCGCTAATAGAATACCCGGCGGCATGAACCATCGCCAATAGAATACCCGACGGCATAAACCATCGCCAATAGAATAGAGGAATAACCGTCGCTAATAAAATACCCGGCGGCATGAACCATTGCCAATAGAATACCCGACGTCATAAACAATCGCCAATAGAAGAGCGGAATAACCGTCGCTAATAGAATACCCGGCGGCATGAACCATCGGCAATAGAATACCCGGTGGCATAAACCATCGTCAATAGAATAGCGGAATAACCGTCGCTAATAGAATACCCGGCGGTATGAACCATCGCCAATAGAATACCCGGCTGCATAAACCATCGCCAATAGAATAGCGGAATAACCGTCGCTAATAGAATACCCGGCGGCATGAACCATCGCCAATAGAATAGCGTCATGATATCCCTCGCTAAGAAGCGGCAAATATCCCTCTTCGCTACTTCGCTTCAACATACAAGCGGCATAATATCCCTCGTTTAAGCGGCAAATATCCTCCATCGCTATCAAATGACAGCGGAAAGCTCATCGCTACGCCATATTAGCGGTATAATATCCCTCGCTTAAGCGGCAAATATTCTTCATCGCGGTGGTAGTCAAGCGGCGCCACTACACCTCATTATCATGACAGCAGAAATACCCCTCACTTTACATGACAGCGGAAATACCCCTCGCTTCGACAATACCAGCGGAAAATAATATCCCTCGCTAAGATATGACAGCGGTCGTGTTCTTCGCTTCATATCAGCGACAAATATTCTCTCATCGCTACGGTATGACAGCGGCAAGTATTCACATCGTTATGCCATGAAGCGGCAAGTATTCACGTCGCTACGCCATGCATGCAACTGTAATGCATAACCCGTATTCCAATAAACATCGCCATGAGTGTATTTTAATGCACCTCGCTTCAACATTTAGCGGCAAAGCATTAAAATCATCACTCCGATGTATATCTATGCAACCGTAATGTATAGTCCATGTCTCATATGACCCTGCAACCACCATGGTTAGCAACAACATATTCCAATTATGAACACATATCATAAACGCACATAAGCAATATAGTCGTGCCACGCAACACTAACTACCATCATGCATAAGTATGTGTTTCTCATTCCCATTAACATGTTCCTAGGCCCTCAACAGCCCCAAAGAGCTAATCACAACTCTGATACCACTAATGTAAGGACCCCCGTGCCCTTAACCTGTTATTAGTGTATTAATCCATGCAATTAGTGCATACAATCATATAAACATGGGGAAAAAGCCATATGCAAGTATAACATCATATACTATCTAGAAATTTCTTGCATTTAATCCACTTAATATTCAAATTCCCCAACCAAGATTACATATATAACATGCACCCTCATAATACACTAACATGCTCTCAGTTCATTTAGCAATTCTATATTTAATTGCATGCAAACCATAAATGAAAAGAGAAAAGTCGTAGCCCATTTATACATTCCATATACACGTAAAATGTACTCACATAAGAGCACCCAATGAATAAGCGTTTATCTGATGTATAAAACACTCTACCGGATACCGTTACTGGTACTTCAATCCTGGAAGCACCTCCCAAGCACAACTTGATCTCAACTCTGGATCTATGCACTTATTCAACCAGCTCTGGTACCTCGATCCGGGAAGTACCTCTAATCAATAGCCCGTGCGCAACTCCAAAGCTGCTGCTACACCTGTAACACCTGTTAGTCACCCCATGAGCATACAACGCAGCGGAATAAAATTTTGGGATTACAAACCAGCGATCTATACATAGGGATTCATATGGGATTAGAGAATTACAAGTGTCTTACCCTTGTAGCGTGTTTGAAGCCGAATCCACGGAGCTGCACCACGTCCTACGCCTTCTCCGAGTCACTAAGCAAAACTCGATTGGTTTTGCCTCAACGGTATCCACACGATCAAATCGAGTGAAGGGATAGTTTAATATCAAGTTGCTAGACAAGATATTAAACCGGAACCAAAAACCACACTTTGATTCACAATCAAATTGGCACAAACTCACTCTAGAACCACACGGCTATTGGTGGCCGAGAGCTCAAGATGGTGGTGGCGGCCGAGAGTGATTCTTGTGTGCTAGGTTTTATGTTATGAATTGTGTCTTACAATTAAACACCTTGTAATCACTTTTATATAATTAATTAAAGGCTTTCTTAAAGCTTCATGGGCTTAAGCCCATGATTTAATTAATCCTTATGATTATTAATTAAGACTCCTCTTAATTATTTAATTCATCCCATGAATTTAATTTCCCTTCTCGATTTAATCTTTTGTGCGACCCGATAGGATCTCGTAATGTTGGCAGTGACATAAAATCTCATTTTATGTCGCAAGCATTGAGCGGTATCTAGCAACACATCGATGCTACCCAAATTACGAGAATGTCAATGACTCGACATAACCTTTAGAACTTGTGATAATATTAATCATGTAACTTAATCCCTTTGTCCTTTGTGTTTAGATTGAACACGAGTCATGGAATAGTCATACTCGTATATCCAATCTTTATTTCTTGATCCCCAAGTAGAACTAGAATAAACGAATAAGCTCGATATCTCATATCGACTCATTCGAGCATGGCCATGCATTTTAGTTCTCACTTGATCAAGGGCCAAACACATCTCCTGTTATATAGGAGGGACAAATCCTATCTCGATCAGTCAACATCCCTCTACATAATTCGTAGTGTATCCAATAGTCGCCTTTATAGTTTACCCTGTTACGGGTAATGTTTGACGATATCAAGATACATAACTCCTTATGTTGGGATCTCTGATGATCACAAGTCGTAAGGATTACATACATTATTATCACTATGAGAATTGCATATGACGATCATATAACTATCCATGTTGCATTCTCATGGTGGGTCTGTCCAGTACATCGTTCTCTAACATGTACCCATATGTTGATTTGATATCTCATATCAATGAACAATTCATCGATCAACATATACTAGTCTCTACGTGTTATCATTATCCCTATTCATGATAATACTTGACTAGGGACATCTTTAAGAATAATACAATATTATTCTAAGGACATTAACATATATATTAATTCACAATGCACAGTTAAAAGAATAATATATAATAATGAATTGCCATTCATAAATCCATAAACATTGTATGTCTTAAACAATCATCTAATGACTTGTCTTAGGGCATATCCCAACAAATCTCCCACTTGCACTAAGACCACTCAGACATATACCTAATGCCTAGAGATCTAGTATGACGATCATGCTTCTGCTGTGACAGTGGCTTCGTCAATGGGTCAGATACATTATCATCTGTTGGTACTTTGCATATTTTAACATCTCCCCTTTCAACGATTTCTCGAATGAAATGGAAACGCCTAAGTATGTGCTTGGATCTTTGGTGAGATCTTGGTTCCTTAGCCAATGCGATCGCTCCATTGTTGTCACAATAGAGTTCTATTGGATCTTTAATGCTAGGCACCACTCCAAGTTCAGAAATGAACTTCCTCATCCAAACAGCTTCCTTTGCTGCATCCGAGGCAGCAATATACTCAGCTTCCGTTGTAGAATCGGCTACTGTTTCTTGCTTTGAACTCTTCCAGCTCACAGCACCTCCATTCAGGCAATACACATATCCAGATTGCGATCGAAAATCATCTTTGTCGGTTTGGAAGCTTGCATTAGTGTAACCCATTACATTGAGCTCTTCCTCACCTCCATAAATCAAGAATGTATCCTTAGTCCTTCTCAAGTACTTTAGGATATTCTTGACAGCAATCCAGTGACCTTCACCTGGATCAACTTGATATCTGCTCGTCATGCTCAAAGCATACGATACATCGGGACGAGTACATATCATGGCATACATGATAGATCCAATAGCTGATGCGTATGGAATCTTACTCATGCGTTGTCTCTCATCTGGTGTTGAAGGACACTGTTCCTTCGAGAGATAAATACCATGTGTCATAGGCACGAATCCTTTCTTGGATTCTTGCATGCTAAACCTTTTAAGCACTTTGTCTATGTATGTACTTTGACTTAGACCAAGAAGCCTTCTCGATCTATCTCTATAGATCTTGATTCCTAATACATAGGTGGCTTCTCCTAAGTCTTTCATCGAAAAGCAATTCCCTAGCCAAATCTTTACAGATTGCAAGGCAGGGATGTCATTTCCAATAAGAAGTATGTCATCTACATACAACACTAGGAAAATGATTACGCTCCCACTGACCTTCTTGTAGACACAAGGTTCATCTTCATTTTTGATAAAACCAAACTCTTTGATTGCATCATCAAAACGAAGATTCCAACTCCGAGAAGCTTGCTTCAATCCATAAATGGATCGTTGTAGCTTGCATATCTTTCCAGCATCCTTTGGATCGACAAAACCCCTCGGGCTGTGTCATGTACACATCCTCGAGCAGATTTCCATTAAGGAAAGCTGTTTTGACATCCATCTGCCAGATTTCATAATCATGAAATGCAGCTATTGCAAGTAAGATCCTTATGGATTTAACCATGGCCACTGGCGAAAAGGTTTCATCATAGTCAATACCATGAATTTGTTTGAATCCTTTTGCAACCAGCCGACCTTTATAGGTTTGTACGTTACCATCCATATCGGTCTTTTTCTTGAAAATCCATTTGCACCCTATGGGTCGTACCCCTTCAGGTGGATCAACCAAAGTCCATACTTGGTTTGCATACATGGATTCCATCTCAGATTTCATGGCCTCTTGCCATTTCTCAGAATCATTGCCCATTATAGCTTGTTGATAAGATGACGGCTCATCCTCATCAATAAGTAGTAAGTCACCTTGTTGAGTCACAAGAAATCCATATATCTCTGGCTCCCGGTGTACTCTTACAGACCTACGATGGGCTTGTGTCTCTTGAGCAGGTGCTTCTTCCACAACAGCTTGTGGTGCCTGCTCTGTTTCCATCTCAATCTCAGGTTCAGTGTTTTCTTGTGGTTGAACTTCACTAAGTTCTATTTTTCTCCCACTGGTTTTTCTAGAAATAAATTCTCTTTCAAGAAATACACCAGTCCGAGCAACAACTACTTTGTTCTCGGTGGGATAATAGAAATAGTACCCTTTCGTTTCCTTAGGATACCCCACAAATAAACACTTATCAGATTTGGGTCCAAGTTTGTTAGTGGCGTGACGTCTAACGAAAGCCTCACAACCCCAAATCTTCATAAAAGACATACTAGGACGCTTCCCAGTCCATATCTCATATTGTGTCTTTTCCACTGATTTAGATGGAACACGGTTCAGTAAGAAAATTGCTGTTTCTAGAGCGTGTCCCCAAAATGATATCGGAAGATCTGCATGACTCATCATTGATCTAACCATGTCTAACAAGGTTCGATTTCTCCTCTCGGATACACCATTCCATTGTGGAGTATACGGAGGAGTGAGTTGTGGGACTATCCCACACTCCTTTAGATAGTCATGAAACTCTTGGCTTAAGTATTCTCCTCCTCGATCTGATCGAAGGATTTTGATACTTTTGCCAAGTTGGTTTTGTACTTCATTCTTGAAATCTTTGAACTTTTCAAAGGTTTCATGCTTATGTTTCATTAGGTACACATACCCATATCTACTGAGGTCATCAGTAAATGTAACGAAGTATTGAAAACCACCTCTAGCTTGCGTACTTATTGGTCCACATACATCACTATGTATTAGTCCCAATAAAACATTTGCCCTTTCAACATGTCCCTTGAAAGGGGCTTTAGTCATCTTGCCCATTAAACAAGATTCGCATGTTTCATATGATTCAAAATCAAATGTATCTAATACTCCATCCTTATGAAGTTTAGATATGCGGTTCTCGTTTATGTGGCCCAAGCGACAGTGCCAGAGATAAGTCGGATTACAATCATTATTTTTAATCCTTTTAGTATTTATGTTATAGATAGGTATATCAAGATTTAATACATAAAGACCATTCACCATTTGTGCATTAGCATAAAACATATCATTTAAATAAATAGAACAACAATTGTCCTTTATTATAAATGAAAAACCATACTTGTCTAAACAAGAAATAGAAATAATGTTTTTAGTAATTGAAGGCACAAAATAACAGTCTTTTAAAATCAACGATAAACCAGAAGGTAAAGCTAAATGATAATCTCCTATAGCTAATGCAGCAACTCTTGCTCCATTTCCAACTCGGAGATCAACTTCACCTTTTGCCAATGTCCTACTCCTTTTGAGATCCTCCACATTTACACAAATGTGAGATCCACATCCAGTATCTAATACCCATGATGAAGAAGTAGATAAATTGACTTCTATAACAAAAATACCTAAAGCGGAAGTCACACTTCCTTTCTTTAGATCCTCCAGATATACTTTGCAGTTTCTTTTCCAATGGCCGGTCTCACCGCAATGGAAACAGTTCCCTTCTTTTGCTATCCCTCCCTTTGGCTTCAGTGCAGAAGACTTTGGCTTAGATTTAGCAAATACCTTCTTTGCTTTCTTGTTGCCTTTAGCTTTGGCCCTTCCTTTGCCCTTATTCACAATAAGGACATTTGTGGCCTTAGTCTTCTTAGTATTTGCTTCATATGTTCTCAACATACCAAGCAACTGGGGCAGAGTCTTTTACATATCAGTCATATTGTAATTTACTACAAATTGACTGAAGCTCTCCGGCAACGATTGCAAGATCACATCGGTGGCCAACTCTTGGTCCAATGGAAAACCTAGCTTGTCCAGATTCTCAATGTACCCAATCATCTTGAGCACATGAGTTCCAACTAAGCTTCCCTCTACCATCCTACACTGGAATAACGCTTTAGAGACGTCATACCTCTCTTGTCTAGCTTGCTGTTGGTACAACTGCTTTAAGTGTTCGATCATATCGAACGCCTCCATTTCCTCATGTTGCTTCTGAAGCTCAGAGTTCATAGTGGCAAGCATGAGGCACCCAACATCAAGTGCGTCACTCTGATGCTTCTTGTAAGCATCTTTTTCAGCTCTTGTAGCTGTTAGGGGAGGTTCCTCAGCGAGCAAGGGTTCCTCTAGAACATATTGTTTCTTTTCTTGTTTGAGGACTATCCTCAAGTTCCTATGCCAGTCTAGAAAATTTGTCCCATTTAATTTGTCCTTCTCAAGGACCGATCGCAGTGATAAAGTGCTAGTAACGTTGTTAGTTGCC
The DNA here is from genome assembly GCA_907163345.1 of Haberlea rhodopensis. Classification (NCBI taxonomy): domain Eukaryota; kingdom Viridiplantae; phylum Streptophyta; class Magnoliopsida; order Lamiales; family Gesneriaceae; genus Haberlea; species Haberlea rhodopensis. The sequence goes on from CAJQUN010000317.1 coordinate 447,337, forward strand.
ATGGATATCTACAATATAAATATGCAAAATAAGTTTATGATTTAAATCATTTAACATGGTCTTATATTAAATGATACTCCCACTATTTTATTTGAAAAATATCAACCCTCGAAACTTTTAGTGGGCCAAGATCCATATTTCTCCTAATCTTGAGTTAGCTTTGGCTAATCGCCCAAGACTCGGTTATTTAGGTAGACAACACTTTGTCAATTACATCACATATAATTCTTGGATAGTTGGACGAACAACACTTTGTTCAATTCATCAAATGAATTATAATCCAACCCATGCCTCTAGGTTCCCAATCCTATTGAGATAACCTAGTTAAGTCGTACCCAATTAAAGTATGACGGATATCACTTTTATCCTTTCGCGCCTTACTAAGATTGCCACGGTGCTTTGCTTTGGCAAACCCACACATGTACAATCGAAGTTATTGACGAGTACTTTTATTTGGAAGGCATCTAAAACTTAATATTTTAGAGGGATTTATTGATCTCATGATTAATTTGATAATTTAAAATATGTCCACTACATATAGTTGTATACATATCTACATATATGTGTAATACTATTATCAAACTAAAACATAAGATAAATCATGCATCAACATACATAATTAAAACGTGACATGGTTATAGCCCCTACTAATGAGTTTCTCAAGCCAATGAGAAACTCCTATGAGTCAACCTAAGGTAACTTCATAAGCACCTTCCTTTGGCTCCAATTTGTGAATGGCCTCCTCATCCCGGCACGATGCTCCATCTTCATTGATCACCATCAATAAAATAAACTACACTATTTTACAAGATATAGAATTCCTCGATTCACATTCGAGGGGAACATAGGGGAGGGATTACATATAGAATGAAATAGAGAAAGGCACGACACGCAGGTCGTATTATAAATTACAATCATTCACAAATCCTATCTAATAGGTCAAAGGGCTATAACCACGCACCATGCTCAAACAACACATAAAACATGCATTAACATTTAATTAATTAAATTCTAAACATTTTAAATTTAATTTTAATTAAAACTGTAAAATAATTTTTAAAAAATTATCGTACGCTCGGGACATCACATGCCACGAACTGAAGCGACTAAAACACGAACCACCATGGTTCGAACCAAAACCCACGGCTGGACCAATAGTGGGCCTAGGGTTCGAAACCCTAGCCCATGGCCGAGCCATGGTCCATGCGGCGGCTTGGGTGCGGCGCTGCTAGGGTTCCAAACCCTAGCCGCCTTGCACCATGTCGATTCTATCGAGCCAACTTGCACCTTCTCAATACTTTATCGAGCCAATAGAGTTCAAAACCCTAGATAGTGCGACGGCTTGACCCATGCTCGAGCCAAGGTCCGAACCCTAGCCCTAAGCGGCGGCCGAGAGGCTTATTTGACTAGGGTTCAAAAACCCTAGCCTATTTGATGCGGCGGCCGAGCCATGGTGACTAGGGTTCAAAACCCTAGCACCTAGGTGGCGTCGGCCGTGAGCCACACACAAGCCAATGTTCCGGTTTCTGATAACGAATTATCATATATTTCGATCCGTCAATTATATCATATATATTATCATACGATGATTTTCACAAAATCGATTTTTCCATATCATATATGAAAATACAGTTTTAAATAGCATGCAATATAAATTCTAACATGATTAAACTATTTAACCACATAAAATCCGATATGAGCCTTGAACCTGGCTCTGATACCACTGTTAGTCACCCCATGAGCACACAACGCAGCGGAATAAAATTTTGGGATTACAAACCAGCGATCTATACATAGGGATTCATATCGGATTAGAGAATTACAAGTGTCTTACCCTTGTAGCGTGTTTGAAGCCGAATCCACGGAGCTGCACCACGTCCTACGCCTTCTCCGAGTCACTAAGCAAAACTCGATTGGTTTTGCCTCAACGGTATCCACACGATCAAATCGAGTGAAGGGATAGTTTAATATCAAGTTGCTAGACAAGATATTAAACCGGAACCAAAAACCACACTTGATTCACAATCAAATTGGCACAAACTCACTCTAGAACCACACGGCTATTGGTGGCCGAGAGCTCAAGATGGTGGTGGCGGCCGAGAGTGATTCTTGTGTGCTAGGTTTTATGTTATGAATTGTGTCTTACAATTAAACACCTTGTAATCACTTTTATATAATTAATTAAAGGCTTTCTTAAAGCTTCATGGGCTTAAGCCCATGATTTAATTAATCCTTATGATTATTAATTAAGACTCCTCTTAATTATTTAATTCATCCCATGAATTTAATTTCCCTTCTCGATTTAATCTTTTGTGCGACCCGATAGGATCTCGTAATGTTGGCAGTGACATAAAATCTCATTTTATGTCGCAAGCATTGAGCTGTATCTAGCAACACATCGATGCTACCCAAATTACGAGAATGTCAATGACTCGACATAACCTTTAGAACTTGTGATAATATTAATCATGTAACTTAATCCCTTTGTCCTTTGTGTTTAGATTGAACACGAGTCATGGAATAGTCATACTCGTATATCCAATCTTTATTTCTTGATCCCCAAGTAGAACTAGAATAAACGAATAAGCTCGATATCTCATATCGACCCATTCGAGCATGGCCATGCATTTTAGTTCTCACTTGATCAAGGGCCAAACACATCTCCTGTTATATAGGAGGGACAAATCCTATCTCGATCAGTCAACATCCCTCTACATAATTCGTAGTGTATCCAATAGTCGCCTTTATAGTTTACCCTGTTACGGGTAACGTTTGACGATATCAAGATACATAACTCCTTATGTTGGGATCTCTGATGATCACAAGTCGTAAGGATTACATACATTATTATCACTATGAGAATTGCATATGACGATCATATAACTATCCATGTTGCATTCTCATGGTGGGTCTGTCCAGTACATCGTTCTCTAACATGTACCCATATGTTGATTTGATATCTCATATCAATGAACAATTCATCGATCAACATATACTAGTCTCTACGTGTTATCATTACCCCTATTCATGATAATACTTGACTAGGGACATCTTTAAGAATAATACAATATTATTCTAAGGACATTAACATATATATTAATTCACAATGCACAGTTAAAAGAATAATATATAATAATGAATTGCCATTCATAAATCCATAAACATTGTATGTCTTAAACAATCATCTAATGACTTGTCTTAGGGCATATCCCAACAACACCTGTCCCAACAGAGACAGCTTCTAGACGGGGTAAGCATACCAATACCACCAATCCAATAATCATAATATTGCAGTTCATAATTTACAGAATGTAAATGCCATAATTTAAATGATACTCCCTGGATGGCATCATCCTCACCCGGGATCCCCTGTATTGTCCATGTTCTCAAAATAATCAAACTCATCAAATTCCCAAAACCAGTTAATCGCCACATAGATTAACTATACCATTCCTATTATGCCAGTTCCATAGTCAGTATGATAAAATCATTATATAAAAGATCGTAGATATCACATATATCTAACCAATGATTCCATGTTCATATTTCATTGCTCGCTCTACAATAGCGGCATTTCAAACCCCACACACGCTCAACAATAGCGGCGGTATAACCGATGGTTGCTCAATGGCGACAACATCTCAATCATTGCTCGCTCAAGGCGGCACCATATAATTCCCAATGTATTTCCATTTATCGCAATTACCATATACTATACATTTCACAATCCATTTATCACTAGTACTAAAACCCATACATTTCAACAACCATTTCTTTCAATTACCACGTACCATGCATTTTACAATTGCAACATTATAATAGGCTATGCTCGTACGTCATACGTACCTTATAGTTCCGTAGTTTGAGTCCGACCTCGCCTGAGTCCCACGACCCGATGAATTATGTGCTATCACATAAATAGTTTACAATTAAACACAAGCATGCAACCACGTGCCCATGCACGTTCATAACCCCCAAACATATCGTCAATTGATTGGGTTGAATATTACGCATTTTTATGCTATGATATGTATATGTTTTCGTGTTGATTCTTGGATTATTTTACGGTTTATGGTATATATTTCTCTATTTCAGGAATCAATGTTGAAATGTAGGGAAAGATGAAGAAATCAAGCTAAAATGATGAAAGAATGAATAAAGTTGAAGAAAAGAGAAAAAAAACCAGAATCCAAGACACATGTTGCTCCTTTCTCGTCAAATTACTATATGTTCGAGCCACGTTTTGGAAATGTAATCCATATAAAAGTTGTAGAAATTTCTCTTATCTTCGCGTGGACAGCTGATTCATCAAATTCGGAGTTCTTATGAGAACGTTACGGCCAAAATACGAAACTCGCCAGAAGCTGAAAAAGGCGAAGAAAACTTTCTGGTCTTGCCGATCGATCGAACGAGCATTTCCAATCGATCGAGACAGGCTGAAAAAGCCACGAAATTATTACTATGAGGCTCGATCGATCGGCCGCTTTGTCCGGATCGATCGGCGGAAGGAATTTTCAGAAAAATAACTTCCTTATAGAGTTTGTGTCCAACAAGGAAGTTCTTGATTCCCTTCCCCTATATATTATACACGAAAATTACAACCCAAATAAGACTTTAACCTAGGGAATAGCCTCCACACACCCATTCACCATCCAAACCTCACGCCTTCTTCACCAACGTCCAGAACCACACGCCTTATCTTTTCTTTTTCTTCCCTTCCAAACCATATACGTCCAGCAACCTTTCTTTCCCATCATTAACCTCCATCCTTCTACCACTCAACCTTCATCAACCATTCACCCTATGTTTTGGAACGAGCCAACAAGATAATCGAAGAGCACGATCGAGAAAGAAGCGAGGAAGGATCGAGAATCAACGAAAGAGCCGACTTGGGAGTTTTCTTTTACTTTTCTATTATTGTTTTACATGAATAATTGGATTGTTGTGTTTTTGATGATTGAGAGATATCAATAACATAGTTTTTCCTATTGATTTTGAGATTGAATTCATATATCTTCTAAGTGCATGTGTTATTGTTCTTAATGCTTTTGAAGGATTGATCACCTTTAAATGATATTTTATTATAATTGAGATCGAGAGATGAAATTATAATACGATATAATAATTCATGTCGTGTGTTAAAGATTGAGATCGAGAGATAAAATCACACACGAGTGATAGCTTCGGGTTGTTTAATCTAAAGTTAGTGGTTTTCATAAAGCGCATTCAACATTAAATTGTTAATTACGTGAACGAGAGTTACTAGTTGCAATTTGATGTTAGACTTAATATAGCTCGAGAGAGTATATTGAATAAATTCAGAAAACCCGTCACCTTAGAGATGTATGAAGAAAAGAATTGTAAGAGTTTGGTAAGGAGAATAATTGTCTTGATAATTCTTTCTTGTGGATATTTCTCGTGATCGTCGATTGTTTTGGTTGGATTAGATTAGTTTAATTATTGATTAATTATCGTAGGTTAAATATAGTTAAAAGAAATCTTATTTGGTAATTACTAGTTAGTCCATGTGGGTTCGACAATCCGTATCTTCCTATCTATACTAAAACTTGACACCGTGCACTTGCGGTCTAAAATCGCTAGATTGTAAATAATTGTTTAAAATAAAAGCGATCAAGTTTTTGGCGCCGTTGCCGGGGAATAACTTTAGTAATATCATACTAGGTTCTTTGACTGTAATTTAACCATTTTTGTTTTTGTTTTTATTAGAAAAAAAAAGAGAAAAAAATTGTGTATAAATTTATTTTGGTTGTTTTGTTTGTCTTGTGAGGTCCTTGGGGATGCAACATCAACAAGTCTTCACAAGATTTGCCCAACAATATTCAGAGCCGTTTTATGCAGCGTGGGGAAGATTCAATGAATTGGCAGACATGTTCGGTATCACAATTTTTTGAACTATACTCTTCTACAATATTTCATCAAAGGTTTGGATGCACAGACACGAGAATGGGTATTTACCGGAGCACTGGTGACTGGAAGTCCCCTGGTTGATAGAGATGAGGACAGTGTGGTGCACCTGTTCAATGATATGGTGGACTTCGATCATCACTGGCATTGTGATCCTTCACTACAAGGATGGAGTCACCAATACCCACCGGAGCTTCGCTACCCTATTGATACACCACAACCATTTGAACATCGCGAAGAGAGGAGAGATAGTTCTGCAGATGTCAAGACTCAGTTAGAAGATACCTTAATAAGATTCATGGCATCAACTGCAAACAGTTTGGAGTGCCAAACCAACTCTATGTGCCACCTGGAGCAGCAAATGACGGTCCTTATGGAAACAATTTCAACTAGCTGCCAGGAGGAAAAGACGAGAGCTACAAATCAAGAGGCGACAAATCGAGTTAGGTTATATGATGATGATAATGATTACTGTGATATCCCCGAAATGATTATGGGCATTTGAACACTTATTATGTTAAATGAGGATTATGGTGTTAAATGATTGGGTTGAATTAATAATATTAGGGAAATGCATTTCAGGGTGTATGTGTTATATGTTGAGAATTTGGGTTATTGCATGATTATTTGGGGTGGGTGTTATTTATTTTGGTGAAGCATGTTTAATTGGAAATTGAAGTATTTTATTGATTAAATACTATAAAATATCATGTGAGGATATTTCAATACATCGTGCTAAATACCGGGACCAAAACATAACACATCACACCACCCACTACCCAACCACCCCCCTTGACCCATACCCTGCCAGCTGATTACCCATGCCTCTTTCCCACTCTTCCACTCCACCTTCCCATTTCTGAAACTCTTCCCTTTCTTTCCCAAAAATCATCCAGCAGCTGCTAAGCAATAAGGTTAAGGAGATCTACCATTTTATTGCTTGGAAACCTTGCAAAACTCGGAGAATAAGAGGGTGAGAAACCATGTCCTGTTTTGGTTTAAGTTTTGTTTGAAGTCATGTTTTTATTTGGTGTGAAAATGGCATGCTAGCTTAGGTTTTATTAAACCTTCGATTCAAGTACATTCATGGTGTTTTTATGAAGTTCCTAGCATGTTTACTTGAGCATGTTATATATGTTATGTGGTAGATTTGTTGGTATAAAAAGTGGTGCTCGAAAATCTGGAAAAGAATTATGATGCCCTGTTTTTGAAGAGCTTGGGTGAGTACTGATAAAGTTGGGCGTTTTTTATGCATGTGGGTTTAAGTTTGGGTAGAACTTTGATTTGAATACACTCATGGTAGTATATTGTAACTCTTAGCATGTTTGTTCAAGCATGTAGTATGTCTTATATGCTAGATTGGATGGTATGAAGATGGGTGTTCGAGAAATCTGGAAAAATCGCGCACAGAGCATGTGGCGATCGATCGCTACAAACACAGCGATCGATCGCCGAAGGCCAGTAGCCAAAATCAAAGGCAGGCGATCGATCGCCATAAATGGCGCGATCGATCGCCTCGAGCCAGTGAAGTCTGGCGATCGATCGCCTGGATGTAGCGATCGATCGCCAGATGTTGAATGGTGGAAAATGATGTTTTTGTTGGATTTTTTGATTTTGGTCTATAAATTGGCATCTAATATTGTGTTGTACACTGTTGTAGAGCCTTCACAGATAGCTACACAACGCAGGGGATAGAGTCCTGCAACACACCATATTTTGGAAAGGTACGTAAGCGACGTACGGGCATCCCAACGGTAACATGTATTATATATTCATTATTTGACATACGATAAATGCGAGTTGTGCATTGTGAGTACGATACATGTTGTTATGCATTGTTGTTGCATATGTATGTTGTGGAATAAGTGGTGTGTATTCCACGAGTCAGGGCTATCACAGTGATGATTTTAATGCTTACCACTTATACCGCAAAAAATGTGGAGCGGGAGGGGGGAGGCTTTCTTGCACATGGAGGCGAGATTTACCATACGAAGCGAGGATAGAAATACCGCTTGTATGAAGAAGCGAGGGAGGGGAGTTCCGCTTGTTCTAAAGTTATGAAGCGAGGGGCATTAAAATACACTGATGATAAACTGACTAAGGATTGAAGTAAAGATTTAAGAAGTAAAGATATGTCATGACATTTATTTAAAGAAACCATAATATCATGTATTGATTTGATTATGAGTTATGGTACAGGGACAACCAAAATGGGCGTTTTAAATGCATTGGAATTCAGGAAGTATCTTATGCCTATGATTTATGCATTTATGCTTTATATTCATATTATGATTGATATGAACTATGATATGCTCATGTGTTGGGGGTTGTCTTTGTAGGTGCTTTTGACAATGAGAACCAGGGTCGGGGTTGATACGCTGAGCTGTAAGGAGTGCTACATGATTAGAAGAATAGAAATTCCTTTTTGTATAGTTTCTACAAAGTGTAGAGTAAATCTATAGTGTAGTACCCTTTTTGTAATACCCTCGAAATGTGATATGATTATGTTCTACGATGATAAATTATGATGTGTTTAAGGGTTGTGGTGTATTTAAATTGGGGGCCACGATTTATGTTATGATGTTATGATGTGGGGAACATGTTGGGTGTTTTAAAGGATGTATTAATTAAATGAAGTTAGAAAATATCGAGTGAGGATATTTTAATACATCGTACTATATACCGGGACACAATTAAACACCTCAAGGAACCCCAACCATACCACCCCCCAATCGGCCACCTCACCCCTTCCCCACTTGTTTAACCCATACCCCCCACTTGATCATGCCCATGCTTCCAATCAATCCTTGCAGCCAAATCATTCCCTTCTCCTTCTCTTTTTCCCCCATTTTTGTTCCAGCTTAGCAGCTGTAAGGCAAGGAAAAGCTTGGTAAGAAGGTGTTCAAATCCTTGCAAAAAGAGGAGCAAAAAGAGAGGGGTAAGTGGGTACCCTGTTTTTCTGGGTTTGTGTTTGAGCTTGGGTTTGGTGGGTTGTTTTTAACGCATGCTAAGTGTAGGCTTGGGTGAAACCTTGGTAAGGATGCTTACATGGTAGTATTAAGTGACTACTAGCATGGTTGTTCGAGCTTTTTACATGATTTATGTGATAGATTTCTTGTTATGAAACTATATGCTCGAAAATCTGGGAAAAGATAAGTATACTCTGTTTCTGTTCAAAGTTGGTTGAGGATGAAGATTATGATGATGTTATGATGCATGTTAGCTTAGGTTTTGTTAAACCTTCGATTTAAGAGCTTACATGGATATTTTATGAAGTTCTTCACATGTTTGTTTCAGCATGAAAGATGTGTTATGAAGTAGAAAAGATGGTGTGAAAAGAGGTGCTCAAAAATCTGGGGAAAATCCCGATTTTTCAGAGCTCTCGATCGATCGAGATTTGGTCCCGATCGATCGAGCGAGACAGAAAGTCTAAAGCATGTTTTGAAATTTTGATGCCGATCGATCGAAGGATTTCTCGATCGATCGGTGAAGCTCCTCGATCGATCGGTAAAATGTTTCGATCGATTGAGCGAGACAGAATGCTAAGGCACTATTTGTGCACAGTGTCTCGATCGATCGAGACCTTGGGCCGATCGATCGAGAGAGGCAGAAAGTTGAAAAATATAATGATGTTTTATTTTGTTAAGTTATGATGTGAGATGGTTTTGAGGCATCTAATATGGTATTATGTGGTCTTGTAGAACCATCCCAGGTACCGGCACCATCAAGGAGATAAAGTCTGTTGACTCCTCCTCCTTTTGAAAAGGTACGTAAGAGGCGTACGGGCATCGGACGGTAACACACATCCTTATACTACAACTATGCTTTTATTGCATGAGTATTCACGATGTTTACACGATGATGTTTATACGATGTTTATACGATGAAGTTCATACGATGTTTATATGATGATGCTTATACGATGCTTATATGATGACGTTTACACGATGTAATTGTGGTAAGATGCCACGGGGTAAGATGCCCCACATGGTAAGAGGCCATGCGATGTATTGTGGTAAGATGCCACGGGGTAAGATGCCCCACATGGTAAGAGGCCATGCGATGTTATTGTGGTAAGATGCCACGGGGTAAGATGCCCCATATGGTAAGAGGCCATACGATGATATTGTGGTAAGATGCCACGGGGGGGGGGGGGGGGGGGGGGGGTAAGATGCCCCATATGCATGATTATAAATCAGGGACAACAATAAGAAGTTAATAAGAAATCCAGCATATTTACTTAACAAATATTTCATGCATTCGCTATGATGTTTTTATGATGCTAAGTAAGATTGTATATGCTCATGATGTGTTGTCCCTATAGGTACACTTTTGGACGAAAGGACTAAGGGTCGGGTTGAGGCAGTGACCTACGAGGGACACAGGAATGTATAGGATTCAAGTTATGATTAGTATCTACTCTAGGAGTAGTGTAAATCTAAATGACATTCTTTTAGAATGTAATGAATTATTTTTGAAGTTTTGTATTTTGGCCTGTAATCCTGTTAGCTCGTGTAACAACCAAAACCTTAAGATGTTACCTTAATGCATGATTAGTCCTTCTTATGTCTTTTAATCACTGTATAAGTGGGAAGACCCCACATTAGTGGTATCAGACCAGTGGTTAGATAACTCGGGAATGAGTGAAGGGTAGCCTTAGCAATAGGTTAGCTAGGTGCTTACTTTTGAACATGTTAATATGTATGTTATACATAAAGAAGAAGATGTTATGCTAACATGTTCAATTATCTAACGATGAGTTTTATGAACTGCTTTTGGTGTTGTTATTAACCCTTGTGTTGCAGCATGGCAGCAAACATAGAAGTGGGTGACGCCATTAGTGTAAATGCAAGTGCTGGGCGTACGAATCCATTGCCACCACCAGCCTTGGGAGAGGAACCCTCTGAACAGCAGTTGCTACCTGGGGAATTGAGCTTGGCTCAGTTTATGATGTATCGACCTCCGATGTTCGAGGGAACTGCATCAGGAGAGAAAGCTGAGGAATGGTTAGAGAGGATCGAACAGATATTTGTGGCAGCGCCTTGTGCAAAGACGGCCTGGATCAGATTAGCAGAATTTCAGCTGTCCAAGAAGGCACTGATGTGGTGGAAAACCACAGTGATTGAGCAAGAGGCTCTGGGATAGGAAGTGAATTGGAAGATGTTCCGAACGCGGTTTCTAAACCGCTATTTCTCAGCCGCTGCAAGACAGGCCAAGGAGGATGAGTTTACCAGTTTAAGACAAGGTACCATGCCTGTATCTGACTATGCTCTACATTACTGTTCCTTACTGCGATATGTGCCACACATTGCTGCAAGCACTCAAGCGAAGATGCGGAACTTCATGAAGGGCTTAAGGCCTGAACTGTATGACAGGGTGATCACTTATGGCCCTGCCTGTTTTGATGATGCACTCTCACGAGCGGAGCTAGCTGAACTGGGAGTCGGTGCATATCCCGATGCTGTGCCACCTCCGGCACCCCCTCAGAGATCCACTTCTGATAATTTGAAGCCCAGGGGTGATCAGTTTAAGCCTAGGGGGAACACTTCGGCATCGAGATTCAGTGGCAAGAAGCCCGAGAATCGATGGAAAGGGAAAGGTAGGAATGATGCTCCATCTGGGAGAGGACAGTCTCAGGGAGACAGATCTGGAAGAGTTCAGTGCACTCTTTGTGGGCAACCACATTTGGCAAAGGACTGCGTAGGATGTTATGTTTGTGGCGACAGAGGCCACTTTGCTCGGCGGTGTCCCAACAGGGGAAGACAGCAGAGCTCTACGGGGAGACCTGCGGACAGAACGGCACAACACCGGCCACCTTTTGTGCCAAGACAGTATGGAGGTCAGCCCGCGGGGCCACCTCAGGGACAGGTGTATGCTTTGACAAGGGAGCAGGCTACAGCGGCCCCGGAGGAAGTTATTGCGGGTACGTGTCTTTTATTTACGCACCCTGCTCTTATATTGATAGACACAGGTGCGTCACACTCTTTTGTGTCGACGAGTTTTGTTGAAAGGCACCACATATGCACTTCTTCGTCCCCCATGCCTCTTATGGTCTCGACCCCCGCTGGAAGAAGTTTGACTACGGATCAGATTGTCTATGATGGCCTCATTTATTTTGAGGGTAATGAGCTAAGATCAGATTTGATTGTGCTGGGAATGACAGACTTCGATTGCATTGTGGGCATCGATATTCTGAACAAGTATCAGGCAGTGGTAGACTGCAGGCAGAGGACTGTCCGATTTAGATCTGTATTGGGAGTCCAGTGGACATTTTATGGGGATGGTTCCCGTCCGAAGATTCCGTTAATATCTGCTGTCAAGATGACACAGCTATTGGAACGAGGTCATGCAGGATATCTTATCTATGCTGTTGATATGACGGATAAGAGGAAGGAATTAAAGGTTGAGGATGTGCCCGTAGTGGCGGAGTTTCCTGATGTCTTTCCGGAGGAGATTCCCAGATTCCCTCCGACGAGAGAGGTCGAGTTTGGGATTGAGTTGCTACCAGGGACGTCTGCAATTACTCGTGCCCCGTATAGGATGGCACCAGCGGAGCTAAGAGAGCTAAAGATTCAATTGCAAGAGCTCCTAGACAAAAACTACATACGCCCTAGCGTATCGCCATGGGGTGCGCCTGTCTTATTTGTTAAGAAGAAAGATGGATCGATGTGTCTATGCATTGACTATAGGCAGTTGAACAAAGCTACAGTAAAGAACAAGTATCCACTCCCGAGGATCGATGACTTGTTCGATCAGTTGCACGGGTACGAGGCTCTACAGTAAGATCGATCTGAGGTCGGGGTACCATCAGATTCGAGTAAGAGAAGATGATGTGCAGAAGACGGCTTTCAGGACTAGATATGGGCACTATGAATTCCTGGTCATGCCTTTTGGGGTGACGAATGCCCCAGCTGTCTTCATGAGTTTGATGAATAGGGTGTTCCAGCCATATTTGGATCAGTTCGTCATAGTCTTCATTGACGACATACGTATTTACTCTCGGACTGAAGAAGAGCATGTAAGGCACTTGAGGACAGTGCTTCAGATCCTTAGGGATCATCAGTTATATGCAAAGCTTAGTAAGTGAGAGTTCTGGTTGGACAGCGTGGTATTCTTAGGCCATGTCATATCTAGCCATGGGATATCTGTGGATCCCAAGAAGATTGAAGCTGTGATGGAGTGGGCTGCACCCACTTCTGTACCTGAGATAAGGAGTTTTCTCGGTTTGGCAGGATATTACCGACGTTTGGTCGAGGGTTTTTCGAAGATTGCCAAACCCCTGACACAGCTGACTCAGAAAGGAGTCCCCTTCTTTTGGTCTGAAGCTTGTGAGGAAAGCTTCCAAGAGCTGAAGCGTCGTTTGACTACAGCGCCTGTGCTGGTGATTCCGTCTGAAGATAAGAGATTCGCCTTGTATACGGATGCGTCATTACAGGGTTTGGGCTGTGTGTTGATGCAAGATAAGCATGTAGTGGCTTATGGATCGAGGCAACTGAAGCCACACGAAGCCAGGTATCCAGTGCATGATTTGGAACTGGCGGCCATCATATTTGCCTTAAAAATTTGGAGGCATTACTTGTATGGCACGTCCTTCACTATATATACGGATCATAAGAGCCTGAAGTTCTTATTCACTCAGGCAGAGTTGAATATGAGGCAAAGAAGGTGGATGGATTTGCTCAAAGACTATGATTGTGAAATTGAGTACCATCCAGGTAAAGCGAACCTGATAGCAGATGCCTTAAGTCGGAAGGTGAAGAGTACTGCAGAGGACGTCATGTGTTTGTCAGCTTTGATGACTTCTTACTGCCATCTGGGCTATGACTTCGATGTAGACACGTCGCCTGTGCGAGTGTCGACCTTATTGGCGGAGCCAGATATATTTGAGGCAATCAGGAAGGCCCAGAAGTTGGATAGTGAGATTCAGAGATGGACATCATTGATACTTCAGGGTCAGCCATCCAAGTTCAGAGTGGCTGAAGATGACTCTTTGAGACTGGGCAACCGATGGGTAGTCCCAGATACACCAGAACTGCGTAGAGGAATATTGGAGCGAGCCCACAGTAGTCGGTTCAGTATCCACCCAGGGGGAAAGAAGATGTACAAAGATCTATGCGATCAATTCTGGTGGAGACGCATGAAGCGTGAGGTGATCGTTTTTATTAAAAGATGTTTAAGCTGCCAGCAGGTAAAGGCAGAGAGGCAGAGGCCTGGTGGAGAACTGAAGAGCTTAGAGGTGCCTGAATGGAAGTGGGAGCATATATCTATGGACTTCGTGACCCACTTGCCAAGAACGACCTCAGGATTTGATGCGATCTGGGTGATCGTAGATAGGCTGACGAAGACGGCTCATTTCATCCCTTACAGTATGTCGTATACATACTTAAAGATGGCCCAAATGTATATACGGGATGTGGTGAGATTGCATGGTATTCCAGTCTCGATAGTGTCTGACAGGGACCCGAGGTTCACTTCACATTTCTGGGAGGGTCTTCAGACAGCGTTGGGCACAGAGGTGAGACTGAGTACGGCCTATCACCCTCAGACCGACGGCCAAACAGAGCGTACCATTCAGACGCTCGAGGACATGTTGAGGGCATGTATTTTGGAGTTTGATACTCCGTGGCAGGATTCAGTGCCGCTGGTAGAGTTCTCCTATAACAACAGTTATCAAGCGAGCATTCAAATGGCCCCTTTTGAAGCTCTGTATGGACGACGATGTAGATCACCGCTGTATTGGGAGGACTTAACTAGCAAAGCGGTCGGAGGAACGGATATGATCAAGGATATGGAAGGTAAGATTAAGATGATACGCCAAAAGATTAAAGCGGCCCAAGATAGGCAAGCGGCCTATGCCAATAAGCGGCGACGACCACTAGAATTCCAGTTAGGAGACAGGGTCTTGTTAAAGATCTCGCCCTTCAGGGGTGTGGTTCGTTTTGGAATGCGGGGAAAGTTATCTCCGAGGTACGTTGGGCCATATGAAGTTTTACAGCGTATCGGTACATTAGCTTATCGTTTGGCTCTACCGCCATCTTTATCTGGCATACACGATGTTTTCCATGTCTCTATGTTAAGGAAGTATGAGCCAGACCCGTCTCGTGTCTTACAGCCTACTGAAGTACAGTTAGACTCAGATGTGTCCTACGTTGAACGACCAATCAGAATTCTGGATCGAGAGGATCGCAGACTACGAAGTAAAGTTATACCGATGGTCAAAGTTCAGTGGGATCGTCGGGGTGTCGAGGAGGCTACGTGGGAGACGGAACGGCATATGGTGCAGCACTATCCGGAACTATTCTCTGGTATGTTTTTATGTTTAGTTCGATATAGTGATGCATGTGGATTTCGAGGATGAAATCTTATAAGTAAGGGAGTAATGTAATACCCCTGAAATGTGATATGATTATGTTCTACGATGATAAATTATGATGTGTTTAAGGGTTGTGGTGTATTTAAATTGGGGGCCACGATTTATGTTATGATGTTATGATGTGGGGAACATGTTGGGTGTTTTAAAGGATGTATTAATTAAATGAAGTTAGAAAATATCGAGTGAGGATATTTTAATACATCGTACTATATACCGGGACACAATTAAACACCTCAAGGCACCCCAACCATACCACCCCCCAATCGGCCACCTCACCCCTTCCCCACTTGTTTAACCCATACCCCCCACTTGATCATGCCCATGCTTCCAATCAATCCTTGCAGCCAAATCATTCCCTTCTCCTTCTCTTTTTCCCCCATTTTCGTTCCAGCTTAGCAGCTGTAAGGCAAGGAAAAAGCTTGGTAAGAAGGTGTTCAAATCCTTGCAAAAAGAGGAGCAAAAGGAGAGGGGTAAGTTGGCACCCTGTTTTTCTGGGTTTGTGTTTGAGCTTGGGTTTGGTGGGTTGTTTTTAACGCATGCTAAGTGTAGGCTTGGGTGAAACCTTGGTAAGGATGCTTACATGGTAGTATTAAGTGACTACTAGCATGGTTGTTCGAGCTTTTTACATGATTTATGTGATAGATTTCTTGTTATGAAACTATATGCTCGAAAATCTGGGAAAAGATAAGTATACTCTGTTTCTGTTCAAAGTTGGTTGAGGATGAAGATTATGATGATGTTATGATGCATGTTAGCTTAGGTTTTGGTAAACCTTCGATTTAAGAGCTTACATGGATATTTTATGAAGTTCTTCACATGTTTGTTTCAGCATGAAAGATGTGTTATGAAGTAGAAAAGATGGTGTGAAAAGAGGTGCTCAAAAATCTGGGGAAAATCCCGATTTTTCAGAGCTCTCGATCGATCGAGATTTGGTCCCGATCGATCGAGCGAGACAGAAAGTCTAAAGCATGTTTTGAAATTTTGATGCCGATCGATCGAAGGATTTCTCGATCGATCGATGAAGCTCCTCGATCGATCGGTAAAATGTTTCGATCGATCGAGCGAGACAGAATGCTAAGGCACTATTTGTGCACAGTGTCTCGATCGATCGAGACCTTGGGCCGATCGATCGAGAGAGGCAGAAAGTTGAAAAATATAATGATGTTTTATTTTGTTAAGTTATGATGTGAGATGGTTTTGAGGCATCTAATATGGTATTATGTGGTCTTGTAGAACCATCCCAGGTACCGGCACCATCAAGGAGATAAAGTCTGTTGACTCCTCCTCCTTTTGAAAAGGTACGTAAGAGGCGTACGGGCATCGGACGGTAACACACATCCTTATACTACAACTATGCTTTTATTGCATGAGTATTCACGATGTTTACACGATGATGTTTATACGATGTTTATACGATGAAGTTCATACGATGTTTATATGATGATGCTTATACGATGCTTATATGATGACGTTTACACGATGTAATTGTGGTAAGATGCCACGGGGTAAGATGCTCCACATGGTAAGAGGCCATGCGATGTATTGTGGTAAGATGCCACGGGGTAAGATGCCCCACATGGTAAGAGGCCATGCGATGTTATTGTGGTAAGATGCCACGGGGTAAGATGCCCCATATGGTAAGAGGCCATACGATGATATTGTGGTAAGATGCCACGGGGGGGTAAGATGCCCCATATGCATGATTATAAATCAGGGACAACAATAAGAAGTTAATAAGAAATCCAGCATATTTACTTAACAAATATTTCATGCATTCGCTATGATGTTTTTATGATGCTAAGTAAGATTGTATATGCTCATGATGTGTTGTCCCTGTAGGTACACTTTTGGACGAAAGGACTAAGGGTCGGGTTGAGGCAGTGACCTACGAGGGACACAGGAATGTATATGATTCAAGTTATGATTAGTATCTACTCTAGGAGTAGTGTAAATCTAAATGACATTCTTTTAGAATGTAATGAATTATTTTTGAAGTTTTGTATTTTGGCTTGTAATCCTGTTAGCTCGTGTAACAACCAGAACCTTAAGATGTTACCTTAATGCATGATTAGTCCTTCTTATGTCTTTTAATCACTGTATAAGTGGGAAGACCCCACACTTTTGTTAGGAATATGTATAATTCCTTTTGAACTTATGGTACTGTAATCTCTTTAGCTCAGGATTATCAACACGACCTAATACTCTGATTTATGAATGATTAGTCTCTTAATTGCATCTTAGTATCTTGTATATATAACGGGGTCTTACATTTAGTGGTATCAGAGTAGTGGTTAGATAACCAGGAATATCGATGAAAATAAAAGCCGGCTATTTCTTAAAAAATACACCTCAGTTATGTGCCACCCTAACTAGGTATTCATTGGTGGGCATGTTTATGCATATGGTGCATATTTTTGTATAAGTTGTTATACTATCATGCTTTTGAATATGATTACTCTTGTTATCTAACGGCTTATATTATGAACCGCTTTTGGTTTGTTGTTAACCTCTGTGTTATAGCATGGCGGCTATTAATCCGGAGAACCCCAATGAAGAGGTGGGAGATGTAGGCAGTATCAATGCCAGTATTGCTCAGTCAAATCCTATACCGCCACCTGCTTTAGGCGTGGAGCCTAGTGCACAGATACTGCTACCAGGGGAGATAAGTTTGACCCAGTTCTTGAGCTATCATCCACCGCTATTTGAAGGGACTGAGACTGGGGAAGCAGCCGAGGAATGGCTAGAGAGACTAGAGCAGATATTTGTATCGGCACCCTGTGCACGGACTGCCTGGCTGAGGTTGGCAGAGTTTCAGTTGGCGAAGAAGTCTTCCATGTGGTGGAAGACAACAGTTATGGTGTGATATCCCCGAAATAATTAATTTCAATTAGGTCATTAATTATGTTTATGTGATATTATGGTGATAATTATATTATGTGTTGGGACTAATTATCTTGGTAAAATGCTTGTCACATGGTAGGCGTGACCCGGTAGAGCATTTCAGGGTGCATGTTATACATGTTGGGAATTGGGTGTTATAATGGTTTAAATGAAATGGGTTGTGTCTATTTGGTAATGCATGATTTTAATAGGGATTTTGATGCATTGTAGTAAAATGCTTTTAAAATATCATGTTGGGGTATTCTATATATCATGACTTGATACACATTAAACCCCATAGCATGGCAAGGGAGCCACTTGGACACTTTATATCACATCCCTTCCCATCACCTTTAAGTCAAAACCCACCCTCCATCTCTCCTCTTGCAAGGAAAACTCCCATTTTCGTTTCTGAAACAAAAGGAGAGGAGAAAACTTGGAAAAAGGAGTCTTTTTGTGTTTTCTTGCTTGAAACTTGGAGCTCAAGTGGTAAGCTTCCATTATGGTAGAGTTTTGTTGAGTTTTGGTTGGGTTTGTAGCTTGTTGTTGGGGATATAAGGGTGGATCTTGGTCCAACATCTTGTTTATGTTTGGGGGTTGTATTTTAAGGTTGTTTTGTGGTTATATGTTGAGCATGGAAGTTCTTCTTGGTTGTATATGAGTTTAAGTGTTGTTGGAAGCTCATACATGGAAGTTTCTCGCTGGAACAGGGCTGCTCGATCGATCGAGATTAGGGTCCGATCGATCGAGCAAGGCAGAGCCTGAACAAGGCGTGAAATGAGCTTACCGATCGATCGGTAATTTTTCCCGATCGATCGGTGTGATGTCTCGATCGATCGGTAAAATGGTTCGATCGATCGGTGGAGGCAGTACTTGGATGCCTATTTTTCTTAACTTGGCGATCGATCGGGGCTTGGGGACCGATCGATCGCAAGGCATAAAATGTGGATTTTGGGATTTTGTTTTAAATGATGTTATTTTTGGTAATGGTTCACTTATTGGCTTCTAATATGGATTCATGTGATTGTGTAGAACCATCCCAGGTAGCCATACATCAAAGGAGATAAAGTTCCATGATATCTCCACTTTTGGAACTAAGGTACGTAGTGAGACGTACGAGCATCGGACGGTAAAACGTATTTATTACGCTTTGATTTGGTTATGCATTGTGGTTGCATACATGGTCTTAGTTATGCATTATGGTTGCATACATGATTGGATATGCATTATGGTTGCATACATGGTTGGATATGCATTGTGGTTGCATAATTGATTGGATATGCATTACGGTTGCATATATATTGTGAGTCGAGATTATATTGCAGTGATGATAGAATACTTGCCGCCGTCATGTCGAAGCGATGATAGAATACTTGCCGCTGTCATATTTAGCGATGAAGAATATTTGCCGCAAATATGTCGAAGCGAAGGATAATGCCGCTGTCATATTGATGCGAGGGATATTATGCCGCTAATATGTCGAAGCGAGGGGTATTAATGCCGCTGTCATATAAACGCGAGGGGTATTATGCCACTGATATAATAAGACTGGAAATTGGCCATTGGTATACACGGAATGGATACATGTCATGACATGCATATTGGCATTATAATCATTTGATTATTATTGTGGTACATGGACAACCAAGGGAGCTTTTAAATGTGTTAAATACAGGAAGTCAATTGCATTTACGGTTTATGCATTGAATTATGATCATATTATTGTGAATATGATTTATATACATGCTCATGGTTTTGGGGTTGTTCCTGTAGGTACTTTTGGGCGGAAGGGGCTAAGGCGGGTTGATGCAGTGAGCTAGTGAGGAGTGCTCTTGGTAGCAAGCTTGATCATTTTGTATAGTATCTACTCTAGGAGTAGTGTAAAACTATAGGATTAACACTCATTGGTTGGGAATGTAACTAATCCCTTTTGGAACTTTATTTTGGCACTGTAATTTAATAGCTCAGGGCATCAACACAACCTTTATACTCTGTTTATGCATGGAAATTTTATTACGCCTTTAATCCGCACTTAAGGAACTAGGGTCCTTACATATGGAGCTAAGGGCACAAGGTATGACAGTGGATTGGACTGTGTTCAGGACCCGGTTCCTTAACCGGTATTTCTCTGCTGCTGCCAGACAAGTAAAAGAAGATGAATTTACCAATCTAAAGTAGGGCAGCATGACTGTATCAGATTAAGCCATGCAGTACTCTTCACTGTTGAGGTATGTGCCTCACATTGCTGTAAACGGACATGCCAAGATGAGGCATTTTCTGAAAGGGCTGAGGCCAGAGTTATTTGATCGGGTTGTCTCCAACAACCCCAGCTCATTTGATGATGCCCAGACTAGGGCAGAGCTGGCAGAGATTGGGGTTAGTGTGTACAAGGAAGTTGTACCCCCTTTTGTACCACCACAGAGACCAACTGTTGACAGCCTGAGGCCACGAGGAGACCAGTTTAAGCCTCATGGGGCTTCTTCATCTTCTAGATTTGGTGGGAAGAAATTTCAGAATCAGAAACAAGGCAATCGGGGACCAGCACCGGGAAATAGAACAGGAGGGAACAAGTGTGACAACTGTGGAGTATTTCACTTGACACGTGACTGCCGAGGCTGTTATGTTTGTGGCAGGGTGGGCCACCTGGCTCGGGCTTGCCCCAATCGGGTAGGTCGGGCAGACTCTGGACCGAACAGGCCAAGATTTGACGCCAGGACGGCACCACAGAGACAACAGTTTGCACCTCGACCACAGGGAGGTCAGGCGGCAGGACCGCCGCAGGGTCAAGTATATGCATTGACGCGAGAGCAGGCAGAGGCAGCCCCGGAGGAGGTGATTGCTGGTACGTGCCACTTACTTATGTACCCTGCATTTATTTTAGTAGATACAGGTGCTTCTCATTCATTTGTATCTTCTGCTTTTGTGGAGAGACACCACTTGTGTTCGTCTCCGTTGCCCACGCCTCTTATGGTCTCGACACCCACGGGAAAGCATGTGATTGCGGATCGACTGTTATCTGATTGCCTCATTTATTTTGAGGGCAATGATCTGAGGGCCGATTTGATTTTGTTTGATATGGCAGATTTTGACTGCATTGTCGGCATTGATGTGTTGAGTAGATACCAAGCCATGGTTGATTGCCGACAGAGGATGGTGCGTTTTCTGTCTGATCAGGGGTTTCAGTGGACCTTCTATGGGGACGGCTCTCATCCCAAGATTCCGTTGATTTTGGCAGTTAAGATGTCGCGGTTGTTAGAACGCGGTCACTCATGCTATCTTATATATGCCGTGGACGTATCAGAGGAAAGAAAGAGTTGAGGATCGAGGATATACCAGTAGTTGCGGAATTCACCGATGTGTTTTCGGATGAGATTCCAGGATTTCCGCCGATCAGAGATGTAGAGTTTGCGATTGAGTTACTGCCAGGGACATCTACTATTTCCCATGCCCCTTATAGGATGGCACCGGCAGAGCTGAGGGAGCTGAAAGTGCAGTTGCAAGAGCTCCTCGACAAAGGATACATTCGCCCTAGTGTATCACCATGGGGTGCACCAGTCTTGTTCGTAAAGAAAAAGGATGGTTCGATGCGCCTGTGCATCGATTACCGTCAATTGAATAAAGTGACGATTAAAAACAAGTACCCCCTTCCGAGGATTGATGACATACAAAAGACAGAGCTTTACTCGAAGATTGACTTGAGGTCAGGCTATCACCAGATACGAGTTAGAGCTGATGACATACAAAAGACAGCCTTTCGAACTCGGTATGGGCACTATGAGTTCTTAGTGATGCCATTCGGGGTGACGAATGCCCCTGCAGTATTTAAGAGCTTGATGAATAGAATATTTCAGAGGTATCTTGATCAGTTCGTCATCGTGTTTATTGATGACATTCTGGTTTATTCAAGAAGTAAAGAGGAGCATGCCAATCATTTGAGGACGGTGCTTCAGATCATCAGAGATCATCAGTTGTACGCCAAGCTCAACAAGTGTGAGTTCTGGCTGAGCAGTGTTGCGTTCTTGGGTCACATTATCTCTCGAGAGGGGATATCAGTAGATCCCAGGAAGATAGAGGCAGTTATGGATTGGTCTGCACCTACTACAGTTCCTGAGATCTGAAGTTTTCTTGGTTTGGCTGGGTATTATCGACGCTTTGTCGAAGGATTTTCAAAGATTGCCAATCCATTGACTCAGCTAACTCAGAAGGGAGTTCCATTATTTTGGTCGGAAGCTTGTGAGCGGAGCTTCCAGGAGTTGAAGCACAAATTGACTTCAGCGCCAGTGTTGGTGATTCCCAGGGACAACAAGGGGTTCGCTCTCTAAACTGACGCATCGCTTCAGGGCCTAGGATGCGTACTGATGCAGGATAAGCACGTTGTGGCTTACGCTTCGAGACAATTGATGCCACACGAGATGAGGTATCCAGTCCATGATTTGGAACTAGCAGCTATAGTGTTTGCCTTGAAGATATGGCGACACTACTTATACGGTACCTCATTCACCATCTTCACTGATCACAAGAGCCTGAAGTTCTTGTTTACGAAGGCTGAGCTGAATATGAGACAGAGGAGATGGATGGACCTGCTGAAGGACTATGATTGTGAAATTGAATACCATCATGGAAAAGCAAATCTAACAGCCGACGCTTTGAGTCGGAAGGTGAAGAGCACGGCAGAGGATGCCATGTGTCTATCAGCTATGATGGGCTCCTACTGTCAGTTGGGTTTTGATTATGATGTGTCTGCTTCACCGGTACAGGTTTTGACCTTATTAGCTGAGCCCGTTATTGATGATCACATCAGGAAGGCTCAGGAGACTGACGAGGAAGTTCAGAGATGGTTGTCAGTGGTTCGTCTGGCTCAGTCGTCAAAGTTCAGGACGGTGGAGGATGGTTCCTTGAGGTTTGGTGACAGATGGGTGGTCCCAAATGCGCCTGAGTTGCGTCAAGGAATATTACAGCGGGCTCATTGCAGTAGGATGAGTATCCACCTGGGCGGAAAGAAAATGTATAAGGACTTAAGTAGCCAGTTCTGGTGGAGACGAATGAAACAAGATGTCACCACATTTGTCAAGAGATGTCTGATTTGTCAGCAAGTGAAGGCTGAGAGGCAGAGGCCTGGTGGTGAGCTTAGAAGTTTGGAGATACCAAAATGGAAGTGGGAGCACGTATCCATTGACTTCGTGACCCACTTACCGAGGACTATTTCGGGTTTTGATGCCATCTGGGTAGTCGTGGACAGATTGACTAAAGTTGCTCACTTCATTCCATACAGTATGACCTTCACGTACTTGAGGATGGCTCAGTTATATGTCAGAGATGTAGTGAGACTGCATGGGATCCCTGTTTTGATTGTTTCTGATCGAGATCCGCGGTCTACATCTCACTTCTAGGAAGGTCTTCAGTCAGCTCTGGGTACAGAATTAAGGTTGAGCACAACATACCATCCCCCAACGGACGGACGGACAGACCGAGCGTACCATACAGACTCTCGAAGATATGTTACGGGCTTGTGTGTTGGAGTTCGATACTTCGTGGCAGGATTCAGTGCCTTTAGTAGAATTTTCTTATAACAATAGCTACCAGGCAAGCATACAGATGACTCCTTTTGAGGCTCTCTACGGTAGACGTTGTAGGTCACCTTTATATTTGGATGATGGGGACCGTAAAACGGTCGGAGGGCCAGAATTGGTCCAAGAAATAGAAGAAAAGGTAAAGGTAATCAGAAGGAAAATGAAAGCAGCTCAGGACAGACAGGCAGCGTATGCTAATCAACGGCGTCGGCCGTTAGAGTTTCAGTTGGGCGACAGGGCCTTTTTGAAGATCTCACCTTTCAGAGGTGTAGTACGTTTTGGGATGCGGGGGGAGTTATCCCCGAGATATGTTGGGCCGTATGAGATCTTACAGCGTGTTGGTACTCTGGCATACCGATTGGCTTTACCCCCCTCTTTGCCCGGCATACACGATGTGTTTCATGTGTCTATGTTGCGGAAGTACGAGCCAGATCCTTCTCATGTGTAGCAACCTTCTGAGGTTTAGATAGAGTCCGATGTTTCCTATGTAGAGCGGCCTATCAGGATTCTGGATCGGGCAGATCGCAGACTACGAAACAAAGTTATTCCTATGGTCAAAGTTCAGTGGGATCGTAGGGGTGTCGAGGAGGCCACGTGGGAGATGGAGCGACACATGGTGCAGCACTATCCGGAACTGTTTTCTGGTATATGATTTATGTTTTGTTTTGATTTGGGTAAGTGCATGCTGATTTCGAGGACTAAATCTTATAAGTAGGGGAGTATTGTGATATCCCCGAAATGATTATGTGCATTTGAACACTTATTATGTTAAATGAGGATTATGGTGTTAAATGATTGGGTTGAATTAATAATATTGGGGAAATGCATTTCAGGGTGTATGTGTTATATGTTGAGAATTTGGGTTATTGCATGATTATTTGGGGTGGGTGTTATTTGTTTTGGTGAAGCATGTTTAATTGGAAATTGAAGTATTTTATTGATTAAATACTATAAAATATCATGTGAGGATATTTTAATACATCGTGCTAAATACCGGGACCAAAACATAACACATCACACCACCCACTACCCAACCACCCCCTTGACCCATACCCTGCCAGCTGATTACCCATGCCTCTTTCCCACTCTTCCACTCCACCTTCCCATTTCTGAAACTCTTCCCTTTCTTTCACAAAAATCGTCCAGCAGCTGCTAAGCAATAAGGTGGAGGAGATCTACCATTTTATTGCTTGGAAACCTTGTAAAAATCGGAGCAAAAGAGGGTGAGAAATCATGTCCTGTTTTGGTTTAAGTTTTGTTTGAAGTCATGTTTTTATTTGGTGTGAAAATGGCATGCTATCTTAGGTTTTATTAAACCTTCGATTCAAGTACATTCATGGTGTTTGTATGAAGTTCCTAGCATTTTTACTTGAGCATGTTATATGTGTTATGTGGTAGATTTGTTGGTATAAAAAGTGGTGCTCGAAAATCTGGAAAAGAATTATGATGCCCTGTTTTTGAAGAGCTTGGGTGTACTGATAAAGTTGGGCGTTTTTTATGCATGTGGGTTTAAGTTTGGGTAGAACTTCAATTTGAATACCCTCGTGGTAGTATATTGTAATACCCCCGAAATGTGATATGATTATGTACTACGATGATGAATTATGATGTGTTTAAGGGTTGTGGTGTATTTGATTTGGGGGATAATACTTATGATGTGATGATATGATTTAGGGGGCATGTTGGGTGTTTTAGAAGATGTATTAATTAAATAAAGTTGTTAAATATCGAGTGAGGATATTTTAATACATCGTACTAAATACCGGGACACAATTAAACACCACATGACCACCCCAACCCTCACCACCCCCCTACTCGGCCACCTCACCCCCCAACTAGGCGAACCCATTCCCCCCACTTGCACAACCCATGCCTTCTTCTCCCCTCACCACTCCACCTCCAATCACTTGCTTCCCTTCTTCTTTCCCCATCAAAAACGTCCAGGCAAGCTGGTAGGAGAGGGAAAAAGGCTGGTAAGAAGGTGTCCAAATCCTTACAAAAAAGAGGAGCAAAACGAGAGGGGTAAGTGGTCACCCTGTTTTCTGGGTTTGTGTTTGAGCTTGGGTTTGGTGGGTTGTTTTAACGCATGCTAAGTGTAGGTTTCGGTGAAACCTTGGTATGAATACTTACATGGTAGTTTTGTGTAACTACTAGCATGTTTGTTTGAGCATGTTACATGTTATATGTGATAGATTTCTAGTTATGAATCTATGTGCTCGAAAACCTGGGCAAGGAAGAAGATACTCTGTTTTCTGTATAGGATTGGTTGAGGATGAAGATTATGATGATGTTATGATGCATGTTAGCTTAGGTTTTGCTAAACCTTTAATTTGAATACATGAATGGTAGTTTTATGAAGCTTGTAACATTTTTATTCAGGCATGTTTTACGCCTTATGAAGTAGAAAGGATGGTATGAAATGATGTGCTCAAAAATCTGGGGAAGTCCCGTTTTTTCAGAGCTCTCGATCGATCGAGATTTTGGTCCCGATCGATCGAGCGAGGCAGAAAGCTTTTAAGCATGGTTTGAAATTCAGGCGTCGATCGATCGAGGGACTTTCTGATCGATCGGTGAAGCTCCTCGATCGATCGGTAAAATGTTTCGATCGATCGATCGAGGCAGAATGTTTGGGCACTATTTATGCACAGTTTCTCGATCGATCGAGACCTTGGGGCCGATCGATCGATAGAGACAGAAAGTTGAAAAATAAGATGATGTTTTATTTTGTTAAGTTTATGATGTGAGATGGTATTAAGGCATCTAATATGGCTGGTCTTGTAGAACCATCCCATGTACCGGCACCATCAAGGAGATAAAGTCTGTTGACTCCTCCTCCTTTTGAAAGGTACGTAAGAGGCGTACGGGCATCGGACGGTAACACACATCTTTACACTACGACTATGCTTTTATTTCATGAGTATACATGATGAAATGATGATGTTTATAAGATGTTTATATATATCCATACGATGTTATTTGTAGCAAGATGCCACGGGGTAAGATGCCCCATATGGTAAGAGGCCATACGTTATTATTTGTGGTAAGATGCCACGGGGTAAGATGCCCCATATGGTAAGAGGCCATACGTTATTATTTGTGGTAAGATGCCACGGGGTAAGATGCCCCATATGGTAAGAGGCCATACGTTATTATTTGTGGTAAGATGCCACGGGGTAAGATGCCCCATATGGTAAGAGGCCATACGATGTTATTTGTGGTAAGATGCCACGGGATAAGATGCCCCATATGCATGAATATGAATCAGGGACAACGAAAAGAAGTTAATGAACAATCAGCATATTTACTTAACCAAGATTTCATGCATTTACTATGATGTTTTTATGATGTTAAGTACGATTGTATATGCTCATGATGTGTTGTCCCTGTAGGTACACTTTTTGACTTAAGGACTAAGGGTCGGGTTGAGGCTGTGAGCTACGAGGAACACAGGGATGTATAGGATTCAAATCGTGATTAGTATCTACTCTAGGAGTAGTGTAAATCTAAATGTCACTCTTTTTGGAATATAATGAATTATTTTTGAAGTTTTGTATTTTGTCCTGTAATCCTGTTAGCTCGTGTAACAACCGGAACCTTAAGATGTTGTTTAATGCATGATTAGTCCTTTTTATGTTCTAATTAACACTGTTAAGGTAGGAAGACCCTACATTAGTGGTATCAGAGCAGTGGTTAGATAACTCGGGAATGAGTGAAGGGTAGCCTTAGCAATAAGTTAGCTAGGTGCTTACTTTTGAACATGTTTATATGTATGTTGCATATGAAGAAGAAGATGTTGTGCTAACATGTTTAATTATCTAACAATGTACTTTATGAACTGCTTTTGGGTATTGTTGTTAACCTTTGTGTTGCAGCATGGCAGCGAATATAGAAGTGGGTGACGCCATTAGTGTGAATGCAAGTGCTGGACGTACGAATCCACTGCCACCACCAGCCTTGGGCGAAGAACCCTCCGAACAACAGTTGCTACCTGGGGAGTTGAACTTGGCTCAATTTATGATGTACCGACCCCCGATGTTCGAAGGAACTGAATCAGGGGAAAAGGCTGAGGAATGGTTGTAGAGGATTGAACAGATATTTGTGGCAGCGCCTTGTGCAAAGACGGCATGGATCAGGTTAGCAGAATTTCAGCTGGCCAAGAAGGCACTGATGTGGTGGAAGACCACAGTGATTGAGCAAGAGGCTCAGGGTCAGGAAATCAATTGGAAACTATTCAGGACTAAGATTCTGACTCGCTATTTCTCAGCTGTTGCGAGACAGGCTAAAGAGGATGAGTTTACCAACTTGAGACAAGGTACTATGCCTGTATCCGATTATGCTCTTCATTACTGTTCCTTACTCCGGTATGTACCTCATGTGGCTGCAAGTACCCAAGCTAAGATGAGGAATTTCATGAAAGGCTTGAGGCCTGAGCTGTATGACAGGGTCGTCACTTGTGGCCCTGCATGTTTTGACGACGCGCTTTCACTAGCCGAGCTAGCCGAACTGGGAGTTGGCGCATATCCTGATGCAGTGCCACCTCCTAGCACCCCCTCAGAAATCTACTTCTGACAATTTGAGGCCGAGGGGTGATCAATTCAAACCAAGGGGGAACACAACGACTTCTAGGTTCAGTGGCAAGAGGCCTGAGAATCGTTGGAAAGGGAACCGTAGGAATGATGCTCCATCTGGGAGAGGACAGTCTCAGGGAGACAGATCTGGAAGAGTTCAGTGCACTCTTTGTGGGCAACCACATTTGGCAAAAGACTGCGTAGGATGCTATGTCTGTGGCGACAGAGGCCACTTTGCTCGGCAGTGTCCCAACAGGGGAAGACAGCAGAACTCTACGGGGAGGCCTGCGGACAGAGTGGCACAGCACAGACCACCTTTTGCAGTATGGAGGTCAGCCCACGGGGCCACCTCAGGGACAGGTGTATGCCTTGACAAGGGAGCAGGCTACGGCGGCTCCGAAAGAAGTGATAGCGGGTACGTGTCTTTTATTTACGCACCCTGCTTTTATATTGATAGACACAGGTGCGTCACACTCTTTTGTGTCGAAGAATTTTGTTGAAAGGCACCACATATGCACTTCTCCGTCGCCCATGCCTCTTATGGTCTCGACCCCCGCGGGAAGAAGTTTGACTACGGATGAGATTGTCTATGATGGCCTCATTTATTTTGAGGATAATGAACTAAGGTCAGATTTGATTGTTCTGGGGATGTCATACTTTGACTGTATTGTAGGCATTGATGTTCTGAACAGGTATCAGGCAGTCGTGAACTGCAGGCAGAGGACTATCCGATTCAGGTCTGATATGGGTGTCCGGTGGACATTCTTTGGGGATGGTTCTCGCCCAAAGATTCCGTTGATATCTACTGTCAAGATGGCACAGTTATTGGAACGAGGTCATACAGGATATCTTATCTATGCTGTTGATATGACGGAAAAGAGGAAAGAGTTAAAGGTTGAGGATGTGCCCGTAGTGGCAGAGTTTGCTGATGTCTTTCCGGAGGAAATTCCCGGATTCCCACCGACGAGAGAGGTCGAGTTTGGGATTGAGTTGCTATCAGGGATGTCTGCAATTTCTCGTGCCCCATATAGAATGGCACCAGCAGAGTTAAGGGGGTTAAGATTCCGTTGCAAGAGCTCCTTGACAAGGGCTATATACGCCCTAGCGTATCGCCCTAGGGTGCGCCTGTTTTATTTGTTAAGAAGAAAGATGGATCGATGCGTCTATGCATGGACTATAGGCAACTGAATAAGGTCACAGTCAAGAACAAGTATCCACTTCCGAGGATTGATGACTTGTTTGATCAGTTGCGGGGTACGAGGCTCTACAGTAAGATCGATCTGAGGTCGGGGTACCATCAGATTCGAGTGAGGGAAGATGATGTTCAGAAGACGGCTTTTAGGACGAGATATGGGCACTATGAATTCCTGGTCATGCCTTTTGGGGTGACAAATGCCCCTAGCTGTCTTCATGAGTCTGATGAACAGGGTGTTCCAGCCATATTTGGATCAGTTCGTCATAGTTTTCATTGACGACATATTTATTTACTCTCGGACTGAAGAAGAGCATGTAAGGCACTTGAGGACAGTGCTTCAGATCCTTAGGGATCATCAGTTATATGCAAAGCTTAGCAAGTGCGAGTTCTGGTTGGACAGCGTGGTATTCCTAGGCCATGTAATATCTAGCCAAGGGATATCTGTGGACCCCAGGAAGATTGAAGCTGTGATGGAGTGGGCTGCACCCACTTCTGTACCGGAGATTCAGAGTTTCCTCGGTTTGGCAGGTTATTACCGACGTTTCGTTGAGGGTTTTTCAAAGATCGCCAATCCCCTGACACAGCTGACTCAGAAACGAGTCCCCGTCTTTTGGTCAGAGGCTTGTGAGGAAAGCTTTCAAGAGCTGAAGCGTCGTTTGACTACAGCGCCTGTGTTGGTGATTCCGTCTGAGAATAAGAGGTTCGCCTTGTATACGGATGCGTCATTACAGGGCTTGGGCTGTGTGTTGATGCAAGATAAGCATGTGGTGGCTTATGCATCGAGGCAGCTGAAACCACACGAGGCTAGGTATCCAGTGCATGATTTGGAATTGGCGGCCATCATTTTTGCCTTGAAGATATGGAGGCATTATTTGTATGGCACGTCTTTCACTATATTTACGGACCATAAGAGCCTGAAGTTCTTATTCACTCAGGTAGAGTTGAATATGCGGCAAAGAAGATGGATGGATTTGCTTAAGGATTATGATTGTGAAATTGAGTACCATCCAGGTAAAGCGAACTTGATAGCAGACGCCTTAAGTCGTAAGGTGAAGAGTACTGCTGAGGACGCCATGAGTCTATCAGCTTTGATGACTTCTTATTGCCATCTGGGCTATGATTTCGATGTAGACACGTCGCCTGTGCAAGTGTCGACCCTATTAGCGGAGCCAGATATATTTGAGGCAATCAGGAAGGCCCAGAAGTCGGATGATGAGGTTCAGAGATGGACATTGTTGGTACTTCAGCGTCAGCCATCTAAGTTCAGAGTGGCTGAGGATGATTCTTTGAGACTGGGCAACCGATGGGTAGTCCCAGATACACCAGAATTGCATAGAGGAATATTGGAGCGAGCTCATAGTTGTCGGTTCAGTATCCACCCAGGGGGGAAGAAGATGTACAAAGACCTATGCGGTCAATTCTGGTGGAGACACATGAAGCGTGAGGTGATCGCTTATGTTAAAAGATGTTTGATCTGCCAGCAGGTAAAGGCGGAGAGGCAGAGGCCTGGTGACGAGATGAAGAGCTTAGAGGTGCCTGAATGGAAGTGGGAGCATATATCTATGGACTTTGTGACCCACTTGCCAAGGACGGCCTCAGGATTCGATGCGATCTGGGTGATCGTAGATAGGCTGACGAAGGTGGCTCATTTCATCCCTTACAGTATGTCATACACATACTTGAAGATGGCCCAGATGTATATACGGGATGTGGTGAGATTGCATGGTATTCCAGTCTCGATAGTGTCTGACAGAGACCCGAGGTTCACTTCACATTTCTGGGAGGGTCTCCAGACAGCTTTGGGCACAAAGGTGAGACTAAGTACGGCCTTTCACCCTCAGACAGACGGCCAAACGGAGCGTACCATTCAGACGCTCGAGGACATGTTGAGGGCATGTGTTTTGGAGTTTGATACTCCGTGGCAGGATTCAGTGCCGCTGGTGGAGTTCTCGTATAATAACAGTTATCAGGTGAGCATTCAAATGGCTCCTTTTGAAGCTCTGTATGGACGACGATGTAGATCACCGCTGTATTGGGAGGACTTGACTAGCAAAGCGGTCAGAGGACCGGATATGATTAAGGACATGGGAGAAAATATTAAGATGATACGCCAAAAGATGAAAGCGGCCCAGGATAGGCAAGCAGCCTATGCCAATAAGCGGCGACGACCGATGGAATTCCAGTTAGGAGACAGGGTCTTCTTAAAGATCTCGCCCTTCAGGGGTGTGGTTCATTTTGGGATGCGGGGAAAATTATCTCCGAGGTATGTCGGGCCATATGAAGTGTTACAGCGAATCGGTACATTGGCTTATCGTCTGGCTCTACCGCCATCTTTATCTGGCATACACGATGTTTTCCATGTCTCTATGTTAAGGAAGTATGAGCCAGATCCGTCTCATGTCTTACAGCCTACCGAAGTACAGTTAGACTCAGATGTGTCCTATGTTGAACGACCGATCAGAATTCTGGATCGAGAGGATCGTAGACGACGAAGTAAAGTTATACCGATGGTCAAAGTTCAGTGGGATCGTAGGGTGTCGAGGAGGCTACGTGGGAGACGGAACGGCATATGGTGCAGCACTATCCGGAACTATTCTCTGGTATGTTTTTATGTTTAGTTTCGATATGATGATGCATGTCCATTTCGAGGACGAAATCTTATAAGTAGGGGAGTAAAGTAATAGCCCCGAAATGTGATATGATTATGTACTACGATGATGAATTATGATGTGTTTAAGGGTTGTGGTGTATTTGATTTGGGGGATAATACTTATGATGTGATGATATGATTTAGGGGGCATGTGGGTGTTTTAGAGGATGTATTAATTAAATAAAGTTGTTAAATATCGAGTGAGGATATTTTAATACATCGTACTAAATACCGGGACACAATTAAACACCACATGACCACCCCAGCCCTCACCACCCCCCTACTCGGCCACCTCACCCCCCAACTAGGCCAACCCATTCCCCCCACTTGCACAACCCATGCCTTCTTCTCCCCTCACCACTCCACCTCCAATCACTAGCTTCCCTTCTTCTTTCCCCATCAAAAACGTCCAGGCAAGCTGCTAGGAGAGGGAAAAAGGCTGGTAAGAAGGTGTCCAAATCCTTACAAAAAAGAGGAGCAAAACGAGAGGGGTAAGTGGTCACCCTGTTTTCTGGGTTTGTGTTTGAGCTTGGGTTTGGTGGGTTGTTTTAACGCATGCTAAGTGTAGGTTTCGGTGAAACCTTGGTATGAATACTTACATGGTAGTTTTGTGTAACTACTAGCATGTTTGTTTGAGCATGTTACATGTTATATGTGATAGATTTCTAGTTTTGAATCTATGTGCTCGAAAACCTGGGCAAAGAAGAAGATACTCTGTTTTCTGTATAGGATTGGTTGAGGATGAAGATTATGATGATGTTATGATGCATGTTAGCTTAGCTTTTGCTAAACCTTTAATTTGAATACATGCATGGTAGTTTTATGAAGCTTGTAACATTTCTATTCAGGCATGTTTTACGCCTTATGAAGTAGAAAGGATGGTATGAAATGAGGTGCTCAAAAATCTGGGGAAGTCCATTTTTTCAGAGCTCTAGATCGATCGAGATTTTGGTCCCGATCGATCGAGCGAGGCAGAAAGCTTTTAAGCATTGTTTGAAATTCAGGCGTCGATCGATCGAGGGACTTTCCGATCGATCGGTGAAGCTCCTCGATCGATCGGTAAAATGTTTCGATCGATCGATCGAGGCAGAATGTTTGGGCACTATTTGTGCACAGTTTCTCGATCGATCGAGACCTTGGGGCCGATCGATCGAGAGAGACAGAAAGTTGAAAAATAAGATGATGTTTTATTTTGTTAAGTGTATGATGTGAGATGGTATTAAGGCATCTAATATGGTATTGTGTGGTCTTGTAGAACCATCCCAGGTACCGGCACCATCAAGGAGATAAAGTCTGTTGACTCCTCCTCCTTTTGAAAAGGTACGTAAGAGGCGTACGGGCATCGGACGGTAACACACATCTTTACACTACGACTATGCTTTTATTGCATGAGTATACATGATGAAATGATTATGTTTATAAGATGTTTATATATATCCATACGATGTTATTTGTGGCAAGATGCCACGGGGTAAGATGCCCCATATGGTAAGAGGCCATACGTTATTATTTGTGGTAAGATACCACGGGGTAAGATGCCCCATATGGTAAGAGGCCATACGTTATTATTTGTGGTAAGATGCCACGGGGTAAGATGCCCCATATGGTAAGAGGTCATACGTTATTATTTGTGGTAAGATGCCACGGGGTAAGATGCCCCATATGGTAAGAGGCCATACGATGTTATTTGTGGTAAGATATCACGGGGTAAGATGCCCCATATGCATGAATATGAATCAGGGACAACGAAAAGAAGTTAATGAACAATCAGCATATTTACTTAACCAAGATTTAATGCATTTACAATGATGTTTTTATGATGTTAAGTACGATTGTATATGCTCATGATGTGTTGTCCCTGTAGGTACACTTTTGGACTAAAGGACTAAGGGTCGGGTTGAGGCTGTGAGCTACGAGGAACACATGGATGTATAGGATTCAAATCATGATTAGTATCTACTCTAGGAGTAGTGTAAATCTAAATGTCATTCTTTTTGGAATATAATGAATTATTTTTGAAGTTTTGTATTTTGGCCTGTAATCCTGTTAGCTCGTGTAACAACCGGAACCTTATGATGTTGTTTAATGCATGATTAGTCCTTTTTATGTTCTAATTAACACTGTTAAGGTAGGAAGACCCTACATATATTGTAACTCTTAGCATGTTTGTTCAAACATGTAGTATGTCTTATATGCAAGATTGGATGGTATGAAGATGGGTTGTGAGACCCCGTTATCACATCAAGATATAAAGGTGCAATATAGAGAACTAATCATACATGTGATTATATCAGAGTAATGTGCCGTGTTGATTAACCTGAGCTTTAGAGATTACAGTACCCAAAATGTTCCAAAAGGAAAGACATACTTCCTACAAAGGTACTACGTCAGTCTTACTCTACTCAGAAGAAACTATACAAAAACTCTAACATGCTAATCCTGTAGCACTCCTTACAGCTCAGCATATCAACCCCGGCCCTGGTTCTCGTCAACAAAAGCACCTACAAAGACAACCCCCAACACATGAGCATAACACAATTCATATTTAACATAATATGAAAGTAAGGCATAAATGCAAATCTTAAACACAAGCCCTTCCTGTATTTCCAGCATTTATATCTGTTGGGATATGCCCTAAGACAAGTCATTAGATGATTGTTTAAGACATACAATGTTTATGGATTTATGAATGGCAATTCATTATTATATATTATTCTTTTAACTGTGCATTGTGAATTAATATATATGTTAATGTCCTTAGAATAATATTGTATTATTCTTAAAGATGTTCCTAGTCAAGTATTATCATGAATGGGATAATGATAATACGTAGAGACTAGTATATGTTGATCGATGAATTGTTCATTGATATGAGATATCTAATCAGCATATGGGTACATGTTAGAGAACGATGTACTGAACAGACCCACCATGAGAATGCAACATGGATAGTTATATGATCGTCATATGCAATTCTCATAGTGATAATAATGTATGTAATCCTTACGACTTGTGATCATCAGAGATCCCAACATAAGGAGTTATGTATCTTGATATCGTCAAACGTTACCCGTAACAGGGTATACTATAAAGGCGACTATTGGATACACTACGAATTATGTAGAGGGATGTTGACTGATCGAGATAGGATTTGTCCCTCCTATATAACAGGAGATGTGTTTGGCCCTTGATCAAGTGAGAACTAAAATGCATGGCCATGCTCGAATGAGTCGATATGAGATATCGAGCTTATTCGTTTATTCTAGTTCTACTTGGGGATCAAGAAATAGAGATTGAATATACGAGTATGACTATTCCATGACTCGTGTTCAATCTAAACACAAAGGACAAAGGGATTAAGTTACATGATTAATATTATCACAAGTTCTAAAGGTTATGTCGAGTCATTGACATTCTCGTAATTTGGGTAGCATCGATGTGTTGCTAGATACCGCTCGATGCTTGCGACATAAAATGAGATTTTATGTCACTGCCAACATTACGAGATCCTATCGGGTCGCACAAATGATTAAATCGAGAAGGGAAATTAAATTCATGAGATGAATTAAATAATTAAGAGGAGTCTTAATTAATTATCATAAGGATTAATTAAATCATGGGCTTAAGCCCATGAAGCTTTGAGAAAGCCTTTAATTAATCATATTTAATATGATAGCAAGGTTTTTAATTGTAAGACAATATCAAAAACAAAAACCCTACACGTGAAGAAGCACAAGTCGGCCGCACCATCCAATTCCTCTCGGCCTTCACAAGTCGAAGGGGTTCTTGGTGGTTTCGTGCCATTTTTCGATTGTGAATCGATCTAGCTTCGTGTATAGGATTAATAACAAGTCTAGCAACTTGTTATTAAACCATCCCTTCACTCGATTTGATCGTGTGGATACCGTTGAGGCAAAACCAATCGAGTTTTGCTTAGTGACTCGGAGAAGGCGTAAGACGTGGTGCAGCTCCGTGGATTCGGCCTCAAACACGCTACAAGGGTAAGACACTTGTAATTCTCTAATCCGATATGAATCCCTATGTATAGATCGCTGGTTTGTAATCCCAAAATTTTATTCCGCTGCGCTGTATGCTCATGGGGTTACTAACAGTGGTATCAGAGCCGTGTACAAGGCTCATATCGGATTTTATGTGGTTAAATAGTTTAATCATGTTAGAATTAATATTGCATGCTAATTAAACTGTTTAAATTCATATTTGATATGAAATTAATTTTAGTTTTTGATAATCATCGTAAAAATTGTATTTGATATAATTGGCGAATAATTGTATACGATACACGAAAGCGTAAAATCGAGGTGTTGGCTCAAGGTGGTTCGACCACCTCATGACTTGACCCTCGGGCCGCCGCAAGTGAGCTAGGGTTCGGACCCTTGGCTCATGCATGGGGCCACGCCACTTCCAAGAGGCTAGGGTTTGGAACCCTAATCACAATAGCTACTCGGCCGCCGCTTGGGCTAGGGTTTATCGAACCTTAGGCTCGAGATGGTTAAGCCGTCACCGTCATGGATCGTCCATGGTTGGACCGTGGCTTGTGGCTCATGGATTTCGGTGTTTCGAGCAAGTTGGCTCGATGAAAAACCAACATGGTGCAAGGCGGCTAGGGTTTGGAACCCTAGCGGCGCCGCACCCATGCCATCGGCTCGGACCATGTCGTGGGCTAGGGTTTCGAACCCTAGGCCCATAATTGGTCCAGCCGTGGTGCATGGTTGGTTCGAACCATGGTGGTTCGTAGCTAAGTCGCATTAAGTTCGTGGCATGTGATGTCCCGAGCGTACGATAATTTTTCAAAAATTATTTTACAGTTTTAATTAGAATTAAATTTAAATTGTTTAGAATTTAATTAATTAAATGTTAATGCATGCTTTATGTGTTGTTTGAGCATGGTGCGTGGTTATAGCCCTTTGACCTATTAGATAGGATTTGTGAATGATTGTAATTTATAATACGACCTGCGTGTCGTGCCTTTCTCTATTTCATTCTAAATGTAATCCCTCCCCTATGTTCCCCTCGAATGTGAATCGAGGAATTCTATATCTTGTAAAATAGTGTAGTTTATTTTATTGATGGTGATCAATGAAGATGGAGCATCGTGCCGGGATGAGGAGGCCATTCACAAATTGGAGCCAAAGGAAGGTGCTTATGAAGTTACCTTAGGTTGACTCATAAGAGTTTCTCATTGGCTTGAGAAACTCATTAGTAGGGGCTATAACCATGTCACGTTTTAATTATGTATGTTGATGCATGATTTATCTTATGTTTTAGTTTGATAATAGTATTACACATATATGTAGATATGTATACAACTATATGTAGTGGACATATTTTAAATTATCAAATTAATCATGAGATCAATAAATCCCTCTAAAATATTAAGTTTTAGATGCCTTCCAAAATAAAAGTACTCGTCAATAACTTCGATTGTACATGTGTGGGTTTGCCAAAGCAAAGCACCGTGGCAATCTTAGTAAGGCGCGAAAGGATAAAAGTGATATCCGTTATACTTTAATTGGGTACGACTTAACTAGGTTATCTCAATAGGATTGGGAACCTAGAGGCATGGGTTGGATTATAATTCATTAGATGAATTGAACAAAGTGTTGTTCGTCCAACTATCCAAGAATTATATGTGATGTAATTGACAAAGTGTTGTCTACCTAAATAACCGAGTCTTGGGCGATTAGCCAAAGCTAACTCAAGATTAGGCGAAATATGGATCTTGGCCCACTAAAAGTTTCGAGGGTTGATATTTTTCAAATAAAATAGTGGGAGTATCATTTAATATAAGACCATGTTAAATGATTTAAATCATAAACTTATTTTGCATATTTATATTGTAGATATCCATGGCAACTACAAACGTTACTAGCACTTTATCACTGCGATCGGTCCTTGAGAAGGACAAATTAAATGGGACAAATTTCCTAGACTGGCATAGGAACTTGAGGATAGTCCTCAAACAAGAAAAGAAACAATATGTTCTAGAGGAACCCTTGCTCGCTGAGGAACCTCCCCTAACAGCTACAAGAGCTGAAAAAGATGCTTACAAGAAGCATCAGAGTGACGCACTTGATGTTGGGTGTCTCATGCTTGCCACTATGAACTCTGAGCTTCAGAAGCAACATGAGGAAATGGAGGCGTTCGATATGATCGAACACTTAAAGCAGTTGTACCAACAGCAAGCTAGACAAGAGAGGTATGACGTCTCTAAAGCGTTATTCCAGTGCAGGATGGTAGAGGGAAGCTTAGTTGGAACTCATGTGCTCAAGATGATTGGGTACATTGAGAATCTGGATAAGCTAGGTTTTCCATTGGACCAAGAGTTGGCCACCGATGTAATCTTGCAATCGTTGCCGGAGAGCTTCAGTCAATTTGTAGTAAATTACAATATGACTGATATGGAAAAGACTCTGCCCCAGTTGCTTGGTATGTTGAGAACATATGAAGCAAATACTAAGAAGACTAAGGCCACAAATGTCCTTATTGTGAATAAGGGCAAAGGAAGGGCCAAAGCCAAAGGCAACAAGAAAGCAAAGAAGGTCTTTGCTAAATCTAAGCCAAAGTCTTCTGCACTAAAGCCAAAGGGAGGGATAGCAAAGGAAGGGAACTGTTTCCATTGCGGTGAGACCGGCCATTGGAAAAGGAACTGCAAAGTATATCTGGAGGATCTAAAGAAAGGAAGTGTGACTTCCGCTTCAGGTATTTTTGTTATAGAAGTCAATTTATCTACTTCTTCATCATGGGTATTAGATACTGGATGTGGATCTCACATTTGTGTAAATGTGCAGGATCTCAAAAGGAGTAGGACATTGGCAAAAGGTGAAGTTGATCTCCGAGTTGGAAATGGAGCAAGAGTTGCTGCATTAGCTATAGGAGATTATCATTTAGCTTTACCTTCTGGTTTATCGTTGATTTTAAAAGACTGTTATTTTGTGCCTTCAATTACTAAAAACATTATATCTATTTCTTGTTTAGACAAGTATGGTTTTTCATTTATAATAAAGGACAATTGTTGTTCTATTTATTTAAATGATATGTTTTATGCTAATGCACAAATGGTGAATGGTCTTTATGTATTAAATCTTGATATACCTATCTATAACATAAATACTAAAAGGATTAAAAATAATGATTGTAATCCGACTTATCTCTGGCACTGTCGCTTGGGCCACATAAACGAGAACCGCATATCTAAACTTCATAAGGATGGAGTATTAGATTCATTTGATTTTGAATCATATGAAACATGCGAATCTTGTTTAATGGGCAAGATGACTAAAGCCCCTTTCAAGGGACATGTTGAAAGGGCAAATGTTTTATTGGGACTAATACATAGTGATGTATGTGGACCAATAAGTACACTAGCTAGAGGTGGTTTTCAATACTTCGTTACATTTACTGATGACCTCAGTAGATATGGGTATGTGTACCTAATGAAACATAAGCATGAAACCTTTGAAAAGTTCAAAGATTTCAAGAATGAAGTACAAAACCAACTTGGCAAAAGTATCAAAATCCTTCGATCAGATCGAGGAGGAGAATACTTAAGCCAAGATTTTCATGACTATCTAAAAGAGTGTGGGATAGTCCCACAACTCACTCCTCCGTATACTCCACAATGGAATGGTGTATCCGAGAGGAGAAATCGAACCTTGTTAGACATGGTTAGATCAATGATGAGTCATGCAGATCTTCCGATATCATTTTGGGGACACGCTCTAGAAACAGCGATTTTCTTACTGAACCGTGTTCCATCTAAATCAGTGGAAAAGACACCATATGAGATATGGACTGGGAAGCGTCCTAGTATGTCTTTTATGAAGATTTGGGGTTGTGAGGCTTTCGTTAGACGTCACGCCACTAACAAACTTGGACCCAAATCTGATAAGTGTTTATTTGTGGGGTATCCTAAGGAAACGAAAGGATACTATTTCTATTATCCCACCGAGAACAAAATAGTTGTTGCTCGGACTGGTGTATTTCTTGAAAGAGAATTTATTTCTAGAAAAACCAGTGGGAGAAAAATAGAACTTAGTGAAGTTCAACCACAAGAAAACACTGAACCTGAAATTGAGATGGAAACAGAGCAGGCACCACAAACTGTTGTGGAAGAAGCACCTGCTCAAGAGACACAAGCCCAGCGTAGGTCTGTAAGAGAACACCGGGAGCCACAGAGATATGGATTTCTTGTGACTCAACAAGGTGACTTACTACTTATTGATGAGGATGAGCCGTCATCTTATCAACAAGCTATAATGGGTAATGATTCTGAGAAATGGCAAGAAGCCATGAAATCTGAGATGGAATCCATGTATGCAAACCAAGTATGGACTTTGGTTGATCCACCTGAAGGGGTACGACCCATAGGGTGCAAATGGATTTTCAAGAAAAAGACCGATATGGATGGTAACGTACAAACCTATAAAGGTCGGCTGGTTGCAAAAGGATTCAAACAAATTCATGGTATTGACTATGATGAAACCTTTTCACCAGTGGCCATGGTTAAATCCATAAGGATCTTACTTGCAATAGCTGCATTTCATGATTATGAAATCTGGCAGATGGATGTCAAAACAGCTTTCCTTAATGGAAATCTGCTCGAGGATGTGTACATGACACAGCCCGAGGGTTTTGTCGATCCAAAGGATGCTGGAAAGATATGCAAGCTACAACGATCCATTTATGGATTGAAGCAAGCTTCTCGGAGTTGGAATCTTCGTTTTGATGATGCAATCAAAGAGTTTGGTTTTATCAAAAATGAAGATGAACCTTGTGTCTACAAGAAGGTCAGTGGGAGCGTAATCATTTTCCTAGTGTTGTATGTAGATGACATACTTCTTATTGGAAATGATATCCCTGCCTTACAATCTGTAAAGATTTGGCTAGGGAATTGCTTTTCAATGAAAGACTTAGGAGAAGCTACCTATGTGTTAGGAATCAAGATCTATAGAGATAGATCGAGAAGGCTTCTTGGTCTAAGTCAAAGTACATACATAGACAAGGTGCTTAAAAGGTTTAGCATGCAAGAATCCAAGAAAGGATTCGTGCCTATGACACATGGTATTTATCTCTCGAAGGAACAGTGTCCTTCAACACCAGAGGAGAGACAACGCATGATTAAGATTCCATACGCGTCAGCTATTGGATCTATCATGTATGCCATGATATGTACTCGTCCCGATGTATCGTATGCTTTGAGCATGACGAGCAGATATCAAGTTGATCCAGGTGAAGGTCACTGGATTGCTGTCAAGAACATCCTGAAGTACTTGAGAAGGACTAAGGATACATTCTTGATTTATGGAGGTGAGGAAGAGCTCAATGTAATGGGTTACACTGATGCAAGCTTCCAAACCGACAAAGATGATTTTCGATCGCAATCTGGATATGTGTATTGCCTGAATGGAGGTGCTGTGAGCTGGAAGAGTTCAAAGCAAGAAACAGTAGCCGATTCTACAACGGAAGCTGAGTATATTGCTGCCTCGGATGCAGCAAAGGAAGCTGTTTGGATGAGGAAGTTCATTTCTGAACTTGGAGTGGTGCCTAGCATTAAAGATCCGATAGAACTCTATTGTGACAACAATGGAGCGATCGCATTGGCTAAGGAACCAAGATCTCACCAAAGATCCAAGCACATACTTAGGCGTTTCCATTTCATTCGAGAAATCGTTGAAAGGGGAGATGTTAAAATATGCAAAGTACCGACAGATGATAATGTATCTGACCCATTGACGAAGCCGCTGTCACAGCAGAAGCATGATCGTCATACTAGATCTCTAGGCATTAGGTATATGTCTGAGTGGTCTTAGTGCAAGTGGGAGATTTGTTGGGATATGCCCTAAGACAAGTCATTAGATGATTGTTTAAGACATACAATGTTTATGGATTTATGAATGGCAATTCATTATTATATATTATTCTTTTAACTGTGCATTGTGAATTAATATATATGTTAATGTCCTTAGAATAATATTGTATTATTCTTAAAGATGTTCCTAGTCAAGTATTATCATGAATGGGATAATGATAATACGTAGAGACTAGTATATGTTGATCGATGAATTGTTCATTGATATGAGATATCTAATCAGCATATGGGTACATGTTAGAGAACGATGTACTGAACAGACCCACCATGAGAATGCAACATGGATAGTTATATGATCGTCATATGCAATTCTCATAGTGATAATAATGTATGTAATCCTTACGACTTGTGATCATCAGAGATCCCAACATAAGGAGTTATGTATCTTGATATCGTCAAACGTTACCCGTAACAGGGTATACTATAAAGGCGACTATTGGATACACTACGAATTATGTAGAGGGATGTTGACTGATCGAGATAGGATTTGTCCCTCCTATATAACAGGAGATGTGTTTGGCCCTTGATCAAGTGAGAACTAAAATGCATGGCCATGCTCGAATGAGTCGATATGAGATATCGAGCTTATTCGTTTATTCTAGTTCTACTTGGGGATCAAGAAATAGAGATTGAATATACGAGTATGACTATTCCATGACTCGTGTTCAATCTAAACACAAAGGACAAAGGGATTAAGTTACATGATTAATATTATCACAAGTTCTAAAGGTTATGTCGAGTCATTGACATTCTCGTAATTTGGGTAGCATCGATGTGTTGCTAGATACCGCTCGATGCTTGCGACATAAAATGAGATTTTATGTCACTGCCAACATTACGAGATCCTATCGGGTCGCACAAATGATTAAATCGAGAAGGGAAATTAAATTCATGAGATGAATTAAATAATTAAGAGGAGTCTTAATTAATTATCATAAGGATTAATTAAATCATGGGCTTAAGCCCATGAAGCTTTGAGAAAGCCTTTAATTAATCATATTTAATATGATAGCAAGGTTTTTAATTGTAAGACAATATCAAAAACAAAAACCCTACACGTGAAGAAGCACAAGTCGGCCGCACCATCCAATTCCTCTCGGCCTTCACAAGTCGAAGGGGTTCTTGGTGGTTTCGTGCCATTTTTCGATTGTGAATCGATCTAGCTTCGTGTATAGGATTAATAACAAGTCTAGCAACTTGTTATTAAACCATCCCTTCACTCGATTTGATCGTGTGGATACCGTTGAGGCAAAACCAATCGAGTTTTGCTTAGTGACTCGGAGAAGGCGTAAGACGTGGTGCAGCTCCGTGGATTCGGCCTCAAACACGCTACAAGGGTAAGACACTTGTAATTCTCTAATCCGATATGAATCCCTATGTATAGATCGCTGGTTTGTAATCCCAAAATTTTATTCCGCTGCGCTGTATGCTCATGGGGTTACTAACAATATCGCCCATTGGTTGTCCCTGTACCATAATTCATAATAGAAACACATTATATGAATGTATGGATATGCAATGTCATGACATTCCTTTTCCCTTAAATCCTTATTTCATCCTGAGCCCTTATCATTAGTACATTTTAATGCTTCTTGCTACTCCATGTAAGCGGAATTCTTCCTCGCTTCCAATGGACTTTAGCGTTGCTACTCCATGTAAGCGGAATTCTTCATCGCTTCCAATGGACTTTAGCGTAAGCCATTAAAATCCTTACTAAGATAACTTTGACTCGTGAAATACACCTCTTATATTTCACAACATACATATGCAAAAACAATGCATAAAAACATGTATCATAACCATAATGCACCACATTGCATTCATCATGTGTCATAAAGACAAACACAAAGTACATGTTACCGTTGGGATGCCCGTACGTCGCTTACGTACCTTTCCAAAAGATAGAGGAGTAAATCAACTTTGTCTCCTCGGTTGTGCTGGCACCTGGGATGGTTCTACATAGCCACACAACACAATATTAGGCACCGCATAATAATACGGAAACAAAACTTAAATAAAATTCACATTTTTCAAAAAAAAAAATGGCACTACCGATCGATCGGCCCTCATCACCGATCGATCGGTGAACTGTTGGAATTTAAGAAAAAGGCTACTGCCTTGGCCGATCGATCGGCGTTCCTCACCGATCGATCGGTCGATCATTTCAACGCAGGTTTTTCCAGAATTC
Organism: Haberlea rhodopensis; assembly: GCA_907163345.1. Classification (NCBI taxonomy): domain Eukaryota; kingdom Viridiplantae; phylum Streptophyta; class Magnoliopsida; order Lamiales; family Gesneriaceae; genus Haberlea; species Haberlea rhodopensis. The sequence continues at coordinate 491,575 of CAJQUN010000317.1, forward strand.
CCTAACACACATATTCATACCTTTAAATCTAACATGCAAGACATAATACATGCCAAGACCAACATGCTAGCATTTGAACTACACTACCCTGAGTGTATTCAATCCATAATTACACCCTAAGCATAAGCCTACATGCATAAACGTCGACCACTTATACAAGCACTGGGTCAACTTTTCTGAAAACAGGGTGACATTTTCATTTCCAGAATGCTTGAGCACCTCTTTTTATGCTATTAATACTAACACATATAACATAAATTATGCCCGAACAAACATGCCAAGGGCTTCACAAAACTACCATGCATATTTGTACATCAAAGGGTTACCAAAACCTAAGCTTAACGTTGTGATGACCAGGGATTATAGGTGTTAATCCCGGAGTATTAATAATCCCTAAAGTGGTTTTACGTGGCGATTTGAAATTTAATCGAGGAGTTGGACTCGTTTATTTGGGCAGTTGGGATCGTTGGACCCAGAGGTTGAGATTGTATTCACATTACGGTGTAAAACCTAAGAGTTGGGTTTTTGATGTGTCTCGGAATCTCGGGTGCTATGTGAGCACCGGTAGAGGGTTTTGGAGTTAGAGAGAGAGTTTTTGAAAACAGATGATTTTTAAGGAATCACGATGTATTTGTGGGGCTATTAGTTTTTCGGGGTATTTTGCTATAAATACAAGTTGAACCCGAGAATTTTAAGAAAATATCATTTCAGCCCCAATTCCTCCCCCTCTCTCCCGCGATGCGATTCCCGTCGCCCCCTGCACCCCCGCCGTTTCAGGCGCTCCGCCAGCCGCCGTCCGGCCGCCGATCGGCGCGTGCGACCTACCCACGGCTTCGTCTCGACGAGGCGCTCCTTTCCCCTCTGCCAATTGAAAGTTTCGTCGCGTGTGGAAGTCGGATTTTGCTGGTAAGCGTCGATCCCCAATTTCTAGGGTTCTTCGATTTTCGTTTGATTTTGCTTCCGATTTCGTTGGGTAATCTCCCTTAACCCTTGTTCGTCTTTTTCGTGCATTTCCATGCTTTATTCGGTGGTTAAGGTTCGAAATTATTTTCGAAAATTGGTAGGGTTTGGTTCGAATTTTTGGGGGTTTTTGGCAGGGGTATTATTTCGTGCAATTGATCGATTATTGCATGTTTTAAGAGTATTATGATGCTTGATTGAGATCGAATTGAGAAGCTTTGGTTCAAATTTGAAGAATTTTAAGAGTTGGGATTTAAAGGCTTGTTTGGGTTCGATTTTAAGGGGGTTGAGTTCGAAAATGGGGAGTTTTTGTCAAGGGATGTTGATTCTTGCTTGGATAGCTTAATTGACATTTTAGATGAATTATGGTATTTTATTGGGTTCGAAATTGTGAGATTAAGGTTCGATTTTTGTAGGGCATTCTTGAACAAATTTCGATTGTCTCATTTATTTCCTTCCCTGCATGTACCCTGCCCCGGGTCTTTTAAGAGGATAATTGTCGTGTATTGACAATGTTGTGAGGGATATGGGTGTGCTTGAGCATAGGTTACATGTTCGTAAATAATTGTGAATTATTTATCGTGTTAGCACATCATTCCTCGGGGCATGGAACTCGAGCAAGGCTTGGCTCGGACTTCGGAGATTTAAGGTACGTGCGACGTACGAGCATTTCTATATTTTAAGGCATATGTGAATGCATAATGAAAATTTGATTTCATTGAATAATCGCGCATGAGGATTATATATATATATGTTGATATAGCCAAGGAATGACCCAAATCTTGATATCGCCGCTTGTAGCGTGCGTGACACTAGAGTAGGATGACTCTTGCATGATTATATGGGGTACTGGGTTTATTTGACTATATTAGGGCATTTGAGATGCCTGGAATGATCGTAAAATCATGTATTCTTCGTAAGACATTTGAGATGTCTAAGTTCGTAGAATCGTGTATTCATTATAAGACATTTGAGATGTCTAGGTTTGTAGACTCATGTATTCATTATAAGACACTTGAGATGTCTAAGTATAATGAAGGATTGGTAAAATAAATGCTAAGGCATTTGAGCTATCTGTGATTGATAGCAAGGTTGTGAAATCAGTATTAGATATTGTGATATCTGTAATTGCATGTTTAATGAATTTGTAATCACTATATGTTGATATTCGAGGATTAGGCATGCGATGAGTTAATCAATGCGTTGATTTACTGATTTATGAGATTTGATGAGTTTGATGTTGTGAGAACAGGGACAGTACACGGAATCCCGGATGAGGATGTTGCCATCCAGGGAGTATCATTTAAATTCATTAGTATTTACTTGTGTTGTAAATTATGAATTTCATTATTATGATTATGGGATTTTGTGTATTGGTATGCTCACCCCGTTGGGGGCTGTCTCTGTTGGGACAGGTGGACAGGTACATCGATGGCTATGGAGCTGAGCTCGAGCTGTTGATTTGAGGTACTCCCAGGATCGTGGTACCAGGGCTTGATGGAGCACGGTATCGTATAGAGTACCTATATATACACCTGAGGATTTATACATATTCATGATGCTCGCATGTGAGCACGATTATACTTGTATATGGATTGTATATAAAGGCATGAGCCTTTCTCTCTTTCATTTAAGGTTGCATGCAATTAGGTTGAATTGCTAGAATGATATGAGAGTCATTGGTGTATTATGTGGGTGTTGGAACCCACTTTTGTTGACATATGTGTGGTGTCTTCCCTGGCTGGGAATCTACTTGTATTACTGCTTTCTGTTGAGTATTATGTGTTCCCTGGCCGGGAATTTTGTTATGTGTTGTACTCTTTTTTTGGGATAGCTCTATTTATGGGGAGACTCTGCCCAAATTTTTATAAAAGTTTACAATGTGAAAAGTGGCACCAAGGGGTTGGTAAAGGGCAAACATATGAGTCTTTCATTGACAGGCAATGATTAAGTATCATCAGAGCTTCCCGATTGACATTCTATAGAAAGCATGTACCACACATAGTGGTTAATACACTAATCAAGGTTTAAGGGCTTGGGGTCCTTACATTAGTGGTATCAGAGCAGTGGTTGCTCATTGGGGCTGTTAAGGGCCTAGGAAGTTATTGATAGCACATATTTATGCATGATGGCATTAATGTTGTATGACATAACAAATTGTTTATGTGCTCTTATGATATGAAAAGTGGTATTGCTAACCATTGTGGTTGCAGGAATCGTGTGGAACACGATAGGATGACATTTATAGGGATGTCTGGCACTCCGTGTATTATGTGCCAAGGAAGCTGGTTTTTTTTAAGAAAATCCGGTAAAGGGATATTTCCGAGGTAACATGTACTTTATATTGTCTTGTTGACACATGATGAATGCAAAGTGGTGCATTAAGGTTATAGTATATGTTATTGTGCATTGTTTTTGCATATGCATGTTATGAAATATATGAGGTGTATTTCTTGAGTCAAAGTTATCTTAGTAAGGATTTTAATGGCTTATGCTAAAGTCCATATGAAGCGATGAAGAGTCCCGCTTATATGGAGTAGCAATGCTAAAGTCCATATGAAGCGATGAAGAGTCCCGCTTATATGGAGTAGCAACGCTAAAGTCCATTGGAAGCGATGAAGAGTCCCGCTTACATGGAGTAGCAACGCTAAAGTCCAGTGGAAGCGAGGAAGAATTCCGCTTTCATGGAGTAGCAAGAAGCATTAAAATGTACTAATGATAAGGGCTCAGGATGAAATAAGGATTTAAGGAAAAAGAATGTCATGACATTGCATATCCATACATTCATATAATGCGTTTTTATTATGTATTGAATGTTGATGCATAGCGTATATGGCTATTGTTGTTAACCCTGATGGTTGCAGGTTACAGGAAATAAGGAATACGAAAAGGAATGATGATTATACATATGTACGGGCATCCCAAGGGCAACATGTATTATGTGGTTAGTCATTTAACACAAGGTAAATCAAGGTATGCATAAGATAGTGCATTATGATATGATACATGTTGATACGCATTGTTTTGCATATGTATATTGTGAAATATAAAGTGAGGATTTCAATGCTTACACTAAAGTCCATATGAAGCGAGGAAGGATTCCGCTTATATGGAGTGGTGAGAAGCATTGAAATGCACTATTGATATTTCACGAGTCCAGGTTATCCTAGTGAGGATTTCAATGCTTGCGCTAAGGTCCATATGAAGCGAGGAAGGATTCCGCTTATATGGAGTAGTGAGAAGCATTGAAATACACTACTGATAAGTGACTCAATTCGAGGTTTATTGATAGCGATGGTTCATTCCGCTATATCTATTGGCGATGGTTCATTCCGCCAGGTGTATTGATAGCGATGGTTCATTCCGCTATATTGATTGGCGATGGTTCATTCCGCCAGGTGTATTTATAGCGATGGTTCATTCCGCTATATCTATTGGCGATGGTTCATTCCGCCAGGTGTATTGATAGCGATGCCTCTTTCCGCTACTATGTGGACGATGATTCATGCTCAGGGTATAGCGAGGTTTCATGCCACTTATTATCTGACGAGGTGTCATACCGTCGATTCTATAGCGAGGGATCTTGCCGCTATGTACTCAGCACAGGATTTTTGCCGCCTTCGAGCGATGGGTGCTGATTACGCACTATTATTGAGCGACGGAGACAGGTATGACGCTATATCACTAGCGATGAGGTATGAGATATTGCTATTTTATTAGCTTTATTGTAGCTGGCATGCATTGATATACATGTTTTATTATGCCTATTTTACTAGCATGATAGTGGATGACATACGCTGATGTACATGTATCGTCACTAGTGGGCAATGTTTTAGATGCCATGAGTTGGCATGTGTCGTCACGGGATGACGATGAAGATGGTGTAGGAGATGTCTTATTAGACATGCATCATCGTTACGATGATCGATGCGTTGAGTATACGTATTCTGTGGTATGCCTTGGGTGCCAGTACCGAGCACAAGGTGGTGTGCGACACCGATTGACGTGACCCTTATACCGAGCGGGTTGCTCGAGGAATGGATGGATGCGCTGTACATGGGATTGTACCGCAGCTTACGATTGGGGCGATCATATTACGAGTGGTGATACCCTAGAAGTATGCTCGTTGGATTGGCTTTTTGGCCATGTTTTTGACGATAGGAGTAATCGTGGAGGAAATTACTCGCTTTCTGTCGATGTGACATGTGGTAGACATGATCACACCACCCTTGAGGGTGTAGGATGGGTCCTAAGGGAGTAGGATCAGGTTATGTTAAGTACATAGGGACATTGGAGTGTCCAGGGTGTATCGGCATTGAGGAATGTTGGATAAAGACCCACTACTCTATTGAGTTTTCCTCCCATAGTATGTTATACCATGTGGAAACGTCCGTCTTGTTAGTAGGTTTGAGGTAAACCTAAAGAGGCAGAGACTAGGCTGTCTGCCACGTGTGTGTAGTACCGTGATGGGCTTGCTAGAGCCGTTATACTGCTCGTTGGAACCAAGTTTGGCAATCGTAAGGTGATGCGATGTGGATCGTGGTGGACTCTAGTAGTCACCACATCATTTGAGGTTGTGCGTGCCTCGCTGAAACGTGTATACGTTTATGTTTAATCTTGGAGACTTGTCTGGGACAGCTCAGGATGTTGGAGTACCAACAAGAGAGTCATCAGGTTGTTATTGACTCAATCTAAAGGAACCCGTGTATTGGGATACAATGGGTGTTATTGTATCCAGTTTTTCCGAACGATGGTTCGAGACTTGTGGATCTCGAGTTCGATGGCATTTCCCTTGCGAGGAAGGAGGTAGTATTATACCTATTTGGGAATCTTGAAAGATTCGGTAAGTTGGTGCAAGTGGTGTTGATTTTGGGAATCACACCGTGTATTGTTAATCGTCGATTTTCATCCTCCACTGAGTAAGGAATGACTCAGAATTGACGGTTGTGTTTGGGGCTTAGGGATATGTGGTAGATACCCGAGCCGAAGTGCATTGAGTATGCATCCGATATCAGTGCTTAGGCAGGTATACCGGTGAGTATACGGATGCCAGTTATTGATTTCCTCTCTGTTAAGCATAGAGTTATGCTATTTTTGGATGGTTAAATCTCTGATGAGAGATATGGAACACCTTGAGATTGGGAATCTCCATGGCACGATGTTTATAAGGAACAATCGTAAAGTTAGTTGACTCCCTTGAAGAGGGATTTTCTTGCGAGGGTTAAGGTACTTCCCTTGTTGGTGTTTTCCTTCGAGTTATGCGACAGCCTTCCCAAGTTTGGATTGTTAAATCCGAGGATTTTCAAGGGATGGCAGGATTTCGGATTGGTTGAGTGTCGCTGACGACACAAGCGTTGAGGATGCAATGGGTTTATTGCATGCCCCTTAAGAATTTTAAACTCTGCGGAGTCTCGGTTGTTATTTATGATCAGAACGTGATTCTTGGAACATCCGGAGGTGGACATCTTGTGAGATGTCTTTTGTTGAATTTGTGGCCGTGAGTTGCCCAAATTAAGTTGCAATGAGGCGACTACTCCTTCGATGAAGGAAGTTTGAAAGTGGAAACCAGGTTTGGTATGTGTACACCGTGGTTGTACTAGTGTTTCCCTCGTAACGATGTATGTTAGACATCGTGAGTCTTGGTAAAGATGTCATTGGATGATATCTACGATAGAATCAAGAGCGATTCGAATCCTTGCAGTTTCAGTTGACTAACTGCTTTTGGACTGTTAGCGTTGAGTTGTGCTGACGCTCTTTGACGTTATGATGGATTTGGAAGTCTATTCCACTCCAGAGTTTGACACGAGGTCAACGTTCTTACGGTTGAGGTGTCATTCAGGATGTGTTCGTACTGTTGTATTAGAACGAAGGATGACTGTCTGATCTACAGTCGTAAGTATCAGTTGTTTCGCAGTCATGAGGGACTGACTTTTGGGATGACCCGCATCGAGGTACGTTTTACCTCTTGGGTGATATGTTGGTTTTGGTATGTCGCTCTGTTTCAGAGTTAGATGAGAGGTAAGTATCCTCGCGTTTATTAATACGATTCTGATATGGTCAGGAATCGAGGTTATGGCTTCATGTTGTTGTGTAGCCTGGGTGTTACGTGATACACCAGTGCTAATTTCGAGGACGAAATTCTTTTAGTGGGGGATATTGTGATGACCAGGGATTATAGGTGTTAATCCCGGAGTATTAATAATCCCTAAAGTGGTTTTACGTGGCGATTTGGAATTTAATCGAGGAGTTGGACTCGTTTATTTGGGCAGTTGGGATCGTTGGACCCAGAGGTTGAGATTGTATTCACATTACGGTGTAAAACCTAAGAGTTGGGTTTTTGATGTGTCTCGGAATCTCGGGTGCTATGTGAGCACCGGTAGAGGGTTTTGGAGTTAGAGAGAGAGTTTTTGAAAACAGATGATTTTTAAGGAATCACGATGTATTTGTGGGGCTATTAGTTTTTCGGGGTATTTTGCTATAAATACAAGTTGAACCCGAGAATTTTAAGAAAATATCATTTCAGCCCCAATTCCTCCCCCTCTCTCCCGCGATGCGATTCCCGTCGCCCCCTGCACCCCCGCCGTTTCAGGCGCTCCGCCAGCCGCCGTCCGGCCGCCGATCGGCGCGTGCGACCTACCCACGGCTTCGTCTCGACGAGGCGCTCCTTTCCCCTCTGCCAATTGAAAGTTTCGTCGCGTGTGGAAGTCGGATTTTGCTGGTAAGTGTCGATCCCCAATTTCTAGGGTTCTTCGATTTTCGTTTGATTTTGCTTCCGATTTCGTTGGGTAATCTCCCTTAACCCTTGTTCGTCTTTTTCGTGCATTTCCATGCTTTATTCGGTGGTTAAGGTTCGAAATTATTTTCGAAAATTGGTAGGGTTTGGTTCGAATTTTTGGGGGTTTTTGGCAGGGGTATTATTTCGTGCAATTGATCGATTATTGCATGTTTTAAGAGTATTATGATGCTTGATTGAGATCGAATTGAGAAGCTTTGGTTCAAATTTGAAGAATTTTAAGAGTTGGGATTTAAAGGCTTGTTTGGGTTCGATTTTAAGGGGGTTGAGTTCGAAAATGGGGAGTTTTTGTCAAGGGATGTTGATTCTTGCTTGGATAGCTTAATTGACATTTTAGATGAATTATGGTATTTTATTGGGTTCGAAATTGTGAGATTAAGGTTCGATTTTTGTAGGGCATTCTTGAACAAATTTCGATTGTCTCATTTATTTCCTTCCCTGCATGTACCCTGCCCCGGGTCTTTTAAGAGGATAATTGTCGTGTATTGACAATGTTGTGAGGGATATGGGTGTGCTTGAGCATAGGTTACATGTTCGTAAATAATTGTGAATTATTTATCGTGTTAGCACATCATTCCTCGGGGCATGGAACTCGAGCAAGGCTTGGCTCGGACTTCGGAGATTTAAGGTACGTGCGACGTACGAGCATTTCTATATTTTAAGGCATATGTGAATGCATAATGAAAATTTGATTTCATTGAATAATCGCGCATGAGGATTATATATATATATGTTGATATAGCCAAGGAATGACCCAAATCTTGATATCGCCGCTTGTAGCGTGCGTGACACTAGAGTAGGATGACTCTTGCATGATATATGGGGTACTGGGTTTATTTGACTATATTAGGGCATTTGAGATGCCTGGGAATGATCGTAAAATCATGTATTCTTCGTAAGACATTTGAGATGTCTAAGTTCGTAGAATCGTGTATTCATTATAAGACATTTGAGATGTCTAGGTTTGTAGACTCATGTATTCATTATAAGACACTTGAGATGTCTAAGTATAATGAAGGATTGGTAAAATAAATGCTAAGGCATTTGAGCTATCTGTGATTGATAGCAAGGTTGTGAAATCAGTATTATATATTGTGATATCTGTAATTGCATGTTTAATGAATTTGTAATCACTATATGTTGATATTCGAGGATTAGGCATGCGATGAGTTAATCAATGCGTTGATTTACTGATTTATGAGATTTGATGAGTTTGATGTTGTGAGAACAGGGACAGTACACGGAATCCCGGATGAGGATGTTGCCATCCAGGGAGTATCATTTAAATTCATTAGTATTTACTTGTGTTGTAAATTATGAATTTCATTATTATGATTATGGGATTTTGTGTATTGGTATGCTCACCCCGTTGGGGGCTGTCTCTGTTGGGACAGGTGGACAGGTACATCGATGGCTATGGAGCTGAGCTCGAGCTGTTGATTTGAGGTACTCCCAGGATCGTGGTACCAGGGCTTGATGGAGCACGGTATCGTATAGAGTACCTATATATACACCTGAGGATTTATACATATTCATGATGCTCGCATGTGAGCACGATTATACTTGTATATGGATTGTATATAAAGGCATGAGCCTTTCTCTCTTTCATTTAAGGTTGCATGCAATTAGGTTGAATTGCTAGAATGATATGAGAGTCATTGGTGTATTATGTGGGTGTTGGAACCCACTTTTGTTGACATATGTGTGGTGTCTTCCCTGGCTGGGAATCTACTTGTATTACTGCTTTCTGTTGAGTATTATGTGTTCCCTGGCCGGGAATTTTGTTATGTGTTGTACTCTTTTTTTGGGATAGCTCTATTTATGGGGAGACTCTGCCCAAATTTTTATAAAAGTTTACAATGTGAAAAGTGGCACCAAGGGGTTGGTAAAGGGCAAACATATGAGTCTTTCATTGACAGGCAATGATTAAGTATCATCAGAGCTTCCCGATTGACATTCTATAGAAAGCATGTACCACACATAGTGGTTAATACACTAATCAAGGTTTAAGGGCTTGGGGTCCTTACAAACGTGCATGATAACGCCTTCATAAAAGTACTCATCACACATATATTTCCAGAAAACAGGGCACTTGAACCTTGCCCAGAATTTTCGAACACTACTTTTCACATGATTAAATCTTTCACATAATACATGCAACATGCTCAAGGAAATATACTGGTATTTTCAACAAGTTACCATACACAAAAACACATCGAAGGTTCAACCAAAACCTAAGTTAGCATGCTTCGAATAATCATGGTAAAACTCTTCCTATCATGAAAAACAGAGTACTTTACTGCTTGGATGTTCGAGGAACCCTTTTCTCTACCACAAATCTAGCACATAAAGCATGCAAGTTTCTTAACTAAACATGCTAAAGGCTTCACAAACATCACATAAAGGTACTCATAACAATATAACATCATACCCTAAACTAGCATGCTAAATCTGCTACTAAGAACAAGCATGCCAGGAAACTGAAAACTGGGAAGAAAACGTGATTCCTCACCACTTTTGCCCTTCAATTTTCTATATGCAAAGAAGAATAAAACCCGATCACTTTTCTCCTGGAACTCGACCAAGTTGCAGAGAAATGAAGGGAAAAAGAAGGAAGATTTGTGGAAGAGGCAAGAAGAAAATATCTTCAAGTAAAGTTGCTTGCTTAGTCAATGCTTTCCCAGAAAAACAGGGGTGGGCGTGGGTTTGGCTGCAAGTGGGGGTTGGGTGGTTACATGTGGGGTGGTTTGGGGTGTTTAATTGTGTCCCAGTATTTCATACGATGTATAAAAATATCCCTCCTCGATATTTTATTATTCTACCACATCAACACAACAATTAAAAACACCTAACATGCTTCCTAAACCACATCATCAATTTAAATAAATTAATCCCACATACAAACGCCTTAAACATATAGGTTCATAATTAACCACCCTTAAATGCATGATTACCCACATAATCATTTCGGGGATATCACAATACTCCCCTACTTATAAGATTTCGTCCCGAAATCAAACATGCTGCTAACCAGAAATAAAACAATACATAAACGCATACCAGAAAACAGCTCTGGATAGTACTGCACCATGTGTCGCTCTGTCTCCCACGTGGCCTCCTCGACACCCCTACGATCCCACTGTACCTTGATCATAGGAATAACCTTGTTCCGAAGTCTGCGGTCTGCTCTATCCAAAATCCTGATAGGCCGCTCCACATAAGAAACATCGGACTCAATCTGCAGCTCTGAAGGCTGCAACACATGTGAAGGATCTGGCTCATACTTCCTCAGCATAGACACATGAAAAACGTCGTGTATGCCAGACAGAGAGGGCGGTAAAGCCAACCGGTACGCCAGAGTACCAATACGCTGTAAGATCTCATACGGCCCTACATACCTCGGGGATAACTTCCCTCGCATCCCAAACCGTACTACGCCTCTGAAGGGTGATATCTTTAAAAATACTCTGTCGCCTAACTGAAACTCCAACGGTCTACGCCGCTGATTGGCATATGTTGCCTGTCTATCCTGAGCTGCCTTCATCTTTGTTCTGATAACCTTAACTTTCTCTTCCATTTCCTGAACCAACTCAGGTCCTCCAACCGACTTACGGTCTATGTCATCCCAATACAAGGGTGACCTACAACGCCTACCATAGAGGGCCTCGAAAGGAGCCATCTGTATACTTGCCTGGTAGCTGTTGTTGTAAGAAAATTCCACCAAGGCTATCGAGTCCTGCCATGAAGTGTCGAACTCCAGCACACAAGCCCTCAACATATCTTCGAGCGTCTGTATCGTATGCTCGGTCTGTCCGTCCGTCTGGGGGTGATAGGCTGTGCTCAACCTCAACTCTGTACCTAGAGCTGTCTGCAGACCTTCCCAAAAGTGAGATGTAAACCGCGGATCTCGATCTGACACAATCGAAACAGGGATCCCGTGCAGTCTCACCACATCTCTGACATATAACTGCGCCATCCTTAAGTGCGTGAAGGTCATACAGTAGGGAATGAAATGAGCACTCTTAGTCAATCTGTCCACGACTACCCAGATGGCATCAAAACTCGAAACAGTCCTCGGCAAGTGGGTCACGAAATCCATAGATACGTGCTGCCACTTCCACTCGGGTACCTCTAAACTTCTTAGTTCACCTCCAGGCCTTTGTCTCTCAGCTTTCACTTGCTGACAAATCAAACAACGCTTGACAAAAGAGGTGACATCCTGTTTCATACGCCTCCACCAGAACTGGCTGCGTAGATCCTTATACATCTTCTTCCCACCTGGATGGATACTCATCCTGCTGCAATGAGCTCGCTGTAATATACCTTGGCGCAACTCGGGTGTATCTGGAACCACCCATCTATCGCCGAGCCTCAGAGAGCCGTCCTCAGCCACTCTGAATCTCGATGGCTGTCCTGAAAGAACCACTAACATCCATCTCTGAACCTCTGCATCGGTCCCCTGAGCCTTCCTGATGTGATCATATATAACAGGCTCAGCTAGCAAGGTCAAAACCTGTACTGGTGAAGAAGATACATCATAATCGAATCCCAAATGGCAGTAGGAGCCAAACATAGCTGATAGAGACATAGCATCCTCTGCTGTGCTCCTCACCTTCCGACTCAAAGCGTCGGCTGTCAAATTTGCTTTTCCCGGGTGGTATTCGATTTCACAATCGTAGTCCTTCAGCAGGTCCATCCATCTCCTCTGCCTCATGTTCAGCTCAGCCTGTGTAAACAAGAACTTCAGGATCTTGTGATCAGTGAAGATGGTGAATGAGGTACCATATAAGTAGTGTCGCCATATCTTCAAGGCGAACACTATAGCTGCCAACTCCAGATCATGGACTGGATACCTCGTCTCATGTGGCTTCAACTGTCTCGAAGCGTAAGCCACTACAAGTCTGTCCTGCATCAGTACGCACCCTAATCCCTGTAGAGATGCATCGGTATAAAGGACAAATCCTTTGTTCTCCTTGGGTATCACTAGAACGGGTGCAGTAGTCAGTCTGTGCTTTAATTCCAGGAAGCTCTGCTCACAAGCCTCTGACCAACAAAATGGGACTCCCTTCTGAGTCAGCTGTGTAAGTGGCTTGGCGATCTTTGAGAAACCCTCGACGAAACGTCGATAATAGCCAGCCAGACCAAGAAAACTTCGAATCTCACTGACTGAAGTAGGGGTAGACCAATCCATAACTGCCTCTATCTTCCTCGGGTCTACTGATATCCCCTCTCGTGATATGATATGGCCAAAAAATGCAACACTGTTCAGCCAAAACTCACACTTGCTGAGTTTGGCGTACAACTGATGATCTCTGAGGATCTGGAGTACTATCCTCAGATGATCGGCATGATCCTCCTCATTCCTCGAATAGACCAGGATGTCATCAATAAACACGATCACAAACTGATCGAGGTACTCCTGAAATACTCTGTTCATCAGGCTCATAAAGACTGCAGGTGCATTTGTCACACCGAACGGCATCACCAAGAACTCATAGTGCCCATACCGAGTTCTAAAAGCCGTCTTTTGGACATCACCAGCTCTAACCCGTACCTGGTGATAGCCTGACCTCAAATCTATCTTAGAGTACACCTATGTACCCTGAAGTTGGTCGAACAGATCATCAATCCTCGGAAGCGGATATCTGTTCTTCACTGTAGCCTTGTTCAGTTGCCTGTAGTCAATGCACAGACGCATTGATCCATCCTTCTTTTTCACGAACAAGACTGGCGCACCCCAAGGCGATACACTAGGACGGATGTATCCCTTGTCGAGAAGTTCCTGTAACTGTACCTTCAGTTCCCTTAGCTCTGCCGGTGCCATCCTGTATGGGGCACAAGAAATGGCTGATGTCCCTGGCAGCAGCTCAATAGCAAACTCAACATCCCTGACAGGCGGAAATCCCGGAATCTCATCAGGAAACACATCAATGAATTCCGCCACAACCGGAATATCCTCGCCTCTCACTTCCTTCTCCTCTGAAGTATCCATGGCATAAATAAGGTACCCAGTGTGGCCGCGTTCCAATAACCGTGACATCTTAACCGCCGAGATTACTGGTATCTTTGGACGAGAGCCGTCCCCATAAAAAGTCCACTGGAACCCCTGATCAGACAGAAAACGAACCATCCTCTTTTGGCAATCTACCATAGCTCGGTATCTGCTCAACACGTCAATGCCGATAATGCAGTCAAAGTCTGCCATCTCTAACTGAATCAAATCGGCCCTCAGATCATTGCCCTCAAAATAAATGAGGCAATCAGATAATAGCTGATTCGCAATCACATGCTTTCCCGTAGGTGTCGAGACCATGAGAGGCGTGGGTAACAGAGACGAGCACAAATGGTGTCCTTCCACAAAGGCAGTAGATACAAAGGAATGGGAAGCACCTGTATCTATCAATATAAGTGCAGGGTACGTAAGTAAATGGCACGTACCAGCAATGACCTCCTCTGGGGCTGCCTCGGCCTGCTCCCTGGTCAGTGCATACACCTGTCCCTGCGGCGGTCCTGTCGTCTGACCTCCCAGTGGTCGTGGTGCAAACTGCTGCCTCTGTGGTGCCCTCCCAGCATCAAACCTTGGCCTATTCGGCCCTGAATCTGTCTGAACTGCCCGATTGGGGCAACCCCGAGCTATGTGGCCCATCTTGCCACAAATATAGCAACCTCGACAGTCACGTAACAAATGCCATCCTCCACAGTTGGTACACCTGGTTACCTCTGTCCTGCTTCCCTGTGTGTGCCCCCGGGTGTTCTGCTTCTGTCCATGAGACTTCTTCCCACTAAACCTGGAAGATGATGAGGCCCCACGAGCCTTGAACTGATCCCCTCGTGGCCTCAGACTATCAGTAGTAGGCCTCTGTGATGGTACAAAAGGGGGTACAACATCCTTGTATGCGCCTACGGCAATCTCTGCCAACTCTGCCCGTGTCAGGGCGTCGTCAAACGAGCTGGGGTTGTTAGAGATAACCCTATCGAATAGCTCCGGCCTCAGACCCTTCAGAAAGTTCCTCATCTTGGCATGGCTGCTGACAGCAATATGAGGTACATACCTCAGCAGTGAGGAATACTGCATAGCGTAGTCTGCTACGGACATGCTACCCTGCTTCAAACTGTTGAACTCATACTCCTTCAATTGTCTGGCAGCTGCAGAGAAATACCGGTTAAGGAACCGGGTCCGGAATACAGTCCAGTCAACTGCCATACCTAGAGCTCTCAGCTCCATCACGGTGGTCTTCCACCACATAGCAGGCTTCTTAGCCAGCTGAAACTCTGCTAACCTCAGCCATGCCGTGAGTGCACAAGGTGCAGTCACAAGTATCTGCTCTATACGTTCCAACCACTCCTCAGCTACTTCACCAGACTCAGTCCCCTCAAACATGGGCGGATGGAAACTCAGAAACTGCTTCAAACTGAGCTCCCCTGGCAGTAATATCTGTACACTGGGCTCCACGCCCACAGCAGGTGGTGGTAAAGGGTTCGGCTGAGTAATACTTGCATTTCTACTGTCCATATCTCCTACCTCTTCATTGAGGTTCACCATGCTGCAACACAATAGTTAACAACAATACCAAAAGCAGTTCATAATATAAGCCGTTAGATAACAAGAGTAAAATATTCAAAGCATGTTAGTATATCACGTATACAACCATATGCATCACATGCATAAGCATGCCCAAATGAATACCTAGCCAACTTGTCTCTAAAGGCTACCCTTCACTCTTCCCTGGTTATCTAACCACTGCTCTGATACCACTAAATGTGAGACCCCGTTATCACATCAAGATATAAAGGTGCAATATAGAGAACTAATCATACATGTGATTATATCAGAGTAATGTGCCGTGTTGATTAACCTGAGCTTTAGAGATTACAGTACCCAAAATGTTCCAAAAGGAAAGACATACTTCCTACAAAGGTACTACGTCAGTCTTACTCTACTCAGAAGAAACTATACAAAAACTCTAACATGCTAATCCTGTAGCACTCCTTACAGCTCAGCATATCAACCCCGGCCCTGGTTCTCGTCAACAAAAGCACCTACAAAGACAACCCCCAACACATGAGCATAACACAATTCATATTTAACATAATATGTAAGTAAGGCATAAATGCAAATCTTAAACACAAGCCCTTCCTGTATTTCCAGCATTTATATCGCCCATTGGTTGTCCCTGTACCATAATTCATAATAGAAACACATTATATGAATGTATGGATATGCAATGTCATGACATTCCTTTTCCCTTAAATCCTTATTTCATCCTGAGCCCTTATCATTAGTACATTTTAATGCTTCTTGCTACTCCATGTAAGCGGAATTCTTCCTCGCTTCCAATGGACTTTAGCGTTGCTACTCCATGTAAGCGGAATTCTTCATCGCTTCCAATGGACTTTAGCGTAAGCCATTAAAATCCTTACTAAGATAACTTTGACTCGTGAAATACACCTCTTATATTTCACAACATACATGTATCATAACCATAATGCACCACATTGCATTCATCATGTGTCATAAAGACAAACATAAAGTACATGTTACCGTTGGGATGCCCGTACGTCGCTTACGTACCTTTCCAAAAGATAGAGGAGTAAATCAACTTTGTCTCCTCGGTTGTGCTGGCACCTGGGATGGTTCTACATAGCCACACAACACAATATTAGGCACCGCATAATAATACGGAAACAAAACTTAAATAAAATCACATTTTTCAAAAAAAAAATGGCACTACCGATCGATCGGCCCTCATCACCGATCGATCGGTGAACTGTTGGAATTTAAGAAAAAGGCTACTGCCTTGGCCGATCGATCGGCGTTCCTCACCGATCGATCGGTCGATCATTTCAACGCAGGTTTTTCCAGAATTCCCTAACACACATATTCATACCTTTAAATCTAACATGCAAGACATAATACATGCCAAGACCAACATGCTAGCATTTGAACTACACTACCCTGAGTGTATTCAATCCATAATTACACCCTAAGCATAAGCCTACATGCATAAACGTCGACCACTTATACAAGCACTGGGTCAACTTTTCTGAAAACAGGGTGACATTTTCATTTCCAGAATGCTTGAGCACCTCTTTTTATGCTATTAATACTAACACATATAACATAAATTATGCCCGAACAAACATGCCAAGGGGTTCACAAAACTACCATGCATATTTGTACATCAAAGGGTTACCAAAACCTAAGCTTAACGTGCATGATAACGCCTTCATAAAAGTACTCCTCACACATATATTTCCAGAAAACAGGGCACTTGAACCTTGCCCAGAATTTTCGAACACTACTTTTCACATGATTAAATCTTTCACATAATACATGCAACATGCTCAAGGAAATATACTGGTATTTTCAACAAGTTACCATACACAAAAACACATCGAAGGTTCAACCAAAACCTAAGTTAGCATGCTTCGAATAATCATGGTAAAACTCTTCCTATCATGAAAAACAGAGTACTTTACTGCTTGGATGTTCGAGGAACCCTTTTCTCTACCACAAATCTAGCACATAAAGCATGCAAGTTTCTTAACTAAACATGCTAAAGGCTTCACAAACATCACATAAAGGTACTCATAACAATATAACATCATACCCTAAACTAGCATGCTAAATCTGCTACTAAGAACAAGCATGCCAGGAAACTGAAAACTGGGAAGAAAACGTGATTCCTCACCACTTTTGCCCTTCAATTTTCTATATGCAAAGAAGAATAAAACCCGATCACTTTTCTCCTGGAACTCGACCAAGTTGCAGAGAAATGAAGGGAAAAAGAAGGAAGATTTGTGGAAGAGGCAAGAAGAAAATATCTTCAAGTAAAGTTGCTTGCTTAGTGAATGCTTTCCCAGAAAAACAGGGGTGGGCGTGGGTTTGGCTGCAAGTGGGGGTTGGGTGGTTACATGTGGGGTGGTTTGGGGTGTTTAATTGTGTCCCAGTATTTCATACGATGTATAAAAATATCCCTCCTCGATATTTTATTATTCTACCACATCAACACAACAATTAAAAACACCTAGCATGCTTCCTAAACCACATCATCAATTTAAATAAATTAATCCCACATACAAACGCCTTAAACATATAGGTTCATAATTAACCACCCTTAAATGCATGATTACCCACATAATCATTTCGGGGATATCACATGGGTGTTCGAGAAGTCTGGAAAAATCGCGCACAGAGCATGTGGCGATCGATCGCTACAAACGCAGCGATCGATCGCCGAAGGCCAGTAGCCAAATCAAAGGCAGGCGATCGATCGCCATAAATGGCGCGATCGATCGCCTCGAGCCAGTGAAGTCTGGCGATCGATCGCCTAGATGTAGCGATCGATCGCCAGATGCTGAATGGTGGAAAATGATGTTTTTTTGGATTTTTTGATTTTGGTCTATAAATTGGCATCTAATATTGTGTTGTACACTGGTGTAGAGCCTTCACAGATAGCTACACAACGCAGGGGATAGAGTCCTGCAACACACCATATTTTGGAAAGGTACGTAAGCGACGTACGGGCATCCCAACGGTAACATGTATTATATATTCATTATTTGACATACGATAAATGCGAGTTGTGCATTATGAGTACGATACATGTTGTTATGCATTGTTGTTGCATATGTATGTTGTGGAATAAATGGTGAGTATTCCACGAGTCAGGGTTATCACAGTGATGATTTTAATGCTTACCGCTTATACCGCTAAAACTGCGGAGCGGGAGGGGGGAGGCTCGCTTGCACATGGAGGCGAGATTTACCATACGAAGCGAGGATAGAAATACCGCTTGTATGAAGAAGCGAGGGAGGGGAGTTCCGCTTGTTCTAAAGTTATGAAGCGAGGGGCATTAAAATACACTGATGACAAACTGACTAAGGATTGAAGTAAAGATTTAAGAAGTAAAGATATGTGATGACATTTATTTAAAGAAACCATAATATCATGTATTAATTTGATTATGAGTTATGGTACAGGGACAACCAAAATAGGCGTTTTAAATGCATTGGAATTCATGAAGTATCTTATGCCTATGATTTATGCATTTATGCTTTATATTCATATTATGATTGATATGAACTATGATATGTTCAAGTGTTGGGGGTTGTCTTTGTAGGTGCTTTTGACGATGACAACCAGGGTCGGATTGATACGCTGAGCTGTAAGGAGTGCTACAGGATTAGAAGAATAGAAATTCCGTTTTGTATAGTTTCTACAAAGTGTAGAGTAAATCTATAGTGTAGTACCCTTTTGTTAGGAATATGTATAATTCCTTTTGAACTTATGGTACTGTAATCTCTTTAGCTCAGGATTATCAACACGACCTAATACTCTGATTTATGAATGATTAGTTTTCTTAATTGCACCTTAGTATCTTGTATAGATAACGGGGTCTTACAATTACTCAACCAACCAATTTTGGGGGAGTGATCCGACTCATGTGGAAAAGTCAAGGGAACTTGAGCCTCTTCAAGAGATTGCGCCTACTTCAGAGATGTCATCCGAGGAGTTTCTATGTGAAGATGAGTCGAGTGTGATGTTGGAGAAGGAAGAGACTTTCGAAGATTCCGATTTGAGCCCATCGATGGAGACATATTCTGTGTCATATGTGGATCCGTATTTTCCATCGATGCCAACTTCACCACACTATATCCTCCAAGATGAAAAGCCAAGTCAAGAATATTCTCCCATGCAAACCACTTTAAGACGAAAGTTGTTGGAGAGACGAGCTTACAATGCTACAATCTTGCCAATCTTGAGGGCATATTGAATGAAGACCCATTAGTGGTATTATACGATACTTACTATGGGCGGCAGCCGCTCTTTGATGGTTGCTTCTGATGGTCAAGCCGAATACCAAAGATCAGCGCTTCTTGGGAGGCAACCCAAGCGTATCCTTTTGTTATTTAGTTTTGTTTTATTTTTCAGTTTTCATTTTAGTTTTGTTTATCTCTCAAGTCGAATATTTTACCATATGCATTATTCTCTTGCTAGGTACTTAGTTGGAGCGATGAACCCCTACAACAGTGGAGCTTTCAAAAGCAAATCTTCCTCAACCCTCATGCAAGCGTCTTGATCAGGGGAGTTTACTTTTTCCCTTTTGATTCTTTTAAACATTGAGGGCAATGTTTGATTTAAGTTTGGGGGAGTAGTAGCTTGCATGTTTTACTTGTTTTAACCACATGTTGTGTGCTTAAATGACACTTGAATCGTCCGATTAATATGAGCTAAAAAAAAAATTTTAAGAGTTCAAACTTGAGAAAAGAATGAATTATAGTAGTGACTATTCAATGAGGATTTTGATCTCACTATGCATATGAACTTGATTTGTGATTGGACTTGTACATGAATATCCTAATTTGAGTTAGCATGTCAAGAATGAGGAATACTTTGAGCACAATGAGTCATGATCTTGTGGATTGCATGTTTTGAATAGTGATAATTGTTGTGAACTTGATGATTTGTCTTGAGCATCTTAGAGTTATCCTAGAACTTATTTGATGATGACACTTTGAGGCGAAATTTTATAGTTACAAACTTGACTTGGAAATGATCTAGGCGATCTTTGAAACATTTGAGCCTTTCAAGCTTACCAAGATTCATATCAATCCCTAGTGTCCCATTTGAGCTTTATTGAAAAAAGAATGGTATATGCATTGCATATAATTAGACCCCATTCGACATTCTTGGCAAACTCATTATACTTACCCTTATTTGAGCCTAAATGAAAAAGTTATCCTTACCCTAAGGGAGTATAATGAATATCATTCGATGCACTTGAATTATTATATCTTGATGAGCTTATTGAAAAAAAAATTGATGAATGAGAAAAGGAAAAGATAGACAAAAAGCCTTGAGAAAAAGATTGACTAAATAAGACCCAAAGTGGCCAAGGCTATAAAAGAAAAAGAAGAGAAGCTCGATGTGTGCGAAACATTTGAATTGTAAATGATTATACTCTCTTCTTTGCGCTTATCCTATCTTTTCATTGAAGCCAACACCAAAGTCCTTACATTACAAGCTTAAAAAGTCCTTTTGATCCAAGTCTAGGGAGTAACTATCATTAGTGGAGAAGTTGTTTGAAAATAGGATTATGGGGTGGTGCTTGATGATAATCTCGACTTTGAGTTGATTAACATGATTTGATCTTGAATATATGTATGAAACTTGAGATTACTATAGCACACACACACGTTCCGATTTTGAGATGTGTTGCTTGACTTAGGAGAAAACATGTATTGTTCAACTTTTGTATATATGTATGAGATTTCTGAGAAAAAAATAAGTCATGAAATAATTGTTTCAAGTATCAAGAATGAACTCTACCTTGTGATGTTAATGCTTAATCGAGGACGATTAAGTGATAAGTTTGGGGGAGTTGATAGGGTTGAATATTACGCGTTTTTATGCTATGATATGTATATGTTTTCATGTTGATTCTTGGATTATTTTACGGTTTATGGTATATATTTCTCTATTTCAGGAATCAATGTTGAAATGTAGGGAAAGGTGAAGAAATCAAGCTAAAATGATGAAAGAATGAATAAAGTTGAAGAAAAGAGAAAAAAACCAGAATCCAAGACACATGTTGCTCCTTTCTCTTTACTATATTTTCGAGCCATGTTTTGGAAATGTAGTCCATATAAAGGTTGTATAACTTTCTCTTATCTTCGCGTGGACAGCTGATTCATCAAATTTGAAGTTCTTATGAGAAAGTTACGGCCAAAATACAAAACTCGCCAGAAGTTGAAAAAGGCGAAGAAAACTTTCTGGTCTTGCCGATCGATCGAGCGAGCATTTCCGATCAATCGAGACAGGCTGAAAAAGCCATGAAATTCTTACTGTGAGGCTCGATCGATCGTCCGCTTTGTCCGGATCGATCGGCTGAAGGAATTTTCAGAAAAATAACTTCCTTATAGAGTTTGTGTCCAACAAGGAATTCCTTGATTCCCTTCCCCTATATATTATACACTAAAATTACAACCCATATAAGACTTTAACCTAGGGAATAGCCTCCACACACCCATTCACCATCCAAACCTCACGCCTTCTTCACCAACGTCCAGAACCACACGCCTTATCTTTTCTTTTTCTTCCCTTCCAAACCATACACGTCCAGCAACCTTTCTTTCCCATCATTAACCTCCATCCTTCTACCACTCAACCTTCATCAACCATTCACCCTATGTTTTGGAACGAGCCAACAAGATAATCGAAGAGCACGATCGAGAAAGAAGCGAGGAAGGACCGAGAATCAACGAAAGAGTCGACTTGGGAGTTTTCTTTTACTTTTCTATTATTGTTTTACATGAATAATTGGATTGTTGTGTTTTTTATGATTGAGAGATATCAATAACATAGTTTTTCCTATTGATTTTGAGATTGAATTCATATATCTTCTAAGTGCATGTGTTATTGATCTTAATGCTTTTGAAGGATTGATCACCTTTAAATGATATTTTATTATAATTGAGATCGATAGATGAAATTATAATACGATATAATAATTCATGCCGTGTGTTAAGATTGAGATCGAGAGATAAAATCACACACGAGTGATAGCTTTGGGTTGTTTAATCTAAAGTTAGTGGTTTTCATAAAGCGCATTCAACATTAAATTGTTAATTACGTGAACGAGAGTTACTAGTTGCAATTTGATGTTAGACTTAATATAGCTCGAGAGAGTATATTGAATAAATTCGGAAAACCCGTCACCTTAGAGATGTATGAAGAAAAGAATTGTAAGAGTTGGGTAAGGAGAATAATTGTTATGATAATTCTTTCTTGTGGATTTTTCTCGTGATCGTCGATTGTTTTGGTTGGATTAGATTAGTTTAATTATTGATTAATTATCGTAGGTTAAATATAGTTAAAAGAAATCTTATTTGGTAATTACTTGTTAGTCCCTGTGGGTTCGACAATCCGTATCTTCCAATCTATACTAAAACTTGACACCATGAACTTGCGGTCTAAAATCGCTAGATTGGAAATAATTGTTTAAAATAAAAGCGATCATCAATCCATGACGATTACCAAAATAAAAGTCCCCCGGCTAAGCATGCATAATACCCAAAATATTCCATTCTACCAGCTTAAAAGATAGCCAAAAACCCAACCGAGAATTCCGTTTTATAAAACTTTGGCTCCAACCAATCCATTTTAAAAGTATAGCATTCCCATTGGAATGTAGACATTGCCCCGGAAACGGCCCCTTTAAACCTCGGTTCCAAAATCTCGACATTTTCCAAAACATTTCAAAAAACAAAATCCTGCAAGCGGCGATCGATCGCCTCAAACATCGCGATCGATCGCCTCCAACCAGTGGCCAAAATCGCCTACTCGCGATCGATCGCTACCCTTCGCGATCGGTCGCCAACCTGCTCGCGATCGATCACCTAAACCATGCGATCGATCACCTGCACTATTCATCGCCTTCGAAAACACAGCTGCACGTCGCGATCGATCGCCTCACCTTGGCGATCGATCGCCACCTGCGATTTTCCGAAAAAATTCAAGCTTTCATGGTGTTTTTCACACCCAAACTCAAAACCAACACCCCAAACACCTTTAACACCTCAAATACTCCATTTAAAACCAATAATAACTCTACAAAAACAACTTTGGATTTTCAACCAAAAATCCCTATATTCAAAACCCACCAAAACCTCAACCAAAATCTACAATACTACTACCTAATCGAAGAAAATGACGAGGGGAAGACAAATACCTGATCATCTCCGAGAAAACCGGCCTCCGAGCCAAGCTACCATCAATTTTCCCATCATGGGAGAAGAGGGAAATGGGGGGAAAAGGAAGGGTTAGGCGTAGAGAGAGAGAGGAGAGAGGGAAGGGTTCCGTGCCAAATGACGGAATATCGAGTCCACTTGGTATATATAGTACCAAAACTCAAAAATACCAATCCCTTCACAAATACATCATGATTCATTAAGTATCATCTGTTTTTGAAAATCATCTCTCTAACCTTAATTCCCATTATCAGCCCAGTACAAAGTACTCCGGACCCCAAATCCCACCAAATACCAAATTCCAAGGTTTCCACCACGACGAGAATACAATCTCATCCCTTGGATCCAACGACTCCAAAAATAGGATTTAAAATCCCCGGGAGTCCCAAAACCGCAATTAATACACAATTGCTACAATTAAAATCCATTAAAGATTATTTCCACACCGGGATTAATACCAATAATTCCCGGGTATCACAATACATCTGAGTCCAACTGCACTTCAGTAGGCTGTAATACATGAGACGGGTCTGGCTCATACTTCCGTAACATAGAGACGTGAAAAACATCATGAATCCCTGATAAAGACGGCGGTAGAGCTAAACGGTATGCCAAAGTACCGATACGCTGCAATACTTCATACGGCCCAACATACCTCGGAGATAACTTCCCCTGCATACCAAAATGAACCACACCCCTGAAAGGTGAGATTTTCAAGAAGACCTTGTCTCCTACTTGGAATTCTAGCGGTCGTCGTCGCTTATTGGCATAGGCTGCTTGCCTATCCTGGCCGCTTTCATCTTCTGGCGTATCAACTTAATCTTTTCTTCCATATCCTTTATCATATCCGGTCCTCCGACCTCTTTATTAGTCAAGTCCTCCCAATACAGCGGTGACCTACAACGTCGTCCGTAAAGAGCTTCAAAAGGGGCCATTTGAATGCTCGCTTGATAGCTGTTATTATACGAGAACTCCACTAGTGGTAATGAATCTTGCCACGGAGTATCAAACTCCAATACACATGCCCTCAGCATATCTTCAAGCGTCTGTATAGTACGCTCCGTCTGGCCGTCTGTCTGAGGGTGGTAAGCTGTACTCAGTCTCACCTCTGTGCCCAAAGCTGTCTGGAGACCCTCCCAGAAATGTGAAGTAAACCTTGGATCTCTGTCAGACACAATCGAGACTGGAACCCCATGCAACCTCACCACATCCCGTACATATAATTGGGCCATCTTTAGGTATGTGAAAGTCATAGAGTAAGGGATGAAATGAGCTACCTTCGTCAGTGTAAGGACCCCCGTGCCCTTAACTCGTGATTAGTGTATTAACCCATGCAATTAGTGCATATAATCGTATTACCATAGGGGAAAAGCCATATACAAGTGGGACGCCAATTTCTTGCACTTGATCCACATAATATTCAAATCCCCCAACCAAGATCACTTACATAGTATGCACTCTTATAATACACTAACATGCTCTCAATTCATTTAGCAATTTCACATATAATTGCATGCAGACAATAAATGAAAGAGAGGAAACTATTGCCCATTTATACATCCCATATACACGTAAAATGTACTCACATGAGAGTACCCTATGAATGAGCGTGTATCTAATGTATAAGGGTGGTCTACCAGATACCATGACTGATACTTCATTCCCTGAAGCACCTCCCAAGCACAGTTCGATCTCCACACTGGATCTGTGTACTTATTCAATCAGCTCTGGTACCTCGATCCTGGAAGTACTTCAATCAACAGTCCGAGCTCAACTCCAAAGCTGCCGTTACACCTCTACCACCTGCCCCAACAGAGACATCCCCCACACGAGGTGAGCATACCAATACCACCAATCCAAATAATCATAATATTACAATTCATAATTTACAAAATGTAAATGCTATGAAACATAAGAGATACTCCCTGGATGGTATCATCCTCATCCGGGATCCCCTGTACTGTCCCTGTTCTCAAAATAACTGAAACCATCAAATTCCCAATTGCCAGTTAATCATTACATTGATTAACGAATTCACTGCCACATACCGACATCATAACAATAATATCAAATCATTAAACAATGATCACAAATATTCCATACATCTCTTTTATGGTTCCATGGTTCTATTTCATTGCTCGCTCTACAATAGCGGCATTTCGGTCTCACGCATGCTCAACAGCAGTGGCGTCATAACCGATGTTCGCTCAAAGGCGACCACATCCAATCATTGCTCGTTCAAAAGCGGCACCATGCAATTCCCAATGCATATACATCCATTTGTAGCAGTTACCATTAACCATGTATTTCAATATCCGTTAATATCCGTTTATTGCTAAAACCATGTATCAGGCATTTCCATATACATTTGTTGCAATACATTGTGTCATGCACTCAATAATTGCATTTAACAAAACAAAGGGCTATGCTCGTACGTTATACGTACCTTATGATTCCGTAGTTCAAGTCCAAACCTTGCCTTGGTCCCGTGACCGATGAATTATATGCTAAACACGATAATAATCCACAATTAATCTCAAGCATGCAATCACGTGCCCAAGCACGTTCACACACCCCAAATATATCGTCATCCATGACGATTAACCATTTTAAAAGGCCCCGGGCGAAGCATGCATCGAAAACTCAACACGAAATAATTCCCCAAAAAAAAGCATTGGTGATCGATCGCATGATTTCAGGCGGTCGATCGCCTCGCGAAAATAGGAACATGCGATCGATCACTCCTTTTCAGGCGATCGGTCGCCTCTTAGCGAAAATGGCCACTGCCTCATGGCGATCGATCGCTTCATTTGAGGCGGTCGATCGCCTCACTGTTCATCTTCCGGAAATTTCCAACAACGTCGCGGCGATCGATCGCCCTGCCCTAGGGATCGATCGCCTCGACCTGTAAAAGCCAAAAATGGCGTTTTTCTTGCAAAATTTTGCCCAACAACAATCCTAACACCCCTTACAACATTAAACCTCAAAATAAACACCATAACAACTCCTCAACCCAACCAACCCAAAATTCATTAAAATTCCAAAACTCAAACCCAACCCATATGACAACCAAACCTCACAAAACCACATTCAAATCGAAGACAATTACGAGGAGAAGAAACTTACCAACTTATCTTCGAGAAATTCGGCTCCTAGGACGAGCCTCCAACGATTTTTGCCCATCAAAAGGGAAAGGGAAGGGTTTGGGGTGAGAGAGTGGCGTGAGGGAGAGGAGAGGAATGGATTCCGAATGACGGAATCCCGAGTCCAACTGGTATATATAGCAAAAATGCCCCAAAATACCAATACCTCCACAAATACATCATGATTCATTAAAAATCATCTGTTTTCAAAAACTCTCTCTCCAACATCAAATCCCCATACAGGCCCCAACAGAAGGCACCCCGGACTCAAAGTCCCATTAAAAACTCAATTCAAGGGTTTTCCACCAAAATGAGGATACAATGCCAACCTTTGGATCCAACGGTTCCAAATGCCCGATTTAACAACCTCGGGAGACCCAACACCGCAATTAATTCCTAATTGCCACAATTAAAAATCCATCAAGGATTAATACCACACTGGGATTAACACCATTAATCCCCGGACATCACAATTATCCCCCGCTAATAAAATTTCGTCCTCAAAATTTGTATCGGCGTACTCTACGTAACACCAGGACTACAC
Source organism: Haberlea rhodopensis (assembly GCA_907163345.1). Taxonomy (NCBI): domain Eukaryota; kingdom Viridiplantae; phylum Streptophyta; class Magnoliopsida; order Lamiales; family Gesneriaceae; genus Haberlea; species Haberlea rhodopensis. Next base: position 518,768 of record CAJQUN010000317.1, read on the forward strand.
AAACAAAGTAAAGCCACAACCCCGATTCTGGACCACACTAGAATCGAATCATCAACTGCGAGAACACCAATCTCGCACCAAGCTCTACAATAAAGCAAACGCCAAAACCAATATAAACCTGAAAGATAACAACATACCTCGATGTGAATCGTCCCGGAAGTCAGTCCATCATGACTGCAAATCAATCAAAACCCCATTGGTTCTAACATAGATATCCCTCCATGATATCCACCACTCGCCCACGATGCTTAACACACATCGTTATGATGGGAACCACTAGTACACAATCAGTATACTCCCAGAAAATCCAGTTTCGCTTTCCCGTTCATCTCCTCCAAAGGAGTACTTGTACCCCTGGCGACCCGGATCGGGTAAACTACGGTCATTAATCCACCCAAAACACATCACTACAGATGACTACAACCATGTGTTCCAAGAAGTCCCATTTTGGTCCAAAACACACTATCGAGACTCTACAAGGTCTCAAGTTCCACAGGGGACATGCAAAACAAACAATTGCATTCCCAAACACGTGTCGATCGTGACACTAAACAAATCCGAGTCCTGGCCATCCCTCATTTATCCTGGGATTCAACAATCCTAAAACGGGAAGGCTATCGAATTATCCAACAAGAACTACCATGGTTCCAAAACACGACAATCCCTCCTCAGGGGAAGTCAACAACCCTCACGATCATTCATCAGAATGCATCGTGTCATCGAGATTTCCGATCTCGAATTGCCACAATCTCCCACCGGAGATTCATCAAACCAAGCACACTAATCCGACGTTCAACAAGGAACGAAATAGAGTTGGCATTCGTATACACACACGGGTATACATGTCCAAGCACCAACACAACAGGCACATTCAAAGCAATAGACTCGGGTATCTCCAAGCATACCCAAAGTTCCAAAGCCTACTGTCAAACCTTGATTATTCTCACTCCACGGAGAATAGGGGTCGACAGACCAAAGCCAAAGGGTGTGATTTCAACATCAACACCACACAACCAAAGCAACGAATCTCCCAAAAGATTCAACCGGCAGGTATATCAATACCGCCTTTCCCACAAGGGTAGTGTCATGAATCCATGACCCTCCAACCTCGAACCAGCGTCCGGAAAACTGGATATACATACCAACATATATCTCGGAACCAAAATATGTGATTGGTTCAGAATAGTGCATCGAAGCCACTATCATCAAATCGAAACTCGTATACGCTAGGTATACTCAACCAACGATGCCCTGTACTATTGTCATAGTACTACACAACTCGAGCATCCCCCGGAGACGTCTCCTCGAACGTCTCACTGGAAGTACGAAGCCATCACCTAGTCCAACACTAGTAGGGCTTACCCTGGTTGATTCACGATCAACCTCAACCAGTACTAGCTGTCTCCATGACAGTACAATCCAAATCTCTCCAAGATATAAAGTCAATATAGTAGTGTCACCCCACTAACTATACCACACAATTCCAATTGTGATTTCTGTCGCATACCATATGCAAGGATGCTCAACCAGAGCTAACAACGACTTATCGACGCTCACGTTGGTATTTCCAACAAAATTGAGTTGTCCCAAAATAAGTCTCTTAAAACATTTGACGTATAAACGTCTCCGTGAGGTATTCCCTGCCTCAATTATCATGCCACAAAGAGACTACAAGAGTCTACCAAAAGTCCTCATCGTATCATCATACGATTCGCTGAACTCGAATCCTACGAGCAGTATAATGGCTATCACAAGCACACTATAACACTGAAACAACACCTGGCTAACAATTCTCTGGTCCCTTAGGCTCATATCAACCTATCAACTTGACACACGTCCTATTCCGGTATACCATACCATACAAACCGTTCGAGTTGTGGGTCATCACCCACATATCTCTAAAACACCAAGCATAATGGACATCCCGGTGTCCTTGCTCAACCACGAAGCAATCCTAATCCATTAGGACTTATCCCACACCCTCAGGGTGGGTGTGACCACGCCTATCGCAGATCACAACAACAAGCGAGTAGTTTCCTCAATGACTACTCTTACCACCAATCACTTGGCCTAAGCCAAACCAGTGAGTATACCCAAGGATATCATTACTCGAACAATATATACTGCAAATATGTGTTGCGGTACAATCCCTGTACGGTGCACCCAATAATTCTTCGAGCAACCTGCTCGGCATAGTGGTCTCGTCAACTAGTGACCCAGACACTACCATGTGCTCACCAAAGGCACTCGAACCATACAACCAAATACATAAACATAAATGTATTAATCATCAAAACGACGCTACACGTCTACATAGAACGCCCGCTATGTCATCGTCATCCGGTGACGGCATATGTCAACATATGACATCCAATTAACTTCGTCAAACATATGACGGTACATGTCAATACACGACATCCATAATCTCATCGTCAAACACATGACGTATATAACAACATGTAGTATCCACAATAATGCTAACAAAAGTAATATGCCATACATCATCGCTATCGAGATAGCGGAATACCTGTATCCATCGTCCACCAGCGGTACACAAGCAGCACCCATCGCTCGTAGGCGACATAATCCAGCGCTACGCACATAGCGGTATAACCCATCGCTATAGAATCAGTAGTATGATCCCTCGTCATAGAGTCAGCGGCATAAAACATCGCTATAGATATCCGGCGGTATGAACCATCGCCATAGGTGTAGCGGAATGATCCGTCGCTATGTAATATCCGGTGGCACGAATCTTCGCCAATAGAATACCCGGCGGCATGAACCATCGCCAATAGAATAGCGGAATGAGACATCGCTATCAATATATCTGGCGGCAAGAACCATCGCCAATCAATATAGCGGAATGAACCATCGCTATCAATATACCTGGCGGCAAGAACCATCGCCAATCAATACATCTGGCGGAATGAACCATCGCCAATCAATATAGCGGAATGAACCGTCGCTATCATTATACCTGGCGGCATAAACCATCGCCAATAGAATAGCCGGTCCCTTGTCATTGTTACAGTAGTGTATTTTAATGCCCATCGCTTAAAAAAACATGCGGTACTCCCACCCCTCGCTTTACATATAGGCGGCATAGAATAACCTCGCTTAAATGGACATGCGGCGCTCCCACCCCTCGCTTCACATTTTAGCGGCAAATATTCTTTCCTCGCCTCATATGATAACCACGCTTCAATGTGACATGCGGCGCTCCCACCCCTCGCTTCACATTTTAGCGGCACAAAACAATAAATAGCGGCAAGCATTTAAAATCATCACTCATCCATAACAATGACTCATGGGATATTCATCAAGTATTCCGTCTATACCTGCAACACAAAGCATATTCCATATTCCAACATACATCATCATGAGTGTATTTTAATGCACCTCGCTCAAATGCGACATGCGGTACTCCCACCCCTCGCTTCAACATTTGGCGGCAGAGCATTAAAATCATCACTCCATTGTACACATGCAACCACAATGCATAATCCATGATGTATATAAAACGCAGGTTACCGTTTCGTGTCTTTCGACCCTGGTCTTAGCCTTTCGCGTCATAGTGTCCCTACAGGAACAATCCCAAACCATGAGCATACGATAATCCATATTCGCCACAATATGATTATAACGAGTAGATGCATAAACTATGAGTACAAAGTACTTCCTGTATCCCAATGCATTTCAAAACGCTCCATTTGGTTGTTCACATATCACAAATGCACATAAGCAAAATAGTTGTGTCACACAACACTAACTACTATCATGCATAAATATGTGCTACCCATCCCTATCAGCATGTTCCAGGCCTTCAACAGCCCCAAAGAGCTAACAACTGCTCTGATACCACTAAAATCGTATTACCATAGGGGAAAAGCCATATACAAGTGGGACGCCAATTTCTTGCACTTGATCCACATAATATTCAAATCCCCCAACCAAGATCACTTACATAGTATGCACTCTTATAATACACTAACATGCTCTCAATTCATTTAGCAATTTCACATATAATTGCATGCAGACAATAAATGAAAGAGAGGAAACTATTGCCCATTTATACATCCCATATACACATAAAATGTACTCACATGAGAGTACCCTATGAATGAGCGTGTATCTAATGTATAAGGGTGGTCTACCAGATACCATGACTGATACTTCATTCCCCGAAGCACCTCCCAAGCACAGTTCGATCTCCACACTAGATCTGTGTACTTATTCAATCAGCTCTGGTACCTCGATCCTGGAAGTACTTCAATCAACAGCCCAAGCTCAACTCCAAAGCTGTTGTGACACCTGTACCACCTGCCCCAACAGAGACAGCCCCCACACGGGGTGAGCATACCAATACCACCAATCCAAATAATCATAATATTACAATTCATAATTTACAAAATGTAAATGCTATGAAACATAAGAGATACTCCCTAGATGGCATCATCCTCATCCGGGATCCCCTGTACTGTCCCTGTTCTCAAAATAACTGAAACCATCAAATTCCCAATTGCCAGTTAATCATTACATTGGTTAACGAATTCACTGCCACATACCGACATCATAACAATAATATCAAATCATTAAACAATGATCACAAATATTCCATACATCTCTTTTATGGTTCCATGGTTCTATTTCATTGCTCGCTCTACAATAGCGGTATTTCGGTCTCACGCATGCTCAACAGCAGTGGCGTCATAACCGATGTTCGCTCAAAGGCGACCACATCCAATCATTGCTCGTTCAAAAGCGGCACCATGCAATTCCCAATGCATATACATCCATTTGTAGCAGTTACCATTAACCATGTATTTCAATATCCGTTAATATCCATTTATTGCTAAAACCATGTATCAGGCATTTCCATATACATTTGTTGCAATACATTGTGTCATGCACTCAATAATTGCATTTAACAAAACAAAGGGCTATGCTCGTACGTTATACGTACCTTATGATTCCGTAGTTCAAGTCCAAACCTTGCCTTGGTCCCGTGACCGATGAATTATAGGCTAAACATGATACTAATCCACAATTAATCTCAAGCATGCAATCACGTGCCCAAGCACGTTCACAAACCCCAAGTATATCGTCATCCATGACGATTAACCATTTTAAAAGGCCCCGGGCGAAGCATGCATCGAAAACTCAACACGAAATAATTCCCCAAAAAAAAGGATTGGCGATCGATCGCATGATTTCAGGCGATCGATCGCCTCGCGAAAATAGGAACAGGCGATCGATCGCTCCTTTTCAGGCGATCGGTCGCCTCTTAGCGAAAATGGTCACTGCCTCATGGCGATCGATCGCTTCATTTGAGGCGATCGATCGCCTCACTGTTCATTTTCCTGAAATTTCCAACAACGTCGCGGCGATCGATCGCCCTGCCCTAGGGATCGATCGCCTCGACCTGTAAAAGCCAAAAATGGCATTTTTCTTGCAAAATTTTGCCCAACAACAATCCTCACACCCCTTACAACATTAAACCTCAAAATAAACACCATAAAAACTCCTCAACCCAACCAACCCAAAATTCTTTAAAATTCCAAAACTCAAACTCAACCCATATGTCAACCAAACCTCACAAAACCACATTCAAATCGAAGACAATTACGAGGGGAAGAAACTTACCAACTTATCTTCGAGAAATCCGGCTCCTAGGACGAGCCTCCAACGATTTTGCCCATCAAAAGGTAAAGGGAAGGGTTTGGGGTGAGAGAGTGGCGTGAGGGAGAGGAGAGGAATGGATTCCGAATGACGGAATCCCGAGTCCAACTGGTATATATGGAAAAAAGCCCCAAAATACCAATACCTCCACAAATACATCATGATTCATTAAAAATCATCTGTTTTCAAAAACTCTCTCTCCAACATCAAATCCCCATACAGGCCCCAACAGAAGGCACCCCGGACTCCAAGTCCCATTAAAAACCCAATTCAATGGTTATCCACCAAAATGAGGATACAATGCCAACCTTTGGATCCAACGGTTTCAAATGCCCGATTTAACAACCTCGGGAGACCCAACACCGCAATTAATTCCTAATTGCCACAATTAAAAATCCATCAAGGATTAATACCACACCGGGATTAACACCATTAATCCCCGGACATCACAGTCAGCCTATCCACGATCACCCAGATCGCATCAAATCCAGAGGCCGTCCTTGGCAAGTGGGTCACGAAGTCCATGGATATGTGCTCCCACTTCCATTCAGGTACCTCTAAACTCTTCAGTTTGCCACCAGGCCTCTGCCTCTCCGCTTTTACTTGCTGACAAATCAAGCACTTCTTGACAAAGGTGATGACGTCTCTTTTCATCCGTCTCCACGAAAACTGGTCGCATAAGACCTTGTACATCTTCCTCCCACCTGGATGTATGCTAAACCTGCTGCTATGAGCATGGTGCAAGATCCCTTGACGTAACTCTGGTGCTCTCGGCACTACCCAACGGTTACCAAGCCTCAAGGAACCATCTTCTGTCACTCTGAACTTTGATGGCTGTCCCTGAAGTACTATCGATGACCATCTCTGAACCTCATCATCCGACCTCTGGGCTTTCCTGATAGCCTCAAATATGCCTGGCTCAGCCAATAAGGTTGACACTCGCACCAGCGATGTGTCCACATCGAAATCATAGCCCAGATGGCAATAAGAAGTCATCATAGCTGATAAACTCATGGCATCCTCAGCAGTACTCTTCACCTTCCGACTTAAGGCGTCTGCTATCAAGTTTGCTTTACCAGGATGGTACTCAATTTCACAATCATAATCCTTGAGTAAATCCATCCATCTTCTTTGCCTCATATTCAGCTCCGCTTTGGTGAATAAGAACTTCAAGCTCTTATGGTCCGTATAAATGGTAAACGTCGTACCATATAGGTAATGCCTCCAAATCTTCAACGCGAAAATGATGGCCTCCAGTTCCAGATCATGAACTGGGTATCTGGTCTCATAAGGCTTCAACTGCCTCGAAGCATAAGCCACCACGTGCTTATCCTGCATCAATACACAGCCCAAACCCTGCAATGATGCATCCGTGTACAAAGCAAACCTCTTATTCTCAGAAGGAATCACCAATATAGGTGTCGTAGTCAAATGACACTTCAATTCTTGGAAGCTTTCCTCACAAGCTTCAGACCAATAGAACGGGACTCCTTTCTGAGTAAGCTGTGTCAACGGCTTAGCGATCTTAGAGAATCCCTCGACGAAACGTCAGTAATAACCTGCTAAACCAAGGAAGTTCCGTATCTCGGGTACAGAAGTGGGTGCAACCCACTTCATCACAGCTTCAACCTTCCTGGGATCTACAGATATCCGCTGCTAGATATAACATGACCCAAGAACACTACACTGCTCAACCAGAACTCGCACTTGCTGAGCTTTGCATATAACTGATGATCCCTAAGGATCTGGAGTACTGTCCTCAAGTGCTTCACGTGTTCCTCTTCGGTCCGAGAATAAATGAGTATATGAGTATATCATCAATGAAAACAATGACAAACTGATCCAAATATGGTTGAAATACTCTGTTCATCAGACTCATAAAGACAGCTGGGGCATTTTTCACCCCAAAAGGCATGACTAAGAATTCATAGTGCCCTGAAAAGCTATCTTCTGAACATCATCTTCCCTTACCCGAATCTGATGATACCCCGACCTAAGATCGATCTTACTGTAGAGCTTCGTACCCTGCAACTGGTCAAACAAATCATCGATCCTCGGAAGTGGATACTTATTCTTCACGGTGGCTTTGTTCAGTTGTCTGTAATCGATGCACAGCCGCATCGAACCATCTTTCTTCTTGACAAATAGGACTGGCGCACCCCAGGGCGATACGCTAGGGCGTATGTAACCCTTATCAAGGAGCTCTTGCAACTGAACCTTCAACACCCTTAACTCTGCTGGTGCCACCCTATACGGGGCATGAGAAATGGCAGACGTCCCCGGTAGTAACTCAATTCCAAACTCGACCTCTCTCGTTGGTGGAAATCCGGGAATCTCTTCCGGAAAGACATCAGGAAACTCCGCCACTACGGGCACATCCTCGACCTTTAATTCTTCCCTCTTTTCAGTAATATCAACAGCATAGATGAGATATCCCGAATGGCCCCGTTCCAACAAATGTGCCATCTTGACAGCAGATATCAATGGGATCTTTGAACGAGAACCATCCCCATAAAATGTCCACTGGACTCCCATATCAGACCTGAATCAGATAGCCCTCTGCCTGCAGTTCACAACTGACTGATACTTGTTTAGACATCAATGCCCACAATGCAGTCAAAGTCTGACATTCCCAGAACAATCAAATCTGACCTTAGCTCGTTACCCTCAAAATAAATGAGGTTGTCATAGACAATCCGATCAGTAATCAAACTTCTTCCAGCGGGTGTCGAGACTACAAGAGGCGTGGGCGATGGAGAAGTGCATATGTGGGGTCTTCCCACCTTAAAAGTGTTTAATAGACATAAGAAGGACTAATCATGCATTAATAACATCTTAGGGTTCTAGTTGTTACATGAGCTAACAGAATTACAGGTCAAATAGAACTTCAAAGCTTATTAGTTACATTCCCATAATGAATGTTAACATGTTAGATTTATACTACTCCTACATTAGATACTAAACAGAAGCTGAATCCTATATGTTCCTGTGTTCCTCGTAGCTCACTGCCTCAACCCGACCCTTAGTCCAAAAGTGTACCTACAGGAACAACCCATCATGAGCATGTACATCGTTACTTAACATCATAAGGCAATGGCATATAAATAAATGCATGAAAATAATTGGTAACGTATACTTCCTGGTTAATCGCATTAACCCTCTTTGGTTGTCCCTGTTTCATAGCCATGCATAAAAATCATTAATTCTTGACATGAATGATTAAAATAATCATCTTATAAATATCATCATCTTATAACATCATCATCATATAAGCATCATCATCTTGTAATTATCATTATCTTATAACATCATCATCATATAAGCATCATCATTTTATAGCATCATCATCTTGTAGCATCATCATCTTATAGCATCATCATCTTGTAGCATCATCATCTTATAGCATCATCATCTTATAACATCATAACAAAATATAACAGTAATTGTACGACATCTTAGTTAAGTGAACATGCTGGTTATTCGTTACCTTCTTCTTGTTGTTCCTGATTCATAATCATGCATATGGGCATCTTACCCTGTGGCATCTTACCACATTATAAACATCGCATGGCCTCTTACCATGTGGGGCATCTTACCCCGTGGCATCTTACCACAAATAAACACCGCATGGCCTCTTACCATGTGGGGCATCTTACCCCGTGGCATCCTACCACAAATAAACATCGCATGGCCTCTTACCATGTGGGGCATCTTACCCCGTGGCATCTTACCACAAATAAACATCGCATGGCCTCTTACCATGCGGGGCATCTTACCCCGTGGCATCTTACCACAAATAAACATTGCATCACATCATCATATAAACATCATCATATAAACATTGTATAAACATCATCATCTAAACATGGTATAAACATCATCATATAAACATCATCATATAAACATCGTATAAACATCATCATATAAACATTGTATAAACATCATCATATAAACATCGTATAAACATCATCATATAAACATCGTATAAACATCATCATATAAACATCGTATAAACATCATCATATAAACATCGTATAAACATCATCATTTCATCGTATATATTCATGCGATAAATGCATAGTCATAGTGTAGGGATGTGTTTTACCGTCCGATGCCCGTACGTCTCTTACGTACCTTTTTAAAAGGAGGAGGAGTCAACAGACTTATCTCCTTGATTGTGCTGTTACCTGGGGTGGCTCTACACAACCAAATAATACAATATTAGGCACCGATATGAGAATCGAAATCAAATCACAAAAAGAACATAAAATTTTATCACACATGAACAGTGACTACCGATCGATCGGTCTCCCCCACCGATCGATCGCTAACTGTTCATCATTTTCATTATTTTGCTACGGCATTTGCCGATCGATCGGTGTTCATCACCGATCGATCGGTCGTTCTCATTCATGCGAGATTTTCCAGAAATCTCGAACACCTCAAATCACACCCTTTAAACTACTTCATAACATACATATAATGCCTAAACAAGCATATCAATAGCTTCATCATACTTCCATGCATGTATTAAAATTAAAGGTTCACTCATAACTTAAACCGACATGCATTAAAATAACCCATCTTTATCAGTGCTCATCCACATTTTCCGAAAAACAGGGCATCATAACTTCTACCCAGAATTTCGAGCACTACATTTCATAGCAATAATTCTAACACATAAAACATGTAACATGTTCAAACAAGCATGCTAGGGGCTTCATACAACCTCTATGTAAACACTTAAATTCGAGGTTCAACAAAACCTAAGCTTGCATGCAACATAACCTCATCAAAATCTTCAACCTCATCCACAATTTCAGGAAAACAGGGCATGTTAGTTCTGCCCAGAATTTCGAGCACTTACTTTCATAACAAGAAAACCAACACATAACATAAGTAACATGCTCGAACAAACATGCTAGGAACTTCATAATACTTCCATGTAAACATACATACCAAGGTTTCGTTCATACATATACTAGCATGCATAAAATCATCACCCCAAAACCCAAACTCAACCAAAAACCCAGAAAACAGGGTACCCACTTACCCCTCTCTTTTTGCTCCTCTTTTTTTTGTAAGCTTTAGCACATAAAATCACAAGCCTCTCCTTCTCCTATCTGCAGCTCACCATCGATTTTTTGGAAAGAAAGAAGGAGAGAAGGAGGTGGAGTGGTGGGAGAGGAGGATGAGGTATGGGTTGGGAAAAGGGGTTGGCAAGTGGGGTGGCTGATTGATTGGGGGGGGGGGGTGGTGAGGTTGGGGTGCCATGTGGTGTTTAATTGTGTCCCGGTATTTCATACGATGTATAAAAATATCTCCCCTTGATATTTTATAATTTTACTACATCCATACAACAATTAAAAGCACCTAACATGCTCCCTAAACCATATCATCATATCATAATTATAACCCCCAATTAAAGTACCACAACCCTCTTAAACACATCGTAAATCATCATCGTAGCACATAATCATATAACATTTCGGGGGTATTACAGCATATGTGGTGCCTTTCCACAACTTGTCGACACAAAAGAGTGTGACGCACCTGTGTCTATCATATAAAAGTAGGGTGCGTAAATAAAAGACACGTACCCGCTATCACTTCCTCCGGAGCCGCTGTAGCCTGCTCCCTTGTCAAAGCATAAACTTGCCCCTGAGGTGGCCCCATAGGCTGACCTCCATACTGCCTCGGTAAAACGGTGGCCTGTGCTGCACTGCTCTATCCGCAGGCCTCCCCGTAGAGTTCTGTTGTCCCTCCCGATTGGGACATTGCCGAGCAAAGTTGCCCTTATTGCCCCAAACATAACAACCGACGCAGTCTTTCGTCGAATGTAGTTGCCCACAAAGAGAGCACTGGACCTTCACAAATTTTCCTCCCTGAGACTGTCCTCTTCCTGACGGGGCATCATTCCTACGGCTTCCTTTCCAACGATTCTCGGGCCTCTTACCACTGAACCTCGAAGCTGATGTGTTCCCCCTTGGCTTGAACTGATCACCCCTCGGCTTCAAATTATCGGAAGTAGATTTCTGAGGGGGTGCTGGAGGTGGCACGACATCAGGATATGCACTAACTCTCAGTTCGGCTAGCTCAGACAGGGATCACGTGCAAAGATTCCTTTGATATCGACAATTCGAATGTCGCGTTTGTTAGAACGTGGACAGATGGGATATTTGATTTACGCTCTTGATGTAGCGGAAAAGGAAGTATAAAGAAGAGTAGATGATATACCAGTGGTTGCAGAGTATGCAGATGTATTTCCAAATGAGATTCCTGGATTTCCACCAAGACTAGAAGTGGAATTTGGCATTGAATTGGTATCTGGTACCTCTGCGATCTCACGAGCACCATATCGTATGGCACCAACTGAACTGAGAGAGTTGAAAACTCAGTTGCATGATTTATTGGACAAGGGATACATACATCCTAGTGTATCGCCTTGGGGTGCTCATGTATTGTTTGTTAAGAAGAAAGATGGGTCGATGCGATTGTGCATTGACTATAGACAGTTGAACAAGGTAACTATAAAGAATAAATATACCCTTCCTCATATTGATGTTGTTTGATCAGTTACAGGGATCAATGATCCATGCAAAGATTGATTTATGATCTGGTTATCATCAAATACGTGTGAGGGAAGGAGACGTGCAGAAGACAGCATTCAGAACTCGCTATGGACATTATTAGTTCCTAGTGATGCCATTTGGTGTGACGAATGCTCCAACTGTCTTCATGAGTTTGATGAATCGAGTTTTTCAGGAATATCTTGATCAATTTGTCATTGTGTTTATCGATGATATACTGATCTATTCTAGGAGTGACATAGTGTAAGGACCCCAAGCCCTTAATCCTTGATTAGTGTATTAACCACTATGTGTGGCACATGCTTTCAATAAAAAGTCAATCGGGAAGCTCAGATGATACTTTATCATTGCATGGCAATTACAAAAAGTTTTCCTTTAACACTCAATGTTATAAGGTCATCAGCCTAACAACGAAATAGACTCACAAAGTTCGCCCAATACCATCCCTTTTTGCCACTTTTCACATTGTGGACTTTTATAAAAATTTGGGCAGAGTCTCCCCATAAATAGAGCTATCCCGAAATAAAAGCACAACACATAACATAATTCCCGGCCAGGGAAAACATAATACTCATCAGAAAGCAGTAATACCAAGTAAATTCCCAGCCAGGGAAGACACCACACATATGACGACATAAATGGGTCTCAACACCCACATAATACACTAACGACTCTCATATCATTAGCAATTCTACCACAATTGCATGCAACATATAATGAAAGAGAGGAAGGCGCATGCCTTTATATACAACCCATATACAAAAATGTCCGTGCTCACATGCGAGCATCATAAATGTGTATATAAACCTCGGGTGTATATAAGTACTCTATACGATACCGTGCTCCATCAAGCCCTGGTACCACGATCCTGTGAGTACATCCAATCACCAGCTCGAGCTCAGCTCCACAGCCATCGATGCACCTGTTCACCTGCCCCAACAGAGACAGCCCCCAACGGGGTGAGCATACCAATACACAAAATCTCATAATCACAATAATGAAATTCATAATTTACAACACAAGTAAATATTAATGAATTTTAAATGATACTCCCTGGATGGCAACATCCTCATCCGGGATTCCGTGTACTGTCCCTGTTCTCACAATCATCAAACTCATCAAATCTCAAAAATCAGTAAATCAACGCATTGATTAACTCATCGCATGCCTAATACTCGAATATCAATAATTATGATTCCAAGTTCATCATTCATGCAAATGTAGATATCTCAATATCTAATACTGATTTCATAGCCTCGCTATTAATCACAAATAGCTCAAATGCCTAGCATTTATTTTACCTATTCTTCATTATACCTAGACATCTCAAATGTCTTATAATGAATACATGATCCCACGATCATTCTCAGGTATCTCAAATGCCCTACAATGGTCATATAAACCCAGTACCCCATATATCATGTAAGAGACATCCTACTCTAGTGTCACGCACGCTCCACGCGGCGATATCAAGATTTGATCGATTCTTGGCTATATCAACATATATATATAACCATACGCACAATATTTGATGCAATCAAACACATTATGCATTTCACAATGCTCTAATATATATAGAAATGCTCGTACGTCGCACGTACCTTAAATCTCCGAAGTCCGAGCCAAACCTTGCTCGAGTTCCATGCCCCGAGGAATGATGTGCTAACACGATAAATAATTCACAATTATTTACGAACATGCAACCCATGCTCAAGCACACCCATATCCCTCAAAATATTGTCAACACACGACAATTAACCTCTCAAAAGACTCGGGGCAGGGTACATGCAGGGAGGGAAATAAATGAGACAATATCGAAATTTGTTCAAGAATACCCTACAAAAATCGAACCCGAATCTCACAATTTCGAACCCAAAAAAAAATACCATAATTCATCTAAAATGAGAATTAAGCTATCAATAGCAAGAATCATCACCCTTGCCAAAAACCCCCAAATTTCGAATCCATTCACGCACACATCACAAAATTCGAACCAACCCTCACGAATTTAGGGAAAATCTCGAACCAATCCAACACAAAATAGCAGGGAATTACACAACAATGACGAAAAAGGGGTAAGGGGGGTTACCCAATCGAAAATCGGAAGAAATCGGACCAAAAACGAAGAACCCTAGAAATTGGGGATCGGCGCATTCCAGCGAAATCCGACTTCAACACGCGACCAAACTTCAAATTGCCGGAGGGGTTAGCTGCGCCTCGACGAGACGAAGCCGGCGGCGGCGGCGGGCGAAGCGCCTGAAGCGGCGGGGGCTGTCCAGACGGGAAATGGGTCGCGGGAGGGAGAGAGAGGATGAGGTGATGAAATGAATTTTAATTTAAAATTTTGGGTTCAATTGGTATTTATAGCAAAAATACCCCGAAAAATTAATAGCCCCACAAATACATCATGATTCATTAAAAATCATCTGTTTTCAAAAACTCTCTCTCTAACTCCAAAATCCCCCTACCGGTGCTCACACAGCACCCGAGATCCCGAGACACAACAAAAACCCAACTCTTAGGTTTTTCACCCAAATGAGAATACAATCTCAACCTCTGGATCCAACGATCCCAACTACCCAATTAAACGAGCCCAGAAGGCCCAACACCTCGATTAAATTCCAAATCGCCACGTAAAACCACTTTAGGGATTATTAACACTACGGGATTAACACCTATAATCCCTGGTCATCACAATATCCCCCACTAAAAGAATTTCGTCCTCGAAATTAGCACCGGTGTATCACGTAATACCGAGGCTACACAACAACATGAAGCCATAACTTCGATGCGGGTCATCCCAAAAGGCAGTCTCTCATGACTGCGAAACAACCGATTACTTACGACTGTAGATCGGACAGTCATCCTTAGTCCTAATACAACTAGTAAGAACGCATCCTGAATGACACCTCAACCGTGAGAACGTTGACCTCGTGTCAAACTCTGGAGTGGAATAGACTTCCAAATCCATCATAACGTCAAAGAGCGTCAGCACAGCTCAACGCTAATAATCCAAAAGCAGTTAGTCAGCTGAAACTGTAAGGATTCGAATCGCTCCTGATTCTATCGTAGATATCATTCCATGACATCTCTACCAAGACTCACGATGTCTCACATACATCGTTACGAGGGAAACACTAGTACACCACGGTGTACACATACCAAACCTGGTTTCCCGCTATACAGACCACCTCCATCCAAGGAGCAGTTGCACCCTCTGCAACTCGGATCGGGCAACTCACGGCCACCGATCCACACAAAGGACATCTCACAAGATGCCCACCTCCGGATATCCCAAGAACCACACCTGGTCGTAATAAACAATCGAGACTCCATAGAGTTTCAAAATTCTGAAAGGGCATGCAATAAACCCATTGCATCCTCAACGCTTGTGTCGTTAGCGACACCCAACAAATCCGAAATTCCTGCCATGGAGATTCCCAATCTCAAGGTGTTCCATATCTCTCATCAGAGATTTAACCATCCTAAAATAGCATAACTCTATGCTTGACAGAAAGGAAATCAATAACTGGCATCCGTATACTCACCGGTATACCTGCCTAAGTATTGACATCGCATGCATACTCAATGCACTTGGCTCGGGTATCTACAACATACCCCTAAGCCCCAAACACAACCGTCAATCCTGAGTCATTCCCATCCAGTGGAGAATGAAAATCGACGATCAACAACACGGCGTGATTCTCAAAATCAACACCACATGCACCAACTTACCGAATCTTTCAAAGATTCCCCAAATAGGTATAGTACTACCCCCCTTCCTCACAAGGGAAGTGCCATCGAACTCGAGATCCACTAGTCTCGAACCACTGTTCGGAAAAACTGGATACAATAACACCCATTGCATCCCAAATACACGGATTCCCTTAGATTGAGTCAATAACGACCTGATGACTCTCTTGTTGGTACTCCAACATCCTGAGCTGTCCCAGACAAGTCTCACCAAGATTAAACACAAACGTATACACGTTTCAGTGAGGCATGCACAACCTCAGTCTCAAATGACGTGGTGACTACTAGAGTCCACCACAATCCACATCGTATCACCTTACGATTTGCTAAACTTGGTTCCAACGAGCAGTATAACGGCTCTAGCAAGCCCCTCATGGTGCTGCACACACACGGCAGACAAACTAGTCGTTGCCTCTCTAGGTTCACCTCAAACCTACCAATAAGATGGATGTTTCCGCACGGCATACCATACCGTGGGAAGAAAACTCAATAGAGTAGTGGGTCTTTATCCAACATTCCTCTAATGCCGATACACCCTGGACACTCCAATGTCCCTATGTACTTAACATAACCTGATCCTACTCCCTTAGGACCCATCCTACACCCTCAAGGGTGGTGTGACCAGGTCTACCACATGTCACATCGACAGAAAGCGAGTAATTTCCTCGTGATTACTCCTGTCGTCAAATCACATGGCCAAGAGCCATTCCAACGAGCATACCTCAAGGGTATCACCACTCGTAAAATGATCACCCCAAACGTAAGCTGCGGTACAATCACATGTACAGTGCATCCAACCATTCCTCGAGCAACCCGCTCGGTATAAGGGTCACGTCAATCGGTGCCGCACACACCACCTTGTGCTCGGTACTGGCACCCAAGGCATACCACTGAATACGTATACTCAACGCATCGATCATCGTAACGATGATGCATGTCTAATAAGACATCTCCTACACCATCGTCATCGTCATCCTGTGACGATACATGCCAACTCATGGCATCTAAGGCATTGTCAACTAGTGACGATACATGTCATCCACCATCATGCTAGTAAAATAGGCATAATAAAACATGTATATCAACGCATGCCAGATACAATAAAGCTAATAGAATAGCAATATCTCATACCTCATCGCAAACAATATAGCGGCATACCTGTCTCCGTCGCTCAATAATAGTGCGTAATCAGCACCCATCGCTCGAAGGCGGCAAAATCCTGTGCTGAGTACATAGCGGCACAATCCCTCGCTATAGAATCGACGGCATGACACCTCGTCATATAATAAGTGGCATGAAACCTCGCTATACACCTGAGCATGAATCATCGTCCACATAATAGCGGAAAGAGGCATCGCTATCTATATATACGGCGGCACGAATCATCACCAATAATCACAAAGAGGTGAATCATCATCATCGACACAGCGGGACACATCACCGCTATCATCCGTGTCCGGCGGTATAAACCATCGCCAATCAATATAGCGGAATGAACCGTCGCTATAAATACACCCGGCGGAATGAACCCTCGCCAATCAATATAGCGGAATGAACCATCGCTATAAATACAAATCGACACAGCGGAACTCATCACCGCTACCATCCGTGTCATCACAATGGAAGGAATATAAATCGACACAGCGGGACACATCACCGCTATCATCCGTGTCATCACAATGGAACGAATATAAATCGACACAGCGGGACACATCACCGCTATCATCCGTGTCATCACAATGGAATGAATATAAATCGACACAGCGGGACACATCACCGCTATCATCCGTGTCATCACAATGGAATGAATATAAATCGACACAGCGGGACACATCACCGCTATCATCCGTGTCATCACAAAGGAATGCATCATCATCCTTTCTTGAGTCAGTCATCATCAGTTATTTTAATGCTTCCTTGCTTTCATAATCTCAAAACAAGCGGTATCGCATACTCGCTTCTTCATACTAGCGGTATCTCTTCCTCGCTCAGTATGGTATACCTCGCCTCCATGTGCCAGCGAGCCTCCCCCCTCCCGCTCCACATGCGCAGCGATAAAGCGTAAGCATTAAAACCTTAACTGTGATCGCCCTGACTCGTGGAATACACCTCTTTATTCCACATCACAATATGCAACAACAATGCATAATATGCAACAACAATGCATAATAACATGTATCATAACCGTAATGCATCACATTGCATTCATCATGTGTCACACAGACAAACATGAATACATGTTACCGTTGGGATACCCGTACGTCGCTTACGTACTCCATATTTCCTGTAACCTGCAACCATCATGGTTAGCAACAATAGCCATATACGCTATGCAGCAATCATCCAATGCATAAATGCAACCACTTGCAAGTCAATACGTATACCAAGACATGTTACCTCGGAAATATCCCTTTACCTGATTCTCTTACAAAATCAGATTCCTTGGCACATAACACACGGAGTGCCAGACATCACTATTAATGCCATCCTATCGTGTTCCACACGATTCCTGCAATCACACTGATTAGCAACACCACTTTTCATATCAGAAAAAGCACATAAACAACTAGTTGTGTCATACAACATTAATGCTATCATGCGTAAGTATGTGCTATCAATAACTTCTTAGGCCCTTCACAGCCCCAATGAGCAACCACTGCTCTGATACCACTAATGTAAGGACCCCAAGCCCTTAATCCTTGATTAGTGTATTAACCACTATGTGTGGCACATGCTTTCAATAAAAAGTCAATCGGGAAGCTCAGATGATACTTTATCATTGCATGGCAATTACAAAAAGTTTTCCTTTAACACTCAATGTTATAAGGTCATCAGCCTAACAACGAAATAGACTCACAAAGTTCGCCCAATACCATCCCTTTTTGCCACTTTTCACATTGTGGACTTTTATAAAAATTTGGGCAGAGTCTCCCCATAAATAGAGCTATCCCGAAATAAAAGCACAACACATAACATAATTCCCGGCCAGGGAAAACATAATACTCATCAGAAAGCAGTAATACCAAGTAAATTCCCAGCCAGGGAAGACACCACACATATGACGACATAAATGGGTCTCAACACCCACATAATACACTAACGACTCTCATATCATTAGCAATTCTACCACAATTGCATGCAACATATAATGAAAGAGAGGAAGGCGCATGCCTTTATATACAACCCATATACAAAAATGTTCGTGCTCACATGCGAGCATCATAAATGTGTATATAAACCTCGGGTGTATATAAGTACTCTATACGATACCGTGCTCCATCAAGCCCTGGTACCACGATCCTGTGAGTACATCCAATCAACAGCTCGAGCTCAGCTCCACAGCCATCGATGCACCTGTTCACCTGCCCCAACAGAGACAGCCCCCAACGGGGTGAGCATACCAATACACAAAATCTCATAATCACAATATGAAATTCATAATTTACAACACAAGTAAATATTAATGAATTTTAAATGAAACTCCCTGGATGGCAACATCCTCATCCGGGATTCCGTGTACTGTCCCTGTTCTCACAATCATCAAACTCATCAAATATCAAAAATCAGTAAATCAACGCATTGATTAACTCATCGCATGCCTAATACTCGAATATCAATAATTATGATTCCAAGTTCATCATTCATGCAAATGTAGATATCTCAATATCTAATACTGATTTCATAGCCTCGCTATTAATCACAAATAGCTCAAATGCCTAGCATTTATTTTACCTATTCTTCATTATACCTAGACATCTCAAATGTCTTATAATGAATACATGATCCCACGATCATTCTCAGGCATCTCAAATGCCCTACAATGGTCATATAAACCCAGTACCCCATATATCATGTAAGAGTCATCCTACTCTAGTGTCACGCACGCTCCACGCGGCGATATCAAGATTTGATCGATTCTTGGCTATATCAACATATATATATAACCATACGCACAATATTTGATGCAATCAAACACATTATGCATTTCACAATGCTCTAATATATATAGAAATGCTCGTACGTCGCACGTACCTTAAATCTCCGAAGTCCGAGCCAAACCTTGCTCGAGTTCCATGCCCCGAGGAATGATGTGCTAACACGATAAATAATTCACAATTATTTACGAACATGCAACCCATGCTCAAGCACACCCATATCCCTCAAAATATTGTCAACACACGACAATTAACCTCTCAAAAGACTCAGGGCAGGGTACATGCAGGGAGGGAAATAAATGAGACAATATCGAAATTTGTTCAAGAATACCCTACAAAAATCGAACCCGAATCTCACAATTTCGAACCCAAAAAAAATTACCATAATTCATCTAAAATGAGAATTAAGCTATCAATAGCAAGAATCATCACCCTTGCCAAAAACCCCCAAATTTCGAATCCATTCACGCACACATCACAAAATTCGAACCAACCCTCACGAATTTAGGGAAAATCTCGAACCAATCCAACACAAAATAGCAGGGAATTACACAACAATAACGAAAAAGGGGTAAGGGGGGTTACCCAATCGAAAATCGGAAGAAATCGGACCAAAAACGAAGAACCCTAGAAATTGGGGATCGGCGCATTCCAGCAAAATCCGACTTCAACACGCGACCAAACTTCAAATTGCCGGAGGGGTTAGCTGCGCCTCGACGAGACGAAGCCGGCGGCGGGTCGCACGCGCCGAACGGCGGCTGGACGGCGGCGGGCGAAGCGCCTGAAGCGGCGGGGGCTGTCCAGACGGGAAATGGGTCGCGGGAGGGAGAGAGAGGATGAGGTGATGAAATGAATTTTAATTTAAAATTTTGGTTTCAATTGGTATTTATAGCAAAAATACCCCGAAAAATTAATAGCCCCACAAATACATCATGATTCATTAAAAATCATCTGTTTTCAAAAACTCTCTCTAACTCCAAAATCCCCCTACCGGTGCTCACACAGCACCCGAGATCCCGAGACACAACAAAAACCCAACTCTTAGGTTTTTCACCCAAATGAGAATACAATCTCAACCTCTGGATCCAACGATCCCAACTACCCAAATAAACGAGCCCAGAAGGCCCAACACCTCGATTAAATTCCAAATCGCCACGTAAAACCACTTTAGGGATTATTAACACTACGGGATTAACACCTATAATCCCTGGTCATCACACATAGAGCATGTCCAACATTTGCATCTGGTGTTGCAACTATTGAGAACACATCAATTATACGTCAAACTCAGTAAGTGTGAGTTTTGGTTAAACAGCGTAGGATTTTTGGGACATATGATTTCTAAAGATGGTATATCAGCTGATCCGAGAAATATAGAAGCGGTATTGAATTGGTCAGCACCTACTTCTGTGCCAGAGATTCGTAGTTTCTTGGGTTTGGCCGAATACTACAGACGGTTTGTTGAAGGATTTTCAACAATTGCCGAACCATTAACATAGCTGAGACAGAAGGGAGTACCATTTAGATGATCAGAGGCATGTGAGCATAGCTTTCAGGAATTAAAACATTGGTTAACTACCGCTCTGGTGTTGATTATTCCATCAGAGCATGACAGGTTTGCTATTTATACTGATGCATCATTACTTGGTTTAGATTGTGTATTGATGCAGGATAAACATGTGGTTGCTTATGCATCAAGACAACTGATTATGATTGTAAGGTCGAATATCATCCCGGAAAGGCCAATTTAACAGCGGATGCCTTAAGTCGAAAGGTACATAATAATGCTAATGATATGATTCATTTGTCAGCCTTGATGACTTTTGTTGTACATTGGGATATGATTTTGATGTAGTGACAGTGCCAGTAAGGGTATCAACATTGTTGGTTGAACTTTATATCTTTGAGAAGATCAGAACGGCACAAACCACTGATGATAAAGTACAACACTGGAAAGAAATGATACGTCAAGGACAAACATCTCAGTTTGATAGCAAGTGATGGAAGTTTGAAATATAGAAAATGTTGGGTAGTACCTGCTTCTTTGGGACTACGCCAAGAAATACTACAATGTGCTCCTTGTAGTAGATACAATATACGTCCTGGAGAAAAGAAAATGTACAACGATTAGTGTATACAGTTTTGGTGGAAACACATGAAACATGATGTGCTTGAGTTTGTAAGACACTGTCTAATTTGTCAACAAGTGAAAGCAGAGAGACAAATACCAGGAGGTGAATTGATGAGTTTAGAGATTCCTCAATGGAAATGGGAACACATTACAATGGATTTTGTAACCCATTTACCAAGGACTTCTTCTGGCTTTGATGCAATTTGGGTAGTCGTTGACAGACTAACGAAAGTAGCTCACTTCATACCATACAGTATGGCGTTTACCAACTTGAGGATGGCTCAGTTATACATTCAAAATGTAGCGAGACCATATGGAATACCAGCTTCAATTGTATCGGACCGAGATACGAGATATGCTTGTCATTTTTGGGAAGGATTACAGTCAGCGATGAGGACTGAAGTACGATTGAGTACAACGTATCATCCTCAGACAGATGGACAGACAGAGCATACGATACAGTCTCTTGAGGATATGTTACGGGCCTGTGTATTAGAGTTTGATAACTCTTGGCAAGACTCGTTGCCATTAGTGGAATTTTCATATAATAATAGTTATCAAACTAGTATACAGATGGCACCGTTTGAGGCACTGTATGGGCGACGATGTAGATCGCCATTGTATTGGGATGATGTTGACTAGTCTTCACTAAATGGACCAGATATGATACGTGAAATGGAAGAGAAAGTGAAACTGATCAGATTGAAATTAAAAGCTGCTCAGGATAGACAGGCTGCTTATGCCAATAAGCGATGTAGACCACTTGAATTTCAAGTTGGTGACAGAGTGTTCTTGAAAATCTCACCTTTTTGAGGTGTGGTACGATTCGGTATGCGTGGAAAGTTGTCTCCAAGATATGCTGGTCCTTATGAGGTGTTGCAACGTATTGGTATGTTGGCATATCGATTGGCACTACCGCCAGCATTGAGTAGCATTCACGATGTGTTTCATGTTTCACTAGAGGAAATATGAACCAGATCCGAGTCATGTATTACAACCTTCTGAAGTACAGTTGGATACAGATGTGTCGTATGTGGAATGACCAGTCAGGATCTTGGATAGAACAGAGCGTAAATTGAGAAGTAAAGTGCTACCAATGGTAAAGGTACATTGGGACAGACGGGGTGTCGAGGAGGCAACATGGGAGACAGAGCAGCATATGATACATCATTATCCTGAGTTATTTCTAGTATGAGTTTACGTTTTTATGATACTGTTGGTGAGTATTTACTGCAATGTTGCATATATGATTTTCCTTTATGTATGGCTTATTGTAGTACGGTTGTTGGGTTGGGTATGTTGTATTGCTCATGTGATGTAGAAACAATTTCGAGGACGAAATTCATGTGGTAGGGGAGAATTGTAATGCCTCAATCTAAATCATACATGTTTGATATGCTTATTGTTTGATTATCTGATAATTACGGTATGATGTGGACTCGGATTCGGGTGGAACCAAATGTGACTAGTGACCAGATTCATGTTGCAATGAATGGCACATAGTGAAAATAAATGAATGGAGGTACATGGTTTGTTAAAAATTTAGCAAGAGAGTCATGTTATGGCTAGGAAGGACATGAGTGACATGGAGTTGAACAATAAGTCTACATGAATTTGCATGTATTTGAATTTGATATGAGAGTTGCATGTACATGTGAATTGGCATTTGAATCTGAGATGAATTTTATATGCCTTTGCATTTCATTTTTTTAAGCCAAGTATATGAAGCTTATTTCAGTTAGCAAGGCACATAGTACACCTTAGCTCACCTACAAATCTCTACACTTTCCTTGGACTCTCTTGAAGGTTTGTCTTTGATTTACACTTGCAAGGACCTTTGTAGATTAAGAGAAAGTGATTTACTTGGTAAGGAGAGTATAACTTCATTGTTTTATCATGTTATTAAGAAGTTATTTGGTTGTGTTTGACTTATTGTAAGGCCTCTCTACCTTAACAGTGAATTCAAGATATAAATAGGGCTAAATATGTATTAGAGACATCTTAGGGTTCTGGTTGTTATGTGAGCTCAATTAAATTACAAGCCAAAATAAAACTTCAACAGTTAGTTAATTACATTCCCAATCATGAATGTTAAAGCGATATCATTATACTACTTCTAGAGTAGAGACTATCCAAAAATTTACTGTATTCTATCTTCTTTTATGCCTCCATCAGCTCACAGTTCAACCCGACCCTTAGCCCCCTTTGTCCAAAAGCGTACCTACAGGAACAACTCACCATGAACATATATATATCACCACTTAACATAATTCAACTTAATAAAATAATTAAGCGCGTGAGACGATTAATAGATATGTTCCTCGATTACCACATTAGCACATTTCATTGTCGTTCCTGTTTCACAAACTTATGCACAAAATCATTAGTTCACGATATAATGATCGATAACGCGTTTCCAATTATAACCACAATATTCCACATTAACCACTAGAATTGTGACTGTTCCGGTCCCAACAACAGCGGAATTTTAGGACCCCTCGCTTCGACATATAGCTGCATCATATGATATCCCTCGCTTCGACAATGACAGCGGCATGTTACTTCGCTTAGACATGACAGCGGCAAATATCATACTACCATTGCTTCATATGACAGCGGCAAGTACCTCCCTCGCTCGGAGATAAAGGCTACCGGAACATTCATCAATTCTACCACAATAATCAAACACAATTGATTCCAATATCATGATATAACACTATCATTTCACATATTCCATCACATATAAGGACACACTATTCACAATATACATCATCAAAGTTGTAACACGTTTTACCGTCCGATGCTCGTATGTCTCACTACGTACCTTAATCTCAAAAGTGGAGAAGTTGAAGAACTTTATCTCCTCGATGTTGTTAGCACCTGGGATGGTTCTACATAATGATACAAATCAATATTAGAAGCCAATATACGAATCATTACCAAAAGTTTCACAAAACATAATAATTTTGCATTCTGGCCAGCGGCGATCGATCGCTATTTCTGAAGCGATCGATAGCAAGCCTCACCGATCGATCGCTTCAGAATAGCGATCGATCGCCACACGCTACTGGTTTGAGGCGATCGATCGCCAAAACCAGTGATCGATCGCTCCTCGTTTGAAAATGCTACTGGCGACATGCGATCGATCGCCTACTTCGGGGGGATCGATCGCCGAGCCCAGAAACCTGAAAAATCACCCATTTGTTGCCCAAACTCGAACCAACACAAAGCCAACTCAAACTCACAACATCCAACTACCAAAATCTCAACTTTAACACCTCAAAACACCACCTCCAACCACATACAACATTATACAATAAAATCCACCCTTAAACCCCAAAAATATGACACAAGAATGACCAATAACCAACAAAACTTTACTACATTGATAGCTTACCCCTTGAGCTTCAAGATTTTTGCAAGGAATCACAAAAAGACTCTTTTCCAAAGTTTTCTCCTTCTCCTCTTGCCAAGAAACGAAAATGGGGTTTTGGATAGGGTGAGGGATGGTTATGACATAAGGAAGCAAATATGTGGTTGGAATTAAAAGGAGATAAGTGGAGTTCTTTTAAATATATTAAACCAATGCAAGTTGTTAGCATGGTATGTAAAATCATGGCTAACATGACATTTTAGAACCCCTCTTTAAATATGCAATAAGACTAACATATAAATCATGCTCTACACAATTAATTATAAAAATCCACTCCAACAATTCATACTAGGAATCCAATATTCCAACATGCAACGGATGCATCCCGAAAAGCTCTACCGGGTCAAACCCACGTGACTAAATATTTTCAAATGATAATCAATACCAACACATAATTCAATTATCCACATAATTAATCATATGAACATAATTAATGCCTTAATTGCAATTAATCATTTCGGGGACATCACATTACTCCCCTACTTATAAGATTTCGACCTCGAAATCGCATGCACTTACCCCAAAAGAAACTAAACATAAATCACATACCAGAGAATAGTTCTGGGTAGTGCTGCACCATATGCCGTTCCGTCTCCCACGTGGCCTCTTTGACACCCCGACGATCCCACTGAACCTTAACCATCGGTATTATCTTGCTTCGAAGTCTGCGATCCTCTCGATCCAGAATTCTGACTGGCCGTTCAACATAGGATACATCTGAAAACTCAACTGAACCTCTTTAAGGCTGCAAAACATGAGATGGGTCTGGCTCATACTTCCTCAACATAGAAACATGGAAGACATCATGTATACCAGACAATGATGGTGGTAGGGCCAGACGGTAAGCCAAAGTGCATATGCGCTGCAATACCTCATATGGCCCAACATACCACGGAGACAACTTCCCGCGCATACCAAAACGAACTACACCTCTGAAAGGTGAGATTTTCAGAAAGACTCTGTCTCCCACTTGGAATTCCAATGGTCGTCGCCGTTTATTAGCATAGGCAGCTTGCCTATCTTGAGCCGCTTTCATTTTCTGACGGATCACTTTGATTTTTTCTTCCATTTCTCGAATCAATTCCGGTCCTCCGACCGTCTTACTAGTCAAATCTTCCCAATACAACGGTGACCTACAATGTCGACCATAAAGGGCCTCGAATGGAGCCATCTGAATGCTCGCCTGATAACTGTTGTTGTAAGAGAACTCTACAAGTGGCACTGAATCTTGCCACGGAGTATCGAACTCCAAAACACATGCCCTCAATATGTCCTCAAGCGTCTGTATGGTACGCTCTGTCTGACCATCTGTCTGAGGGTGATAAGCCATACTCAGTCTCACCTCTGTACCCAAAGCTGATTGGAGACCCTCCCAAAAGTGCGATGTGAACCGCGGGTCTCTATCAGACACAATCGAGACTGGGATGCCGTGCAATCTCACTACGTCTCGTACATACAACTGGGTCATCTTCAAGTATGTGAAAGACATACAATAAGGGATGAAGTGAGCCACCTTCGTCAGTCGATCCACAATCACCCAGATCGCATCGAAACCCGAGGCAGTCCTTGGCAAGTGGGTCACGAAATCCATAGAGATGTGCTCCCACTTCCACTCTGGTATCTCTAAACTCTTCAACTCGCCACCGGGCCTCTGCCTCTCTGCTTTCACTTGTTGGCAAATCAGGCACTTCTTGACGAATGTGATAACATCTCTTTTCATCCGCCTCCACCAAAATTGGTCACACAAGTCTTTGTACATCTTTCTCCCACCTGGATGTATGCTAAATTTGCTGCTATGAGCACGATGCAAGATTCCTTGACGCAAATCTGGTGCCCTTGGCACTACCCAACGGTTACCAAGCCGCAAGGAACCATCTTCTGCCATCCTGAACTTCGATGACTGGCCCGTAAGTAAATATGATGACCATCTCTGCACCTCAACATCTGTCATCTGAGCCTTCCTGATAGATTCAAAGATGTCCGGTTCTGCCAATAGGGTCGATACATGTACCGGCGATGCATCTACATCAAAGTCATATCCCAGATGACAACAAGAAGTCATCAAGGCCGATAACTGAATAGCATCCTCTGCTGTATACTTCACCTTCCTACTCAAGGCGTCAGCTGTCAGGTTCGCCTTCCCTGGATGGTACTCTATCTCGCAATCATAGTCCTTGAGCAAGTCCATCCACCTCCTCTGCCTCATATTCAGTTCCGCTTGGGTAAATAGGAACTTCAAGCTCTTATGGTCCGTGTAAATGGTAAAAGAAGTACCATAGAGATAATGCCGCCAAATTTTCAAAGCGAAAATAATGGCCGCCAGTTCCAAATCATGAACCGGGTACCTGGCCTCATGAGGCTTCAACTGCCTCGATGCATAAGCCACCACATGCTTATCATGCATCAGTACACAGCCCAATCCTTGCAGTGATGCATCCGTGTACAAAGCAAACCTCTCGTTCTCCGAAGGGATCACCAGAACAGGTGCTGTAGTCAACCGGTGCTTCAACTCTTGGAAGCTCTGCTCACATGCCTCAGACCATGAAAACGGAACACCTTTCTGAGTCAACTGCATCAACGGCTTAGCGATCTTAGAGAATCCCTCGACGAAACGTCGGTAATAACCCGCTAAACCGAGGAAGCTACGGATCTCGGGCACAGATGTAGGCGCAGACCAATCCATCACTGCTTCCACTGAATCCCCAAATCAGATCTGAACCGCACTGTTCTCTGTCTGCAGTCCACCACTGCCTGATACCTGTTCAGCACATCAATCCCCACGATGCAGTCAAAATCTGACATCTCCAAAACAATCAAATATGACTTCAACTCGTTGCCCTCAAAATAAATGAGGTCGTCATCAATGAACCGATCTGCAATCACACTCTTTCCAGCGGGTGTCGAAACCACTAGAGGCGTGGGTGACGGAGTCGTGCATATACGGTGCCTCTCCACAAAACTCGTCGACACAAAGGAGTGTGACGCACCTGTATCTATCAAAATATAAGCAGGGTGCGTAAATAAATGACACGTACCCGCTATCACTTCCTCTGGAGCTGCTGTAGCCTGCTCCCTGGTTACGGCGTACACTTGCCCTTGAGGTGGCCCCAACGGCTGTCCTCTCAATGGCCTCGGTGCAAATGGTGGTCTCTGCTGCGCTGGCCTGTCTGAAGGTCTCCCCATAGTGTTCTGTGGCCCTCCCCGGTTAGGACAGTTCCGGGCCAAGTGACCATGTTTACCACATTCATAACAAGCGGAGCATCCTTTCACTGAATGGGGTCCTCCGCACAGAAAACACTTAACTTTTTCAGAAACTGCTAGCCTGAGACTGTCCCCTATGAGGCGGAGCATCACTTCCATGACCACCCCTTCCACGAGCATCCGACCATCTACCACTGAATCTGGAAGATGATGAGTTCCCCCTTGGCTTAAAATGATCGCCCCTTGGTTTCAAGTTTTCAGGGGTCGACCTCTGTGACGGTGCTGGAGGCGGTGCTACAGTCGGATATGCACCCACTCCTAATTCTGCCAGCTCAGCTCGTGCCAGGGCGTCATCAAAACAAGTAGGGCCATAAGTGATCACCCTATCATACAACTCCGGCCTCAAGCCTTTCATGAAGTTCCTCATCTTTGCTTGGGTGCCAGTGGCGATATGAGGTACATATCTGAGTAAGGAACAGTACTGGAGAGCATAGTCTGACACCGGCATAGTACCTTGCCTTAAGCTAGTGAATTCATCCTCTTTAGCCTGCCGTGCCGCCGCTGAGAAGTATCGGGTCAGAAATCGAGTCCTAAACAGCTTCCAGTTTATTTCAAACTCTGCTAGCCGTATCCAAGCTGACTTTGCGCACGGGGCTGCCACGAATATATGCTCTATCCTCTCTAGCCATTCCTCAGCCTTCTCCCCTGTTTCAGTCCCTTCAAATGTCGGGGGTCGATATGCTAGAAATTGAGTCAAACTCAGTTCTCCCGGCAATAACTGCTGTTCGGATGGCTCTTCGCCCAAGGCTGGCGGTGGTAGGGGATTTGTGTGTCTAGCACTAGCATTTACACTTACTGCATCACCAACATCGACATTTGCTGCCATACTGCAACACCCTTAACAACAATATCCAAAAACAATTCACATAATACATCGTTAGAAAGCCATAACATGTTAGCATAACAGTCACATACTTCATATGCGCACAACATGTTTAAAAGTAAACGCCTAGCCAACTTATTGCTAAGGCTACCCTTCACTCGTTCCCGGGTTCTCTAACCACTGCTCTGATACCACTAATGTAAGGCCTCTCTACCTTAACAGTGAATTCAAGA
This sequence comes from Haberlea rhodopensis, assembly GCA_907163345.1. Lineage (NCBI taxonomy): Eukaryota > Viridiplantae > Streptophyta > Magnoliopsida > Lamiales > Gesneriaceae > Haberlea > Haberlea rhodopensis. The sequence continues at coordinate 548,609 of CAJQUN010000317.1, forward strand.
TATAAATAGGGCTAAATATGTATTAGAGACATATTAGGGTTCTGGTTGTTATGTGAGCTCAATTAAATTACAGGCCAAAATAAAACTTCAACAGTTAGTTAATTACATTCCCAATCATGAATGTTAAAGCGATAGCATTATACTACTTCTAGAGTAGAGACTATCCAAAAATTTCCTGTATTCTATCTTCTTTTATGCCTCCATCAGCTCACAATTCAACCCGACCCTCTTGGTCCAAAAGCGTACCTACAGGAACAACTCACCATGAGCATATATATATCACCACTTAACATAATTCAACTTAATAAAATAATTAAGCACGTGAGACGATTAATAGATATGTTCATCGATTACCACATTAGCACATTTCATTGTCGTTCCTGTTTCACAAACTTATGCACAAAATCATTAGTTCACGATATAATGATCGACAACGCGTTTCCAATTATAACCACAATATTCCACATTAACCACTAGAATTGTGACTGTTCCGGTCCCAATACAACAGCGTAATTTTAGGACCCCTCTCTTCGACATATAGCGGCATCATATGATATCCCTCGCTTCGACAATGACAGCGGCATGTTACTTCGCTTAAACATGACAGCGGCAAATATCATACTACCATCGCTTCATATGACAGCGGCAAGTACCTCCCTCGTGTTAGTAATCCTTAGAGCATACAACGCAGCGGAATAAAATTTTAGGATTACTAGCCAGCAGATCTATACATAGGGATTCATATCGGATTAGAGAATACATAAGAGTCTTACCCTTGTTGCGTGTTTGAAGCAGATTCCACGGAGCAGCACCACGTCCTACGCCTTCTCCGAGTCAATAGCAAAACTCGATGAGTTTTGCCTCCACGGTATCCACACGATCAAATCGGGTGAAGGGATGGTTTAATAACAAGTTGCTAGACAAGTTATTAAACCGATACACTAAGCACGCTCGATTCACAATCGAAAGAATGGCCGGAATCCACCACAACACCCTTCGAAAATTGTCTTTCTATTAAAAACCTTGTAATCATCTTTTATATAATTAATTAAAGGCTTTCATAAAGCCTCATGGGCTTAAGCCCATGATTTAATTAATCATCATGATTATTAATTAAGACTCCTCTTAATTATTTAATTCATCCCATGAATTTAATTTCCCTTCTCGATTTAATCTTTTGTGCGACCCGATAGGATCTCGTAATGTTGGTAGTGACATAAAATCTCATTTTCTGTCGCAAGCATTGAGCGGTATCTAGCAACACATCGATGCTACCCAAATTACAAGAATGTCAATGACTCGACATAACCTTTAGAACTTGTGATAATATTAATCATGTAACTTAATCCCTTTGTCCTTTGTGTTTAGATTGAACACGAGTCATGGAATAGTCATACTCGTATATCCAATCTTTATTTCTTGATCCCCAAGTAGAACTAGAATAAACGAATAAGCTCGATATCTCATATCGACTCATTCGAGCATGGCCATGCATTTTAGTTCTCACTTGATCAAGGGCCAAACACATCTCCTGTTATATAGGAGGGACAAATCCTATCTCGATCAGTCAACATCCCTCTACATAATTCTTAGTGTATCCAATAGTCGCCTTTATAGATTACCCTGTTACGGGTAACGTTTGACGATATCAAGATACATAACTCCTTATGTTGGGATCTCTGATGATCACAAGTCGTAAGGATTACATACATTATTATCACTATGAGAATTGCATATGACGATCATATAACTATCCATGTTGCATTCTCATGGTGGGTCTGTCCAGTACATCATTTTCTAACATGTACCCATATGTTGATTTGATATCTCATATCAATGAACAATTCATCGATCAACATATACTAGTCTCTACGTATTATCATTATCCCTATTCATGATAATACTTGACTAGGGACATCTTTAAGAATAATACAATATTATTCTAAGGACATTAACATATATATTAATTCACAATGCACAGTTAAAAGAATAATATATAATAATGAATTGCCATTCATAAATCCATAAACATTGTATGTCTTAAACAATCATCTAATGACTTGTCTTAGGGCATATCCCAACACCTCGCTCGGAGATAAAGGCTACCGGAACATTCATCAATTCTACCACAATAATCAAACACAATTGATTCCAACATCATGATATAACACTATCATTTCACATATTCCATCACATATAAGGACACACTATTCACAATATACATCATCAAAGTTGTAACACGTTTTACCGTCCGATGCTCGTACGTCTCACTACGTACCTTAATCTCAAAAGTGGAGAAGTTGAAGAACTTTATCTCCTCGATGTTGTTAGCACCTGGTATGGTTCTACATAATGATACAAATCAATATTAGAAGCCAATATACGAATCATTACCAAAAGTTTCACAAAACATAATAATTTTGCATTCTGGCCAGCGGCGATCGATCGCTATTTCTGAAGCGATCGATCGCGAGCCTCACCGATCGATCGCTTCAGAATAGCGATCGATCGCCACACGCTACTGGTTTGAGGCGATCGATCGCCAAAACCAGCGATCGATCGCTCCTCGTTTGAAAATGCTACTGGCGACATGCGATCGATCGCCTACTTCGGGGGGATCGATCGCCGAGCCCAGAAACCTGAAAAATCACCCATTTGTTGCCCAAACTCGAACCAACACAAAGCCAACTCAAACTCACAACATCCAACTACCAAAATCTCAACTTTAACACCTCAAAACACCACCTCCAACCACATACAACATTATACAATAAAATCCACCCTTAAACCCCAAAAATATGACACAAGGATGACCAAGAACCAACAAAACTTTACTACATTGATAGCTTACCCCTTGAGCTTCAAGATTTTTGCAAGGAATCACAAAAAGACTCTTTTCCAAAGTTTTCTCCTTCTCCTCTTGCCAAGAAACGAAAATGGGGTTTTGGATAGGGTGAGGGATGGTTATGACATAAGGAAGCAAATATGTGGTTGGAATTAAAAGGAGATAAGTGGAGTTCTTTTATATATATTAAACCAATGCAAGTTGTTAGCATGGTATGTAAAATCATGGCTAACATGACATTTTAGAACCCCTCTTTAAATATGCAATAAGACTCACATATAAATCATGCTCTACACAATTAATTATAAAATTCCACTCCAAAAATTCATACTAGGAATCCAATATTCCAACATGCAACGGATGCATCCCGAAAAGCTCTACCGGGTCAAACCCACGTGACTAAATATTTTCAAATGATAATCAATACCAACACATAATTCAATTATCCACATAATTAATCATATGAACATAATTAATGCTTTAATTGCAATTAATCATTTCGGGGACATCACACTTATGGAACATGAAAGCATGTTATGATCAATTGTTGCATCAAAGTGTATTTGAATAGAAACAAAGTGTCAAAGTATGTACACATGTTTATATGATGCTGGAGGTTGCATGGATCAAGTTTTAATTGTAGGAAGTGAGGTGTAGGAGAAACACCATGAGGATAAGCTCAAAATCGTCATATTCTGAAATTTTCAGACATCGGCGATCGATCAAGAGCCTTATGGCGATCGATCGCCAAAGACAGTGTAAAATATAAGGCGGTGAAATGGTTTGGCGATCGATGGGTGAAAAATGGCGATCGATCACGAGTGAACAGAACATTTGGGCGATCGATCGAGAAGAAGTAGCGATTCGAGATGGACAGAACATTTTGGCGATCGTTCGGTGAAAAGTGGCGATCGATCGGTAGGGTTCATATTTTGAAAAATGTGATATTTTTGTTTACTTTGATTTTGAAGCCTATTATAACATGATATATTGTTGGTATTGTTGTAGCATCATCACAGGGGATAGGACTATGAGGCGGTTAACCATTGAAGCCTGATTTCTATCTTTTGTGTCCCATGACAGGTACGTGTTGACGTACGAGTATTGATGTTATTGTGATGATGATATTGAGGTTGGCTTATATGATTTATGTCATATTGTATAATTCATGATGATATACATGCGTATTGTTGAGAGTGATGCCACGATAGATATGCTATTGTTGAGCATATGCTTTGGCATGAGATGTATACTCCAGTTGAGTATATGCTTGGACTGTTATAATGTGTGAGGACAGAAATATGGTATGTGCTGCTAATATGAAGATGTGAGGAGGTTCCACTGACATATTGAGCTGAGATAGGCAAATCATATTTGTCCCGTTATAACATGTTGGTAGTTGAAACATATCATGACATATTTGCATTTGGTGATGCATACAGAACAAGCAATGTTGAGATTTTACGATAATGATTATCGTATTCTGTCTTTCTTATTGATATAGAACTGAGATAGTTGATTATCAATACTCATATTGTGTGATTGTTTCTGTAGGGGGCTCATAGACGTGGGGAGCCGGGATTGTGAGTACATTCTGCTGCGAGCTGAACCACTGATTAGGAGTTGATTTTTGTTAGGCTGTGTATATGTAATATGTGATGTCCATGTGTTGTATATTCTATCGGAGTTTTATTAGAATGTAGTAGCTGTTGTAAGAATTGGCATAGTAAAACTCTTAAATCAGTGTGTATGATTACTTAACTCCTACACACATGGGTAGAAGATTGAATACATAATGGATTAAGTAATGAGGACCCCACATGATCATTGGACCGTTTTAGCCTTTCAAGCTTACCATGTATACATCAATCCTTAGTATCAACTTTTGAGCCTAATTGAAAAAGAATGGAGTATGTTTAACATACTATTAGCCCCATTCAACATTTTTTTGGCAACTCAGTATACCTACCTATTTGAGCTTAAATTATTATCCTTACCTAAAGGGAGTATAATGAATCTTGTTAGATGCACTTGAATTGTTATATTTTGATGAGCTCATTGTTGAAAAATTTGATGAATGAGAAAAGAAAAAGATAGATAAAGCCTTGAGAAAAAAGTGACTAAATAAGACCCAAAGTGGCCAAGGCTAGAAGAAAAAGAAGAGAAGCTCAATTTTGTGCTAAAAATATGAACATTACATGCTTATACTCTCTTCTTGGTGCTATCCTATCTTTTCTTTGAAGCCAAACACCTAGACCTAACATTACAAGCTTTAAAAGACCTATTGTTCCAAGTCTAGGGAGTGACTACATTAATGGAGAAGTGTTTGAAAATAGAACTATGGGGTGCTTAAGGATAATCTTAATTTTCATTTCGTAGCATGATTTGATCTATGAAAATTGCATGAAACTTTAAAGTTACAATAGCACACACGCACGTTCTGATCTGGAGACATGTTGCTTGATCTAGGAGAAACATGATTTGTTGAATTTTTTGATTGACTGTTGTTTGTCTGTAAGTGAGATGTCTGAGCTACATGATTGACTGTGAATTGGTATATTTGAATCTTCAATGTTGAACTCGACTTTTTGATCTTATTTCTTGCTCGAGTCGATCAAGTTTAAGTTTGGGGAAGTTGATAATTATGATTTTTACACTTAATTTGATATAAGATTAGGGGGCGTCTTTGTAGTGATTCCTGGAAAATATTACGTTTGTTGGTATATATTTGTATATTTGAGGAATCCAGGTCCAAATGCATAAAAGTGGAGGAATTAAGCTTAACATGATGAAAAAGGACCAAGCCGAGCAAACACGGAAAAGGAGGGACAAAAGTGCAAATTGTTGAACATTCAGATGCGCGATCGATCGCAACATTTGGGCGATCGATCGCCTCGAGGCAGAATCATTCAGCGATCGATCGGCAATTGAGAGCGATCGATCGCCTTGGCCCAGAATAGTCTGGTGATCGATCGGCAATATGTAGTGATCGATCGCCAGTACTCGAGAATTTCGGGATTTTGTTTCCTTCTTGGTTATTTGGTGTCCAAACTCCTCCACTAATATATATATATAGCATGTCTTTGACGAAAATAAGGACTTTTGATCAGATTTGAACCCTACAACAAAGCCTCCACATCCTCTCCATTTCCCACCATCATTCATACACCACAAACCCATTGAAGAGAAGACACATCGGAAGAGACGGGACGACGGAGCAACGTAAGGAGTCAACACCTCTCGTTATTTCCGTATTTCTGAACTTTGTTTGTTTCTATTTGATTTCCTTATGCTTTTGATGTCGGCAAACATGATTTTGCATTTGATTTTGAATATGTTTCTAGGCTAAGTTTTGTTATCAGGAGTTAGGGAATCCCATGTTTTGAACCCACAATTTTAATTAAGTTTGATCAATTCTTCTTTGAGTTTAATTTATTGTTGTTCATGCTTTCAATGGATTAATCATCCTTGATTGATTATTTATTGCGACTGAATTGACCATAGGAGATTGCGATGCGATTTAGTAAATTAAACCGTGGATTTCAGACTAAGATCGAAAGATAAAGTCAAATACATGTGTGATAGCAATAGATTTACCAAAATCGAAGGCTGGACGTTTTCATAAATCGACATACATATTTAGTGTTAAATAAGTGCATGACCATTGCCTTGTTGCATCTTACTATTAAACTTGTCATAACCAGACCAAGGTATAACAAGTGCATTAGGAAAACTTGTCACCTTAGAAAATTTACATTTAATTCTTAACTATAGACGAATTGTGGGATATTGCATGGGTGAACCGAAAGTCTTGATAATTATCTCTACTGATTATATTTTCTTTACTACTTGTTAGGTTGAATTTCGTGTCATTAGTCAATTTAGTTAATTAACCATAACCAATTTTCGTAGGCTAAATTTAGTTAAACTAGTTGAATTTGGTACTTATTTCCTAGTCCTCGTGGGTTCGACATTCGTACTTTTCTTAAACTATACTAAAACTTGACACTGTGCACTTGGTACACAATCGCTACACTTGAAAATACTGTTTAAAATAATAACGATCAACATGCAATGCCCAATTGAAAGGCATAATGCCAAGGACATTTATACAACTCATATATAACATAACTCTATGCTCATAGGCGAGCATATAATTTGTATTAATTCGTATCATGTGTAACTAGGACCAAATTATATAAGTTTAGTGCAAATTTCAATTGTATAGGTTTACGAGTGTTGAGTCTTAAACGCATTGTTGAGTTTAATGCTTAATTTATCTCCGCATTATTTATGAGTTTTGATGATCAACAAAACTTGTGTTTGTTATACTAATGTGTCTACTTATAGTACAAGATGAGATGGTAACAATATTCGATGTTCGATGATTTTGGTGTCCATGCGTAGCTAAGAGGATAAGCTACAACCTTGATGGTTACCACAAGTTCGAGAAACAAGATTACGATGGTTGAAAAGTGGATTTGTTGAAGGAAATCAAAACATGCAAGGACTGGGCAGGTCGCCCCTAGTCTTGTTACAGCAGTGTATTTTAATGCACCTCGCTTGTCATGGCCGCGGCACTATTATCCCTCGCTTCGACTATCAGCGGCATTGAATAACCTCGCTCAAATTTGACATGCGGCAATACCTCGCTTCAACATTTGGCGGTAAATTCTTTCCTCGCTTCGATATGACAGCGGCAAGTATTCTATCATCGCGTCAAGTGACAGCGGCAAAGCATTTAAAATCATCACTCGTCCATAACAACGACTCATGGGATGTTCACCAAGCATCCAATCTATACCTGCAACACAATGCATAATCCATATCCAAATATACATCACTATGAGTGTATTTTAATGCACCTCGCTTCAAATGTGACATACGGCAATACCCTCGCTTCAACATTTTGCGGCAAAGCATTAAAATCATCACCCCAATATACATGCAACCACAACGAGCGTATTTTAATGCACCTCGCTTCAAATGTGACATGCGGCAATACCCTTGCTTCAACATTTAGCGGCAAAGCATTAAAATCATCACTCCAATATATATGCAACCACAATGAGTGTATTTTAATGCACCTCGCTTCAAATGTGACACGCGGCAATACCCTCTCTTCAACATTTAGCGGCAAAGCATTAAAATCATCACTCCAATATATATGCAACCACAATGCATAATCGATAATGTATATAAAATAAATGTTACCGTTTGGTGCCCGCCAATCCTGGCCTTAGCCCTCCACTGCTCTAATACCACTAATGTAAGGACCCCAAGTCCTTAACCCATTATTAGTGTATTAATCCATGCCATTTGGTGCATACAATCATATGTGTAGGGGAAAGCCACTTGCTATCATACGACAACGCATGCTGATGTGGCTAGAAACAGACACATCTTTAGCGCTTAATTGTCTACGATTTGGTAGGTTTTGATGGATAATTTGATATGTATGCTACCTAATCATATATTTGTGTAATTGTAGGTACAATCAAAGAAAACGAGCTAAAAATGATGTGTAAAGACCAAGAAAAGACATGAACGTGACAAGGACTCAAAATGGATCAAGAAAAAGGGCAAAAACGTAATTTTGGAGGAGGCGATCGACCACATGGAAGAGGCAATCGATCGCCTATGGACAGAAACTTGAGCAACAAAATTAACGAAGCAGCGATCGATCGCCACATTCTAGGCGATCGATCGCCTGAGGCTACTGGAAAGTGGCGATCGATCGCCTCAAGCGTTTTGCTGAAAAAATAAACGAAGCGATCGATCGCTATAAAAGGGGCGATCGATCACCGAAGAGTCCGAAATTTTGGAAATTAAATCTTTTACCATGTTAAAAGATTGTAACCTAGTTTTAAGCCTCCAAGACCCTTGAACTCGATTTTTTTATCACCTAGACAGATTTTCGAGTCTTTTAGAATATTGTTAGGTTTTTAGAAGATTTTTCTTTCAAGTTTTATCAAGAACAACGCGAAGAACGGAACCGGAATCGACAAGCCGGAATCGTGATTCGTCTTAGTAATTTCTTTTCCTTTGTTTATCTAATGTTTTCGAATCATATTTTATTATTTTTAGATTCAATTATGCTAGGCTAAACTCTTAGATTCTTGGTTTTTGGTCAACTTGCTTTTGGATTTGAATCTCTTGTGAGAATTTTGGTTTGTTTATTGAATTTAATTTCGATTTCAATTATGTTTCTTGGTATCGATTTCAATGATTATTGTGTTTTTTTATTAGATTGATCACCTAGTATTCATATGCATAATCGATAGCTAATTAAAGCAACTAAGGTTAATAATTATCGGCTGTAGGTGTTATTGAATTCTTAGGAGAAACGATTGGGTAATCAATCATTGACGGCTGTAGTTTCTATTGATTAGATTTATCGAACTCACTAGTTTTGAAATCTATCATTGATTTAATCATTAACGGCTATAGTTTTGATTAGAGATTTGATAAGGGTCGGATTGAATGTTGTTTTCTCTTTGACTACGATTAAGCTGGGTAGGAATTCAATGTCCAATTGATGAATAATTGAAAGAATTCGAATGTTAGTGATTTGATGATCAAGAGAGAATTTTCCAAAAGTAAAGTTGACCGAAAACCAAGAATCGCTTCACTCTCATAAGTTTTAACCGTTTTAGTTAATCTCGTTAATTAGTTTAATTCTTAAAATTTGTTGAGTAGTAAATACTCAACTCAAAAACCCCCTTTTTACTATTCGTTTTTAAATTGACACGAAAAAAATACTACCTTCCTTGTGGGATCGATCCCTACTCTCGCTACTACATACTTTTGCTATTAACTTGAGAAGGGTAATTTGGGCGTACGCGATAAGCTCTACCAAATTTTGGCGCCGTTGCCGGGGAAGGCATTGGTATAATTTCGTGTTAATTTTTTTATTATTATTTTAGTTGTTATCCCGCACTACTACTGTGGTTTGTTGATGAGTACAGGTGAACCCTCTGATCACGAAGAGAATTTTTACTACGATCCTGAGATCGAGAGGACACTACATCGGAGAAGAAGAGAAGCAAGGTTACCTGAGGAAGAAGAGAGAAACATGATGGCTGCGAATCAAAGCTTGAGGCAGTTGGCGAATCCTAACTTGGATCAACAACCTCTCTGCATCACATTCCCTACCCTGACTAATAACGTAAATTTCGAACTCAAGTCTCGTTTATTCACTTATTGCCAGCTTTTCATGGTCTTGCAAGAGAAAACCCGCACAAGCATTTAATGGAATTTCACGTGGTGTGCACTACTATGAAGCCGACCGGAATCACTGAGGATCAAATAAAGTTAATAGCCTTTCATTTCTCTAAAGGACGCTGCAAAAGACTGGCTATTCTACTTACCATCCGGATCGATCACCACGTGGACGGACTTACAAAGAGTATTTCTGGAGAAGTATTTTCCTTCTTCAAGGGCGACTAACATAAGGAAGGAGATCTACGGCGTGAAGCAGTTCCACGAGGAGTCACTGCATGAGTACTGGGAACGATTCAAGAAGTTGTGTGCAAGTTGTCCACAACATCAGATAAGTGAACATCTGCTGATTCAATATTCCTATGAAGGTTTGCTTTCTGGTGACAGGAACTTGGTGGATGCGGCAAGCGGAGGAGCATTTATCGACAAGACAACGGAGGAGGCGAGGAACTTAATAGCTAACATGGCGGCCAACTCCCAAAAATTTGGACATGTTCGCCATGGACAACCGCCAAGAAAAGAGGTAAATGTATCCAATTTGGAACAACAGCTGATTGAACTAACTTTTCTTGTGCGTAATCTTGCAGGAGGCAACGTGGGGAAGATGAAGCCATGTGGAATCTGTCTAGCTGTGAATCATCCCACTGATGCATGTTCATCACTACAAGAGACAACCACTGAGCACGTGAATGCAGCGGGAGGATTCCCAGGACCACCACAAAGGGCCATGACAATCCATCAAGCAAATACAATCAAGGGTGGAGGGACCATCCGAACCAAGGATATGGGCACCCATAGATGAACCAACCCCTACCTTATAGACAGCAATACCAGAGACCTCCACCACTTCTAGCGCACCCTCCTTCTGACAGGTTAGAACATAGCATCAAAGTTATTGCTGAAAATAGATTACAATTTCAACAGGAGACGAGGGCGAGCATCCAGAGCTTGACTACGCAAATGGGACAACTGGCAACTTCTCTCAACAAGATTGAAGCAAGAATCTCAAATGGACTACCTTCACAACCGGAGGTGAACCCCAAGGAGAATGTGAGCTCTATCACTGTGAATGTGAGTGGAGATAGAGTTGAAGAAGAGGTGGTACTGATGCCACCCAATAACGAAGAGAAGACGGAGAAGGAGAAAGAAGTTGAAGAACCCATGCAAGAGGAGAAACCACGAGGTAAGTTCCCCAACTTTTCTGAATATAAAAGTGAACCCCCATTCCCCTTTGCATTGAAGATGAATTTGAAGGACAAGGGTCTCAAGAGGCTCTACGAGATGTCCCCACGCTGTAATGAAAAAGATCCAATCAAGGAAGCCAAGAAAGATGATAAGTGCAAGGAACGCGAAGGGCAGCCCAAGGTCGAGCTAGGTGAGAATGTTTCGGCGGACATCCAAAAAAGCATCCCCGCTAAATGCAAGGACCCTGGTATGTTTTCCATCCCATGTATGATTAATGCTAATAGGATTGAGAAGGCTATGCTTGATTTAGTATCATATATAAATGTCGTGTCTTACTCAATCTATTCTCAACTAAAACCGGGACTTTTAAAAAGAAATGACAATGTGATTCATTTAGCGACTTTTAAAAAGAAATGACAATGTGATTCATTTAGCTGATAAGTCCACGGTCATACCTAGGGGGATAATAGAGGACGTAATCGTGCATGTAGAGAACTTGGTTTTCCCAGCCGATTTCTATGTCTTAGACATGGAAAATGGTGATCCATCTAGTCTAATCCTTTTAGGGAGGCCATTCTTGAAAACATCAAAATCAGTAATCGAGATGAATAGCGGTATGATAACATTGGAGTCTAATGGTAAAGTTGCAAAATTCAACATCTATGAACCCATTAAGATTGTTCAGCATTCGAGTTACGCTATTGGCATACATGATGTTTATGATTCGGATTTTGATAATGATGAGTTGTGGGAAATGGGAAAGGCTACTGATGGTCTTGACGACAACAGAAGTATGGATTCTAACTTAGTGCATACTGTTCATACTATTGCTGCGTTATCTACTCACGATACTGCTGACCCTCTTATTTCTCACTTGCAGGATCGTACCGTTGGAAAGAAGCACCCTCCGGATCGACCATGTCAATCAAGTGACGAATGAGCAAAGACTGGGGACGACCACTCAAAGAGCAACAAGCCGAAATACCGAAGAGTGAAGAAGATATTGAGGTGGTTAAGGAAGGATAGAGCAACACTGCATCAACCACCTGGATAGAGGACTGGCGTCGGGCCACCGACGTTAAACAGAGGCGCTGCTTGGGAGGCAATCCAAGGGGAGTTAGTTTCCTTTCTCCCTTTTATTTTTATTGCTTTAGTAGTTAGACTTTTCTCTTTTCTTGTATTTTTACCTTACATTGGGGACAATGTAAGATTTAAGTATGGGGGAGGGATTAGTGGTGTGTTATTGCTTTTATATTACAAACATACAAAAAAATCGAAAATTTGAAAATTTTGAGCTCATAGTTAGTAATGAACACATGCTTAAAATCACTAGCCCATGATGAAACCTAATTGATATCATGCATGCTTTTGAACATAGGTGAATTGTTAACCTTGGAACACTTTGAAGTCTAATGCAAAGTTTACTTTAACTTAGTAGTTGAATATTTTGAGCACATTATTGTCATGGCTTGTGAAGTGTGCATAACTTAGTGAAGATTGTGTGAACTTTGTGATAGTCTTAAGAAGTCTCTAAAACGTGCTAGAACTTAACTACATGCTCTTTGAGGCGTATGTCTAGACTACTTGCAAACATGAAAGTGATATAGGCAATCTTTGATGCGTTTGAGCCTTTCAAGCCTACCATGTAAACAAAATCAATCTCTAGTACCCTTTTTGAGCTTTAATGTAAAAGAATGATAGTATGCTAAGCATATTAAAGACCCCCATTCAATATTCCTTGACTAGCTTATCATCCTATCCTTTTAGCCTAAATATGTTTTTAATCCATACCTTTTAAGGGAGTATGATGTATTTCATTCGGATGCACTTGGGAATTCATTGAAGTATATTTGTGAACTTTATTGTCAAAAGAATGAAATACATGAAAGAAAAGGAATGCCTTGAGAAATTTGAGAAAAATATGACTCCAAGGGGAGCCAAGGCACACAAAAGAAGAAAAAATGTTGAAATAAACCTTGAAAAATGAACAAGGCTTGAAAAATTCATGCAAGAAGAGAAGTTTTAGTGTGCATTTCATCATACTCTCTTGTTTGATATATCTTTATCCTTTCTTTCATAAGCCAATACCTAGGCCAAGCTACAAGCTAATAAAGACCTACTTGATTTATGTTTGCAAAGTAGCTAAGGTAGTGGAGAAGAGTGTGCAAGTGAGCTTATACTTGTGTTAGTGTATGACTTGAACTATTATGGCTTCGCATATTTTGGATCTATAATTTGTACACAACACTTGTTTATGACCACACACATACGTTCACTACTTAGTTGAGTATGAAATGTATAGGGATTGAACTTGTTCCACTGTTAACTTTTCACCACCTTTCATTACTGTGCATGTTAAAATTGTTGAGGCATTAAAGTGAAGACAAGTTGCTTTGTTATGAACCTATGAGCTAACCAAAAATATTGTAGTTTTATTTGTTTACTCGAGGTCGAGTAAAGAGTAAGTATGGGGGAGTTTGATGTGACTAGAAATAGACACATCTTTAGCGCTTAATTGTCTACGATTTGGTAGGTTTTGATGGATAATTTGGTATGTATGCTACCTAATCGTATATTTGTGTAATTGTAGGTACAATCGACGAAAACGAGCTAAAAATGATGTGTAAAGACCAAGAAAAGACATGAACGTGACAAGGACTCAAAATGGATCAAGAAAAGGGAAAAAACGTAATTTTGGAGGAGGCGATCGACCGCATGGAAGAGGCAATCGATCGCCTATGGACAGAAACTTGAGCAACAAAATTAACGAAGCAGCGATCGATCGCCATATTCTAGGCGATCGATCGCCTGAGGCTACTGGAGGGAAGCGATCGATCGCTATAAAGTGGCGATCAATCGCCTCAAGCGTTTTGCTGAAAAAAATAATGAAGCGATCGATTTCTATAAAAGGGGCGATCGATCGCCGAAGAGTCCGAAATTTTGGAAATTAAGTCTTTTTCCATGTTTAAAAGATTGTAACCTAGTTTTAAGCCTCCAAGACCCTTGAACTCGATTTTTTTATCACCTCTTAGACAGATTTTCGAGACTTTTAGAATATTGTTAGGTTTTTAGAAGATTTTTCTTTCAAGTTTTATCAAGAACAACGCGAAGAACGGAACCGGAATCGACAAGCCGGAATCGTGATTTGTCTTAGTAATTTCTTTTCCTTTGTTTATCTAATGTTTTCGAATCATATTTATTATTTTTAGATACAATTATGCTAGGCTAAACTCTTAGATTCTTGGTTTAATTCACTTATTGCCAGCTTTTCATGGTCTTGCAGGAGAAAACCCGCACAAGCATTTAATGGAATTCCACGTGGTGTGCACTACTATGAAGCTACCACATTTTGGCGCCGTTGCCGGGGAAGGCATTGGTATTATTTTGTGTCGATTTTTTTTTATTATTTGTTATCCCGCATTACTACTTTGGTTTGTTGATGAGTACATGTGGATCGTTTAATCACGAAGATAACTTTCACTACGATCCTGAGATCGAGAGGACACTACATCAGAGAAGAAGAGAAGCAAGGCTGCTTGAAGAAGAAGAAGAGAGGACCATGATGGCTGCAAATCAAAGCTTGAGGCAGTTGGCGAATCCTAACTTGGATCAACAACCTCTGTAAGGCCCCAACACTTAAACTCGTCATTTGTTCATTTATGACGTCATATGTGTATAAATTTTTTTCATTTTCCTTTCATTCTTAAAAAGAATCATTACATGTTCCCATAATCCCTAGACATAACCAATGTTCAACATTATATGGTCATCTCGACCAACAAACAGACTCAAGGGTTTCACCCATTACCATCCCCATTACACTAGTTTTACATTGTGGGTTGTTATAAAAATTTGGGCAGAGTCTCCCCACAAACTGAGCTATCCAGAAATAAAAACACATCACATAATATAATTCCCGACCAGGGACACACAATACTAAACAGAATACGGAAACACAAGTAAATTCCCAGCCAGGGAAGACACCACACTCATAAGACAACAAAAATGGGTTTCAACACCCTTATACAGTCCATATACAAACACAAGTGCTCACAGAAGAGCAACGAATAACGGATACACATCCGGATGCATAATTAGTATATATATATACCAACCGCTCAACCTCGTATATCGGCTCAATCTCATACTATGCTTCTGGAAGCATAATCCAACAAGGTTTGAGCCTAGCACTCCAAAGCAGCATCGTACCTGTTGTACCTGTTTCAACAGAAACAGCCCCCACACTGGGTGAGCACACCCCACTCAATATTCAATCACAAATCAACATACAAAATCATAATGCAATAATTTAAATTATTCAAAACTCATAAAGTATACTCCCTGTACAATTACGAATTTGTATGGCTTCCACACACTGTTCCTGTTTCAAACTCACGCACTTCATAATATCAAGTTTAGTATTGTCACTGAAAATGTAATACTCAACAACACTTATGAATTCAATACAATGACAATATATTATTTATGCTCAAACATAAATAGTTCAATATCAATGTAAACCTGGTTATCCCACCATCTCATCCTCGATACTTTCTCATATCGTTCATGCCCACGGCATCACTACTCAACAAGTATAATCGGATCACGTACCACTACGTGTCCCCCATAACTCGTATATGAAACTCAATTATTAAAGTCAAACACTTACCTGAATCATCATATTCAAACTTGCATGTATACATGAATGTATAGATAATAGATATACCTACTCGTACGTCACCACGTACCTTATAGAAGACAACATGAACAAGCTATCATCAACGTCTGAAGTCTCCTGTAGAGTCTATATCGAATATCAATTCAATATTAGCTCACAATCCAAGCAATGAATAACCATCAAATAGTTCTTACTTTCATTTCCATATCACAAATCAATAACTCAATATTATGAATCAAATCATAATCAATACTTTGGATGCACACATCCTCACATTTATCATGATATTACATTGGTAATGCAAAACCCCGTCATCTCCCACCATCCGCTACATCACACACATGATGCGGGATACACACACCCATACGTGCAAGATCACGCCCAACTCACATAGCAGTTCACTAGACGCGCAAGTTCAACAGAGGGAAAGAAAGTGCAAGGTGTATGTATAATAATATACAACTAGTGTCTAACTAAAACAATCCAATTAAGCCGATTAACATGTTCCACAATTATTCAAACCCACACCGAGGTGATTCAAACCAAGACACGAATGAAGGGATCCATGTAGATACACGATTCTACCCTTTTAAATCTAATCCCCTTAATCCCAACATAAAGTCATTTAGTTGAAGAAACTCAAATTTTACAAATTAAAGATGCATTGGATTCCAAATTCTTGATTTAGAACTCACTATAAGATTAGTGACTCAACAAGGTGACATAAATCAATAACACATGCTATGCTATCCAATTGAGCATAAATATCACTATAACACTATTCCATGTTATAATACATACTAGCATGCATCTAACCCACTTATTTTCACACTACACATGCTTCCAATTGAACACATCACATACCATAGCCCAACATCTACCAAATATCACAATGGCTACAAGCCATAAAAGTTAGTCATTTTCACCCACTAACAAGACTTAGACCCACACTTGAATCACATTTTAAGCATATTAACAAACGCATTCCATGCATGATTTTAATCTTCATCTTTTAACCAATAATAATACTAAGTCAAGACTTATTCCACAATTTATTTTCAACAATTAACCATTCAATAAAGTGAGCCCCCATCAACTTCCAACAATCTAAACATTGCTCATGCTATCCCATTCCCAATCACAATACTTCAATACATGAAGGAATACATACATACACACCATTTTCATCCACAAACACATGCTGGACACACACACACACGCAGAAACACACACACGCACACACACTGCTGCACACACTTGCACACACTCGAACACACACATTGGAAACCCTACCAATATGTTAGCAAAATCAAACCAAAGCTCCATAAAAATCGAGGGATTTCAGGGGAAAAACGGTTGAAGGATGAGGAGAAATACCCACAAAAAAATCGGAAGAAAATCGTCCCAAAATCGGACGAAATCGCGATTTTGAACCGCTGCGCTTCCTTGCGAGATTCGAACGAAATACGTGACAAAACTTCACGTTCTTGGTATGGAAAGAAGCGCCTGGAAGAGACGAAGGCGATGGCGGTTCAGACGCGCCGGAAGAAGCTCGGACGGCGGCGCGCGCGCGCGTTTAGCGGCGAAGGGTCGAGCAGCAGCGAAGGAAAGAAGGGTTCGGGTCTTTGTGCATGTTTTTACACGTTAAAATGTGTGTCCGAAAATGCCAACATAACATATTTATTTTTTTTGTATCCTAACCCGGTTTTGTACATCGAAGTGTCACCAGTGCACTGATATATTATTTTTAGACAACGATTGGGATTTATACACACCCCAAAAAACCCAAAACTTAAATTCTTCATTTTAATTAATTTATCTCTAAAATATTATCGGAGTATATTTTACAATCTCAAAATATTTTAGGATCCGATTAATTTGTCAGTTGACCTTCACTTGGTCAATTCCACTTCTAATTAATTCTAAAATTAATTATCAATAAAATCCAAATCATATTTAGTCCAACAAATGATTAATAATAATCTGGACATCACAACCTCTCTGCATCACTTTCTCTGCCCTCGCAAATAACGTAAATTTCGAACTCAAATTTGGTTTAATTCACTTATGGCCATCTTTTCATGGTCTTGCAGGTGAGAACCCGCACAAGCACTTGATGGAGTTCCACGTGGTATGCACTACTATGAAGCCGACAGGAATCACTGAGGATCAAATAAAGTTAAGAGCCTTTCCATTTTCTCTAAAGGACGCTGCAAAAGACTGGCTATTCTACTTACCATCCGGATCGATCACCACGTGGACGGACTTACAAAGAGTATTCCTAGAGAAGTATTTTCCTGCTTCAAGGGCGACTAACATAAGGAAGGAGATCTACGGCGTGAAGCAGTTCCACGAGGAGTCACTGCATGAGTACTGGGAACGATTCAAGAAGTTGTGTGCAAGTTGTCCACAACATCAGATAAGTGAACATCTGCTGATTCAATATTTCTATGAAGGTTTGCTTTGTGGTGACAGGAACTTGGTGGATGCGGCAAGCGGAGGAGCATTTATCGACAAGACAACGGAGGAGGCAAGGAGCTTGATAGCTAACATGGCGGCCAATTCCCAACAGTTTGGACATGTTCGCCATGGACAACCGCAAAGAAAAGAGGTAAACGTATTAAACCTAGAACAACAACTCATAGACCTAACTTTTCTTGTGCGTGGTCTTGCAGGTGGAAATGTAGGGAAGATAAAGCCGTGTGGAATCTGTCTGGCTGCGAACCATCCCACGGACGCATGCCCCTCACTACAAGAGACAGCCGCTGAGAACGTGAATGCCACGGGAGGATTCCCAGGTCCCCAAAAAGAAGCTATGGTACTCAATCGAGCAATTACGATCAAGGTTGACAAGATCATCCAAACCAAGGTTATGGAAACCCACAGATGAACCAACCCCGACCTTAAAGACAGCAATACCAGAGACCTCCACCACTTCTAGCGCACCCTCCTTCTGAGAGGTTAGAACATAGGATCAAAGTTATTGCTGAAAATAGCTTACAATTTCAACAGGAGACGAGGGCGAGCATCCAGAGCTTGACTACGCAAATGGGACAACTGGCAACTTCTCTCAACAAGATTGAAGCAAGAATCTCAAATGGACTACCTTCACAACCGGAGGTGAACCCCAGGGAGAATGTGAGCGCTATCACTGTGAATGTGAGTGGAGATACTGCTGAAGAAGAGGTGGTACTGATGCCACACAATAACAAAGAGAAGACAGAGAAGGAGAAAGAAGTTGAAGAACCCATGCAAGAGGAGAAACCACGAGGTAAGTTCCCCAACTTTTCTGAATATAAAAGTGAACCCCCATTCCCCCTTGCAATGAAGATGAATTTGAAGGACAAGGGTCTCAAGAGGCTCTACGAGATGTCCCCACGCTGTAATGAAAAAGATCCACTCAAGGAAGCCAAGAAAGATGATAAGTGCAAGGAACGCGAAGGGCAGCCCAAGGTCAAGCTAGGTGAGAATGTTTCGGCGGACATCCAAAGAAGCATCCCCGCTAAATGCAAGGACCCTGGTATGTTTTCCATCCCATGTATGATTAATGCTAATAAGATTGAGAAGGCTATGCTTGATTTAGTGTAGGGTCTTCCTACCTTAACATCATCTTAATAACATATTAGGGACTAAACATGCATGTATAACCTCTTAGGGCACCGGTTGTAGCTTTGAGCTAATAAGATTACAGGCCAAAAATGAACTGTCAAACTTAATTAATTACATTCTCAAAAATGAATGTTAAGACGATAGAATTATACTACTCCTAGAGTAGAGACTATCCAAAAATCTTGTTGTGATATCCCCGAAATGATTAATTACAATTTGGACATTTATTGTGTTTATATGATTAATCATGGTGGTAATTAATTGATTATGTGCTGGATTTATTTAATGTATGGAAATGCTTAGTCACATGATAGAGTGACCCGGGAGGGCATTTCAGGGCGCATGTTGTGCATGTTGGGGAAAATTGCTTTTAGCATGATTTATTTGCCATGGTTAGCAATTAATTGGAAATCATGAGTTTAATTGATATTTTGGTGCATTTTGGATTAATGCTTTTGAAAATATCATGTTGGGGTGTTTTATACACCATGGGTTTGTGGAGTGCATTTTAATTAATTAACCCAACCCTTTTTACCCCAACCCCACCCTACCTTTACCCTCATTTTCCCCCAAATCACTTCCCACAAAACCCTTCCCCTTATTTTCGAGTTGGAGCTCAAAGGTGGAGAGAAGCCCTTCTAAAAATCTTGTTTTGTGGAGTTTATTGGGAGATTGAGGTCCCCAAGAGGTATGGATACCTCATTGTTGATTTTGTAAGGTTTTGTTTAAGTTTGGTATGATTTTGAAGGGTTTTAAAATGGGTTTGTGTTGGGTTGTTGTGGTTTTGGTTGAGGGTTGGATTTACACTTGTTTGGAGGTGTATTTTGAAGGTTTATGTTGTTATTATGTTGTTGGTTTGATGGTTTAAGTGTTGGTATGGATTGGAAGGTTTTGGTATGCAAAAATGGTGAAAAATCGCGAGTCTGTGCGAGGCGATCGACCGCCTAAAATGGGGCGATCGATCGCCGATGGGCAGTACCAAATTTGCGGGACAGGCGATCGATCGCCTGTTATGAGGCGACCGATCGCCGAGAGGCAGTGGCCAATCCAAGGTTTAGGCGATCGATCGCCATGTTTGGCGCGATCGATTGCCGCGAAGGAAAAATTGAGGCGATCGATCGCCTCAGCCAAGCGATCGATCGCCAACTGTGGAATTTTGGGAAATGCTTTCTTTTGTCAAACTTTTGGTATTTGACTATTATTTGGCTTCTAATATGAGGTTGTTTGATTGTGTAGAACCATCCCAGGTAGCAACGCAACCAAGGAACTGAAGCCATATCAATTCCACTTTTGGAAAGGTACGTAGAGGACGTACGGGCACCCAACGGTACATGTATCTAATATACTCATTGTTTATGCATTGTGGATGCGAGTATATATGTGATTATGCATTGTGGATGCAAATACATGTTGAATTATGCATGATGATTGTAGATGCATATGATTATTGGTGCACATCCCATGAGTCGTGGTCATCCCTTGATGATTTTAATGCTTGCCGCTATTTGTTTTGGTTCCGCTAAATGTGAAGCGAGGGGTGGGAGCGCCGCATGTCACATTTGAGCGTGGTTATCATATAGGGCGAGGAAAGGATATTTGCCGCTCAATGTGAGGCGAGGGGTGGGAGTACCGCATGTCCATTGAAGCGAGGTTATTCTATGCCGCCTATATGTAAATAAGCGAGGGGCATTAAAATACATTGTGATGGACAGACTAGGGAATGGTGACCGGTATTTGATATTGATGAGATGGTATTGCGTCATGACATGTCTAGACCATTAAAAATAATCTATTGATTATACTCATGAGTTATGGTACAGGGACAACCAAACTGGAAGCGTTTTGAAATGCATGGGAAAACAGGAAGTGTTTTAATTGTGTTTTATGCATTTACGCTTTATATTCATATTGTGTTGAGTATGAATGATATTATTGCTCATGTTTGGGGGTTGTCCTTGTAGGTACTTTTGGCATGATATGAAGGGGGCTAAGACGGGTTGAGACAGTGAGCTTGAAGAGCACTTTTGGTAGATGAAGGACATGATTATTTTGTATAGTGTCTACTCTAGGAGTAGTGTAAAACTATAGTTGATAACATTCTTTTGATGGGGAATGTAATTAATCCATTGATAGTCCTCATTTTGGCATGTAATTCTTAAAGCTCATAGACTCAACACGATTAATTCACTCTGATCATTTATATTAGCTCTATTTATGCCTTTGATCCGCACTTAAGGATTAGGGTCTTTACACTTGTATCCTAACTTCTTTCATGCTCCTCATAGCTCACTGCCTCAACCCGGCCCTTAGTCCTTTAGTCCAAAAGTGTACCTACAGGAACAACCCATCAGGAGCATATACATCGTTACTTAACATCATAAGGTAATGGCATATAAATAAATGCATTAAAGTAATTGGTAACATATATGTAAGGCCCTTCTACCTTAATAGAGTAATTAAGACATAAATAGAACTAAACATGCATTAAAGACCTCTAAGAGTTCCGGTTGTAACGTGAGCTTAATAAGATTACAGGCCAAAATGAAACTTCAAAAGCAAATTAATTACATCCCCAATAATGAATGTTAGAGTGATAGGATTATACTACTCCTAGAGTATAGACTATCCAAAAATTCATGTATCTTATCTCCTTTCATGCCTCTTTTAGCTCACAGCCTCAACCCGACCCTTAGTCCCTTTGGTCCAAAAGTGTACCTACAGGAACAATTCACCATGAGCATATACATCACCGATTAACACAATCTAACATAATGAAATAAATAAGCGCATGAGACGATCAATAGATATGCTCCTTGGTTCACCACATTAGCACAGTTCATGGTTGTTCCTGTTTCATAAGCTCATGCACAAATCATTAGTTCACAATATAACGATCATCATTACGTTCCGGTTATAACCACAATATTCCACATTAATCACTAGAATTGTGACTGTTCCGGTCCTAATACAACAGCGGAATTTTAGGACCCCTCGCTTCGACATATAGCGGCATCATATGATATCCCTCGCTTCGACAATGACAGCGGCATGTTACCTCGCTTAGACATGACAGCGGCAAATATCATACTACCATCGCTTCATATGACAGCGGCAAGTATCTCCCTCGCTCGGAGATAAAGGCTACCGGAACATTCATCAATTCTACCACAATAATCAAACACAATAATTGATTCCAATATCACGGCATCACACTATCATTTCACATATTCCATCACATTTAAGGATTCACTATCCACGATATACATAATCAAAGTTGTAACACGTTTTACCGTCCGATGCTCGTACGTCTCACTACGTACCTTGGTTTCAAAAGTGGAGAAGTTGTATAACTTTATCTCCTAGATGTTGTTGGCATCTGGGATGGTTCTACACAACCATACAAATCAATATTAGAAGACAAACAATAGCCAAATACCAAAAATTCATCAAAATCCAACATTTTCAAACTTTTTCACAGTGGCGATCGATCGCTTAAAACATGGCGATCGATCGCCTCGCTGTTCTCTTCGCGGCGATCGATCGCTTCCTAAAAGGCGATCGATCGCCTGCTGGGCAAAATCGCTACTGGCCATCGGCGATCGATCGCGCCATTTGAGGTGATCGATCGCCCACACTCGATTTTCACACTGTCCCTCGGCGATCGATCGCTGCTTTTGTAGCGATCGATCGCCACAACCAGTGGCCGCGATTTTCACCATTTATGCACATTAAATCCTTCACCAACCTCAACAACACCTATACCAACAACTCAAAAACATTACAACACTTTAAACCTTCAATACACATCATAAAACAACCCCAAAATCCCACACCCAACCACAAATCACACCAACCCAAATATACCCATTTTCAAACTCCAAACATCAACCCAAATTCACAATAAACCTCACAAAACAACAAGGAATGATATATATATACTTCCTAGGCCTCAAATCTTACCAAGAATCATAAGAATAAAGTTTTGCAAGGACTTCTCTTCCACCTTGGAGTCCAACTCGAAAATGAGAGGAGAAGGGTAGGGTTTTAAGAGTGTTGGGGGGGTGAATAATGTGAGGGCGGTAAAGAGGATAAAAGGTTATAGTGGGTTATGAGAGTTTTAATTAAATTTTGCACCCCACTTCTTATCATGATGTATAAAATACCCCAACTTGGTCTTTGAAAGCATTTCACCGATATGCACCCAAAAACCCGATTAAAACATGTCTCACCAAATAATCAATCACCAACACAATTAAGCCATTAAAACACCCAAATTCCCCCAACATGCATAACATGCACCCTGAAATGTTCTACTGGGTCACGCCCACATGTGACTAAGCATTTCCACATGGCAATTAATTCTAACACATAAGGCAATTAATTCAGGTTGGGTATGACCACGCCTACCGCAGATCACAACAACAAACGAGTAGTTTCCTCAATGACTACTCTTACCACCAATCACTTGGTCCTAGCCAAACCAACGAGCATACCCAAGGTATCATTGCTCGACAAAAGGTCTCGTCAACTAGTGACCCAGACTCTACCATGTGCTCACCATCGGCACTCAAACCATACGACTAAACACATAACATAAATGTATTAGCCATCAAAACGATGCTACACGTCTACATAGAACATCAACTATGTCATCGTCATCTCGTGACGGCATATGTCAACATATGACATCCGACTAACATCGTCAAACATACAACGGTACATGTCAATACACGACATCCATAATCTCATCGTCAAACACATGGCATATATATAGCAACACATAGTATCCACAATAATGCTAACACAAGTAATATGCCATACCTCATCGCTATCAAGATAGCGGAATACCTGTATCCGTCGCTCGATAATAGTACGTAGTCAGCACCCATCGCTCGAAGGCGGCAAAATCCTGTGCTGAGTACATAGCGGCACAATCCATCGCTATAGAATCGACGGCATGATACCTCGTCATATAATAAGTGGTATGAAACCTCGCTATACACCTGAGCATGAAAATCGTCCACATAATAGCGGAAAGAGGCATCGCTATCAATACACATGGCGGCAAGAACCATCGCCAGTCAATATAGCGGCATGAACCATCGCTATCAATATACATGGCGGCAAGAATCATCGCCAGTCAATATAGCGGCATGAACCATCGCTATCAATATACATGGCGGCAAGAATCATCGCCAGTCAATATAGCGGCATAAACCATCGCTATCAATATCCATGGCGGCAAGAATCATCGCCAGTCAATATAGCGGCATAAACCATCGCTATCAATATCCATGGCGGCAAGAATCATCGCCAGTCAATATAGCGGCATAAACCATCGCTATCAATATCCATGGCGGCAAGAATCATCGCCAGTCAATATAGCGGCATAAACCATCGCTATCAATATCCATGGCGGCAAGAATCATCGCCAGTCAATATAGCGGCATAAACCATCGCTATCAATATCCATGGCGGCAAGAATCATCGCCAGTCAATATAGCGGCATAAACCATCGCTATCAATATCCATGGCGGCAAGAATCATCGCCAGTCAATATAGCTGATCCCTAGTCATTGTCACGGTAGTGTATTTTAATGCCCCTCGCTCAAGTAAAAACATGCGGTACTCCCACCCCTCGCTTCACATATAGGCGGCATAGAATAACCTCGCTTAAATGGACATGCGGTACTCCCACCCCTCGCCTCACATTTTAGCGGCAAATATTCTTTCCTCGCCTCATATGCTAACCACGCTTCAATGTGACATGCGGCGCTCCCACCCCTCGCTTCACATTTTAGCGGCACAAATAATAAATAGCGGCAAGCATTTAAAATCATCACTCATCCATAACAATGACTCATGGGATATTCACCAAGTATTCCATTTACACCTGCAATCACAAAGCATATGCCATATCCAATATACATCAACATGAGTGTATTTTAATGCACCTCGCACAAATGTGACATGCGGCGCTCCCACCCCTCGCTTCAACAAATGGCGGCAAAGCATTAAAATCATCACTACATGTACACATGCAACAACAATGCATAAATCCATGATGTATATAAAATGCAGGTTACCGTTTCGTGTCTTTCAACCATGGCCTTAGCCTTTCGCATCATAGTGTTCCTACAGGAACAATCACAACCCATGAGCATACAATAATCCATATTCCCACAATATGATTATAATGAGTAAATGCATAAATCATGAGTACAAAGTACTTCCCATATTCCGAAATGCTCCATTTGGTTGCCCCTGTGTCACAACTCACAATCATAATCAACAGGTTATATTATGATTCCATAGATGTCATGACATATAATCGTTTCACTATGATCGCATATCACAAATGCACATAAGCAAAACAGTTGTGTCATGCATAAATATGTGCTACTCATCCCTATCAGCATGTTCCAGGCCCTCAACAGCCCCAAAGAGCTAACCACTGCTCTGATACCACTAATGTAAGGACCCCAAGCCCTTAACCCTTGATTAGTGTATTAACCACTATGTGTGGTACATGCTTCTATACAAATCAATCGGGAAACTCAGATGATGCTTACAAAATTCCTTTAATATTCAACGTTATAAGATCATCTCTACTAACATATAGACTCATAGAGTTGCCCAATACCATCCCCATTTTGCCACTTTTCACATTGTGGACTTTTATAAAAATTTGGGCAGAGTCTCCCCGTAAATTGAGCTATCCCGAAATAAAAGCACATCACAACTTAATTCCCGGCCAGGGAAAACATAATACTCAACAGAATACTGAACACCAAGTAAATTCCCAGCCAGGGAAGACACCACACATAAGACGACAAAAGTGGGTTTCAACACCCACAAAATACACTAACGACTCTCATATCATTAGCAATTCTACCACAATTGCATGCAACATATAATGAAAGAGAGAAAGGCTCATGCCTTTATATACAACCCATATACAAGCATAACTGTGCTCACATGCGAGCATCATAAATATGTATATAACCCTCGGGTGTATATATGTACTCTATACGATACCGTGCTCCATCAAGCCCTGGTACCCCGATCCTGGGAGTACATCCAATCAACAGCTCGAGCTCAACTCCAAAGCCATCGATGTACCTGTTCACCTGCCCCAACAGAGACAGCCCCCAACGGGGTGAGCATACCAATACACGAAATCTCATAATCACAATAATGAAATTCATAATTTACAACACAAGTAAATATTAATGAATTTTAAATGATACTCCCTGGATGGCAACATCCTCATCCGGGATTCCGTGTACTGTCCCTGTTCTCACAATCATCAAACTCATCAAATCTCATAAATCAGTAAATCAACACATTGATTTAACTCATAGCATGCCTGATTCTCAAGTATCAATAATCATTCCAAGTTCATTATACATACAAATATAGATATCTCAATATCTAGTACTGATTTCTCAATTTCACTATCAATCATAGATAGCTCAAATGCCTAGCATTTATTTTACCAATTTCCCATTATACTTAGACATCTCACATGTCTTATAATGAGCACATGATCCCACGATCATTCTCAGGCATCTCAAATGCCGTACAATAGTCATATAGACTCAGTACCCCATATATATCAACACATGTATGTATATAGCCATACCCACAACCATCTAATGCAATTACAACACATTATGCATTTCACAATTGCTCTCACGTAAAGTAATGCTCGTACGTCGCACGTACCTTAAATCTCCGAAGTCCGAGCCAACCCTTGCTCGAGTTCCATGCTCCGAGGAACGATGTGCTAACACGATAAATTAATTCACAATTAATTACGATCATGCAACCCATGCTCAAGCACACCCATAACCCTCAAAAATATTGTCAACACAAGACAATAAACCATTATCGAAAATTGCTCAAGAATACCCCACAAATTCTCGAACCTTCACAACACAAAATCCAACCCAAATAATTACCATAATTCATCTAAAATGAATTAAGCTATCCAAGCAAGAATCAACACCCCTTGCCAAAAACCCCCAATTTTCGAAATCCAAACCCTAATTTCGAATCCAATTCTTCAATTCCGAACACAATCAAGCATCATAATGCATCTACAACATAAATAACTCAATTGCTAACAAGAATCATGACTCCTTATCAAAAAATCCCCAATTTCGAACATAAACCCCACAAATTCGAACTGAAATTCGAACCAATTGCAACCAATAATTCGAACCACAAAAGTCTGAAATAATCGACTCAAAACCAGCTTAAAAACGCCCCAAAAACATCAGGAAAATCGTACCAAAAACATACCAAAATCGCGTCCCAAAATCGGACAGAAATCCAAATCTGAACCCTACGCTTTCTGCAGAAATCCGAGCTCAATCCTCGACGAAACTTCGAATTGGTGGTATGGATAGGACCGCCTGGAAGAGACGAACACGGCGGCGGGTCGGACACGCCGAACGGCGGCCGGACGGCGGCGGGCGGAGGCCTTTTCTGCGCGGGGGTCAAAAGGGGATCGAGAATCGCGGTTACGGGGAGAGAGAAAGTGACGGGAAAGGGTGGGGAAAAATGGCTCCGATAATTAAAATCTCGGGTTTAACTGGTATTTATAGCAAAAATACCCCGAAATACTAATATCCCCACAAATACATCATGATTCATTAAAAATCATCTGTTTCCAAAAATTCTCTCTCTAACTCAAAAATCCCCTACCGGTGCCCACACACAGCACCCGAGATTCTGAGTCACACTATAAACCCAACTCACAGGTTTTCACCGAAATGAGAATACGATCTCAACCTCGGGATCCCACGATCCCAACTACTCAAATAGACGAGCCCAGAAGGCCCAACACTTCGATTAAACTCCAATTGCCACGTAAAACAACTTTACGGGTTATTAACACTCCGGGATTAACATCCCTAATCTCAGGTCATCACATCAAGCTTATTCGTTTATTCTAGTTCTACTTGGGGATCAAGAAATAGAGATTGAATATACGAGTATGACTATTCCATGACTCGTGTTCAATCTAAACACATGGACAAAGGGATTAAGTTACATGGTTAATATTATCACATGTTCTTAGGTTATGTCGAGTCTATGACATTCTTGTAATTTGGGTAGCCTTGATGTGTTGCTAGATACCGCTCATTGCTTGTGACATAAAATGAGATTTTATGTCACTGCCAACATTGCAAGATCCTATCGTCGCACAAAAGATTAAATCGATAAAGGGAATTAAATTCATTGGATGAATTAATTAATTAAGAAGAGTCTTAATTACATGATTATAAGGATTTAATTAAATCATGGGTTTGGGCCCATAAGGCTTCAAGAAAGTCTTGAACCTTAATTAAATCATACATATATAATTTGATAACAAGGTGATTAATTAGATTAATCCTACATATCACAAAAAACTAGCCACCAAAAGAGGAAGCTCTCGGCCACCACCCAAAAGAGACCTCTCGGCCGCCGCCTTGGTCTCTTTTGTTTTTCCGGCCATCTTCATTCGATTTAGAATCGTGCGTGGTTATTATTCCGGTTTAAGAACGAGTCTAGCAACTTGTTCTTAAATCCCCTTTTCGATTTGATCGTGTGGATACCGTAGAGACAAAGGTGCAAACTTTTGTTTGTGACTCGTGGTGCTACAACGTGGAATCTGCTTCAAACACGCTACAATGGTGAGACTCTTTTAATCATTCCGATATGAATACTCTGTATAGGTCCTCGGTTAGGAATCCAAATATTTATTTTTCGCTGCGCACTTGTGTGTTGGATTCCTTACAGCACGTTCACAATCCCCAATTATATCGTCATCCATGACGATTAACCATTTTAAAATACCCTGGCTAAGCATGCATAATACCCAAAATAATCCATTTCAAAAGATCAAAGGTTAGACAATTACAATCGAGTATTCCATATTATTATTAAAGTTGGCTCCAACCATTCATTCTTAAAGGTATAGCATTCTCATTGGAATGTAGACATTGCCCCGTAAATCGGCTAATTAAATGACGATTCCAAAATCCAGATATTTTCCACAATTTTCGGAAAAACCCCTTCCTACAAGCCGCGAACACTCTCGCTATCGATCGCGCGTCCCCGCGATCGATCGCCAATCATCTCGCGATCGATCGCCGAGACTTGGCGATCGATCGCCAGCACTATACATGTGGGGTCTTCCCACCTTAACAGTGTTATAGTGACATAAGAAGGACTAATCATGCATTAGATAACATCTTAAGGTTCCGGTTGTTACATGAGCTAACAGGATTACAGGACAAAATACAAAACTTCAAAAAATAATTCATTACATTCCCAAAAGAATGACAAAATTAGATTTACACTACTCCTAGAGTAGATACTAGTCATGACTTGAATCCTATACATTCCTGTGTTCCCCGTAGCTCACTGCCTCAACCTGACCCTTAGTCATTTAGTCCAAAAGTGTACCTACAGGGACAACACATCATGAGCATATACAATCTTACTTAACATCATAAAAATATCATAGTAAATGCATGAAATCTTAGTTAAGTAAATACGCTGGTTATTCCTTAACTTCTTTTTGTTGTCCCTGATTCATATTCATGCATATGGGCATCTTACCACATCATAAACATCGTATGGCCTCTTACCATATGGGCATCTTACCCCGTGGCATCTTACCACATAATACATCGTATGGCCTCTTACCATATGGGCATCTTACCCCGTGGCATCTTACCACATAATAAACATCGTATGGCATCTTACCATATGGGCATCTTACCCCGTGGCATCTTACCACATCATAAACATCGTATGACATCTTACCATATGGGCATCTTACCCTGTGGCATCTTACCACATCATAAACATCGTATGGCATCTTACCATATGGGCATCTTACCCTGTGGCATCTTACCACATCACAAACATCGTACCACATCATTATATAAACATCATATAAACATCATCATTTCATCGTAAATACTCATGCGATAAATGCATAGTCATAGTGTAGAGATGTGTTTTACCGTCCGATGCTCGTACGTCTCTTACGTACCTTTTCAAAAGGAGGAGAAGTAGATAACTCTATCTCCTTGATTGCGTTGGTACCTGGGATGGTTCTACAAAACCATATAATACCATATTAGATGCCTCAATACAATCTCATACCATAAACTTAACAAAATAAATCATCATCATATTTTTCAACATTCTGCCTCTCTCGATCGATCGGCCCCAAGGTCTCGATCGATCGAGAAACTGTGCATAAACAGTGCTCAACACTCTGCCTCGATCGATCAAAATATTTTACCGATCGATCGAGGAGCTTCACCGATCGATCGGAAAATCCTTCGATCGATCGACGCCTGAATGTCAAACCATGCTTAAAAGCTTCTGCCTCGCTCGATCGATCGGTACAAGAATCTCGATCGATCGAGCACTCTGAAATCGGGATTTTTCCAGATTTTTGAGGACCTCATTTCATATCATCAAATCTACTTCATAACATATCATACTCGCTCAAACAAACATGCTAAGAACTTCATAAAACTTCCATGTAGGTACTTAAATCAAAGGTTTAACAAAACCTAAGCTAACATGCATCATAACATCATCAAAATCTTCAACCTCATCCCTTATACAGAAAACAGAGCATGCTCATCTTTGCCCAGATTTTCGAACATCTACCTTCAAGCCAATAAATCTACCACATAACACATGTTTCATGCTCAAGTAAACATGCTAAGAACTTCATAAAGATACCATAAATGAACTTGAATTCAAGGTTTAACAAAACCTAGACTAGCATGCCATTTTACACCAAGTAGGAACATGAACTTAACCCAACTTAAACCAAAATAGAACATGGTTTCTCACCCTCTTTTGCTCCGATTTTTGGCTAGTTTTCCTAGCAAGAAAACATCAAAATCCTCCTCCTACTTGCAGCTGGAGTGCTGGACGATTTTTGGGGGGAAAGGTTGGGGAAGAAGAGATGATGGAGATTGAGTGGTGAGGGATTAAAGTGATGGGTATGGGCAGCTGTACAGTTGACTTGGGGGCATGGGTTGAGGGGGGTGGTGTGGGTTGGGGTGCCATGTGGTGTTTAATTGTGCCCCGGTATTTAGCACGATGTATTAAAATATCCTAACTCGATATTTTTCATCTTTATTTAATTAATACATCCTCTAAAACACTCAACATGCTTCCCACATCATATCATCATAACATAATCATAACCCCCAATTAAATGCACCACAACCCTCTTAAACATATCATATATCATCATCATAGCACATAATTACATGACATTTCGGGGGTATTACATTACTCCCCTACTTATAAGATTTCGTCCTCGAAATCCACATGCATCACCATATCGAAACTAAACATAAAAACATACCAGAGAATAGTTCCGGATAGTGCTGCACCGTATGCCGTTCCGTCTCCCACGTAGCCTCCTCGACACCCCGACGATCCCACTGAACTTTGACCATCGGTATAACTTTGCTCCGTAGTCTGCGATCCTCTCGATCTAGAATCCTGATAGGTCGTTCTACGTAGGACACATCTGAGTCTAACTGTACTTCAGTAGGCTGTAAGATATGAGACGGGTCTGGCTCATACTTTCGTAACATAGTGGAAAACATCGTGTATGCCAGACAGGGATGGCGGTAGTGCCAAACGGTAGGCCAAAGTACCGATACGCTGCAAAACTTCATATGGCCCAACATACCTCGGAGATAATTTTCCCCGCATACCAAACCGAACCACACCCCTGAAGGGCGAGATCTTTAAGAAGACCCTGTCTCCTAACTGGAATTCCAGCGGTCGTCGCCGCTTATTGGCATAGGCTGCTTGCCTATCCTGGGCCGCTTTCATCTTTTGGCGTATCAACTTTATCTTGTCTTCCATATTCCTGATCATATCCGGTCCTCCGACAGCTTTGCTAGTCAGGTCCTCCCAATACAGCGGTGACCTACATCGTCGTCCATACAGAGCTTCGAAAGGAGCCATTTGAATGCTCACCTGATAACTATTATTATAGGAGAACTCCACCAGTGCCAGTGAATCCTGCCACGGAGTATCAAACTCCAAAATACATGCCCTCAACATGTCCTCGAGTGTCTGAATGGTACGCTCCAACTGACCGTCTGTCTGAGGGTGATAGGCCGTACTCAGTCTCACCTCTGTGCCCAAAGCTGTCTGGAGACCCTCCCAGAAATGTGAAGTAAACCTCGGGTCTCTGTCAGACACTATCGAGACTGGAATACCATGCAACCTTACCACATCCCGTATATACATCTGGGCCATCTTCAAGTATGTGAATGACATATTGTAAGGGATGAAATGAGCCGTCTTCGTCAGCCTATCTACGATCACCCAGATCGCATCAAATCCTGAGGCCGTCCTTGGCAAGTGGGTCACAAAGTCCATAGAGATATGCTCCCACTCCCATTCGGGTACTTCTAAGCTCTTCAGCTCGCCACCAGGCCTCTGCCTCTCTGCCTTTACCTGCTGGCAGATCAAACATCTTTTAACAAAAGTGATCACATCGCACTTCATGCGTCTCCACCAGAATTGACCTCATAGGTCTTTGTACATCTTCCTTCCTCCTGGGTGGATACTGAACCGACTACTGTGAGCTCGCTCCAATATTCCTCTATGCAACTCTGGTGTATCTGGGACTACCCATCGGTTGCCCAGTCTCAAGGAATCATCCTCAGCCACTCTGAACTTGGATGGCTGACCTTTAAGTACCAATGACGTCCATCTCTGAACCTCATCATCCGACCTTTGGGCCTTCCTGATTGCCTCAAATATATCTGGTTCTGCCAATAAGGTCGACACTCGCACAGGCGACGTGTCTACATCAAAATCATAGCCCAGATGGCAATAAGAAGTCATCATAGCTGATAGACTCATGGCATCCTCAGCAGTACTCTTCACCTTACGACTTAAGGCGTCTGCTATCAAGTTTGCTTTACCCGGATGGTACTCAATCTCACAATCATAATCCTTAAGCAAATCCATCCACCTTCTTTGCCGCATATTCAACTCTGCCTGAGTGAATAAGAACTTCAGTCTCTTATGGTCCGTAAAGATGGTAAATGAAGTACCATAAAGATAATGCCGCCAAATCTTCAAGGCGAAGATAATAGCCGCCAGCTCCAAGTCATGAACTGGGTATTTGGCCTCATGAGGCTTCAACTGCCTCGAAGCATAAGCCACCACGTGCTTATCTTGCATCAACACACAGCCCAAACCTTGCAGTGATGCATCCGTATATAAGGCAAATCTCTTATTCTCAGACGGAATCACCAACACAGGCGCTGTAGTCAAGCGACGCTTCAGTTCTTGGAAACTTTCCTCACATGCCTCAGACCAATAGAAGGAAAATCCTTTCTGAGTCAGCTGTGTTAGGGGTTTGGCGATCTTTGAAAAACCCTCGACGAAACGTCGGTAATATCCTGCCAAACCGAGAAAATTCCGTATCTCCGGTACAGAAGTGGGTGCAGCCCACTCCATCACAGCCTCAATCTTCCTGGGATCCACAGATATCCCACTGCTAGATATAACATGTCCTAAGAATACCACACTGTCCAACCAGAACTCGCACTTGCTAAGCTTTGCATATAATTGATGATCCTAAGGATCTGGAGTACTGTCCTCAAGTGCCTTACATGTTCTTCTTCAGTCCGAGAGTAAATAAGTATATCGTCAATGAAAACGATGACGAATTGATCCAAATATGGCTGGAACACTCTGTTCATCAGACTCATGAAAACGGCTGGGGCATTCGTCACCCCAAAAGGCATGACTAGGAATTCATAGTGCCCATATCTAGTCCTGAAAGCCGTCTTCTGAACATCATCTTCCCTTACTCGAATCTGATGGTACCCCGACCTCAGATCGATCTTACTGTAGAGCCTCGTGCCCTGCAACTGATCAAACAAGTCATCGATCCTCGGAAGTGGATACTTGTTCTTCACTGTGGCCTTATTCAGTTGCCTATAGTCAATGCATAGACGCATCGATCCATCCTTCTTTTTAACAAACAAAACAGGCGCACCCCAGGGCGATACGCTAGGGCGTATGTAGCCCTTATCAAGGAGCTCTTGCAACTGAGTCTTTAACTCCCTTAGCTCTGCTGGTGCCATCCTATACGGGGCACGAGAAATTGCAGACGTCCCCGGTAGTAACTCAATCCCAAACTTGACCTCTCTCGTCGGTGGGAATCCGGGAATCTCTTCTGGAAAAACATCAGGAAACTCCGCCACTATGGGCACATCCTCAATCTTTAATTCCTTCCTCTTTTCCGCATTATCCACAGCATAGATAAGATATCCGGTATGGCCTCGTTCCAATAACTGTGCCATCTTGACAGCAGATATCAACAGAATCTTTGGACGAGAACCATCCCCGTAGAATGTCCACTGGACTCCCAAATCAGATCTGAACCGAACAGTCCTCTGTCTACAGTCCACAAATGCCTGATACTTGTTCATCACATCGATGCCCACAATGCAATCGAAGTCTGACATTCCCAGCACAATCAAATCCGACCTTAACTCGTTATCCTCAAAATAAATGATGCCATCAAAAACAATCTGATCTGTAGTCAAACTTCTTCCAGCGGGTGTCGAGACCATAAGAGGCATGGGGGACGGAGAAGTGCATATGTGGTGCCTTTCCACAAAACTCGTCGACACAAAAGAGTGTGACGCACTTGTGTCTATCAATATAAAAGCAGGGTGCGTAAATAAAAGGCACGTACCCGCTATAACCTCATCCGGAGCCGCTGTAGCCTGCTCCCTCGTCAAAGCGTAAACCTGCCCCTGAGGTGGCCCCATGGGCTGACCTCCATACTGCCTCGGTGCAAAAGGTGGTTTGTGCTGTGCTGCTCTGTCAGCAGGCCTCCCCGCAGAGTTCTGCTGTCTTCACCTGTTGGGACACTGCCGAGCAAAGTGGCCTCTGTCGCCACAAACATAGCATCCTACGCAGTCTGTTGCTAAATGGGGTTGCCCACAAAGAGTGCACTGAACCTTCCAGATCTGTCTCCCTGAGACTGTCCTCTTCCCGTAGGGGCGTCATTCCTACGATTCCCCTTCCAACGATTCTCGGGCCTCTTGCCACTGAATCTCGACGCTGAAGTGTTCCCCCTAGGCTTAAACTGATCACCCCTGGGCTTCAAATTGTCAGAAGTAGATTTCTGAGGGGGTACTGGAGGTGGCACGACATCAGAGTATGCTCCAACTCCTAGTTCGGCTAGCTCAGCCCGTGAAAGCGCATCGTCAAAACAGGCAGGGCCATAAGTGACGACCCTGTCATACAGCTCAGGCCTCAAGCCTTTCATAAAATTCCTCATCTTCGCCTGGGTGTTCGCAGCAATGTGGGGCACATAACGGAGTAAAGAACAGTAATGTAGAGCATAGTCTGACACAGGCATGGTACCTTGCCTTAAGTTGGTAAACTCATCCTCTTTAGCCGGTCTCGCAGCAGCTGAGAAATAGCGGGTCAAAAACCGAGTCTTGAACAGTTTCCAATTGATCTCCTGACCCTGAGCCTCTTGCTCAATCATTGTGGCCTTCCACCACATCAGTGCCTTCTTAGCCAGCTGAAATTCTGCTAATCTGATCCATGCCGTCTTTGCGCAAGGCGCTGCCACAAATATCTGCTCTATCCTTTCTAGCCACTCCTCGACCACTTCCCCTGTTTCCGTTCCTTCGAACATCGGAGGTTGGTACGTCAAAAACTGAGACAACCTCAACTCCCCGGGTAATAATTGTTGTTCAGAGGGCTCTTCCCCCAAGGCTGGCGGTGGTAGTGGATTCGTACGCCCAGAACTTGCATTTACACTAACAGCGTCACCCACTTCTACATTTGCTGCCATGCTGCAACACAATGGTTAACAACAATACCAAAAGCAATTCATAAAGTACATCGTTAGATAATTAAACATGTTAGCATAACTTCTACTTCATATGCAACATACAAATAAAACATGTTTAAAAGTAAGCACCTAGCTAACTTATTGCTAAGGCTACCCTTCACTCATTCCCGGGTTATCTAACCACTGCTCTGATACCACTAATGTGGGGTCTTCCCACCTTAACAGTGTTATAGTGACATAAGAAGGACTAATCATGCATTAGATAACATCTTAAGGTTCCAGTTGTTACATGAGCTAACAGGATTACAGGCCAAAATACAAAACTTCAAAAATAATTCATTACATTCCCAAAAGAATGACAAAATTTAGATTTACACTACTCCTAGAGTAGATACTAGTCATGACTTGAATCATATACATTCCTGTGTTCCTCGTAGCTCACTGCCTCAACCCGACCCTTAGTCCTTTAGTCCAAAAGTGTACCTACATGGACAACACATCATGAGCATATACAATCTTACTTAACATCATAAAAACATCATAGTAAATGCATGAAATATTAGTTAAGTAAATATGCTGGTTATTCATTAACTTCTTTGTTGTCCCTGATTCATATTCATGCATATGGGCATCTTACCCTGTGGCATCTCACCACATCATAAACATCGTATGGCCTCTTACCATATGGGCAACTTACCCCGTCGCATCTTACCACATAATAACATCGTATGGCCTCTTACCATATGTGCATCTTACCCCGTGGCATCTTACCACATAATAAACATCGTATGGCATCTTACCATCTGGGCATCTTACCCTGTGGCATCTTACCACATCATAAACATCGTATGGCATCTTACCATATGGGCATCTTACCCTGTGGCATCTTACCACATCATAAACATCGTACCACATCATTATATAAACATCATATAAACATCATCATTTCATCGTAAATACTCATGCGATAAATGCATAGTCATAGTGTAGAGATGTGTTTTACCGTCCGATGCCCGTACGTCTCTTACGTACCTTTTCAAAAGGAGTAGAAGTAGATAACTCTATCTCCTTGATTGCGTTGGTATCTGGGATGGTTCTACAAAACCACATAATACCATATTAGATGCCTCAATACAATCTCATACCATAAACTTAACAAAATAAAGCATCATCATATTTTTCAACATTCTGCCTCTCTCGATCGATCGGCCCCAAGGTCTCGATCGATCGAGAAACTGTGCATAAACAGTGCTCAACACTCTGCCTCGATCGATCGATCGAAATATTTTACCGATCGATCGAGGAGCTTCACCGATCGATCGGAAAATCCTTCGATCGATCGACGCCTGAATTTCAAACCATGCTTAAAAGCTTCTGCCTCGCTCGATCGATCGGTACAAGAATCTCGATCGATCGAGCACTCTGAAAATCGGGATTTTTCCAGATTTTTTAAGACCTCATTTCATATCATCAAATCTACTTCTTAACACATCATACTCGCTCAAACAAACATGCTAGAAACTTCATAAAACTTCCATGTAGGTACTTAAATCAAAGGTTTAACAAAACCTAAGCTAACATGCATCATAACATCATCAAAATCTTCAACCTCATCCCTTATACAGAAAACAGAGCATGCTCATCTTTGCCCAGATTTTCGAACATCTACCTTCAAGCCAATAAATCTACCACATAACACATGTTTCATGCTCAAGTAAACATGCTACCAACTTCATAAAGATACCATAAATGAACTTGAATCGAAGGTTTAACAAAACCTAGACTAGCATGCCATTTTACACCAAGTAGGAACATGAACTTAACCCAACTTAAACCAAAATAGAACATGGTTTCTCACCCTCTTTTGCTCCGATTTTTGGCTAGTTTTCCTAGCAAGAAAACATCAAAATCCTCCTCCTACTTGCAGCTGGAGTGCTGGACGATTTTTGGGGGGAAAGGTTGGGGAAGAAGAGATGATGGAGATTGAGTGGTGAGGGATTAAAGTGATGGGTATGGGCAGCTGTACAGTTGACTTGGGGGCATGGGTTGAGGGGGGTGGTGTGGGTTGGGGTGCCATGTGGTGTTTAATTGTGCCCCGGTATTTAGCACGATGTATTAAAATATCCTAACTCGATATTTTTCATCTTTATTTAATTAATACATCCTCTAAAACACTCAACATGCTTCCCACATCATATCATCATAACATAATCATAGCCCACAATTAAATGCACCACAACACTCTTCACATATCATATATCATCATCATAGCACATAATTACATGACATTTCGGGGGTATTACAGTACATCTTCACCAAATTTTAGAATCTCGTCGCGATCGATCGGCGCCAAGCCGCGATCGATCGCGACCTGCGATTTTCCAAAAAACTCGAGCTTCCATGGTATTTTTCACACCCAAATTCAAAACCACCACACCTAACACCTTCAACACCTCAAATACATCAATAAAACTCAATAAAAACCCCAAAAAACACATTGGATTTTTATCAAAAATCCCTACTTTCCATACTCAACTCAAATCCTAACCAAAATCAATAATTCTACAATCAAAACGTAGATAAAGGCGAGGGGAAGGAGATTACCAACTTTTCTTCGAGAAATCCGGCTTCATAGCCAAGCTACCTCTGATTTCTCCTCCATGGGAGAAAAGAGGGAAATGGGTTGGGATGGGGGAGACGTGCGAGAGAGAGAGAGAAAATGAGGGAAATGATTGAGCACCGAGTCCACCTGGTATATATAACACCAAGGCTCCAAAATACCAAGTCCTCCACAAATACATCATTACTCATTAAAAATCATCTATTTTCAATAATTATCTCTCCAACCTCAATTTCCATTACCAGCCCCAATATAAAGTACCCCGGACCCCAGATCCCACCAAAAACCAAATTCCAAGGTTATCGCCATGATGAGAATACTATCTCATCCCTTGGATCCAACGACTCCAAGTACCGGATTTAAAACCCTCGGGAGTCCCAATACCGCATTAATTCATAATTGACATAACTAAAATCCATTAAGGATCATTACCACTCCGGGATGAACATCATTAATTCCCGGGCATCACAAGTTTGCTCAAGGTCAATCGACAAATCAACCTCCGCTCTTCACCGGAGATAACTACGGATATTGGAAGAATATAATTTCTTTATACATCCAATCCGTAGATTATGACCTATGGAAGATTATTGTAAAAGGTCCACACATTCCTTTAAAGGAAGTTGGTGGAAAGAGTATTCCCAAAGAAATGGACGATTTTACAAGAGCGGATATGATTTTAATTTCTCAAAATGCTAAAGCTATCAACATTTTGCATTGTGCTTTAGATATGAAGGAATACAACTGGATCTCGATGTGCTCAACCGCAAAGGAAATTTGTGACACATTGCAAATTTGTCATGAGGGCACAAACCAAGTGAAGGAGACAAAGATTGATCTATTGCAACTCAAGTATGAGACCTTCGAGATGGAGTCCGGAGAAAACGTTGATTATATGTTTAGAAGGCTCACCCTAATCATAAATGAGCTTGCCCAACTTGGTGAGAAGTATCCTCCAAAGCAAATATGGAGAAGAGCCCTTAGAGCCTTACCACAATAATGGGATGCCAAGAGGATGGCTATCATTGAATCCAACAAAGGAGATAGTGCGTCATATGATCTTGACGAACTCCATGGAACCTTGGGGACCCATGAGCTTGAAGTGTAAACCCGGAAGGGAATAAAGGAGGAAGATAGATCCATAAGAAATGGGATATCCTTGGTCGGGGGGAAAGAACAATCCGATGATGAAGATGATGAAGAGATGCTCTTGTTCACAAGAAAGTTCAAGAAATTCTACAAAAAATACAACAAGCCAAAGACCTCTGGTGCCACCAAACATGATTCCAAATAAGAGGTAGCATGTTATAATTGTCAATATAAAGGTCATTATGCTAATGAATGTCCTAGGAAGAAGAATGAGGATAAAGGGAAGAAGAAAGCTCTAATAGCCACATGGAGTGATAGTGACTCATGATGAAGAAGAAACAACAAACCTTTGTCTTATGGCCAAAGATGACGCAAATGATGAAGAAGAGGAAAGCGACGATGAATTACCATCTTTTGATGAATTACTAGAAACATATTGTGATGCCCGGGAATTATTGGTGTCAACCCCGGTGTGGTAATAATCCTTAATGGATTTTTAATTGTGGCAATTAGGAATTAATTGCGGTTTTGTGTCTCCCGAGGTTGTTAAATCGCGACGAGCATCTGTAAATTGTTGAAGATATACAGTGCTGGCGATCGATCGCGAGGCGATTGGCGATCGATCGCGGAGACGCGCGATCGATCGCGGAAGGCTTCTGTTTGGCAACGGGTGCGCGCGATCGATCGCGACATATGCGGCGATCGATCGCATCCCAAAGTGTGTTATTTTTTTCAAAATTTTTGGAAAAAATCGGGATTTTGGAATCGAGGTTTATTTAGCCCATTTTTGGGGCAACGTCTACATTCCAATGGGAATGCTATACTTTTGATATGGATTGGTTGGAGCCAAATTTAATAAAACGGAACTCTCGGTTGAGTTTTTGGCTAACTTTTGAACTTGCAAAATGGAATATTTTGGGTATTATGCATGCTTAGCTGGGGGGCTTTTATTTTTGGTTTGGGAACAAAAATGGTGAAAAACGCATGTCTGCGCGAGGCGATCGATCGCCTGAAAAGAGGCGACCGATCGCCAAGAGACAGTGGCATTTTTTCGGGTTAGGCGATCGATCGCCTAAAATGGGGCGACCGATCGCCGAGAGGCAGTGGCCAAACCAAAGGAATGGCGATCGATCGCCATGTTTGGGGCGACCGATCGCCGCAGTGTAAATTTTGAGGCGACCGATCGCCTGGGTGAAGCGATCGATCGCCGCCAGTGGATTTTTGAGAAATGGTTTATTTTGTCAAATTTTTGGTATTTGGCTATTATTTGGCTTCTAATATGGGGTTGTGTAATTGTGTAGAACCATCCCAGGTAGCAACGCAACCGAGGAATTGAAGTCATATCAAATCCACTTTTGGAAAGGTACGTAGTGGACGTACAGGCACCCCAACGGTACATGTATCTTATATACTTATTGTTTATGCATTGTGGATGCAAGTATATATGTGGTATTGCATAGTGGATGCAAATACATGTTATGCATGATGTTTATAGATGCATATGATTATTGGTGCATATCCCATGAGTCGTGGTCATCCCTTGATGATTTTAATGCTTGCCGCTATTTGGTTTGGTTCCGCTAAATGTGAAGCGAGGGGTGGGAGCGCCGCATGTCACATTTGAGCGTGGTTATCATATAGGACGAGGAAAGGGTATTTGCCGCTCAATGAGAGGCGAGGGGTGGGAGTCCCGCAGTCCATTGAAGCGAGGTTATCCTATGCCGTCTATATGTAAATAAGCGAGGGGCATTAAAATACATTGTGATGGACAGACTAGGGATTGGTGATCAGTATTTGGTATTGATGAGCTGGTATATGTCATGACATGTTTAGACCATTAAAAATAATCTATTGATTATACTCATGAGTTATGGTACAGGGACAACCAAACGGGAAGCGTTTGAAATGCATGGGGAAAAACAGGAAGTGTTTTATTATGATTATGCATTTACGCTTTATCTTCATATTGTGTTGAATATGAATGATTATTATTGCTCATGTTTGGGGGTTGTCCTTGTAGGTACCTTTTTGGCATGATAGAAGGGCTTGAACGGGTTGAGGTGGTGAGCTTGACGAGCATTCTATTGAGGATGAAAGGACAGGATTATTTTGGATAGTATCTACTCTAGGAGTAGTATAAAACTATAGTTGCACACATTCTTTTGATTGGAATGTAATTAATCCATTTGGTAGTCCTTAATTTTTTTTGGCATGTAATGCTTAAGCTCATAGACTCAACACGTTATTTCTCACTCTGATTTGTTTATATTAGCTCTATTATGCCTTAATTCCGCACTTAAGGATTAGGGTCCTTACATTAGTGGTATCAGAGCAGTGGTTAGAGAACCCGGGAACGAGTGAAGGGTAGCCTTAGCATGATAGGCTAGGTGCTTACATTTGAAGCATGTTTATGCATGTGGTGCATATTAATGTATATCCTGTTATACTAACGTGCTTATTCTCATTCCTGTTATCTAACGGCATAACATATATACTGCTTTGGAATTGTTGTTAACATTTGTATTACAGCATGGCTGCTAATGAGGAGGTTGGAGATATTGGTAGTGTGAACGCAAGCGTCGGTCAAGTGAACCCTCTACCTCCACCGGCCGTAGGCATGGAACCAGTGGTTCAGTTGTTGTTACCGGGTGAGATTAGCTTGACGCAATTTCTGTCTTATCATCCGCCCCGGTTTGAGGGGACAGAGTCCGGAGAAGAGGCTGAAGAGTGGTTGGAAAGGCTTGAGCAGATCTTTGTATCGGCTCCTTGTGCTGTGACAGCTTGGCTGCGACTGGCGGAGTTTCAATTAGCCAAGAAACCTCTGATGTGGTGGAGGAGCATAGTAATGGAAATGAGAGCACTGGGTGCTGTGATTGACTGGACGCTCTTCAGGACTAGGTTTCTGAACCGATACTTCTCCGCTGCGGCGAGACAGACAAAGGAGGACGAGTTCACAAGTCTGAAGCAGGGGAACATGACAGTGGCAGACTATGCCACACGGTACTCTTCATTGCTGAGGTACGTTCCCCACATTGCCACCAGTGGGCACGCTAAGATGAGGAACTTTATGAAAGGATTGCGACCGGAGCTCTATGACCGGGTTATCACTAATAACCCAACTTCTTTTGATGATGCTCTCACAAGAGCGGAATTTGCTGAGCTAGGAGTGGGAGCTTACGCAATGCCACCACCAGTGCCGCAACAGAGGCAGACCAATGACAGCTTGAGGCCTCGGGGAGAACCATTTAAACCCCGTGGTGCCTCTTCATCTTCACGGTATGGTGGAAAGAAACACTTTGGTCAGAAACAGGATGGCAAGAAGGGTAATTGGTCGGCCAATAAAGGATCTTCACAAGGGGATAGGCCGGGAGAGCCGAGGTGCAACAATTGTGGAGGGCCACATTCTTCAAACAAGTGTCCTGCATGTTATGTTTGTGGCAAGATGGGCCACATCGCTCGGTATTGCCCCACACGGGGAGGACAGTCAGAGTATCAGGGCAGCAGGCCGAGGTTTGAGGATAGGACAGTGCAGCAGAGGTAGCAGTTTGGGCCTCGACCATCGGGAGGTCAGACAGTAGGACCACCCCAGGGGCAGGTGTATGCACTGACCAGGGAGCAGGCTCAGGCAGCCCCAGAGGAGGTGATCGCCGGTACGTGTCATTTATTTACGTACCCTGCTTTTATTTTGATCGATACAGGTGCCTCCCATTCTTTTGTATCGGTGGGTTTTGTGGAAAGACACCATATGCGCACATCTTCTTTACCCACGCCTCTCCTTGTCTCGACACCCACTGGAAGAAATGTCGTTGCTGGTCAGTTTATGGCAGACTGCCTCATTTATTTTGAGGGCAACGAGTTGAAGGCAGACTTGATCATATTGGGCATGTCAGACTTCGACTGCATCTTGGGTATTGATGTTCTGAACAGATATCAGGCAGTGGTAGATTGCCGACAGAGGACAGTGAAGTTCAGACCTGAGTTGGGCAGTCAGTGGACCTTCTATGGCAACGGTTCTCGTGCGAAGATTCCGTTGATTTCAGCGATCAAGATGACTCAGTTATTGGAACGTGGCCACACGGGCTATCTCATCTATGCCGTGGACACGTCTGGGAATAGTAAAGAACTCAGAGTTGAGGATGTACCAGTGGTGGCAGAGTTCGCTGATGTATTCCCAGAAGAGATCCCAGGATTCCCACCGGCTAGGGAAGTTGAGTTTGGGATCGAACTGTTGCCAGGGACATCCGCTATTTCTCGTGCACCTTATAGGATGGCACCGGCTGAGTTGAGAGAGTTGAAAGAGCAGTTGCAGGATCTCCTGGACAAGGGATATATACGCCCGAGCGTGTCGCCATGGGGCGCACCAGTTCTCTTTGTGAAAAAGAAGGACGGTTCGATGCGGTTGTGCATCGATTACCGGCAGCTGAATAAGGCTACAGTGAAGAACAAGTATCCTCTTCCAAGGATCGACGATCTGTTTGATCAGTTGCAAGGTACCAGGGTGTATAGCAAGATTGATTTGAGATCCGGGTATCATCAGATTCGGGTCAGAGAGGAAGATGTGCAGAAGACAGCGTTCCGGACCCGATATGGACATTATGAGTTCCTAGTGATGCCGTTCGGCGTGACGAATGCTCCAGCAGTCTTCATGAGTCTGGTGAACAGGGTGTTTCAGCAGTATCTTGATCAGTTCGTCATTGTGTTTATTGACGA
This sequence comes from Haberlea rhodopensis, assembly GCA_907163345.1. NCBI lineage: Eukaryota > Viridiplantae > Streptophyta > Magnoliopsida > Lamiales > Gesneriaceae > Haberlea > Haberlea rhodopensis. The sequence continues at coordinate 593,457 of CAJQUN010000317.1, forward strand.
TATTCTTATCTACTCCCGGAATGAGGAAGAGCATGTGAAACACTTGAGGACAGTGCTTCAGATTCTCAGAGAGCATCAGTTATATGCTAAGCTCAGTAAGTGTGAATTTTGGCTGAGCAGTGTAGTATTTCTGGGGCATGTCATATCAAGCAGCGGGATATCTGTAGATCCCAAGAAGATTGAGGCTGTGATGGAGTGGGCTGCCCCCACTTCTGTGCCTGAGATCCGGAGTTTTCTTGGTTTGGCAGGGTATTATCGGCGCTTTGTCGAGGGCTTTTCGAAGATTGCCAAGCCGCTGACTCAGTTGACCCAGAAGGGTGTACCTTTCTTTTGGTCAGAAGCTTGTGAGGAGAGCTTCCAGGAATTAAAACACCGGTTGACGACGGCGCCAGTGTTAGTGATCCCTACGGAGAACTCCAGATTTGTTCTGTATACTGACGCATCACTTCAGGGCCTTGGGTGTGTACTGATGCAAGATAAGCATGTGGTAGCTTATGCATCGAGGCAGTTGAAGCCGCATGAGACCAGATATCCAGTTCATGACTTGGAATTGGCGGCTATCATCTTCGCCCTGAAGATCTGGAGACATTACTAATATGGGACTTCATTCACCATATACACGGATCACAAGAGCCTCAAGTTTTTATTCACTCAGGTAGAGCTGAACATGAGGCAGAGGAGATGGATGGACCTACTCAAGGACTATGATTGCGAGATAGAGTACCATCCGGGGAAAGCTAATTTGACAGCAGACGCTTTGAGCCGGAAAGCGAGGAGTTCTGCTGAGGACGTCATTCATCTGTCGGCTATGATGACCTCTTATTGCCATCTGGGCTATGATTTTGACATAGATGCATCGCCTGTGTATGTATCGACCTTGTTAGCTGAGCCAGATATCTATGAGAACATCAGGAGAGCTCAGAGGTCAGACGATGAGGTTCAGAGGTGGTTATCTTTGGTACATCTTGGTCAGCCAACGAAATTCAGAGTGGCCGATGACGGGTCTTTGAGATTGGGTGATCGTTGGGTGGTTCCAAGTACGCCGGAGTTGCGTAAAGGGATCTTGGAGCGAGCTCATAGTAGCAGACTTAGCATCCACCCAGGTGGGAAGAAGATGTACAGAGATCTGCGTGGTCAGTTTTGGTGGAAGAGAATGAAATCAGATGTCGTCGCTTTTGTGAAGAGGTGTTTGATCTGCCAGCAGGTTAAGGCAGAGAGACAGAGACCTGGCGGTGAGTTGAGAAGCTTGGAGATACCGAAGTGGAAGTGGGAGCACATTTCCATGGACTTCGTGACTCATTTGCCGAGGAGTGCTTCAGGCTTCGATGCTATTTGGGTGATCGTGGATCGATTGACTAAGGTAGCCCACTTTATCCCCTATAGCATGACATTCACATTTTTGAGGATGGCGCAGTTGTATATTAGAGATGTGGTGAGATTGCATGGGATCCCCGTTTCCATAGTGTCAGATCGAGATCCGCGATTCACATCTCATTTCTGGGAAGGCCTTCAGTCAGCCTTCGGAACTGAAGTCAGATTGAGTACTGCTTATCATCCTCAGACGGATGGACAGACCGAGCGCACTATTCAGACGCTCGAGGACATGTTAAGAGCTTGTGTTTTGGAGTTCGATGCCTCTTGGCAGGATTCAGTGCCTTTGGTAGAGTTTTCTTATAACAATAGCTACCAGGCGAGTATTCAGATGGCTCCGTTTGAAGCTCTTTATGGCAGACGGTGTAGATCACCCTTGTGTTGGGATGATTTGGACCGCAAATCGGTCGGAGGACCGGAGTTGATTCGGGAGATGGAAGAAAAGATAAAGACGATAAGGCAGAAAATGAAAGCGGCCCAGGACAGACAGGCAGCTTATGCAAATAAACGGCGGAGACCGTTGGAATTTCAGTTGGGAGATAAGGTCTTTTTGAAGATCTCGCCTTTCAGAGGCGTAGTGCGATTTGGGATGCGCGGGAAACTGTCTCCGAGGTATGTTGGACCGTACGAGATTTTGCAGCGCATTGGCACCTTAGCTTACCGACTGGCTTTGCCGCCTTCTTTATCTGGTATACATGATGTATTTCATGTGTCTATGCTGCGGAAGTATGAGCCGGATCCGTCGCATGTGTTACAGCCTTCCGAAGTTCGGTTAGAATCAGATGTATCTTATGTGGAACGGCCTGTCAGAATTCTGGATCGAGCAGACCGTAGACTTCGGAACAAAGTGATACCTATGATCAAGGTTCAGTGGGATCGCAGGGGTGTCGAGGAGGCTACGTGGGAGACGGAGCGGCATATGGTGCAGCACTACCCGGAACTATTCTCTGGTATGTGTTTATGTTTAGTTTCCTTTTGGGGTAAGTGCATGTGATTTCGAGGACGAAATCTTATAAGTAGGGGAGTAATGTGATATCCCTGAAATGATTAATTGCAATCTGGTGCATTAATTGTGATTATATGATTAATTATGGTAGTAATTAATTATGTGTTGGAATTTATTTACCTTATGTGGAAATGCTTAGTCACATGATAGAGTGACCCGGGGTAGCATTTCAGGGTGCATGTGGTGCATGTTGGGTAAATATTATTGGAAGCATGATTTATTTGCCTTTGGTAGCAATTTATTAGAAATCATGTGTTTAATTGATATTTGGTGCATTATGAGTAAATGCTTTGAAAGAATATCATGTTGGGGTGTTTTATACACCATGGAATATTTTGGCATGTTTTTAATTAATTAAAACCAACACCCTTTTTTACCCCAACCCCACTCAATACACTCTCACTCTTACTTTACCAAAATCACCACCCAAACCCTTCCCCCCCTTTCCATTTTCGAGTTGGAGCAAAGAGGTGGGGAGAAAACCTTCCAAAAGACTTGATTTGTGAAGATTATTGGGTGATTTGAGGTCCCCAAGAGGTATGGATGCCTCATTGTCATTTTTATTGTGTTTGGGTTAGTTTTGGAAGGGTTTTTAATGATTTGAAATGGGTTTGTGTTGGGTTGTTGTGGTTTTGGTTAAGGGTTAGATTTATACTTGTTTTGAAGTGTATTTTGGTGGTTTATGTTGTTATTTGAGTTGTTGGTTTGATGGTTAAGTGTTGGAATGGGTTGGAAGAAATTTTGGGAACAAAAATGGTGAAAAACGCATGTCTGCGCGAGGCGATCGATCGCCTGAAAAGAGGCGACCGATCGCCAAGAGACAGTGGCATTTTTTCGGGTTAGGCGATCGATCGCCTAAAATGAGGCGACTGATCGCCGAGAGGCAGTGGCCAAACCAAAGGAATGACGATCGATCGCCATGTTTGGGGCGACCGATCGCCGCAGTGTAAATTTTGAGGCGACCGATCGCCTGGGTGAAGCGATCGATCGCCGCCAGTGGATTTTTGAGAAATGGTTTATTTTGTCAAATTTTTGGTATTTGGCTATTATTTGGCTTCTAATATGGGGTTGTGTAATTGTGTAGAACCATCCCAGGTAGCAACGCAACCGAGGAATTGAAGCCATATCAAATCCACTTTTGGAAAGGTACGTAGTGGACGTACAGGCACCCCAACGGTACATGTATCTTATATACTTATTGTTTATGCATTGTGGATGCAAGTATATATGTGGTATTGCATAGTGGATGCAAATACATGTTATGCATGATGTTTATAGATGCATATGATTATTGGTGCATATCCCATGAGTCGTGGTCATCCCTTGATGATTTTAATGCTTGCCGCTATTTGGTTTGGTTCCGCTAAATGTGAAGCGAGGGGTGGGAGCGCCGCATGTCACATTTGAGCGTGGTTATCATATAGGACGAGGAAAGGGTATTTGCCGCTCAATGAGAGGGGAGGGGTGGGAGTCCCGCAGTCCATTGAAGCGAGGTTATCCTATGCCGTCTATATGTAAATAAGCGAGGGGCATTAAAATACATTGTGATGGACAGACTAGGGATTGGTGATCAGTATTTGGTATTGATGAGCTGGTATATGTCATGACATGTTTAGACCATTAAAAATAATCTATTGATTATACTCATGAGTTATGGTACAAGGACAACCAAACGGGAAGCGTTTGAAATGCATGGGGAAAAACAGGAAGTGTTTTATTATGATTATGCATTTACGCTTTATCTTCATATTGTGTTGAATATGAATGATTATTATTGCTCATGTTTGGGGGTTGTCCTTGTAGGTACCTTTTTGGCATGATAGAAGGGCTTGAACGGGTTGAGGTGGTGAGCTTGACGAGCATTCTATTGAGGATGAAAGGACAGGATTATTTTGGATAGTATCTACTCTAGGAGTAGTATAAAACTATAGTTGCACACATTCTTTTGATTGGAATGTAATTAATCCATTTGGTAGTCCTTATTTTTTTTTGGCATGTAATGCTTAAGCTCATAGACTCAACACGTTATTTCTCACTCTGATTTCTTTATATTAGCTCTATTATGCCTTAATTCCGCACTTAAGGATTAGGGTCCTTACAGCCGGATATTCTATTGGCGATAGTTCATACCGCCGGGTATTACATAGCGACGGGTCATTCCGCTACATCTATGGCGATGGTTCATGCCGCCAGGTATCATATAGGATGTGTTAAATGGTCTTAATTTGGATTGAGATTGTGATTAGTGTATTTCATAGGTGCATGATGTGTTAAATGGTCTTAATTTGGGAAATTGGATATTGCATGGAATGGAATAAATGAAGCAAGAAATTTTTATAGGTGGTATTGTGTGCCACGTTTACATGTAGTTTCCCTTTACACGTGATTGAATGCACCAAATGCATGGCTTAATGCACTAATTGTGGGTTAAGGGCACGGGGGTCCTTACACATATAATGAGCTTATTGATGTTCTTGGCAAAACCAAGATGAGTAACAAATTACTCAAGCTTGAGTTAGCCAAGAGAGATGAAGAAAATAATTCATTGAAAAATGAATTAAATTCTTTGAAGAAATCTTTTTGCAAGTTTAGTGAAAGTAGTTTAAAATTGGAAGAATTGATTGGCTTGCAACGATATAGCGTCGATAAAGTCGGACTAGGCTTTTCTAGCAAATCAAAAACATTTTCAAACTTGTTGCCTAAAGCTAAGCATAATTCCCCTACTTGCACTTATTGTTGTAAAGATGGTCATACAAAGAATAAATGTAAATTTGCTAAAAACCAATACCAACCTAACAAGAGGTGGAAATGGAGTCCAAAGGCATCGATGAATGCTAACCCGCAAGGACCCAAAATCAAATGGGTACCAAAGAATCCCAAATCAAAAATTTGTTTTGTAGGAACAACAAAAGGATGGAGGATGAAGGCACTAGCACCTCAAGGGAGGAAATCATCTTATGCACTACAATAGAAGAGCGCGAGGTATAGGACCAATGACAAGAACGCACTCTTGTCATCAAAGGTAAATTTATTTTGTGCATTTAAAAGAGCAATGAAAAATTTCATTGGCACAAATTAATTGTGACCAATAAATTATAAAGCTCAATATTTATTGATAGTAAATTGCATTTCCCCTTAGCATATGCACATTTAAATTGTGTTGATGCATGATTTATTCTTATCTCTTTATGGTTAATATCTTGATGTGCCATGAATTCACTTTGAATTTGAAATGTGCAATTATGTGATTAAGCATGCTATAATTGTTTGGATGCTCAATATTGGATTATAGTAAAATGGATATAAAACTATTATGACCTTAATGATTTTATTATCATTAACTTATCAAATGATGCTTTGAGAATTTTAATGTCTATTGGGCATGAGTGCATGAACTCTTAGTAGAACATATGCACACTTTGCTCATCTAGAATTCATTATTGATTGCCTTAACCGCATGTTTGTTTTTCCTCTCAATGATTTAATCTTATGCTTCTAATGGTTATTACATGCTTGATGAGGAACATGTGTAAATTCTTAGACTATGGATATATGTGTAAGGACCCTAGTTCCTTAAGTGCGGATTAAGAGCATAATTGGGGCTAATAAAAATTATCAGAGTAAAAATGATCGTGTTGAGAATATGAGCCTCAAGAGTTACATGCCAAAATAAGGACTATCAATGGATTAATTACATTCCCAATCAAATGAATGTTGTCAACTATAGCTTTACACTACTCCTAGAGTATACACTATACAAAAGTAATCATGTCCTTCATCTACCAAAAGTATTCTTCACGAGCTCACCGCCTCAACCCGCTTTAGCCCCTTTTATCATGCCAAAATGTACCTACAAGGACAACCCCCAAACATGAGCAATAATATCATTCATATTCAACACAATATGAATCTAAGGCGTAAATGCATAAATCACAATAAAACACTTCCTGTTTTTCCCATGCATTTTAAACGCTTCCAGTTTGGTTGTCCCTATACCATAACTCATGAGTATAATCAAATAGATTATTTAATGGTCCACACATGTCATGACATAATACCATTTCGTCATCACCGAATACCAACCACCAATCCCTAGTCTGTTCATCACAATGTATTTTAATGCCCCTCGCTCATTTACATATAGGCGGCATAGAATAACCTCGCTTCAATGGACATGCGGCGCTCCCACCCCTCGCTTCACATTGAGCGGCAAATATTCTTTCCTCGCCCTATATGATAACCACGCTTAAATGTGACATGCGGCGCTCCCACCCCTCGCTTCACATTTAGCGGCAACAAATCAAATAGCGGCAAGCATTAAAATCATCAAGGGATGACCACGACTCATGGGATGTGCACCAATAACCATCATATGCATATACAATCATCATGCATAATTCAGCATGTATTGCATCCACAATGCATAATTTCATATATACTCGCATCCACAATGCATAAACAATGAGTATATTAGATACATGTACCGTTGGGTGCCCGTACGTCCTCTACGTACCTTTCCAAAAGTAGGATATGGTAGGACTTCACTTCCTTGGCTGTGTTGCCACCTGGGATGGTTCTACATATTCACACAAATCAATATTAGAACCCAATAATAGTCCAATACCAAAAATCCTACAAAAATAACTAAAAACATCACATTTTGTGTCTCGCGATCGATTGCTGCGAAGGGCCGATCGATCGCGAGATCACACTGCCCGAACATGAAATTTTGTTCTTTCGGCGATCGATCGCCACCCTTGGTGCGATCGATCGCCAACCTCGCCGATCGATCGCCCAAGTGTGGCGATCGATCGCCAAAAGCTTCTGGAGCACACTGCCTGCTCGCGATCGATCGCCAATAACGGGCGATCGATCGCCGAGTCCTGCACTTCGAAAAATCGTCATTTTTGCTCCAAAACTCATTTCCAATCCATACCAACTCCCCTACCATCAAACCAACAACATCAAACACAATAAAACCTTCCAAATACACTTTAAACATCTCAAAAATCCAACATTTAATACCAACCCAAAATAACCCATTTCAAACCATATCAAAATCACCACAAACTCAATTCAAACACAACAAAAACATTAGGGAGGTACCCATACCTCTTGGGGACTCTAAAACTCACGCTAAATCCCACAAAACAAGTTTTTGGAAGGACTTCTCTTCCACTCTTTGCTCAAAATCGAAAATGAGGAGGGAAGGGTTTGTGAGAAGTGATTTGGGGAAAAATAGAAAGTGGTGGGTTATTGTGGGGTTGGGGGGTATTAGTGGGTTATTTGGGATTAATTAAATTTGCATACCCACTATTAATCATGATTTATAAAAATACCCCAACATGGTATTTGAAAGCATTACATCACAATGCTCCACAATCTCAAATAAATGCATGTTTTACCAATAAATGACTACCAACACATGTAAGTCATTAAAATACCCAATCATCCAACATGCATCACGTGCACCCCGAAATGCATTTCCGGTCACGCCTACCATGTGACTAAGCATTTCAATTATGATAAATAAATCCAGTGCATAATTAATTACCACCATAATTAATCATATAAACACAATTAATGCCCAAATTGTATATAATTATTTCGGGGATATCACAATATGTCAACATATACTTGTGCTATGATTATTTGAATTTTGTGCTTTTTGATTATCACAAAAAGGGAGAGAATTTTGTGATAAACTTGAAGCGTAATAAATGCAAGATTTGAGGGGGAGAGCTTAATACATGCATGGTTTGATGGGGAGAGTTTTTGTATCATGCTTTACTTGTATATGCTATGCAATTGTTAAGGGGGAGTCTTGTTTATTCACATTTCATGCATATTACATCTTCAAGTTTATCAAGTTTTGTGATCATCAAAAAGGGGGACATTGTTGAGCCTTAAACTCATTGTTGAGTTTAATGCTTACTTTATCTCCGAATTGTTTATGAGTTTTGATGATCAACAAAACTTGTGTTTGTTATACTAATGTGTCTACTTAGTGTACAGGATGAGATGGTAACAATATTCGATGTTCGATGATTTTGGTGTCCATGCGTAGCTAAGAGGATAAGCTACAACCTTGATGGTTATTACAAGTTCGAGAAACAAGATTATGATGGTTGAAAAGTGGATTGGTTGAAGGAAATCAAAACATGCAAGGACTGGGCAGATCGCCCCAGGCGATGGTGATCATCGCCCCAGGCGATGGTTGACAGGAGAGGCATCGCCGCGTCCATCGACAGAGGAGATGGCGAGGCGAGGACGTGCTACCACGATCGCCCCTGGCGATGATGACCATCGCTCCAGGCGATGGCAACCAATCAAGACTTTGCCCCGCACATCGACTGAAGCGACGCCGAGACCGCGTGCAAGGCGAGATCACCAGAGGCGATGGCTAGATCGCCTGAGGCGATGCATGAATCGTTTGAGGCGATGGGGACTTCGTTGAGGCGATGAAGATTTATGAGCAACCAAAGCTACGTCATTGGATTTTGGTATCGATCGCCTGAGGCTATCGGGACATCGCCTGAGGCGATCAGTGGAGATTTTGACCGTTGGTGCGCGGTGATGGAGATCGCCCGAGGCGATGGCTGAGGCGATGCAGGAGTGATTCAAGTCTTAAGTGTAGCAACGGATAGTAGGAGCCTTGGGGGCCGTCTACACTATAAATATGGATGTTTTGGAGCATTTTGATGACAAGAAACAAGTCTATAAACTACAAGAAAGCTTTGCTCATTCAAATTTATTCAAGCATTGCAAACTTCATACATTTGTATTGCTATTGGCGTTTGTAATTTATTTCTTGTGTGAAGAGCTTGTGTTCTTCATGTTGTTACACCGTGAAGGTGTTATTCAATTTATTGTAAGGTCCTACAACATCGACGCAAGTTGGAAAATTGTATAAGTCATCAACAAGTGAAGTTGGTGCAAGGGTGTGGCTATCCTTGGAGCCCTTAATGCCAAGAAGACTCGTGAAGAGTGTGTGTGACTCGAGAAGAGTTTGTGTGTGGCTATCCATGGAGCCCTTAAGGCCAAGAAGACTCGTGAAGAGTGTGTTGCTCGTGAAGAGTTGTTTACTCGGGAACAATGTGTTGTGGCTAACTTGGAGCCCTTAAGGACAAGATCAAAGTTATTCTAGTGGAACCTCGGTTGGACGTTTTCTAGTCGGAAAGAGGAGACGTAGGCGATTCATCGCCGAACTTCTATAACAAATTCTCTTGTTCTTTATCGCTTTATTTAATTTACGCATTTATTTATTTCTTCATTTTGTTTATTTGTCGATTGACTTAAAGTCTTCTGCAGCGCAAACTCGACTATTTTGCAAATTCATTTTAAAACGCTAAAGTAGCCAAGGAACCTCATTCACCCCCCTCTTCGGTTCCAACAAATAATACGGATACTATATATGTTTCATAATTCATACCAATTTTAAGGACACGTAGTACGTAAATTGTATAGGTTTCACACCAACTTCACGTGTAATAAGTACTGAACATAGTATAGGTTTCATACCAACTTCATGTGTAACTAGTACCAAAATTGTATAGGTTTCATACCAACTTCATGTGTAACTAACACCAAAATTGTATACGTTTCATACTAACTTCACGTGTAATAAGTACCGAAACTATTATATGTTTCTTACCAATTTCACGTGTAACTTATACCAAAATAGTATATGTTTCATACCAATTTCATGTGTAATTTGTACCACAATTGCAAAAATTTCATACTAATTTAATATGTATTAAGTACCGAAAATAGTATAGGTTTCATACCAATTTCATTCATAATTAGTACCAAAATTATATAGGTTTCATACCAATTTTATGTATACTTAGTACCGAAATTATATAGGTTTTATACCAACTTTACGTGTAATAAGTTTTGAATATAGTATATGTATCATACCAACTTCACTTGTAATTAATACCAAAATTATATAGATTTCTACCAATTTTATGTATACTTAGTTCCGAAATTGTATAGGTTTCATACCAACTTCACGCGTAACTAGTACCAAAACTGTATATGTTTAATACAAACTTGAAGTATAATATGTACCAAAATTGTATAGGTTTCATACCAACTTCATGTGTAATAAGTACCGAAAAAAATATAAGTTTCATACCAATTTCATGTGTAACTTGTACCAAAATGTATAGGTTTCATACCAATTTCATATGTAACTAGTACCAAAATTGTAAAGATTCATACCAATTTCATATGTAATAAGTATCGAAAATAGTATAAGTTTCGTATCAATTTTATTCGTAATTAGTACCAAAATTATATAGGTTTCATATCAATTTTATGTATACTTAGTATCGAAATTATATAAGTTTCATACCAACTTCACGTGTAATAAGTACCGAATATAGTATATGTTTTATACCAATTTCATGTGTAACTAGTACCAAAATTTTATTGGTTTCATACCAACTTCATGTGTAACTAGTACCAAAATTATATAGATTGCATAACTATTTTATGTGTAACATGTACCAAAATTGTATAGGTTTCGTACCGACTGTAATGATTTCTCAAATTAAAAGTTCAACTTTTAATAGAAGGGTATTATACTCGTTTTAATAAGATAGGGAGTTAAAACAAAATTTTAAGTTGCAATAAGGTGTTTGAATTAAGTTTTTTCTGACATGTGGAATTTTTTTGAGTTTCTCCTTATTTTAATATATGTTTCATGTTACTAAAAAAAAAACCTATATTATGAGATACTGCTATTTGCATAAGGTGCACCTCGCCAAATGCTTTTATTACCTTTAGATCATATGAATCTGTAGTATTTTTTTGTATTTGATCCCATACGTTGGGATCAAGAATGGAAATGTACACAGAATATAACTTCACCAATTTTCAGACACTGTTCCCTCTCTCTCCCCATTGATTGGTGGCATTTTGCCAACAGGGAACATTAATCTTGGGTTCCCAAAAAATAATACACATCTTCTCGTTTCAAAAAAAATAAAAATAAATTATACACATCTCCCGAATCTGGTAAAACCAATAAATTCTGTCACAACTCACAACCAATCCACGTTCCCTATTCATTTTCTTTCCTTCTTTATCCTCCCCACAACCAACTACACCAAACTGTCTTATTGGTGGACTTTTTTTCTCTTCTCTGAGTCTTCTCAACGTGTATAAATCTGGATCTGAAAATGATGAATGATTCAATGGACAAATGAAGATCCTGTCCCTCTTTATATCTCTCCGTGTTTTCTTTCCCTTTTTATCATTTTCTAGTTTTTAGGGTTTGCTTTATTCTTCTGTAATCATTTCCGCCTCTAAAAATGGCAAAAAGCCGCCTTCTACACCACAAATGCGTTTCTCCCTTCTATTTTTGACCCCAGCTAACGCCATTTTTTGGTAACCCCGTTTCTTGATTTCCTTTCCAGCTCGAGAAAGTTGAATCAGTGTTTTCTAAAAATGGCAAGGGAGAAGATTAAGATAAGGAAAATCGACAACGCTACTGCGCGTCAGGTTACTTTCTCGAAGAGAAGAAGGGGGCTTTTCAAGAAAGCCGAAGAGCTTTCAGTTCTCTGTGATGCCGATGTTGCTCTCATCATATTCTCTTCTACTGGGAAGCTCTTTGAATATGCTAGCTCCAGGTACTTTTTTAATTTCTAAAGTGTGCTTGTTTTTTAAAAGATTCTTTGTTTCTTGAAACCGTGACAATAATGTACTTATTTTATAATGTTTTGAGAATCTGAAAGGGTTGCCATATCTGGTAATGTTCATAAATTATCGGTTTGTTCAAAATCCAATCTGATTTGGAATTTCTTATTTTGTTTTTGTTTGGGTGTTCTTGATGGTATGTTGTTTTCGTTGGGTTTTATTTTTTTCCTTTTCTTCTCCAGTAATTCTTTATATTTTCTGGATGCAAAGACATACCTCTATAGGGGCAAAAAATTAGCTTTTCCCGTCAGAAAAATATTAAAAAATGATTAGTTTTATTCATAAAATTTTTTATTTTACAATTACTAAAAATATTATATTTGCTTATTATAATATTTTGTTTATTTGAAATTCCTCACACATCTGCCAAGTAAGTTTGGAATGAATATTAAAATATTATACTTCAATTATTTAATGTTGGTTAATTTTAAATTCCATTGCATCTGCAATTTTTTTATCTTTATCTTGTGTGTTTTGTTGCAAGGAATGTCACCTTATAGCATGAATCAGCTAATGCATGGGTCTAACGTGTACTATGTGTAGGACCTAATCTATCCACGAATACTTTAGGAGATCTACGCCTACTGTATCATAGAACAAAATTTTATTGGTAAAGAATCAAAAGTGTAGTTTTGAAAGTTATTAAAACCCACTTCTAATAATCATTTTTTTTCTGATAATAATAATGGCGGAATGAAGTTTATGACAAATCATGTGCTTGTATATCTCCGAATGCTTGTATATCTCTTGTGAAATTAGCGCATTTTTGCATTGTCGAACCACCTACTATTTTCTCGGACAGATTTTGTTCAGAAAATATCCTACGCACTCGTATAAATTGGATTTCCTAATCTCGAAATCTTATACTCTCTCAATTTTTCCACGTTAGTACCTTTATAGACTTCATTCCCAATATTAAAAACTAGCTCAAGTCTTAATAATCTGTGTTATGAATTGCTTTGAGACTTCACTCCCAAGATTAAAGGCTAGCATAAGTCACAATAATCTAGTGCTGCAATTGCCTCGACAAATTGTCGAGGGAAATTGCAGAAACGGCGGCCGCGTTTTATCGTTGTGATCCGAACAAATGATCAATCACATGCCCAAGTCACATGATTTTAATCTTATAACTAAACTTGATTTTTTTTTTCTGATTTCATGTTAGTTCCTTGGGAAGTTGCAAATTTGGTCCTACGATTTGTTAATTTCCCATTTTTAGTGCTCTTAAGTTTTCAAGTTGTAGTTTAAGTTCAGTAAGTTGATTATTGTTTTTACTTTTCATCTTTTTTAACCGGAGTACTAACATGGCGCTATACACGACTCCAATATTAACACCACTTCATCAATTTCCAGTGCAATGTCAGCAGTGGCAAGTCAACATTTTTATTGCAAGAACCAAATTACTATGCTAAAACTACAACTTGTCAGGCATACGAATAATTGTTTTGAGTGTGGAGCTACCCTCTTCGTATAATGTAAATTCTCCCCAGCATGTAAGCACTCCAGTGAAAACGACTTAAGAGTAAAACAAGAACCAACTTATTTTGCTAAAACTACAACTTGAAGACTTATAACAATAGCAACTAAGTCTAATCCCAATGGATTGGGGTATTCTACAAGAACCAAAGGAAAAAAATCAAGTTGGGTTGTGTACTTACTTTAGTTTTCTCCAAGAGCTTCTTTTGCTCAAAATATCTTCATTAATCTTTTGACTCCATATGTTTGTATATAACTTCAAAACATATTTTCTTCGGCCGTCCTTTTTGTTCTCTTGGAAGGACAAAATCCATGAACTCCACTCATTACACAGGTGCATCGGTGGGCCTACTTAATCATGACCTAACCATCATAAGCCACTTTCTTGCATCTTTTCTTTTATACAAGACATACATCCTTCTGCTCGAATATTTTCGTTCCTTATTTTATCTTTTTTTGGTTTTACCACACATCCAACGAAGCATACACATATCTAATACCTTTATCTTTTGGACGTAATTCTTCTTGGGTGCCCCGCATTCCATCCCATAAACATTGAAGGCCTGATGATTTTTCTATAAAACTTGTCGTTCAATCTTATAGGGATATTATGATCGCATAAAACTGCATTGATTTTTCTCCATTTCAGCTAATCTGCTTGTGTTTTGTGGTCAACGTTGCTATTAACTCTCAATCTTTTTGGATCATAGAAAATCTAGGTATCAAAACTCATTACTCATGAATATCTCTTGGACACTGAACGTTATAACACCGAGGCCCGGAGATGTACGGCCACTAAATTTGCACTACATTATTTCTACTCAATCTAAAACTTTTTGATTCCAATGTCCATAACTCGAATTTAATATTACCTATGCTCTAGTCTCGTCGATTAACACAACATCATCAGCGAAAAGCATTGTCCAAGAAATTCGAGTCTTTTTGTTTTTGTTATCTCATCAATCACTATGACGAACAAGAGAGGACTCTACGCCCCCTTGGTGCAATCCAATGGTGATTGCGAGCTCATTCGTCACCCGCTGCACATTCTTAAAATTGATGTTATTTTGTCTTACATTTTTCTTCGTAGAAAAATTTATATTAAATGAGCATTAGGGATGCTCAAACCCAAAAAATACAAGAAACAAAATCTAAAACAAGACCAAATTCTTGAAAAAAACCAAAATACACAAATCTACAATGGTTCTGGTAATCTCAAACAAACTAAAGGATGATGGAACCAATCTATCGCAGAGTATGGAAAAATTCCAAGTTTATTCTCTATAATCCACTTCCATGATCTTATTTTCACCAACTCCACTATAGTAGCAATTGGAATCTCCTCATTCCTGAACAAGTTTTTATTACGAGCTAACCAAATACTCCAAACAATACACTCCCAGATGGTTAGCCACTCCCCTTTCCCTACTGAACCATTCAAAAGATGAAAGTGATGCCAGCAATTTATTACTGGGTCTTCATGAAGCACAGTTTTAAAATTGAACCATCTATAGCACTTTTTCCAAACGCAGTTAGCATAGTGGCACGAAAAGAACAGATTTTTGCAATCCTCCTCTACTTCACCACACAAAGCATACGAAACTGCATTTGAGTCTAGAATAATACCTCTTCGCAACAAATTAGATTTAGAAGGAACAATTTCCAGGCGAAACTTATACTTTTTCTTAGGGATCATTGAGTCCCAAACTCTCCTTAAAGCTTTGACCTCGAGGGATTGATTCATTGCTCCTCAAATTTCAAAAATTTGTAGGCTGATTTGTGGTATATGACCCACAACTATCAAGCTTCCACCTCCAAGAGTCGTCCATATTAGGATTCCTGTTAAACCTGTCGATTAAAATCACAAGATCGTAAAGTAAAATTTTCTCCCATTCAAATAAGTCTCGTCTCCAATCCCATCTCCAGTCCCACATGCCGTCGACCCAATCACCCCTGTCCGATATCAAACAATCACCCACCATATCAATCGAAAACAATCTATTAAACTTCTCAGATAACTTCTCCCCCTCCATCCACCTATCTACCCAAAATCTTGTGTCGCAACCGTTACCCTCCCTTCTATCCATACCCGCCCTAAACGAATTGTTATTATCCACTAGAATGTATTTACCCAAATCCCTCCACCACAAAGACGACTTTCTTCCTGACTCAAAACCCCTCGACCCCAAGTTCCAATCCCACACCACATTCCATATCTTGATTCAAGAACTCTACTCCATAATCTATCTTTTTTCTCTAGTCAACCTCCAACCCCATCTACCTAGTAAAGCTAAGTTAAAAAGATTGAGGTCTCTAACAGCCCAACCTCCCTCCTCTCTAGAATCACACACTTTAGACATCTTGACCCAAGCAATTTTATGACCCCCTTCACCCCCTACCCCACAAGAAATTTCTTTGGATTTTGGTTAAGGATTTTAACACCGCTGATGGCACTCGGAAAAAAAGATAGAAAGTAGATCGGCAAGGAAGCAAGAACTGAGTTCAACAAAGTAATTCTTCCGCCAAAAGACACATGTTTAGAACCCGAACGGCTTAATAGGTTGCCATATTGCAAGTCTTCGTGGGTTATCTCTAATGGGTAGACCCAAATATTTAAAAGGAACTGAGCCATGTTTACAATGTAACTTTCGACACATCTCACTCAAATCATCAATAGTCACAATGATCCCAAACAGGGTACTTTTGTCAAAAGTTATTTTCAATCCAGACACCATTTCATAATTTCTCAAAATACATTTCAAGGCCCAAATATTCTGGTGATCTCAAGTCGTAAGGATTACATACATTATTATCACTATGAGAATTGCTTATGACATTCATATAACTATCCATGTAGCATTCTCATGGTGGGTCTGTCCAGTACATTGTTCTCTAACATGCACCCATGTGTTGATTTGATATCTCATATCCATGAACAATTCATCAATCAATACATACTAGTCTCAATGCATTATCATTATCCTTATTCATGATAATACTTGACTACTAGGGACAATCTTTAAGGATAATACAATATTATTCTGAGGACATTAACATATATATATATATATTCATATTACATAGACATTTGAATAATATATAATAATGAATTGCCTTTAATAAAATCATATTACATTGTATGCCAAAATCAATCATCTAATGAGTTGTCTTAGTGCATATCCCAACATCTCCCACTTGCACTAAGACCAATCAAACATGTAATTAATGCCTAAAGATCTAGTATGACGATCATGCTTCTGCTGTGACAGAGGTTTCGTCAGTGGGTCAGATACATTATTATCAGTTGGTACTTTGCATATTTTCACATCTCCTCTTTCAACGATTTCTCGAATGAAATGAAAGCGCCGAAGTATGTGTTTGGATCGCTGGTGAGATCTGGGTTCTTTAGCCAATGCGATGGCTCCATTGTTAGTCACAATAGAGTTCAATAAGATCTAGTATGCTAGACATAACCCCAAGCTCAGAAATGAACTTCTTGATTCAAACGGCTTCCTTTGCTGCATCTGAGACAACAATATACTCAGCTTCAGTTGTAGAATCAGCTACTGTCTCTTGCTTTGAACTCTTCCAGCTCACAGCACCTCCATTTAGGCAAAACACATATCCTGATTGCGAACGGAAATCATCCTTGTCAGTTTGGAAGCTTGCATCAGTGTAACCTATTACATTGAGCTCTTCCTCACCTCCATAAATCAAGAATGTATCCTTAGTTCTTCTCAAGTACTTTAGGATATTCTTGACAGCGATCCAGTGACATTCACCTGGATCTACTTGATATCTGCTCGTCATGCTCAAAGCATACGAGACATCGGGACGAGTACATATCATGGCATACATGATAGATCCAATAGCTGACGCATATGGAATCTTACTCTTGCGTTGCCTCTCATCTTGTGTTGAAGGACACTGATTCTTCGAGAGATATAGTCCATGTGTCATAGGCACGAATCCTTTCTTTGATTCTTGCATGCTAAACCGTTTTAGCATTTTATCTATGTATGTACTTTGACTTAGGCCAAGTAATCTTCTTGATCTATCTCTATAGATCTTGATACCTAACACGTAGGTGGCTTCACCCAAGCCTTTCATAGAAAAGCAATTCCCTAGCCAAATCTTTACAGATTGCAAGGCAGGGATATCATTTCCAATGAGAAGTATGTCATCTACATACAACACTAGAAATATAATTATGCTCCCACTGACTTCTTGTAGACACAAGGTTCATCTACGTTCTTGATGAAACCAAACTCTTTGATTGCATAATCAAAACGAAGATTCCAACTCCGAGAAGCATCCATAAATGGATCGTTGTAGTTTGCATATCTTTCCAGCATCCTAGGACGTGACAGTTGTACGTCCTATTAGCGATTCACCACGTGGCTGCATCTAAGCTCAAGACCCTTGGCCTACCTCAATCTGCGCCGTCCGAATGGGTCTGGGCCCAAAAGGCCCCCATTTACCTTTCCTATAAATACCCCTTGTCCCTCACATTCTCCTACTTTTCAACGCTGGTCCAATTCCTTCTGCCAAGCTCTCCAACTCATTGTAAGTCTGCTTTATTTCTTCAACTCTTCCTTCCTAATGTCGGATTCGACTTCCTCCACGTGCGAAGCTGCACTTCGGGGTTCGGCTGAGGATGCGCCGAGGTCGGGGCTTTCTAGCCCCCGGCCCGCAGCATAGGTTCCTCGAAAGGGGCCATTGCTGCATAACCTATTCTCCAAATTCCCCCCGGGGCTTGTGATGACCCTCCGCCGCATCAGTTCGAGGTTAGCCCTCCAGACCTGATGCGGGCTAGCCTCCCGTGGTACAAGGTCCTCTGCTCTCGGGTCTCCGCAGAGGCCGAGCCCTTGCTGCGTTCTGGCTTTGTTCCCCCCGACCATGAAGTACAAATACCTGGGCCGGGGGAAGTGGACCTGTGCTAATATTTTGCCAGGGCCTCATACAACTGGGCTTAAGCAATCAGGGCGGACCTATGCTAATATTTTGCCAGGGCCTCATACACCTGGGATTAAGCAATCAGGGCGGACCTGTGCTAGCTATTTGCCAGGGCCTCATACACCTGGGCTTAAGCAATCAGATGGACATGTGCTAGCTATTTGCCAGGGCCTCGTACACCTGGGCTTAAGCAATCAGGACGGATCTGCGCTAATATTTTGCTAGGGCCTCATACACCTGGGCTTAAGCAATCAGGGCGGACCTGTGCTAATATTTTGCCAGGTCCTCACACACCTGGGTTTAAGCAATCAGGGCGGACCGTGCTAGATATTTGCCAGGGCCTCATACGCCGGGGCTTAAACAATCAGGGCGAACCTGTGCTAGATATTTGTCAGGGCCACATACACCTTGGCTTAAGCAATCAGAGCAGACCTGTGCTCATATTTTGCCAGGGCCTCATACACCTCGGCTTAAGCAATCAGGGCGGACCTGTGCTAACATTTTGCCAAGGCCTCATACACCCGGGCTTAAGCAATCAGGGCGGACCTGTGCTCATATTTTGCCAGGGCCTCATACACCTCGGCTTAAGCAATCAGGGCGGACCTGTGCTAACATTTTGCCAAGGCCTCATACACTTGGGCTTAAGCAATCAGGGCAAACCTATACTAATATTTTGCAAGGGCCTCATACACCTGGGCTTAAGCAATCAGGGCGGACCTGTGCTAGATATTTGCCAGGGCCTCATACACGTGGGCTCAGGGCGAACCTGTGCTAGATATTTGCGAGGGCCTCATACACCTAGGCTTAAGCAATCAGGGCGGACCTCTGCTGATATTTTGCCAGGGCCTCATACACCTAGGCTTAAGCAATCAGGACAGACCCGTGCTAGATATTTGCCAGGGCCTCATACAACTGGGCTTAAGAAATCAGGACGGATCTGTGCTAATATTATGCCAGGGCCTCATATACACATGGGCTTAAGCAATCGGGGCGGACCTGTGCTAATATTTTGTCAGGCCTCATTCACGTGGGCTTAAGCAATCAGGGCAGACCTGTGTTAGATATTTGCCAGGGCCTCATACACCTGGGCTTAAGCAATCAGGGCGAACCTGTGCTAATATTTTGCCAGAGCCTCATATACCTGGGCTTAAGCAATCAGGGCGGACCTGTGCTAATATTTTGCCAGAGCCTCATATACCTGTGCTTAAGCAATCAGGGCGGACCTGTGCTAATATTTTGCCAGGGCCTCTTACACCCGGGCTTAAGCAATCAGGGCAGACATGTGTTAGATATTTGCCAGGTCCTCGTACACCTGGGCTTAAGCAATCAGGGCAGACCTGTGCTAGATATTTGCCAGGGCCTCATACACGTGGGCTCAGGGCGAACCTGTGCTAGATATTTGCCAGGGCCTCATACACCTGGGCTTAAGCAATCAGGGCGGGCCTGTGCTAATATTTTGTCAGGGCCTCATACACCGGGCTTAAGCAATCAGGGCGGACCTGTGCTAGATATTTGCCAGGGCCTCATACACCTGGGCTTAAGCAATCAGGGCGGACCTGTGCTAATATTATGCCAGAGCCTCATACACCTGGGCTTAAGCAATCAAGGCGGACCTGTGCTAATATTTTTGCCAGGCCTCATTTACATGGGTTTAAGCAATCAGGGCGGACATGTGCTAGATATTTGTCAGGGCCTCATACACCTAGGGTTAAGCAATCAGGGCGGACCTGTGCTAATATTTTTCCAGGAGCCTCATACACCTGGGCTTAAGCAATCAGGGCGCACTTGTGCTAGATATTTGTCAGGGCCTTATACACTTGGGATTAAGCAACCAGGGCGGACCTGTGCTAGATATTTGCTAGGGCCTCATACACCTGGGCTTAAGCAATCAGGGCAGATCTTAGCAATAAGTTTAGTGGAGACATCAACTAAGACTTCATTTCTGAATAATACTTGATAATAAAAGCTTGCTACGAGTTCGTACATGAAAAAGAAAATGGGAGTGCCTAAGGGTAATATTCCCTGAGGTGAAAAGCATTCCAGGGTCTTTTCAACGTCCGTCTGCGTCCTCCAAATAGTAGGCTCCCGAGCTTAACTTTTGGACTATCTTGTAAGGTCCATCCCACTTGGGAACAAGTTTTCCGACTTCCGCCGGCTGTAACTTTTTAAGTACCAGGTCCCCTACTTGGAAGCTGTGAGGCATAACCCGCTTGTTATAAGCCTTGACTATCTTGCTCCGGTAGGCCTCCATTATAATCGCCGCTCTTCTCCTCTTCTTGCAAATCAAATCAAGATCCAAGGCCCGACGTTCGTCATTATCATCGTCATAGGCTTGGATCCTTGCTAAAGTCGCTCCTATCTCTGCCGGCAGTACTGCCTCCGACCCGTCGACCATACTGAAGGGCTTCTCCCCCGTGGGGGTTCGAGGCGTAGTGCGATAGGCCCACATGACACTTGGTAGCTCATCAACCCAATCCTTTTCAACCCCATACAGTCTTGCCCTCAACAATTGCACAATAGATCTGTTTGTTCTGCTTGCCCATTACTCTGTGGGTAGGCTACTGAAGTGAAAGCCTGAGCGATCTTCATCTCTTGGCACCAAGCTATCAACTTTCTCCCTTGAAATTGCCTCCCATTGTCGGAAATCAACCTCCTTAGAACTCCAAATCGGCACACAACGTTTTCCACAAGAAGTTCATCACATCTTCCTCGGTAATCCGGGCTAGGGCCTCCGCCTCTACCCATTTTGAAAAGTAGTCCACGGCGACTATTAGGAATTTCTTCTGCCTCGGGACGACGGGGAAAGGTCCCACGATATTCATCCCCCACTAGTCAAAGGGACAAGCTGCTATCACGGATCTCATGAAATCAGCTGGCTGTGATTGGGATCTACTATTCCTCTGGCAGCCCTCATGTATCTCGTAAAGTACGTACTTACCTTCCTCCTCAGCCAGGCACCTGAGCAGGGGCCCAACGAAAGATCTCTCGTACAACACATCACCAACCAAGGCAAACCGGAAAACCTGCCTTTTCAACCTCCTTGCTTCATTTTTGTCCTCCGGAAGCTCGGACCTTCTCAGATATTTCAGGATTGAGGTCATCCAGCTTTGCACCGCGAGAGGCTCCATATCAGGCTGCGTCGATGGAGTCAGTTCGGTCTGGAATACGATCTCCCTCTGGGACAGGGGGGCCAACGATGTGGCCCACTTGGCAAGTTGGTCGGCCTCATGGTTCTCTTCTCGGGGTATTTGCACTATACTCCACTCAGCAAAGCTCTCCGACATTTCTTGGATAGCCCTCAAATACTCCATCAACTTCTCGCTTTTGACCTCGAAACTCCCCTTAACCTGTTGGGCCACTAATGAGAGTCGGAATGAAGGACTGCCCTGCTAGCTCATACTTCCCGAGCTAATTTGAGCCCGGTTAGTACTACCTCATACTTTGCCTCGTTGTTGGAGCCCCGAAAATCCAGTCTGACCGCAGTTTCATCCTCTCGTCCATCGAAGAAATCAACACTACCCCCGACTCCACACCCTTCGCTGTTTGAGGCCCCATCTACATACACCTTCCACGTCTCATCCTGCTCAGACCCGATCATTTCTTCTAGGAAATCAGACAGCGCTTGACCCTTGATAGATATCCTAGGCTGGTATGATATATCATACTCGCCGAGCTCAATTGTCCACTTGACCAGCCTTCCTGATACATCGGGCTGCGTCATTATTCACCCCGTTGGACTATTTGATAGAACCGAGATGGGATGGGACAAGAAGTATGGTCTCAACCTTCTCGCAGCTCTAACCAGAGCTAACGCCAGCTTCTCTACTTCCGGGTATCTGAGCTCTGCTCCTCGTAATGCATGACTGACGTAATAAACCGGTCTCTGATTTGTTCCCTCTTGTTTGATCAACAAAGAACTTACTGCATACTCCGTAGCCGAGAGGTAAACCCATAATTTTTCTCCTGGATCAGGTTTGACCAACACGGGTAACTCTGCCAAATGCCTCTTCAAGTCCGTGAAGGCTTTCTCGCACATTTCATTCACTCAAACTTCTTGGCTTTTCTCAGCACTTGGAAGAAAGGGTAACTCCTATGTGCTGATCTGGATATGAATCGTGCTAGTGATGCAATCCGAACTGTCAATTTGTGTACCTCCCTTATGTTTTAGGGAGAGGTCATGTCTTGTACTGCCCTGACCTTCTCTGGATTGACCTCAATTCCTCGGTCTGTCACCATGAAGCCCAAAAACTTCCCTTTCATCACCCCGAACACACTTAGTGGGGTTCAACTTCAACCCGAACTTGTTTAAGGTGGCAAATGTTTCCTCCAAATCGGGTATGAGATCTGTCCCCTTCTTTGACTTTACCAATATATCATCGACATACACCTCAATGTTCCTCCCGGCCTGTCCTTAGAATACCTTATCCATCAATCTATGGTAGGTGGCCCGGCATTTTTGAGACCGAAAGGCATGACCACGTAGCAGAAGGTCCCGTCTGAAGTGATGAAACTGACCTTATCTTGGTCTTCCTTAGCCAAGAGAATCTGGTGGTATCCTTGGTATGCATCCATAAAGCAAAATAACTCGTACCCTGACGTGGAGTCTACGAGCTGATCAATTTGAGCAAAGGGTAACAGTCTTTGGGACAAGCTTTATTCAGGTCTCTGAAGTCGATGCACATCCTCCATTTTCCAGACGATTTCGGCACTAGGACCACATTAGAGAGCCAAGTAGGAAACTGCACCTCCCTTATATGTCCGGCTTTCAACAAGGTTTGGACCTCCGCTCTTATAAACCTGTCCTTTACAGGTCCGAAATGTCTCTTTTTCTGCTTGGTTACTTTGGCTTCCGGGTTGACATTCAGTTTGTGTTGCGCAACCCCGGGATGAATCCCAGCTAGCTCGACTGGAGACCATGCGAACACGCCAGCATGCTCCGCTAAACACCTTAGGAGATCCTGCTTCAGTCCTGCCCCCAGGTCTGAGGCCACCCTTGTTATTCTTTCGGGATGGCCTGGGACCAGAGCAATTTCTTCCTCTAGAATCTAGCACTGCTTGTACTCTCTCCATGATATGGACTCCTCGGTCACCCCGGGCTTCGCTGTACTCATTCTGTCTCGATCTCTTCACCTCCACCCTTACCGTTTCAGTTTAACACCTCTTCGCTGAGGGTTGGTTGCCCCTAACTTCCCCAACTTTCTTCCCGACCGGGAATTTGATCTATTGGTGGAAGGTGGAAGCTACATCACGGAAGGTATTCATGGCCGGTCTTCCTAAGATGATGTTGTAGGAGGACGGGACTTCCACGATTGTGAAAGAGATTAACCGAGTCTTTCTGTTTTCTCATGAGCCCATGGAAAGGGCAATGTGATCTGCCCGAGGGGGTACACCGTATGGCGTGCAAAACCAAAGAGGGGGGTAATAATTTGTTCAAGATGATACTCACCCAACTCTATTTGTTGGAAGGCTTCATGGAATAACACATTCACCGAGCTCCAAGAATCCACAAACACCATCCCGACCTCGTAATTCGCGATTGTCGCCCTTATGACAAGGGCATCATTATGAGGTGTTTGCACGCCATTCACATCTTGAGGACCGAAGCTGATCACCACTTCCTCCTCGGCGTCGACTGCCATTCCCATGCTCAGGGTCTCTGTCCTGCTTACTGTTGTCCGGGCTCTATTGGAATCTCCATCAGTGGATCCTCCAGAGATCATGTTTATAACTCCCCGGGATGGGGAGTTACCTCGGGTCGGCCCCTTGTTCATCAGGCCTAATGGGTTGCTTGCGGCCTCGGCCCCGCCCTCAGAATGGAGCTCGAAAATTATTGCGTCCACCTCGGCTTCGTTCTCTTGGAGCCCCTCGGCCTCTCCTGCGGAAAGAGCTTCCTGGGCTCGTGTTTGGCAAGGCTACCCTCTCTTTGAACTGGGGACTATTCCGTATGACCTGCTCGAGCTGCTCATCTAGTTGATGGCAGTCCTGCGTGCTGTGTCCGCGCCCTTGATGAAAAGCACAGTACTCGTCAGAGGGCACTCTGCCTTGCTCTCTATCATGTTGAAGTGGTTTCTGGAGAACCTGCTTCTCTTCACAAATTCGAATGGCTCCTCCTTAAAAACTTTTAGAGGGGTATAGTGTGAGAAACGACCAAGCCCTGACCCCTTCGCAGGCCTCTTCTCTCCTTGTCTGTACTGTCTATCACCAGCCTTTCCGCATTCTCTCATCTTCAGCTTCTGAGCCTCCTCAACATTGATATACTTTTCAGCTTGGGTCAGCAAATCATCGTAAGTGATGGGGGGTCTCTTAATCAAGGATCGAAAAAACTCCCCTCCTCTTAGCCCTTGAGTGAAAGCGCTAATCAAGATTTCGGTCGGGCAGGTAGGTACCTCCAAGGCCGCGATATTGAAACGCCTAATATACTGTTGCAGGGGTTCACTCTCTGTTTGTCTCATCTCAAACATGCTTAATGAGGTTTTCCTGTGCCGTTTACTACTGGTGAACTTGTAAGGAATCCAACACACAAGTGCGCAGCGGAAATAAAACTATGGATTCCTAACCGAGGACCTATACAGAGTATTCATATCGGAATGATTAAAAGAGTCTCACCCTTGTAGCTTATTTGAAGCAGATTCCACGTTGTAGCACCTCGAGTCACAAACAAAAGTTTGCACCTTTGTCTCTACGGTATCCACACGATCAAATCGAAAGGGTGTTCAAGAACAAGTTGCTAGACTCGTTCTTAAACGAACCAAAACCTCACGGCTACTATAACCGAACAAGGACGGCCGTGAAAATCAAGGCGGCGGTGGCCGAGAGCTTCGAACAAGCGGCGACCGTGGCTCCTTGGGTTTTAGGTTTTATGAATTGTATCATTAATCCTCATTAACCTTGTTATCATATATATGTTGGATTTAATTAAAGGTTCAAGACTTTCTTAAAGCTTCATGGGCCCAAACCCATGATTTAACTAAATCCTTATAATCATGTAATTAAGACTCTTCTTAATTAATTAATTCATCCAATGAATTTAATTCCCTTTATCGATTTAATCTTTTGTGCGACCCGATAGGATCTTGCAATGTTGGCAGTGACATAAAATCTCATTTTATGTCACAAGCAATGAGCGGTATCTAGCAACACATCAAGGCTACCCAAATTACAAGAATGTCATTGACTCGACATAACCAAAGAACTTGTGATAATATTAACCATGTAACTTAATCCCTTTGTCCAATGTGTTTAGATTGAACACGAGTCATGGAATAGTCATACTCGTATATTCAATCTTTATTTCTTGATCCCCAAGTAGAACTAGAATAAACGAATAAGCTCGATATCACATATCGACTCATTCGAGCACGGCCATGCATTTTAGTCTTACTTGATCAAGGGTCCAAACACTTCTCCTGTTATATAGGAGGGACAAATCCTATCTTGATCAATCAACATCCCTCTACATAATTCGTAGTGTATCCAATATTTGCCTTTATAGTTTACCCTGTTACAGGTAACGTTTGACAATATCATGATACATAACTCCTTATGTTGGGATCTCTGCTGATCTCAAGTCGTAAGGATTACATACATTATTATCACTATGAGAATTGCTTATGACACTCATATAACTATCCATGTAGCATTCTCATGGTGGGTCTGTCCAGTACATTGTTCTCTAACATGTACTCATGTGTTGATTTGATATCTTATATCCATGAATAATTCATCAATCAAAACATACTAGTCTCAATGCATTATCATTATCCCGATTCATGATAATACTTGATTAGGGACAATCTTTAAGAACAATACAATATTATTCTAAGGACATTAACTTATATACCAATTCATATTGCACATATATTCGAATAAGATATAATAATGACTTGCCATTTATAAAATCATAATACAATGTATGTCATAAACAATCATCTAATGACTTGTCTTAGGGCATATCCCAACAAATCTCCCACTTGCACTAAGACCAATCAGACAAATACTTAATGCCTAGAGATCTAGTATGAGGATCATGCTTCTGCTCTGACAGTGGCTTCGTCAATGGGTCAGATACATTATCATCTGTTGGTACTTTGCATATTTTAACATTTCCTCTTTCAACGATTTCTCAAATGAAATGAAAGCGCCGAAGTATGTGCTTGGATCTTTGGTGAGATCTAGGTTCCTTAGCCAATGCGATGGCTCCATTGTTCTCACAATAGAGTTCAATCGGATCTAGTATGCTAGGCATCACCACAAGGTCAGAAATGAACTTCTAGATCCAAACAGCTTCCTTTGCTGCATCTGAGGCAGCAATATACTCAGCTTCAGTTGTAGAATCGGCTACTGTCTCTTGCTTTGAACTCTTCCAGCTCACAGCACCTCCATTTAGGCAAAACACATATCCTGATTGCGATCGGAAATCATCTTTGTCAGTTTGGAAGCTTGCATCAGTGTAACCTATTACATTGAGCTCTTCCTCACCTCCATAAATCAAGAATGTATCCTTAGGTCTTCTCAAGTACTTCAGGATATTCTTGACTGCAATCCAGTGATTTTCACCTGGATCTACTTGATATCTGCTCGTCATGCTCAAAGCATACGAGACATCGGGACGAGTACATATCATGGCATACATGATAGATCCAATAGCTGACGCATATGGAATCTTACTCATGCGTTGCCTCTCATCTGGTGTTGAAGGACACTGATCCTTCAAGAGATGTATTCCATGTGCCATAGGCACGAATCCTTTCTTAGATTCTTGCATGCTAAACCGTTTTAGCACTTTGTCTATGTATGTACTTTGACTTAGGCCAAGTAATCTTCTTGATTTATCTCTATAGATCTTGATACCTAATACATAGGTGACTTCACCCAAGTCTTTCATAGAAAAGCAATTCCCTAGCCAAATCTTTACGGATTGTAAGGCAGGGATATCATTCCCAATTAGAAGTATGTCATCTACGTACAATATTAGGAAGATAATTATGCTTCCACTG
This sequence comes from Haberlea rhodopensis, assembly GCA_907163345.1. Lineage (NCBI taxonomy): Eukaryota > Viridiplantae > Streptophyta > Magnoliopsida > Lamiales > Gesneriaceae > Haberlea > Haberlea rhodopensis. The sequence goes on from CAJQUN010000317.1 coordinate 620,967, forward strand.
ACCTTCTTGTAGACACAAGGTTCATCTACGTTTTTTATGAAACCAAACTCTTTGACTGCATCATCAAAACGAAGATTCCAACTCCGAGAAGCTTGCTTCAATCCATAAATGGATCGTTGTAGCTTGCATATCTTTCCAGCATCCTTTGGATCGACAAAACCCTCGGGCTGTGTCATGTACACATCCTCAAGCAGATTTCCATTAAGGAAAGCTAAAGCTGTTTTGACATCCATCTGCCAGATTTTATAATCATGAAATGCAGTTATTGCAAGTAAGATCCTAATGGATTTAACCATGGCAACTGGTGAAAAAGTTTCATCATAGTCAATACCATGAATTTGTTTGAAACCTTTTGCTACCAGTCGATCTTTAAAGGTTTGTACATTACCATCCATGTCGGTCTTCTTCTTGAAAATCCATTGCACCCTATGGGTCTCACCCATTCAGGTGGGTCAACCAAAGTCCATACTTGGTTTGCATACATGGATTCCATCTCAGATTTCATGGCCTCTTGCCATTTCTCAGAATCAGTGCCCATTATAGCTTTTTGATAAGATGACGGCTCATCCTCATCAATAAGTAGTAAGTCACCTTGTTGAGTCACAAGAAATCCATATCTCTGTGGCTCCCGGTGTTCTCTTACAGACCTACGCTGGGCTTGTATCTCTTGAGCAGGCACTTCATCCACAAAAACTTGTGGTGACTGCTCTGTTTCCATCTCAATATCATGTTCAGTGTTTTCTTGTGGTTGAACTTCACTAAGTTCTATATGTCTCCCACTGGTTTTTCTAGAAATAAATTCTCTTTCAAGAAAGACTCCAGTCCGAGCAACAACCACTTTGTTCTCGGTGGGATAATAGAAATAGTATCCTTTCGTTTCCTTAGGATACCCCACAAATAAACACTTATCAGATTTGGGTCCAAGTTTGTTAGAGGCGTGACGTCTCACGAAAGCCTCACATCCCCAAATCTTCATAAAAGACATACTAGGACGTTTCCCAGTCCATATCTCATATGGTGTCTTTTCCACTGATTTAGATGGAACACGGTTCAGTATGAATATTGTTGTTTCTAAAGCATGTCCCCAAAAGGATATCGGAAGATCTGCATGACTCATCATTGATCGAACCATGTCCAACAAAGTTCGATTCCTCCTTTCGGATACACCATTCCATTGTGGAGTATACGGAGGAGTGAGTTGTGGGACTATCCCACACTCCTTTAGATAGTCATGAAACTCTTGGCTTAGTTATTCACTTCCTCGATCTGATCGGAGGGTTTTGATACTTTTGCCAAGCTGGTTTGTACTTCATTCTTGAAATCCTTGAACTTTTCAAAGGTTTCATGTTTATGTTTCATTAGGTACACATACCAATATCTACTGAAATCATAAGTAAATGTAACGAAGTATTGAAAACCACCTCTAGCATGTGTGCTTATTGGTCCACATACATCACTATGTATGAGACTCAATAAATCATTTGTCCTTTCAACATGTCCCTTGAAAGGAGCTTTAGTCATCTTGCCCATTAAACAAGATTCACATGTTTCATATGATTCAAAATCAAATGAATCCAATACTCCATCCTTATGAAGTTTTGATATGCGTTTCTCGTTTATATGGCCCAAACGACAATGCCAGAGATAAGTTGGATTAGAATCATTATTCTTAATCCTTTTAGTATTTATGTTATAGACAGACATATCAAGATTTAATATATAAAGACCGTTAATCATTTGTGCATTAGCATAAAACATATCATTTAAATAAATGGAGCAACAATTGTCCTTTATAATAAATGAAAATCCACACTTGTCCAAACAAGAAATAGAAATAATGTTTTTAGTAATCGACGGCACAAAATAACAATCTTTTAAATCTAAAATTAAGCCAGAAGGCAAAGATAATGAATAATCTCCTATTGCTAATGCAGCAACTCTTGCTCCATTTCCAACTCGGAGATCAACCTCGCCTTTCGCCAACAACCTACTCCTTTTGAGATCCTGCACATTAACACAAATGTGAGAACCACATCCAGTAACTAATACCCATGATGAAGAAGTAGATAAATTGACTTTTCTATAACAAAAATACCTGAAGTGGAAGTCACACTTCCCTTCGTCTTCTTAAGATCCTCCAGATAAACTTTGCAATTTCTTTTCCAATGTCCGGTCTCACCGCAATGGAGACAGTTCCCCTCTTTTGCCACTCCTCCCTTTGGCTTTAGTGCAGAAGCATGTGGCTTAGACTTAACAAGGACTGTCTTGTTCTTCTTGTAGCCTTTAGCTTTAATCTTTCCTTTGCTCTTATTCACAATAAGAACATTTGTAGGCTTAGACTTCTTGCTGTTAGCTTCAAAAGTTCTCAGCATGCCAAGCAACTGTGGTAGGGTCTTTTCAATTTCAATCATATTGTAATTCAAGACAAATTGACTGAAGCTTTCAGGCAATGATTGCAAGATCACGTCAGTGGCCAACTCTTGGTCCAATGGAAAACCCAGCTTCTCCATATTTTCAATGTACCCAATCATCTTGAGTACATGAGTTCCAACTAGACTTCCTTCTACCATTCTACACTGGAATAACGCTTTAGAGACGTCATACCTCTCTTGTCTTGCTTGTTGTTGGTACAGTTGCTTTAGGTGCTCGATCATATCGAACGCCTCCATTTACTCATGTTGCTTCTGAAGCTCAGAATTCATGGTGGCAAGCATAAGGCACCCAACATCAAGTGCGTCATTTTGATGCTTCTTGTAAGCATCTCTATCGGCTTTAGCAGCCGTCAAGGGAGGTTCCTCAGCAGGTAAGGGTTCCTCTAGGACATATTGTTTTTTTCTTGTTTGAGGACAATCCTCAAATTCCTATACCAGTCTAGGAAATTAGTCCCATTAAGTTTGTTCTTCTCAAGGACCGATCGCAATGATAGTGTGCTTGTAACGTTGTTGGTTGCCATGGATATCTACAATATAAATATGCAAAATAAGTTTATGATTTTAATCATTTAATATGGTCTTATATTAAATGACACTCCCACTATTTTGTTTAAAATTATCAACCCTCGAAAACTTTAGTGGGCCAAGATCCATATTTCACTTAATCTTGAGTTAGCTTTGGCTAATCGCCCAAGACTCGGTTATTTAGGTAGACAACACTTTGTCAATTACATCACATGTAATTCTTGGATGGTTGGACGAACAACGCTTTGTTCAAATTCATCTAATGAATTATTTTCCAACCCCATGCCTCTAGGTTCCCAATCCTATTGAGATAACGCTAGTTAAGTCGAACCCAATTTTAAAATAACACGGATATCACTTTTATCCTTTCGCGCCTTACTAAGATTGTCACGGTGCTTTGCTTTGGCAAACCCACACATGTTCAATCGAAGTCTTGACGAGTATTTTTAATTGGAAGACATCTTGAAACTTAATATTATAAGAGGGATTTATTGATCTCATGATTTTATTAATATTGAAAATATGTCTGGTACATATATGAATATATACATATCTACATATATATATATCAAGCATCAATATTAAATAAAACAGTAAACATGCATCTCATACATCAACATAAAGTAAACGTGACATGGTTATAGCCCATACTAGCGATTTTCTCAAGCCAATGAGAAAATCCTAAAAGTCCACCTAAGGTTACTTCTACAAGCATCTCTTTGGCTCCCTTTTGTGAATGGCCTTCTCATCCCGGCACCATGGTCCGTCTTCGTTGATCTCCATCAATGAAATAAACTATACTATATAACATTTACAAGATATAGAGAATTCCTCGAGTCACATTCGAGGGGAACATAGAGGAGGGATAACATATAGGAAAAATAGAGAAGGCACGACAAATAGAGAAGGCACGACTCGCAGGCCGTATTAAATTACAAACATTCACAAAATCCTATCTAATAGGTCATAGGGCTATAACCATGCACCATGCTCAAACAACACATAAAACATGCTATAAAATTTAATTAATTAAATTCTAAACATTTTAAAATTTAATTTAATTAAAACTGTAAAATAAAATTTTATGAAAATTATCGTACGCTCGGGACATCACATGCCACGAATACTTGGCGCGTCACAAGCCATGGACCATAAGGGTTCGAATAACCCTAGTCACACGGCTGGACCACGCATGAGCCTAGGGTTTGAAACCCTAGCCTAAGTCTCGGCCCATGCACGTTGAGCCATGAACGGCGGCCGTGACTCAATGAGCCATAAGGGTTCGTAACCCTAGCGCCGTCCATGGCTTTATCGAGCCTAAATGGTTCGAAATCTTAGCCATGAGCCACGGCCCGACCATGCACGATTCATGACTGTGGCGGCCTGACCATCTCGAGCCAATGGGTTCGAAAACCCTAGCCCTCATGTGGCCTTAGCCGTCGACCTTCATTTTTCCTTGAACCATGATCGAACCATCATGCGCCGCCTACAAACTTTATCGAGCCAAAAGGGTTCTAAACCCTAGCCATGTTTCGACACCTCCATGCACAAACATGAGCCACAACGGCTAGACCATCTCGAGCCAAGGGTTCGAAACCCTAGCCCTCATGTGGCAGCCGTGGGTCAAGTATGATGGTGGTCGAACCATAATGTGCCAAGGGTTCGATTTTGCGCATTCTTGTATCGTATACAATAATTCGCCAATTATATCAAATACAATTATACGATGATTTTCACAAACTCGATTTATTCCATATCATATATGAATTATACAGTTTTAAAGCATGCAATACAATTCAAAATATGATTAAACAATTAATCACATAATTCCGATATGAGCTTTGTACACGGCTCTGATACCACTGTAAGGAATCCAACACACAAGTGTGCAGCGGAAATAAAACTATGGATTCCTAACCGAGGACCTATACAGAGTATTCATATCGGAATGATTAAAAGAATCTCACTCTTGTAGTGTGTTTGAAGCAGATTCCACGTTGTAGCACCTCGAGTCACAAACAAAAGTTTGCACCTTTGTCTCTACGGTATCCACACGATCAAATCGAAAGGGTGTTCAAGAACAAGTTGCTAGACTCGTTCTTAAACGAACCAAAACCTCACGGTTACTATTACCGAACAAGGACGGCCTTGAAGATCAAGGCGGCGGTGGCCGAGAGCTTCGAACAAGCGGCGGCCGTGGCTCCTTGGGTTTTAGGTTTTATGAATTGTATTATTAATCCTCATTAACCTTGTTATCATATATATGTTGGATTTAATTAAAGGTTCAAGACTTTCTTAAAGCTTCATGGGCCCAAACCCATGATTTAATTAAATCCTTATAATCATGTAATTAAGACTCTTCTTAATTAATTAATTCATCCAATGAATTTAATTCCCTTTATCGATTTAATCTTTTGTGCGACCCGATAGGATCTTGCAATGTTGGAAGTGACATAAAATCTCATTTTATGTCACAAGCAACGAGCGGTATCTAGCAACACATCAAGGCTACCCAAATTACAAGAATGTCATTGACTCGACATAACCAAAGAACTTGTGATAATATTAACCATGTAACTTAATCCCTTTGTCCAATGTGTTTAGATTGAACACGGGTCATGGAATAGTCATACTCCTATATTCAATCTTTATTTCTTGATCCCCAAGTAGAACTAGAATAAACGAATAAGCTCGATATCACATAACGACTCATTCGAGCACGGCCATGCATTTTAGTCTTACTTGATCAAGGGCCCAAACACTTCTCCTGTTATATAGGAGGGACAAATCCTATCTTGATCAATCAACATCCCTCTACATAATTCGTAGTGTATCCAATATTTGCCTTTATAGTTTACCCTGTTACAGGTAACGTTTGACAATATCAAGATACATAACTCCTTCTGTTGGGATCTCTGATGATCTCAAGTCGTAAGGATTACATACATTATTATCACTATGAGAATTGCTTATGACACTCATATAACTATCCATAGCATTCTCATGGTGGGTCTGTTCAGTACATTGTTCTCTAACATGTACCCATGTGTTGATTTGATATCTTATATCCATGAATAATTCATCAATCAAAACATATTAGTCTCAATGCATTATCATTATCCCGATTCATGATAATACTTGATTAGGGACAATCTTTAAGAACAATACAATATGATTCTAAGGACATTAACTTATATACCAATTCATATTGCACAGATATTCGAATAAGATATAATAATGACTTGCCATTTATAAAATCATAATACAGTGTATGTCATAAACAATCATCTAATGACTTGTCTTAGGGCATATCCCAACAGAACTGATGAAGGAAAGCGGAGCTGAACTTCCTGAAAGAAGCAATGGAGCCGGGCTCCAGTTGATTAAACAACTGCTGCGCCGACTTCACCAAAGTGGTAAGGAAACTTTACACTTCAAGTGGTCTGAGTAATAGTGCAACAAGGCCGCGTTTTGAAATCTACTCAGGTGTTCCTCTGGGTCCGTGCTCACGTCATACTCCCCGGCGTTTGGAGGCCGAAAGTTGCCTGGGAGTTCTTCGCAGACTATCTCCAAGGAGAAAGGGGTGCCCTTCTTTGGAATGCAAGGAACGTCCATTCCCTTCTTCATTCTCCAAATCTCATCCCTCAAGTCCTCCATTTGTCCTTCTAGATCGGGGCCTGTGGCGGTTGGATGGTGAGGTGCAGCTACATGCTCAGATCGAGTGTTCTCTCGGATGCTTTCCTCTGGGCCGCTCTCCGACTGATCCAAAGCCCTCTTTACGGCCTGTTCCACAGTCATAGTGATGAGCAACGTAAGTTGTTCAAAGATTAAGGTTCCCACCGTCGCACCGGCCATGGGTGGTGGATCCCTTCCGTTAACCGATGGTGTTGACGGTCATGGTTCGGTTCCTGGTTCGTTCTCCGCGTGTTTAACATTTTTATCAACGCCTTTTGCTCTTGTTTCCAACAGACGGCGCCAATTGTTACCTCTGATTTTGGTAGGGTGCCTTCCTTGGTGAACAATAGCTCTTCCCCCTTCGGAGATGAGCTGTCCTGAAAGAGAAAAGGTTAGAAGGGAGCTGGAGAAGGTTCTCCGGCGGGGCCCCTCCGATGATCAAGCCAATATAGGATAGGGAATAAAAGTTTTTGGGCAGGAAGAAATAGCACAGAGAAGTTTCCCATTTGCAAACCTGATGCCTCATATATATATATATACTGGGATGGTGAGAGAACCAACATGCAACGGCCTGTCGTGGCCTTGTGGGACCATTTTTAAGCACTCAACTGAGAGTTGGTACACCACTGACCAATACTGTACCTCTTGTACGACGCGCCACCTACGAGATCCTGATAGTACTAGGAGATATTCTCTGAATATTAGCCACTCTCGGATTGGCCCATTTGTGAGTGGTCCTCTGTCAGAAATAAAATTCCGTTACATACAGCTCGGACGAGAGGGACCACACTAGTGCTCACAATGTCACTTAGCCAATGCCGAAGAAGAAACTAGGGGAATTGCTTAAGGTCGGGATACCAGCCCGGGTACAGTCTCGATCACTGAAGGTTGCTTCCTTTTCAGCCTGGGCTGGGACGGTCTGATCATGTAGAGTTAAGGACACGTGCCGAGCTGAGGACATGAGGATATGTGCTGAGCTGAGAACATGAGGATATGTTTTCCGAGCTGAGGACGTGGCAGTAAACGACGAAGTCAGGTCGGGTTATACCCCTGAAGTTAGGGTTGAGGCCGTACTGAGGGTACCACTATCCAATCATATTATCTTCTTATCCTAAACTGCCGGGTGATTAATTTATGAGAAGAGGGTTAAAAGCAGTAAAGAATTCTGTAAGATTTAAAAATACATGTTAAATATTAAATCTGAAAACATTCATACATTTTTAGAAGGGCTTGTTCTAGACAGCCTACCTCCAAGGTTGAAAAAGAAGAAGGAAGAATGAAGAGAAGAATTCAAGAGGAAGAAGATTTGTTATTCATTCATTAGTTGAAAAAATGTACAGTGCATGTATTAATATCTTTTATACAACTTGTTTTTCATCCACTGTAAGCTTTTTTCAGTTACATGTACAGTTAACCAACCATAACTCTAACTAACAACTAACTTTTTATAAAGTTTTTTATTCAACTATACACCACAAAATCTTCTAGTCTTCTTTGCATTCTTCGTGTGCTCCTCGGATTTCTGCTGTTCATCATTGTATCATTACCCACCCCGCCAAGCAACACCTTGTCCTCAAGGTGAAAAGAAGGGTAGAGCTTGGTGAATACATGCAAATCCTCCCATGAAGTCTCTTCTAGTGGTAAGCCTTCACATTGCACAAGAACTTGAGGCGTAGTAGTGGAACCTTTATGCAAAACCCGACTATTAATGATAGCAAGCGACATTATCACAGGCCCATTGTCCACTCACAGGCTGAATCTGGATTGGGGCATAATTTCAAAACTGATACATGAAATACTGCATTGATTATACACCGTTCCGGGAGTTGCAATTTATAAGCAACTTGACCAATTTTCTTCAAAATTCGAAATGGGCCATAAAATATTTTGCTAAGCTTTGTAAACTTATCACCAGATAAAAGAAGTCTGCTTAGGTGGCTTTAAGAGAACATAATACCATTGGTCCTCTTCAAACTCAACGTTTTTCCTGCACCTTCATACGAGATTGAGCCACCTGTAAATTGTTCCGTAAAGACCCCAACAACTTGTCTCTAGCCATAAGTCAATGGTTAGCAGTTTCTACCTCCGAAGAACCAGCAAAATAAGATGGCAAGGAAGAAGGGGGACTTACCAAAGAAGCTTCGAAATGAGACATTATCATTAGCTGAATGATAGCTGGTGTTGAAGCACAACTCAGCCCACCGTAAATACTTATACCATTTAGAAGGTTCATCACATACAAAGCCACAAGGTACTGCTCCAGACATCTATTGAGTACTTCCGTTTGGCCATCCGATTGCGGATGGTACGCACTCGACATATGCAATGACGTGCCACTATGTTTGAATAATTATTGCCAAAACTTGCTCAAAAAAATAGGATCACGATCGGATACCATTGTTTTTTGAAATGCATGATGTTTAACAATAATTTCTAAAAAAAGATCAGCAACTGCAGCAGCCTTAAATCCTTCTTTCATCCCCAAAATGACCATATTTCGATAATCGATCAATTACCACAGCGATCACCGAATAACCATTTTAAAGGGGAAGGCCCATAATAAAGTCCATTGAGATATCCTCCCATGTGTTGCTAGGGATAGGTAATGGTTGGAGAAAGCCTTGAGGTTTAAGAGGATTATACATAACTTGAAGGAACACATGACAATTTGTCATACTCTTGGACGTCTCGATCCATTTTCTCCCGATAGAAACTGTGAGCCAACCTTGATAAAGTTTTCTTAAAGCTGCATGACCAGCCAAAGGAGTATTATAAAATTCAAAAAGTACATTCTAATTGAGGGGTGCATTGGGATTTAAACTGATTCGAAGGTGTCTATAGAACAGTCCATCTCGAAGACAATAAGGGAGAGGGTCTGAGTAATGCTTTATAGAAGGGGTGTGTGAGAACTCCAGAACGAATTTCAGAGGCCAGATGGAACCTAGGAGCAATGATTGCTTGGAAGGATGAAGGAGAAGAATCATGTGCAGAGCTATCAACAAACTCACGTGATATTGCATCCGCGACAATGCTAGGGTTACCAGGTTTATAAAGGATATCAAAATTTTACCCCAAAAGTTGAACCAAGTATTTTCGCTGCTCTAGAGTATGAATGGTTAGGTTTAGAATATCCCAGAGGCTTTGATGATCAGTTATAATGGTGAAATGGTGAACAAAAAGATAAGGACGCCATTTAGCAACGGCTTGTGTCAAAGCAAATAATTCCTTGACATAAGTTCAAGCCTTGGCCATTTGGGGGCGGAAGTTTTTCTGGTAAATAGGTAATTGGATGATTGTTTTAAACTAACACAACAACAATACCAGTTCCAGAAGCATCAGTTTGAATCTGGAAGGGTTGAGCAAAATCTGGGAGGGCAAGAACATGAGTTTGGGTTAAAGCTAGTTTAAGAGCATTGAAAGAAAGTTGAGCATCATTCGAGCAACATAAGTGGTCTTTCTTGAGGTATATCGCCAGACAAATTTCCTATAGAATCTTGTCAGACCCAAAAACCCACGAAGAACTTTCACATTCGAATGAGTTGGCCATTTTTGAATTGCTAAAATTATGTTTTGGTCAGGTTCAACTCCTTCAGGGCAAATGACAAGGCCTAAGTAGTCAATGGTGGTTTGTGCAAAGAGCATTTGGAAACCTTGGAAACAAAAGAATGATGGCGAAGGCACTTCCACACTGTATGTAAGTGTTGTAACTGATCCTTAAAACTTTTGCTTTAGATTACGATTTCGTCAAAAAACACAATAACGAATTTCCTAAGGAATGGTTATAGTATATTCATTGAAGCTTGAAATATTTAGAGTGCATTCTTTAATTCGAAAGGCATCACAAGAAATCATAATGACCGTCATGGGTTCAAAAAATAGTTTTATGAATATCATTAGAATGGAGGCAGATTTGATGATACCACCTGGGAGATCAATCTTGGAAAATATGGAAGCTTTCTGTAATTCATCTAACAATTCATCTATAGTAGGAATTGGAAATATGTCCTTAATTGTAATATGATTTAGTGCTCGGTAGTCTACGCAAAAGCTCTACGTACCATCCTTCTTCTTTACTAAAAGCACGGGAGAGGAGAAAGGCCTTTGACATGGGCGAATATTACCCTATTGAAGCATCTCAGAAACGAGTTTTTCAATTTCAGTTTTTTAGAAGTGGGGGTAGCGATAAGGTTTGACATTAACGGGTTGAGAGTTAGGCACCAGATGGATATGATGATCAATCACTCGATGAGGAGGAAGCGCCTTGGGCTCTTCAAATACATCTCTAAACAGATCAAGCACGTAAGATACCTTAGTGCCAGCATAGCCACCAACTGGAAGCATGTAGATATAGTTTTTGTGTGCGTTAAGCTTCGAAGTTGATTGAATTCAACTTATTGTAACTACAGCAATGGTTATCCTTGTGATTGAACAAATCGTTTCTCCCATTGAAACTCCATGTAAAGATGTTTATATTCAAACTTAATGGGACTCAAAGCTTCCAACCATTGTAACCCCCAAGGACAAACTCTGCTCCTTGGAGTTGAATGACAAACAAATCAATGAGAAATGATTCTGAACTCAACTTGATGCAAACTTATGGACGATAACCTTCACAAGATAAAGCTTGTCCATTTCCCACTAAGACTTTAAAGTGGGAAGATGAAACAATGGGAAGTTTCAGAAATTTTGCTACCCTTTCTTGTACAAAATTGTGAGACCCTTCTCTCTTCTCACTTCTCACTGTCATTTCTGTAGGTATTAACCTTTTAACCACCATAGGAGGTTTAGTTTTAGCTGGTTTGACATTGCTGTTCTCAATTGTTATCCACAAATTTATCCTCAAATAAACGGGCCAAACCCATTGCTTGCACCAACGATTGAGGACCTGAATCTCCCGCCTTAATTCTTTTTTAAACCCCGATATGAAACAACTAAGGAGAACATGTTCAGGAACTCCAACAAAAATATTGGATAATTTCTCGAACTCATGCTGAGAATCTGCCAAGGATAAACTTCGCTTGTCGTGTTTCGTAGCCATTACAATGACTCAATGAGAGAACCAATGTTAGCAGGCTTTGTTGGAGGCAGCCTACCTCCATGGTTGAAAGAGAACAGAAGGAAGAATGAAGAGAAGAATTCATGAGGAAGAAAAATTGTTATTCATTTGTTGAAAAAATGTACAGTGCATGTATTAGTGTCTTTTATACAACTTGGTTTTCCCCCATTGTGAGATTTTTTCAGTTACATATACAACTAATCAACCGTAACTAACTCTAGCTATCAACTAACTTTTTATACAGTTTTATTATTCTACTATACACCACAAAATCTTCTAGTCTTCTTGGCATTCTTCGTGTGCTCCTCTGATTTCTGCTGTTCATCGTTGTATCATATAATGCTCATGATAAACTTAAAATGATGTCTTTTTAGTGAACAATTTACCAAATTTAATTAGAATCTGAATGGACAATGTGTAACAACTTATTTTCTTGTGGGCCTAATTAAGCATGAAGGAAATACTTGAAAGGCATAATTTGCATTCAAAGAATCTCGATAAGATGGAACAGCCATGCCTGGAATTGCAGCTAGTGGAGGACAGTAACTATTCCAGATTGAATAAAGAAGTGGCTGAGAAAAGCTATCAGCTTAGGTACGTACACACATGTATAAGTTTATAGATTTACCTGTTTTACGATATGAAAACTAGTAATTTTCGTCTTGTAAGTAAGCTTAAATTGGTTTTTGGTTCAATAATCAGACAAAAATAGATCTTAGTGTACTGGACTTCTTTTACATTTTTAGTCATTTTCTTTCGTCAGCGTACTACATGCCACTGGACATGTCATTGATATCTTGCACCATTTCAGCGCCCAGTGAAAAAGACTGAATTTTGACTAATTACATGATTAAGTCCTATATACCAATTTACATGATCAATTTTACTACTTTTTTCTTTTCCGGTATGATCTCTAAGTGTTTTTACGTGTGACTGACAAAGCATATACTTTTGTGCATGTATTTACAGGCGTATGAGAGGGGAGGAACTACAAGGGTTAAGTATTGAAGAGTTGCAGCAGCTGGAGAAGTCTCTTGAAGCTGGACTGGTGCGTGTTATGGAGAAAAAGGTAGGCTCATTATATTACTATGCTCGATCAGTCATACATGAGGATTAGAATTTCATGTTCTTGTTTGTTATCTGTGACAGGAAGAGAAGATCTTGAAAGAAATCAATGAACTTCAAGATAAGGTGGGATTTTAAACTTTGAATATATCTTTGATACAGCAGCAGATCATGGCGTTGTTAGGTTCAGCAATGAATATAAATTTCACTTTAAGCCTATCAGCATGTCACTACATCTTAACATTGCAAATGGATAATGAAATCATGTGATTAAATATTAGAATTTGTTACATTCGACGAAACATTGAGGTTTCTTGCTTTTTGATGAAAATTTTCAGGGAAGGCAACTCATGGAAGAGAACGAAAGATTAAGACAGCAGGTATATGAAATGTATATAAGCATCCATCTAGCTTATCTGACATCCTTGAATTCACCTTGTTTTGTTGTGAAACTTGGTTTCATGTATCAAGGTGTCGGAAATAACGAATGGTCGGAAACACGTCCCAAGAGCTGATACCAACATCATAATCTACGAAGAAGGCCCATCGTCGGAATCTGTGACGAATGCCTGTAACTCCAATGGTCCTCCACAAGATAATGATAGCTCAGATACATCTCTAAAGCTGTGGTGAGTTGATAATTTTAAACCTACCATCATACTGTATGATTTCTCTTTGAGTTTTTACATCTTCTGTTACATTAAAAAAATATCGACTAAGAGATTGTTTGGTGTTTATATCTTATAAACTAATTAAAACAACTTATAAGATCTTATTTTGATCTTATTTCAAAAATAAGTTAAGATATTTGGATAAAATAAGATAATAGAGCTTAAATATATGATTATGTTTCGTATTATAAGATATTTTTATTGTTATAATTACAAAAATGATATGATGCTATAAAAAATGCAAATTAATATTTTTGGATGTGTTTTAGGATGTCATTGAATTTTGGTAGAATATATTAGAAATATTATAAAAAATTTTGGGATATTTTTGTTTTGTAAAATTTTAAATTAGATCTTACAATATAAATTAGGGTGACCACATTTTTTTCGAGAAAATTATAATTTTGATCCTGAAACTTGGCAATTTCTTATTTTTAGTTCGGTAAGTTTTCAAGTTGCAGTTTTAGTCTAGTAAGTTGATCCTTGTTTTTATTTTAGTACTTCTCAACTTAGTGTTGATGTGATGTTGGAAAATAATGATGTGAGGTGAAAAGTAATGTAGCATCGAAAATTATTGACGTGGTTTCAGAAATTGCTAAAGTATGTGATGTCATGTTAGCATTCTCGTGAGAAATGATTAAAATTGAAAATAAAAATCACTAAAGCTATAACTTAAAAGACAATAGAAAACAAACAAACAAATTACAGTACTAAAATATAATTTCTCTTATTTTGTTAGTAATTTATTTTGATTTCTTATAAGTTTTTTTAAAAAGTTTACCGAACATCTCATCGGAGCTTATAAGATCTGAAATGGCCTCTTATAAACTGATTTAAGAGATTATAAATTCAGCCAAGCTCCTCTAAAGTTTAATGATATTTTTTTATGCAAGAGATTGGTTTTTGGTTGCAGGCTGCCGTATTCTGGCTGAACTCGGGGAGGCCCATCTCATGTGACTTATTACTGTTGATGCATGCCTGAGTTACTGAATATCGACTTTTAAAGCTTATAATTCCTATGTTTTAGAAGGTTGTATGACGCAGTATAATTTCAAGGGGTTTATTGCAAATTTTTCTATGACTTTCTCTTCAAGGGCTAAATATTTCATTTTCAACTAAGGGCATCCAATTCCTAATATTTTAAAGAAGATTCTGATCATTTATTTTTCCTTTCCATCAATACATATTATCCATATTCAGTTACTTTATACGTATCCAATGCGTGCGTTTACTTTTAAATTTATACGATAAAACAAACATTACTCAGATAACTGGTTAGAAAGTAAGGTGTGGGGTTAATGTTTTTTATTTTTACATTATTTTTTTAGCTTTTGTGTTTTAGGCTGAAGACACGGTTGTTACTGTGGGAGAATGAAAGTCTTTCTTTTGGTGGGGAATAACTTTGATTAATGCCGTGCTTTCCAGCCTTTCGGTACATTATCTATGTTAGCATAATGTCACGGGATGATAGTTTTCACCCAAACTTTCTCGAACCCGTGCGGCACTTGACTAGTAACCCCGCGTCGCTAGCAAGTCAGCCTTCCTCCCGAGTTGGTTGCTAAAGTGCTAGAAAGAGAGAACACAAAGAGATTTGAGAGAATGCTTTGTATTGCTTGAATACTTGATTGAAAACTTGATGGATTACAAATGAACTCCTCCCCCCTATATATACAAGTTCACCTCCTCAATGGACGGTGATGATCAATTTGATCTAATGGCTAGAAATGATCTTCTAGGATGTTCCACACATCTACAAGCTTCTACATACTTCTAACATGTATTTCTATAAGGTTTTAGAATGACCTACAAAAGAATGTACAAGGGATGTCTAGAATCTTCCGGGGTGCTCCAAAGTGTTCTTCAAGCTTCCGGGAGCTTCCGGATTTCCCAAAGCCTCTCCAATGTATGCCGGAATCTTCTAGAAAGTTGCGGGTCGTGACATTCTCCCCCACCTAAATTGGCGACGCCCTCGTCGCCTGAATATCGCGGAACTCCTTGATCTTGTGTGCAAATTGCCACAAGTGGTCTTCGTGCTCCCAGCTAGACTCTGCCTCAGGTAGACCCTTCCATTGCACGAAGTACTCTGTGTATGGGGGAACTCCTCTTTTACGTATCACTCGGTCCGCCAAAATCTCCTCTACGCTTTTGTCATATGAAGTGACCACAGCAGTTGGCGCCCGACGTGATGTCCCACGGCTTGGATCCTCCATGTCTGCATGATATGGCTTCAGCTGACTCACATGAAACACTGGATGGATCTTTAACTTTGGCGGTAATTGTAGTCGATAAGACACTGTGCCTATACGCCGCTCGATGGGAAATGGGCCTTCATATCTACGTATCAACCCCTTGTGTACTGGCCGCAATGATTTGAATTGTTGAGGTAGTAACTTCACCATTACAAGGTCACCTTCCTTGAACTCGACCGCTCGTCGCTTGAGATCTGCCCACTTCTTCATCTTTTTGGCGGCTTTGTTCAAGGATGCCCGAGCCAAGTCAGTCTCCTCCTGTATGGACTTGGCGAATGTGTATGCCGCGGGGCTGCTCCCTGTGTAGCCCGTGGCAATGTTATGCGGTGTCATTGGCTGTCTGCCTGTGGCTAACTCAAATGGACTACGCCCAGTAGATTCGCTCCGCTGCAAATTATAAGAGAACTGGGCAGTGTCTAAGAGTTTTGCCCAATCTCGCTGGTTGGCACTCACATAGTGCCGTAAGTATAATTCCAGTAGCGCATTCACCCGCTCGGTCTGCCCATCCGTTTGCGGGTGGAAACTTGTTGAGAATGCAAGATCGGACCCCAAAAGCTTGAATAGCTCGGACCAAAACTTCCCCGTGAAGCGAGGGTCGCGATCACTCACAATGGTCTTTGGAATGCCCCAATGCTTGACCACGTGTTTAGTGAAAAGCTTGGCTGTGTCAACGGCAGTGATGTCTGGCGGTGCAGCAATAAAGATGGCATACTTAGAAAATCTGTCCACCACAACAATGATAGTCCCGCACCCTTCTGACTTGGGTAGTGCCGTAATGAAGTCCATGGATATGCTCTCGAAAGGGTGCTCGGGAATGGGAAGTGGTTGTAGGAGACCGGCTGGCTGCTGTTGTTCCACCTTGTCTTGTTGGCACACAAGGCAAGTCCTCACATAGACCTCCACATCCTCCCGCATCCTTGGCCAATAATAAGAATCCTCCATGAGTGCCATAGTGCGATGTATCCCCGGGTGGCCCGCCCACTTTGTATCATGACACTCCTTGAGTATTTCCCGGCGCAAATTTCCCCACTTGGGCACAAAGAGGCGGTCTCCCTTAGTGAATAGCAAGCCATCTCGAATCCAAAACCGTCGGGTTTTGCCTTCCCTAGCAAAGTCCATGATGTTCCTTGCCATCGGGTCTTGATCAAGCCCTTCCCGTATGCGATCCTTCAATATGTTGGCGGGTTGGCTTATGGCTGCAAGCTCTACCTTCCGGCTTAAGGCATCGGCTACACGATTGGTTGTCCCCGGCTTGTACTCCAACGTGTAGTCAAATTCCGCAAGAAACTCCTGCCACCTTGCTTGCTTCAGAGTGAGCTTCTTTTGGGTTTGGAAGTAGCTTGTGGCAACATTGTCTGTCCGCACAATAAACTTGCTCCCAAGCAAGTAATGCCTCCATACTCGTAGACAATGGACCACCGCAGTCATCTCCTTTTCATGGACTGTGTAACGCCGCTCGGCATCATTCAACTTACGGCTCTCAAAGGCAATAGGATGCCCATTTTGCATAAGAACGCCCCCAATGGCATAGTCTGAGGCATCAGTGTGCACCTCATATGGCTTTGTGTGATCCGGCAGGGCTAAGACTGGTTGCTCCGTCACCTTGATCTTTAGCTCTTCAAATGCTTCCCGGCACTTTGGATCCCACTCCCACTTCTTGTTCTTCTTCAAGAGATTAGTGAGGGGTGTGGCAATGTTAGAATACCCCTTAATGAAGCGCCGATAATAGTTGGCTAGCCCCAGAAAAGATCGGAGTTGGGGCACATTGGTTGGAGCCTCCCAATCTCGTATGGCCTTCACCTTGGCCTCTTCCATCATGATATGCTCGGTCTTGATGTTGTGGCCCAAGAATGACACCTCATCTCGGGCAAAAGAGCACTTCTCCAATTTGATGTAAAGTTCATTCTCCCGAAGTGCCTGAAACACCTTTCTCAAATGCTCCACGTGTTCCTCCAACGTGGATGAGTAGATAACAATATCATCAAGGTAAACAACCACAAATTTATCCAAGTAAGGGTGGAATACCTTGTTCATGAGGGTGCAAAATGTGGCCGGGGCATTGGTGAGACCAAAGGGCATAACTAGAAATTCATAAGACCCGTACCTCGTGACCATGGCGGTCTTTGGCTCATCCCCTACGGCAATCCGCACTTGCCAATATCTGGACCGCAAGTCTATCTTTGAAAACCACTTGGCCCCTCCAAGTTGGTCGAACAACTCTCCAATGAGTGGTATAGGGTACTTGTTCCGGACCGTCAACTTGTTCAAGGCCCTATAGTCCACGCACATGCGTAGAGATCCGTCATGCTTCTTTTGAAAGAGCACTGGTGCACCATATGGGGACTTGGATGGCTGGATCATCCCCGCATCAAGTAGTTCTTTGAGTTGTTTCCTCAACTCCTCCAATTCAGGTGGTGCCATCCGATAGGGTGTGCGTGAGGGTGGGCTAGCATCCGCTACTAGCTCGATCTTATGGTCCACGTCCCTCCTTGGTGGTAGCTTCTTTGGGAGCTCCTTTGGCATAATGTCCTTGAAGTCCTCAAACACGGCCTTGACTTCCATGGGCAACTCCCCCATACCCTCAGTCTTTGGCCCTTCATCTATCTTAGGAACTATGGCATAGGTCTCCTCACTACGCCTAAGTCCCTTTGCAAATTGAATAGCCGACAACATGCTCGGCCCCTTGGCCTCCCTCTTGGCCGGTATAGTACATGGAGTGTTTGCATCAAGAATATATAAAGAGTCTGAAAATGGTAGAATGCAAGCTCGTACCTCATCGAGCCACTCTAGCCCAAGTACCATGTCATAGTCATCCATGGGCACCACTGTGTAGGAGACATATCCCTGCCATTCTCCTATCGTGGTCTTCACTCCCTTGGCCGCTCCGGCAATTGGTTTGGCCTTCGCATTTACTGATTTGATTGATCCTCCGGTTGGAGTGATGGCAAGCCCCAGCTTCTTCGCCGCCTCCTCCCGGATGAAGTTGTGTGTGGCCCCCGTATCTACTAATGCCTTGACTCGTCGCCCCCTGACCAAGGCATCCACAAACATAGACCCACCCTTGGGTCCTTTAGAGCGCTCCACCTTTGCTTTGACGGCATTGAGGAGCCGTAGAGATCCAATATGTGTGCCCTCCTCTTGTGGTTCATCATCTTCATCTGCAAGAGCTGCTAGCTTGTTTACTTTTGGGCAATTGGCCATGAAGTGGTCGGTCTTGTGACAGAGGAAGCAAGTCCGTTCCCGGTCATTGGACCTATAGGTTGATGGTCTTGGTGCATTGCCCCTGTTGTAAGTTTGGCTTGTGTTTGACTGGTTGCCTCCCCCACCTTTGCCCTTGTCATCCCTCTTGCCTTTGTTGTTGCCATCGTTGGAGGACCGTAACTCAATAAGGCTCTCGGCATAAGCAATTGCCGTAGCCAAATCCTGCACTTGACGGCGTTGGAGCTCCTGTTTTGCCCATGGTCTGAGCCCATCAAGGAAAGCGAAGAAGGCCTCACGATCCGTCAACTCTGGAATCTCCAATATGATCTCTTGGAACTCCTTGATGTACTCTTTTATAGTTTTGTTGTGTGTGAGCCGTCGTAGGCGTCCCCGAGCCTCATACTCCACATTCTCGGGATAGAATTGCCGCTTGAGCTCGGCCTTGAAGTCTTCCCATGTATTCATGCGGCATGTGCCTCGCTCAATATCGGCGTGTCGCCTCCTCCACCATAGAGTGGCTGTGTCGGTCAGGAATAGGGGCGCTGTGCGAATCTTGGCCTCGTTGTCCCGTACATTCGAGGCTGCAAAGTATTGTTCCAAGTTCCATAGAAAGTTATCAAGTTCCTTAGCATTGCGAGTCCCATTGTATGGTCTTGGCCTTGGAACATCGATCCTGGTTGGTGCCGTGACCACATGATCCCCCGCATTGGCCATGGCCCTTTTGCATATAACCATGTCGTCCTTGAGAGTTTTGAACTCTTCTTGCAAGGCCTCAATCATGCCCCTAAACTCATTGAATTGATTCTTCGCATCAAAATGGAAAGAGTTAATTTGTTGGAGTACCTGACCTTGAAACTCCTCCCCTGAGGTGTTTTCTTCAAGTTCCCGTACCCTCTCGGCCACCTCCTCGAAGGCTTGGGAGTGATCCGCCATGTATTGCTCCAGTCGGATCATCCGGTTCTCCATGCCACCCATAAAGTCGACCGAGGGTTCCCTTGACTGGCCTCGGCCCTTCCTCGGTGCCTTCTCCGGCTTCTCGGGTTGTTGGACCACCCCTGAGTCCGACATTCTTTCTTCTAGCAAACACCAACGAACAACCTTGAGTGCGGAAGCTTTAAGAGCCGACCTAGGCTCTGATACCACTTGTCACGGGATGATAGTTTTCACCCAAACTTTCTCGAACCCGTGCGGCACTTGACTAGTAACCCCGCGTCGCTAGCAAGTCAGCCTTCCTCCCGAGTTGGTTGCTAAAGTGCTAGAAAGAGAGAACACAAAGAGATTTGAGAGAATGCTTTGTATTGCTTGAATACTTGATTGAAAACTTGATGGATTACAAATGAACTCCTCCCCCCTATATATACAAGTTCACCTCCTCAATGGACGGTGATGATCAATTTGATCTAATGGCTAGAAATGATCTTCTAGGATGTTCCACACATCTACAAGCTTCTACATACTTCTAACATGTATTTCTATAAGGTTCTAGAATGACCTACAAAAGAATGTACAAGGGATGTCTAGAATCTTCCGGGGTGCTCCAAAGTGTTCTTCAAGCTTCCGGGAGCTTCCGGATTTCCCAAAGCCTCTCCAATGTATGCCGGAATCTTCTAGAAAGTTGCGGGTCGTGACAATAAGATGTCTTACAAGTCAATAAATCAATAGTTGGCCTGTTGGGTTCTAAGAACTCTAGCCCATTAGTAATTCAATCTCAATTATAAATATGTGCTTTATATCTAGGGTTATTAGACAATTTCAATACACACAACTCTCATAGATAGGTTGACACCAAACTAGCACTGCTGTTGATTTTAAGATCTGGTCAGGTTGTTGGACTAGAGGGATCATCGCTATCAGATTTAGTTGATGAACGTTAAACTCTTTTAGGGGATTATATTTTATATTTGCATGTGTTATATATGAATCAGGCGCGATCGTTCGTCCCCGGATCTAGATCTGTTTAATGTTTATTTTTCGCTGCGTTTGGATCCGATGTTGGGGGACAGAAACCGACCAGTCGTATCAGAGCCAAGTTGCGCTTTGATTTATGTATTTGATATTTAATTTTATTACATTGTTTCCATTCATTTAATCATGCTTGAGATTTCACAAATTTTTGAATTGAAAAATATAGAAAATAAATTATAAAGAGTTTTAATCGAGACCCAAATACTGTCGATCTTGGAAACTGTTTCGACGTCGAACCAACGCCAGCAGCGGCGCACACGATGGAGAAATAGTTCTCCGTCGCCGCTCGCACAGCTCGCTCGCGTAGGCTCTTGCAACCATGCCACTGGTTCAAATAGTAGAGCAGAGGTAGCCCGGCTGCACACATGGTAGTGCGAGCGGCTCTGTGTGCCGTTTGAGAGGCCAAATTTCGAAAATTGACATCGAGCGAGCCTCTGCGTCAAGCCTCTGGATTGGCGCGACCAAGTCTATTTGATGTCCAGATCTGGTCCCGGCAAGAAGGGACGACGAGATGCAGCAGGTTCAATCAGCTTGTAAGGCCCCAACACTTAAACTCGTCATTAGTTCATTTATGACGTCGTATGTGCATAAATTTTTCATTTTCTTTTCATTCTTTAAAACGAATCATTACTTGTTTCCCATAATTCCAAGACACAAACAAATGCTCAACATTATATGTTCTTCTCTACCAACAAATAGACTCAGGGGTTTCACCCAATACCATCCCCATTATACCACTTTTGCATTGTGGGTTTTATAAAAATTTGGGCAGAGTCTCCCCACAAACTGAGCTATCCGGAAATAAAAACTCATCACATAATATAATTCCCGACCAGGGACAACGCAATATTAAACAGAATATAGAAACACAAGAAAATTCCCGGCCAGGGAAGACACCACACTAATAAGACAACAAAAGTGGGTTTCAACACCCTTATACAGTCCATATACACATACAAGTGCTCACAGAAGAGCAACGAATAACGGATACACATCCGGATGCATAATTAGTATAAATACCAACCGCTCAACCTTGTATATCGGCTCAATCACATACTATGCTTCTGGAAGCATCATCCAACAAGGTTCGAGCCTAGTACTCCAAAACAGCATCGTACCTGTTGTACTTGTTTCAACAGAAACAGCCCCCACACAGGGTGAGCACACTCCCACTCAATATTCAATCACAAATCAACATATGAAATCATAATGCAACAATTTAGATTATTCAAAACTCATAAAGTATACTCCCTGTACAATTCCGAATCTGTATGGCTTCCATACACTGTTCCTGTTTCAAACTCACGCACTTCATAATGTCAAGTTTAGTATTGTCACTGAAAATATAATACTCAACAACACTTATGAATTCAATACAATGACAATATATTATTTATGCTCAAACATAAATAGTTCAACATCAATGTGAACCTGGCTATCCCAATGTAACCCTGGTTATCCCACCATCTCATTCTCGATACTTTCTCATATCGCTCATGCCCACGGCATCACTACTCAACAAGTAAAATTGGATCACGTACCACTACGTGTCCCCCATAACTCGTATATGAAACTCAATTAGTAAAGTCAAACACTTACCTGAATCGTCATACTCAAAATTGCATGTATACATGAATGTATAGATACTAGATATACCTGCTCGTACGTCACCACGTACCTTATAGTAGACAACATGAACAAGCTATCATCAACGTCCGAAGTCTCCTTTAGAGTCTATATCGAACATCAATTCAATATTAGCTCATAATCCGAGCAATGAACATCCATCAAATAGTTCTTACTTTCATTTCTATATCACAAATCAATAACTCAATATTATGAATCAAATCATAATCAACACTTTGGATGCACACATCCTCACATGAATCATGATATTACATTGGTAATGCAAAACCCCATCATCTCCCACCATCCGCTACATCACACACATGATGCGGGATACACACACCCATACGTGCAAGATCACGCCTAACTCACATAGTAGTTCACTAGACACACCAGTTCAACAGAGGGAAAGGAAATGCAAGGTGTATGTATAATAATATATAACTAGTGTCTAACTAAAACGATCCAATTAAGCCGATTAACATGTTCCACAATTATTCAAACCCACACCGAGGTGATTCAAACCAAGACACGAAAGAAGGGATCCATGTAGATACAAGATTCTACCCTTTTAAATCTAATTCCCTTAAACCCAACATAAAGTCATTTATTGATTAAATTCAACTTTAACAATTTAAAGATGCATTGCATTCCAAAATTCTGGATTCAGTACTATTAAGATTTGAAACTCAATAAAGTGTCATAATTCATTAATACATGCTATGATGTTCAATTGAGCATAAATATCACTATAACATTATTCCATGTTATAATACATACTAGCATGCATCTAACCCACTTATTTTCACACTACACATGCTTCCCATTGAACACATCCCATACCATAGCCCAACATTCACCAAATATCACAATGGCTACAAGCCATAAAGTTAGTCATTTTCACCACACTAACAAAACTTAGACCCACACTTGAATCTCATTTAAGCCTATTAACAAACACATTCCAGGCATGATTTTAATCTTCATCTTTTAACCAATAATAATACTAAGTCAAGACTTATTCCACAATTTATTTTCAACGATTAACCATTCAATAAAGTGAGCCCCCACCAACTTCCAACAATCAAAACATTCCCCATGCTATCCCATTCTCAATCACAATACTTCAACACATGAAGGAATACATACATACATACCATTTACACACACAAACACATGCTGGACACACACCCACACGCAGAAACACACACACGCACACACTGCCGCACACACTAGCACACACTCGAACAACTCTTCCAAAAATGCCAGCAAAATCGAACCAAAACTCATCAAAAATTCGTGGGATTTCAGGGGAATAACGACTAAGGGACGACGAGGATTACCCACAAAACAATCGGAAGAAAATCGCTCCATTCGGACGAATTCGCGATTTGTGTCCGCACGCTTCCTTGCAAGATCCGGACGTGATCGGCGACGAAACTTCACGATCTTGGTATGGAAAGAAGCGCCTGGGAGAGACGAAGACGGCGGCGGGTCGGACGCGCCGGAAGGAGCTCGGATGGCGGCGTGCGCGGCGGTTTAGTGGCGAGGGGTCGGATGAGCGCGATTGCAGAGAAGAAAAGAGGGGGTTTGGATTTTTCAGTGCGTGATTTTACACCTTTTAATGTGTGTCCGAAAATGCCCAACAAACATATTTATTTTTTTTGTATCCTTGCCCGGTTTTGTACATCGAAGTGTCACCGGTGCACTGATATATATTATTTTCAGACAACGATTGGGATTTATACACACCCCAAAAACCCAAAACTTAAATTTTTCATTTTAATTAATTTATCTCTAAAATATTATCGGAGTATATTTTACAATCTCAAAATATTTTAGGATCCGATTAATTTGCCAGTTGACCTTCACTTGGTCAATTCCACTTCTAATTAATTAATTCTAAAATTAATTATCAATAAAAAAAACCCAAATCATATTTAGTCCAACAAATGATTAATAATAATCTGGACATCACAATTCTCCCCAACATATAAAATTTCGTCCTCGAAATTTCAACACATGCTTACCATAAAAACCAACTGTAAAATTTACGTACCGTATATAGTTCAAGATAGTGACTTTACCATCCGTAGGATGACAGTCATCGGAATCATCGTGACTCACACATGTGCCCCATTGCACCAACGATCGCAAGGAGTGTTTAACCGTCAAGCTTCTTTATCATATCTCACCACCTGTGTACTTTCATCGACACAATTTGTAATACCCCCGAAATGTGATATGATTATGTTCTACGATGATAAATTATGATGTGTTTAAGGGTTGTGGTGTATTTAAATTGGGGGCCACGATTTATGTTATGATGATATGATGTGGGGAACATGTTGGGTGTTTTAAGGGATGTATTAATTAAATGAAATTAGAAAATATCGAGTGAGGATATTTTAATACATCGTACTATATACCGGGATACAATTAAACACCACATGGCACCCCAACCACACCACCCCACCCCCACAACTCGGCCACCACCCATCCCCCACTTGGCAACCCACTTGTTTAACACCCATACCTCTACTTGCCCCAACCCATGCTATGACCATTGTGTTGCAATCATGTAAGGACCCCGTATACTTAACCCTTTATTAGTGTACTAATCATTAATGTGTGGCATAAGCTTTCAATAAAATTTTTCGGGAAACACAGATGATACCTTACCATTTAATGGCAACACAACATTT
Organism: Haberlea rhodopensis; assembly: GCA_907163345.1. Taxonomy (NCBI): domain Eukaryota; kingdom Viridiplantae; phylum Streptophyta; class Magnoliopsida; order Lamiales; family Gesneriaceae; genus Haberlea; species Haberlea rhodopensis. The sequence continues at coordinate 646,137 of CAJQUN010000317.1, forward strand.
TCTTTAACATACAGTGTTATAAGCTCTCATCCTAACAACAATAGACTCATAGAGCTTGCCCATTACACCACTTTTTACTTGTGGACTTTTATAAAAATTTGGGCAGAGTCTCCCCATAAATAGAGCTATCCCGAAATAAAAGTACAGCACATAACATAATTCCCGGCCAGGGAAAACATAATACTCATCAGAATACAGTAATGTCAAGTAAATTCCCAGCCAGGGAAGACACCACACACATGACAACAAAAGTGGGTTTCAACACCCACAATACACTAATGACTCTCTTATCATTTAGCAATTCTACCTCTAATTGCATGCAACATGGAATGAAAGAGAGAGAAAGGCTCATGCCTTTACATACAACCCATATACAAGCATAATCTTGCTAACATGCGAGCATCATGAATATGTATATAACCCTCATGGGCGTATGAGTACTTTATACGATACCGTGCTTCATCGAGCCCTGGTACCACGATCCTGGGAGTACATCCAATCAACAGCTTGAGCTCATATCCAAAGCCATCGATGTACCTGTTCACCTGCCCCAACAGAGACAGCCCCCAACGGGGTGAGCATACCAATTCCACAATTTCATAATCATATGACATAGTACATAATTTACGAAAATGTAAATATTGTGGAACATATATGATACTTCCTGGATGGTATCATCCTCATCATAGCGTACCCCTGTATAACCCTGTTCTCAAAACAGATAAATCATCAAATCTTGAATATGCAGTTAATCATCATATTGGTTAACCCTAGCCAGTCTCAAATCAGTAACCTTTCATAACATCTTACTTTATTTGGCAATGATTGGTAACATTTCATAACATCATTTCATAACATCGTTTCATAACATCTTTTCATAACATCGTTTCATAACATCTTTTCATAACATCGTTTCATAACATCTTTTCATAACATCTTACTTAATTTAGCAATAATTAGCAACATTTCATAACATCATTTCATAACATCGTTTCATAACATCTTTTCATAACATCGTTTCATAACATCTTTTCATAACATCGTTTCATAACATCTTTTCATAACATCTTACTTAATTTAGCAATAATTAGCAACATTTCATAACATCATTTCATAACATCGTTTCATAACATCTTTTCATAACATCGTTTCATAACATCGTTTCATAACATCTTTTCATAACATCTTTTCATAACATCTTACTTTAACTAGCAATGATTATAATTCTAGATATCGTATTGAGATTTTCTTAACTTCCGATATTGGTTAATCACTTCTCTGATTAACTACGTCTCTGTTCCTATTATTACCCATAGGGAATAAAATACAGATATCCTAGATATCTAATCAAATACCACATTCTCATTTCTTACTTCAAGGTAACGTCATACTATGGGTGTTTGCTCCGTAGCAACCACACATCATCATTGGCTCGCTTCATAGCGGCTCTGAGCATTCCACCATGTGAAACAACATATCGTAACCAAGTCCCGATACCATCATAGTGAAACATATCATATATCTTAAATCATGCATCATACTTGTAAAACATCATTTAAACTATGCTCGTACGCTAAACGTACCTTAAATCCTCGAAGTCCGAGCCGAACCTTGCTCGAGTTCCATGCCCCGAGAAACGATGTGCAGCAAAGTCCGACTTCCACACGCGACGAAACTTCCAATTGGCAGAGGGGAAAGGAGCGCCTCGTCGAGACGAAGCCGTGGGTAGGTCGCACGCGCCGATCGGCGGCCGGACGGCGGCGGGCGCACCGCTTGAAGCGGCGGGGGTGCTGTAGCAGACGGGAATCGCGCGGGAGAGAGGGAGGAAAACTTTGGGGCTTAAATGATAATTTTCACAAATTTTTGGGTTCAATTGGTATTTATAGCAAAAATACCCCGAAAAATTAATAGCCCCACAAATACATCATGATTCCTTAAAAATCATCTGTTTTCAAAGACTCTCTCTCTAACTCCAAAATCCCCTACCGGTGCTCACACAACACCCGAGATTCCGAGACACATCAAAAACCCAACTCTTAGGTTTTACACCGTAATGTGAATACAATCTCAACCTCTGGATCCAACGATCCCAACTACCCAAATAAACGAGCCCAGAAGGCCCAACACCTCGATTAAATTCCAAATCGCCACGTAAAACCACTTTAGGGATTATTAATACTCCGGGATTAACACCTATAATCCCTGGTCATCGCAATATCCCCCACTAAAAGAATTTCTCCTCGAAATTAGCACTGGTGTATCGCGTCACACCCGGGCTACACAACAACATGAAGCCACAACCTCGATTCTTAACCATAACAGAATCGTATTAATAAACGTGAGGATACTTACTTCTCTTCAAACTCTGAAACAGAGCGACATACCAAAACCAACATATCACCTAAGAGGCAAAACGTACCTCGATGCGGGTCATCCCAAAAGTCAGCCTCTCATGACTGCAAAACAACCAATACTTACGGCTGTAGATCGGACAGTCATCCTGAATGACACCTCAACCGTGAGAACGTTGACCTCGTGTCAAACTCTGGAGTGGAATAGACTTCCAAATCCATCATAACGTCAAAGAGCGTCAGCACAGCTCAACGCTAATAATCCAAAAGCAGTTAGTCAACTGAAACTGTAAGGATTCGAATCGCTCCTGATTCCATCGTAGATTTCATTCCTTGACATCTCTTATCATCACTCACGATGTCCAACATACATCGTTACGAGGGAACACCAGTATTCCACGGTGTACACATACCAAACCTGGTTTCCACTTTCAAACCTCCTCTATCGAAGGAGCAGTCGCATCATTGCAACTCGAATACTTGGATTCTCAGGTCGAATCAACGACGACTTGACGACTCTCTCGTTGGTACTTCACGTCATGAGCTGTCCCAGACAAGTCTCCCCAAGATTTAAACATAAACATATATACGTTTCTGTGAGGCATACTCAACCTCAACTTCAAATGACGTGGTGACTACCAGAGTTCACCACAATCCACTTTGTATCACCTTACGATTTGCCAAACTTGGTTCCAACGAGCAGTATAACGGCTCTAGCAAGCCCATCATGGTGCTGCACACACGCGGCAGACAAACTAGTCGCTGCCTCACTAGGTTCACCTCAAACCTACCAATCAGATGGACGTTTCCGCACGGCATACCATACCATGGGAAGAAAAGTCAATAGAGTAGTGGGTCTTTACCCAACATTCCTCCAATGCTGATATACCCTGGACACTTCAATGTCCCCATGTACTTAACATAACCTGATCCTACTCCCTTAGGACCCATCTTACATCCTCATGGGTGGTGTGACCATGTCTACCACATGTCATATCAATAGAAAGCGAGTAATTCCTCCACGATTACTCCTATCGTCAAAAACATGGCCAAAAAGCCAATCCAACGAGCATACCTCAAGGGTATCACCACTCGTAATATGATTGCCTCAAACAATGTCTGCGGTGCAATCACATGTACAACGTGTCCATCCATTCTTCGGGCAACCCGCTCGGTATAAGGGTCACGTCAATCGGTGACGCACACGTCTCCTTGTGCCCGACACTGGCACCCAAGGCATACAACTGAAAACGTATACTTAACGCATTGCTCATCGTAACGATGATGCATGTCTAATAAGACATCTCCTGCACTATCGTCATCGCCATCCCGTGACGACACATGCCCACTCATGGCATCTAAGGTATCGTCAACTAGTGACGGTACAAGTCAACAATGACATCTAAATGACCTAGTCAACTCGTGACGGTCCATGTACATCAACATATGTCATCCATCATCATGCTAGTAAATAGTCATAATAAAACATGCATATCAACGCATACCAGCAATAATAATGCTAATAAAATAGCAATATCTCATACCTCATCGCTGACAAGATAGCGGCATACCTATCTCCGTCGCTCCATAATAATACGTAATCAGCACCCATCGCTCGAAGGCGGCCAAAATCCTGTGCTGAATATATAGCGGTACAGTCCATCGCTATAGAATCGACGGCATGATACCTCGTCATATAATAGGTGGCATGAAACCTCGCTATACACCTGAGCATGAATCATCGTCCACATAATAGCGGAAAGAGGCATCGCTATCAATACATCTGGCGGAAAGAACCATCGCCAATCAATATAGCGGAATGAGGCATCGCTATCATACATCTGGCGGAAAGAACCATCGCCAATCAATATAGCGGAATGAGGCATCGCTATCGTACATCTGGCGGAAAGAACCATCGCCAATCAATATAGCGGAATGAGGCATCGCTATCATACATCTGGCGGAAAGAACCATCGCCGGTCCTCATAAAAGAATGAGTCATCGTAAATCCTCATAATAATATCGTATGGCCTCTTACCATATGGGGCACCTTACCCCGTGGCACCTTACCACAATAACATCGCATGGCTACTTACCATGTGGGGCACCTTACCCCGTGGCACCTTACCACAATAACATCGCATGGCTACTTACCATGTGGGGCACCTTACCCCGTGGCACCTTACCACAATAACATCGCATGGCTACTTACCATGTGGGGCACCTTACCCCGTGGCACCTTACCACAATAACATCGCATGGCTACTTACCATGTGGGGCACCTTACCCCGTGGCACCTTACCACAATAACATCGTATAAACATCATCATATAAACATCGTATGCACATCATCATATAAACATCGTATGCACATCATCATATAAACATCGTATGCACATCATCATATAAACATCTTATGCACATCATCATATAAACATCTTATGCACATCATCATATAAACATCGTATAAACATTATCATATAAACATCGTGTAATCATCATCATAAACATCATATCATATTTACTCATCGTAAACATCATTATAAACTTACTTATCATAATCATCATCATATAAACATCATATCGTCTTTACTTATCGTAAACATCATCATAAACTTACTTATCATAATCATCATCATATAAACATCATATCGTCCTTACTTATCGTAAACATCATCATAAACTTACTTATCATAATCATCATCATATAAACATCGTATAAGCCTCATCGTATAAACATCGTATAACATCAGCGTATACACATCATCATATAAACATCATCATTTCATCGTGAATACTCATGCAATAAAAGCATAGTTGTAGTATAAAGATGTGTGTTACCGTCCGATGCCCGTACGCGTCTTACGTACCTTCCTCGCTTGAACATTACATGAACAAACGCATTAGTATATTCAATAATAATTGAGACCATACCGAAGTATTCCACTGTCGGTTGTCTACCCAGTCTGTCCTCAGACAATACATCATATCTTTCTTTTCCCTGATTTCCTTCCAAAATCAGATTCCTTGGCACGTAGCATATAGAGTGTTAGACATCGCTATTAATGCCATCATATCGTGTTCCACACGATTCCTGCAACCACAATGGTTAGCAATAACACTTTTCATATCATATAAGCACATAAACAATTAGTCATGTCGTATAACATTAATGCCATCATGCATAAATATGTGCTATCAATAACCTCCTAGGCCCTTAACAGCCCCAATGAGCAACCACTGCTCTGATACCACTAATGTAAGGACCCCGTATACTTAACCCTTTATTAGTGTACTAATCATTAATGTGTGGCATAAGCTTTCAATAAAATTTTTCGGGAAACACAGATGATACCTTACCATTTAATGGCAACACAACATTTTCTTTAACATACAGTGTTATAAGCTCTCATCCTAACAACAATAGACTCATAGAGCTTGCCCATTACACCACTTTTTACTTGTGGACTTTTATAAAAATTTGGGCAGAGTCTCCCCATAAATAGAGCTATCCCGAAATAAAAGTACAGCACATAACATAATTCCCGGCCAGGGAAAACATAATACTCATCAGAATACAGTAATGTCAAGTAAATTCCCAGCCAGGGAAGACACCACACACATGACAACAAAAGTGGGTTTCAACACCCACAATACACTAATGACTCTCTTATCATTTAGCAATTCTACCTCTAATTGCATGCAACATGGAATGAAAGAGAGAGAAAGGCTCATGCCTTTACATACAACCCATATACAAGCATAATCTTGCTAACATGCGAGCATCATGAATATGTATATAACCCTCATGGGCGTATGAGTACTTTATACGATACCGTGCTTCATCGAGCCCTGGTACCACGATCCTGGGAGTACATCCAATCAACAGCTTGAGCTCATATCCAAAGCCATCGATGTACCTGTTCACCTGCCCCAACAGAGACAGCCCCCAACGGGGTGAGCATACCAATTCCACAATTTCATAATCATATGACATAGTACATAATTTACGAAAATGTAAATATTGTGGAACATATATGATACTTCCTGGATGGTATCATCCTCATCATAGCGTACCCCTGTATAACCCTGTTCTCAAAACAGATAAATCATCAAATCTTGAATATGCAGTTAATCATCATATTGGTTAACCCTAGCCAGTCTCAAATCAGTAACCTTTCATAACATCTTACTTTATTTGGCAATGATTGGTAACATTTCATAACATCATTTCATAACATCGTTTCATAACATCTTTTCATAACATCGTTTCATAACATCTTTTCATAACATCGTTTCATAACATCTTTTCATAACATCTTACTTAATTTAGCAATAATTAGCAACATTTCATAACATCATTTCATAACATCGTTTCATAACATCTTTTCATAACATCGTTTCATAACATCTTTTCATAACATCGTTTCATAACATCTTTTCATAACATCTTACTTAATTTAGCAATAATTAGCAACATTTCATAACATCATTTCATAACATCGTTTCATAACATCTTTTCATAACATCGTTTCATAACATCGTTTCATAACATCTTTTCATAACATCTTTTCATAACATCTTACTTTAACTAGCAATGATTATAATTCTAGATATCGTATTGAGATTTTCTTAACTTCCGATATTGGTTAATCACTTCTCTGATTAACTACGTCTCTGTTCCTATTATTACCCATAGGGAATAAAATACAGATATCCTAGATATCTAATCAAATACCACATTCTCATTTCTTACTTCAAGGTAACGTCATACTATGGGTGTTTGCTCCGTAGCAACCACACATCATCATTGGCTCGCTTCATAGCGGCTCTGAGCATTCCACCATGTGAAACAACATATCGTAACCAAGTCCCGATACCATCATAGTGAAACATATCATATATCTTAAATCATGCATCATACTTGTAAAACATCATTTAAACTATGCTCGTACGCTAAACGTACCTTAAATCCTCGAAGTCCGAGCCGAACCTTGCTCGAGTTCCATGCCCCGAGAAACGATGTGCAGCAAAATCCGACTTCCACACGCGACGAAACTTCCAATTGGCAGAGGGGAAAGGAGCGCCTCGTCGAGACGAAGCCGTGGGTAGGTCGCACGCGCCGATCGGCGGTCCGGACGGCGGCGGGCGCACCGCTTGAAGCGGCGGGGGTGCTGTAGCAGACGGGAATCGCGCGGGAGAGAGGGAGGAAAACTTTGGGGCTTAAATGATAATTTTCACAAATTTTTGGGTTCAATTGGTATTTATAGCAAAAATACCCCGAAAATTAATAGCCCCACAAATACATCATGATTCCTTAAAAATCATCTGTTTTCAAAGACTCTCTCTCTAACTCCAAAATCCCCTACCGGTGCTCACACAACACCCGAGATTCCGAGACACATCAAAAAACCAACTCTTAGGTTTTACACCGTAATGTGAATACAATCTCAACCTCTGGATCCAACGATCCCAACTACCCAAATAAACGAGCCCAGAAGGCCCAACACCTCGATTAAATTCCAAATCGCCACGTAAACCCACTTGTTTAACACCCATACCTCTACTTGCCCCAACCCATGCTATGACCATTGTGTTGCAATCATTTCCCTCCACCTCCTTCTCCCTCTCTTTTCGTCCCTGGAACTGCAGATTAGAGAAGGAAAGAGGCTGTGAATCTTTGTGCAAAAAGCTTGCCAATTTGAGGAGGAAAAAGGGGGTAAGACTTCATACTCTGTTTTTGGGTTGGGTATGGTTTTGGTGGGATGTTTTACTGCATGATAGGTATAGGTTTGGGTGGAACCTTGGTAGAGATGCTTACATGGTAGTTTATGTAACTACTAGCATGGTTGTTTGAGCATTTTACATGATTTATGTGGTAGATTTCTAGTTATGAAGCTATGTGCTCGAAAATCTGGGCAAAGAAGAACATACTCTGTTTTTCTGTAAAGTTGGTTGAGGATGAAGATTATGATGATGTTATGATGCATGTTAGCTTAGGTTTTGATAAACCTTTGATTTAAGAGCTTACATGGATATTTTATGAAGTTCTTCACATGTTTGTTTCAGCATGAAAGATGTGTTATGAAGTAGAAAAGATGGTATGAAAAGAGGTGCTCAAAAATCTGGGAAAATCCCGATTTTTCAGAGCTCTCGATCGATCGAGATTTGGTCCCGATCGATCGAGCGAGACAGAAGGTCTAAGCATGTTTTCAAAATTTTGGTGCCGATCGATCGAAGGATTTCTCGATCGATCGGTGAAGCTCCTCGATCGATCGGTAAAATGTTCGATCGATCGAGCGAGGCAGAATGCTAAGGCACTATTTGTGCACAGTGTCTCGATCGATCGAGACCTAGGGCCGATCGATCGAGAGAGGCAGAAAGTTGAAAAATATGATGATGTTTTATTTTGTTAAGTTTATGATGTAAGATGGTTTTGAGGCATCTAATATGGTATTATGTGGTCTTGTAGAACCATCCCAGGTACCGGCACCATCAAGGAGATAAAGTCTGTTGACTCCTCCTCCTTTTGAAAAGGTACGTAAGAGACGTACGGGCATCGGACGGTAACACACATCTTTACACTACAACTATGCTTTTATTGCATGAGTATTCACGATGAAATGACGATGTTTATACGATGTTTACACGATGATGTTTATACGATGTTTACACGATGAAGCTTATACGATGTTTATTGCTTATACGATGCTTATATGATGACATTTATACGATGTAATTGTGGTAAGATGCCACGGGGGGTAAGATGCCCCACATGGTAAGAGGCCATGCGGTGTATTGTGGTAAGATGCCACGGGGTAAGATGCCCCACATGGTAAGAGGCCATGCGATGTATTGTGGTAAGATGCCACGGGGTAAGATGCCCCATATGGTAAGAGGCCATACGATGATATTGTTGTAAGATGCCACAGGGGTAAAATGCCCCATATGCATGATTTTAAATCAGGGACAACAATAAGAAGTGAATGAATAACCAGCATATTTACTTAACCAATGTTTCATGCATTTACTATGATGTTTTATGATGTTAAGTAAGATTATATATGCTCATGATGTGTTGTCCCTGTAGGTACATTTTTGGACGGAAGGACTAAGGGTTGGGTTGAGGCAGTGAGCTACGAGGGGCACATGAATGTATAGGATTCAAGTTATGATTAGTATCTACTCTAGGAGTAGTGTAAATCTAAATGACATTCTTTTAGAATGTAATGAATTATTTTTTGAAGTTTTGTATTTTGGCCTGTAATCCTGTTAGCTCGTGTAACAACAAAAAACCTTAAGATGTTACCTTAATGCAGGATTAGTCCTTCTTATGTCTCTTAATCACTGTTAACGTAGGAAAACCCCACATTAGTGGTATCAGAGCAGTGGTTAGATAACTCGGGAATGAGTGAAGGTAGCCTTAGCAATAAGTTAGCTATGTGCTTACTTTTGGACATGTTTATATGTATGTTATTCATAAAGAAGATGATGTTATACTAACATGTTCAATTATCTAACGATGAGTTTTATGAATTGCTTTTGGTGTTGTTATTAACCCTTGTGTTGCAGCATGGCAGCAAACATAGAAGTGGGTGACGCCATTAGTGTAAATGCAAGTGCTGGGCGTACGAACCCATTGCCACCACTAGCCTTGGGAGAGGAACCCTCTGAACAGCAGTTGCTACCTGGGGAATTGAGCTTGGCTCAGTTTATGATGTATCGACCTCCGATGTTCGAGGGAACTGAATCAGGAGAGAAAGCTGAGGAATGGTTAGAGAGGATCGAACAGATATTTGTGGCAGCGCCTTGTGCAAAGACGGTCTGGATCCGGCTAGCAGAATTTCAGCTGTCCAAGAAGGCACTGATGTGGTGGAAAACCACAGTGATTGAGCAAGAGGCTCTGGGACAGGAAGTGAATTGGAAGATATTCCGAACGCGGTTTCTAAACCGCTATTTCTCAGCCGCTGCAAGACAGGCCAAAGAGGATGAGTTTACCAGTTTAAGACAAGGTACCATGCCTGTATCTGACTATGCTCTACATTACTGTTCCTTACTACGATATGTGCCACACATTGCTGCAAGCACTCAAGCGAAGATGCGGAACTTCATGAAGACCTTGAGGCCTGAACTATATGACAGGGTGATCACTTATGGCCCTGCCTGTTTTGATGATGCACTCTCACGAGCTGAGCTAGCTGAACTGGGAGTTGGTGCATATTCCGATGCAGTGCCACCTCCAGCACCCCCTCAGAGATCCACTTCTGATAATTTGAAGCCCAGGGGTGATCAGTTTAAACCTAGGGGGAACACTTCAGCATCGAGATTCAGTGGCAAGAGGCCCGAGAATCGATGGAAAGAGAAAGGTAGGAATGATGCTCCATCTGGGAGAGGACAGTCTCAGGGAGACAGATCTGGAAGAGTTCAGTGCACTCTTTGTGGGCAACCACATTTGGCAAAGGACTGCGTAGGATGTTATGTCTGTGGCGACAGAGGCCACTTTGCTCGACGGTGTCCCAACAGGGGAAGACAGCAGAGCTCTACGGGGAGACCTGCGGACAGAACGGCACAACACCGGCCACCTTTTGTGCCAAGACAGTATGGAGGTCAGCCCGCGGGGCCACCTCAGGGACAGGTGTATGCTTTGACGAGGGAGCAGGCTACAGCGGCCCCGGAGGAAGTTATAGCGGGTACGTGTCTTTTATTTACGCACCCTGCTCTTATATTGATAGACACAGGTGCGTCACACTCTTTTGTGTCGTCGAGTTTTGTCGAAAGGCACCACATATGCACTTCTCCGTCCCCCATGCCTCTTATGGTCTCGACCCCCGCTGGAAGAAGTTTGACTACGGATCAGATTGTCTATGATGGCCTCATTTATTTTGAGGATAATGAGCTAAGATCAGATTTGATTGTGCTGGGAATGACAGACTTCGATTGCATTGTGGGCATCGATGTTCTGAACAAGTATCAGGCAGTGGTAGACTGCAGGCAGAGGACTGTACGATTTAGATCTGTATTGGGAGTCCAGTGGACATTTTATGGGGATGGTTCCCGTCCGAAGATTCCGTTAGTATCTGCTGTCAAGATGACACAGCTATTGGAACGAGGTCATGAAGGATATCTTATCTATGATGTTGATATGACGGATAAGAGGAAGGAATTAAAGGTTGAGGATGTGCCCGTAGTGGCAGAGTTTCCTGATGTCTTTCCGGAGGAGATTCCCGGATTCCCACCGACGAGAGAGGTCGAGTTTGGGATTGAGTTGCTACCAGGGACGTCTGCAATTTCTCGTGCCCCGTATAGGATGGCACCAGCGGAGCTAAGAGAGTTAAAGATTCAATTGCAAGAGCTCCTAGACAAAAGCTACATACGCCCTAGCGTATCGCCATGGGGTGCGCCTGTCTTATTTGTTAAGAAGAAAGATGGGTCAATGCGTCTATGCATTGACTATAGGCAGTTGAACAAAGCTACAGTAAAGAACAAGTATCCACTCCCGAGGATCGACTTGTTCGATCAGTTGCAGGGTACGAGGCTCTACAGTAAGATCGATCTGAGGTCGGGGTACCATCAGATTCGAGTAAGAGAAGATGATGTTCAGAAGACGGCTTTCAGGACTAGATATGGGCACTATGAATTCCTGGTCATGCCTTTTGGGGTGACGAATGCCCCAGCTGTCTTCATGAGTTTGATGAACAGGGTGTTCCAGCCATATTTGGATCAGTTCGTCATAGTCTTCATTGACGACATACTTATTTACTCTCGGACTGAAGAAGAGCATGTAAGGCACTTGAGGACAGTGCTTCAGATCCTTAGGGATCATCAGTTGTATGCAAAGCTTAGCAAGTGCGAGTTCTGGTTGGACAGCGTGGTATTCTTAGGCCATGTCATATCTAGCCACGGGATATCTGTGGATCCAAGGAAGATTGAAGCTGTGATGGAGTGGGCTGCACCCACTTCTGTACCTGAGATAAGGAGTTTTCTCGGTTTGGCAGGATATTACCGACGTTTCGTCGAGGGTTTTTCGAAGATTGCCAAACCCCTGACACAGCTGACTCAGAAAGGAGTCCCCTTCTTTTGGTCTGAAGCTTGTGAAGAAAGCTTCCAAGAGCTGAAGCGTCGTTTGACTACAGCGCCTGTGCTGGTGATTCCGTCTGAAGATAAGAATTTCGCCTTGTATACGGATGCGTCATTACAGGGTTTGGGCTGTGTGTTGATGCAAGATAAGCATGTGGTAGCTTATGCATCGAGGCAACTGAAGCCACATGAAGCCAGGTATCCAGTGCATGATTTGGAATTGGCGGCCATCATTTTTGCCTTGAAGATTTGGAGGCATTACTTGTATGGCACGTCTTTCACTATATTTACGGATCATAAGAGCCTGAAGTTCTTATTCACTCAGGCAGAGTTGAATATGAGGCAAAGAAGGTGGATGGATTTGCTCAAAGACTATGATTGTGAAATTGAGTACCATCCAGGTAAAGCGAACCTGATAGCAGATGCCTTAAGTCGGAAGGTGAAGAGTACGGCAGAGGATGTCATGTGTTTGTCAGCTTTGATGACTTCTTACTGCCATCTGGGCTATGACTTCGATGTAGACACGTCGCCTGTGCGAGTGTCGACCTTATTGGTGGAGCCAGATATATTTGAGGCAATCAGGAAGGCCCAGAAGTCAGATAGTGAGGTTAAGAGATGGACATCATTGATACTTCAGGGTCAGCCATCCAAGTTCAGAGTGGCTGAGGATGATTCTTTGAGACTGGGCAACCGATGGGTAGTCCCAGATGCACCAGGACTGCGTAGAGGAATATTGGAGCGGGCTCACAGTAGTCGTTTCAGTATCCACCCAGGGGGAAAGAAGATGTACAAAGATCTATGCGATCAATTCTGGTGGAGACGCATGAAGCGTGAGGTAATCATTTTTGTTAAAAGATGTTTGATCTGCCAGCAGGTAAAGGCAGAGAGGCAGAGGCCTGGTGGAGAGCTGAAGAGCTTAGAGGTGCCTGAATGGAAGTGGGAGCATATATCTATGGATTTCGTAACCCACTTGCCAAGGACGACCTCAGGATTTGATGCGATCTGGGTGATCGTAGATAGGCTGACGAAGACGGCTCATTTCATCCCTTACAGTATGTCGTATACATACTTAAAGATGGCCCAAATGTATATACGGGATGTGGTGAGATTGCATGGTATTCCAGTCTCGATAGTGTCTGACAGGGACCCGAGGTTTACTTCACATTTCTGGGAGGGTCTTCAGACAGCTTTGGGCACAGAGGTGAGACTGAGTACGGCCTATCACCCTCAGACAGACGGCCAAACAGAGCATACCATTCAGACGCTCGAAGACATGTTGAGGGCATGTATTTTGGAGTTTGATACTCCGTGGCAGGATTCAGTGCCGCTGGTGGAGTTCTCCTATAACAACAGTTATCAAGCGAGCATTCAAATGGCCCCTTTTGAAGCTCTGTATGGACGACGATGTAGATCACCGCTGTATTGGGAGGACTTGACTAGCAAAGAGGTCGGAGGACCAGATATGATCAAGGATATGGAAGGTAAGATTAAGATGATACGCCAAATGATGAAAGCGGCCCAAGATAGGCAAGCGGCCTATGCCAATAAGCGGCGACGACCGCTAGAATTCCAGTTAGGAGACAGGGTCTTCTTAAAGATCTCGCCCTTCAGGGGTGTGGTTCGTTTTGGGATGCGGGGAAAGTTATCTCCGAGGTATGTTGGGCCATATGAAGTTTTACAGCGTATCGGTACATTAGCTTATCGTTTGGCTCTACCGCCATCTTTATCTGGCATACACGATGTTTTCCATGTCTCTATGTTAAGGAAGTATGAGCCAGACCCGTCTCATGTCTTACAGCCTACGGAAGTACAGTTAGACTCAGATGTGTCCTACGTTGAACGACCTATCAGAATTCTGGATCGAGAGGATCGCAGACTACGAAGCAAAGTTATACCGATGGTCAAAGTTCAGTGGGATCGTCGGGGCGTCGAGGAGGCTACGTGGGAGACGGAACGGCATATGGTGCAGCACTATCCGGAACTATTCTCTGGTATGTTTTTATGTTCAGTTTCGATATGATGATGCATGTGGATTTCGAGGACGAAATCTTATAAGTAGGGGAGTAATGTAATACCCCCGAAATGTGATATGATTATGTTCTACGATGATAAATTATGATGTGTTTAAGGGTTGTGGTGTATTTAAATTGGGGGCCACGATTTATGTTATGATGATATGATGTGGGGAACATGTTGGGTGTTTTAAGGGATGTATTAATTAAATGAAATTAGAAAATATCGAGTGAGGATATTTTAATACATCGTACTATATACCGGGATACAATTAAATACCACATGGCACCCCAACCACACCACCCCACCCCCACAACTCGGCCACCACCCATCCCCCACTTGGCAACCCACTTGTTTAACACCCATACCTCCACTTGCCCCAACCCATGCTATGACCATTGTCTTGCAATCATTTCCCTCCACCTCCTTCTCCCTCTCTTTTCGTCCCTGGAACTGCAGATTTGAGAAGGAAAGAGGCTGTGAATCTTTGTGCAAAGAGCTTGCCAATTTGAGGAGGAAAAAGGGGGTAAGACTTCATACTCTGTTTTTGGGTTGGGTATGGTTTTGGTGGGATGTTTTACTGCATGATAGGTATAGGTTTGGGTGGAACCTTGGTAGAGATGCTTACATGGTAGTTTTATGTAACTACTAGCATGGTTGTTTGAGCATTTTACATGATTTATGTGGTAGATTTCTAGTTATGAAGCTATGTGCTCGAAAATCTGGGCAAAGAAGAACATACTCTGTTTTTCTGTAAAGTTGGTTGAGGATGAAGATTATGATGATGTTATGATGCATGTTAGCTTAGGTTTTGATAAACCTTTGATTTAAGAGCTTACATGGATATTTTATTAAGTTCTTCACATGTTTGTTTCAGCATGAAAGATGTGTTATGAAGTAGAAAAGATGGTATGAAAAGTGTTGCTAAAAAATCTGGGAAAATCCCGATTTTTCAGAGCTCTCGATCGATCGAGATTTGGTCCCGATCGATCGAG
This sequence comes from Haberlea rhodopensis, assembly GCA_907163345.1. Lineage (NCBI taxonomy): Eukaryota > Viridiplantae > Streptophyta > Magnoliopsida > Lamiales > Gesneriaceae > Haberlea > Haberlea rhodopensis. Next base: position 661,573 of record CAJQUN010000317.1, read on the forward strand.
CGAGACAGAAGGTCTAAGCATGTTTTCAAAATTTTGGTGCCGATCGATCGAAGGATTTCTCGATCGATCGGTGAAGCTCCTCGATCGATCGGTAAAATGTTCGATCGATCGAGCGAGGCAGAATGCTAAGGCACTATTTGTGCACAGTGTCTCGATCGATCGAGACCTAGGGCCGATCGATCGAGAGAGGCAGAAAGTTGAAAAATATGATGATGTTTTATTTTGTTAAGTTTATGATGTAAGATGGTTTTGAGGCATCTAATATGGTATTATGTGGTCTTGTAGAACCATCCCAGGTACCGGCACCATCAAGGAGATAAAGTCTGTTGACTCCTCCTCCTTTTGAAAAGGTACGTAAGAGACGTACGGGCATCGGACGGTAACACACATCTTTACACTACAACTATGCTTTTATTGCATGAGTATTCACGATGAAATGACGATGTTTATACGATGTTTACACGATGATGTTTATACGATGAAGCTTATACGATGTTTATTGCTTATACGATGCTTATATGATGACATTTATACGATGTAATTGTGGTAAGATGCCACGGGGGGTAAGATGCCCCACATGGTAAGAGGCCATGCGATGTATTGTGGTAAGATGCCACGGGGTAAGATGCCCCACATGGTAAGAGGCCATGCGATGTATTGTGGTAAGATGCCACGGGGTAAGATGCCCCATATGGTAAGATGCCATACGATGATATTGTGGTAAGATGCCACGGGGGTAAGATGCCCCATATGCATGATTTTAAATCAGGGACAACAATAAGAAGTGAATGAATAACCAGCATATTTACTTAACCAATGTTTCATGCATTTACTATGATGTTTTATGATGTTAAGTAAGATTATATATGCTCATGATGTGTTGTCCCTGTAGGTACACTTTTGGACGGAAGGACTAAGGGTGGGTTGAGGCAGTGAGCTACGAGGGGCACAGGAATGTATAGGATTCAAGTTATGATTAGTATCTACTCTAGGAGTAGTGTAAATCTAAATGACATTCTTTTAGAATGTAATGAATTATTTTTTGAAGTTTTGTATTTTGGCCTGTAATCCTGTTAGCTCGTGTAACAACCAAAAACCTTAAGATGTTACCTTAATGCAGGATTAGTCCTTCTTATGTCTCTTAATCACAGTTAACGTGGGAAGACCCCACACAATTCCATTGCACAATCTTATTCCCGTCATATACTTTTATCACAGTACCCAGCATATAATCTCATTAAATCATGCGATCCATGATTTCATGCATATTCAAGAATATATGACAATACATCAACATTTATCTTAATCAACATTATAATTGTGATTTTGGTTATCGGGCCTGCGAGCCTTCTCTCTCTATTTTCTGATGTATCCCATCCCGGATTTGTATCCCTATTCTCTTGTTTGCACGGTTTAAATGTAAAATCATTAGAATTAGTAGGAGATCGAGATTGAAGATGGAGCACTAAGAATCAAGACATGTATAATGGAAGCAAAAATATAATAGAATTGTATTGCATACCTGCATCACCTTAGACAGATCTGTGATCCACGTTTTGGCTCACGTGGATCAATTAAGAAACGGCCGTAATTATCCATATATTTTTATTGTGCATATGATGTATGAAAAATGCTTGTTTGTATGTTTTATTAGTACAATTGACGTTGCCTGAATAAATCATAGTTGTATGAATCCGGCAAACAAACAAACGGGGCATTTGATGAGATTTTAAAATAAAGTTAAATCCTTATGTTGAATATGCTTCAAAACTTTAATATCAAACTGTGAAGGGGAGCACAAAGGCGTTGTATGCTTCCCATCTTCCATCAACAGTTAAGCAACAGTTAAGTCATGAGACGCTACTCATGTCACGGTGCATTGTCTCAGCCTCGTGGGGGGCATCTGTTGTGGGAAAGCTGTGTGTTTAACTGCCACTTAATTAAGGGTGTGGTTCTATTAACCTTTAAGATTGCTCACCCTCGTGGGGTCTTATTGGTGGATATTGCCATCCGTAGGATGTGTTAGTTTGACGTGAGAAGACATAATTGTCCTGCCTCCGTTGGGTTATGTCAATCGCGAGACGAATATCTTGGGGGTTGCATATGATGCAATTGTGAGCTATTTTTAGTTTCATGAGGTCGGCTGGACCCTCGCCCAGAGCTATCATGAGCTAGTTGGACTCCAAGCCCACTAAGAAAATATGATTTTTCGTTCATTTGTCATGAAGTTGACTTATTCGAAAAAAAAATAGGGTTGAATATTACGTGTTTTTAGGCTATCATATGTATATGTTTTCGTGTTGATTCTTGGATTATTTTACGGTTTATGGTATATATTTCTATATTTCAGGAATCAATGTTGAAATGCATAAAAGTAGAAGAAATGAACCAAAAATGATGAAAGAATGAATAAAGTTGAATAAAAGAGGAAAAAAAACCAGAATTCAAGACACATGTTGCTCCTTTCTCCTCACATTACTATATGTTCGAGCCATGTTTTGGAAATGTGGTCCATATAAAAGTTGTAGAACTTTCTCTTATCTTCGCGTGGACAGCTGATTCATCAAATTTGGAGTTCAAATGAGAAAGTTACGGCCAAAATACGAAACTCGCCAGTAAGTAACTCTCGTTCACTTATTTAGCAATTCAATGTTGCATAAGATCCATGAAAACTCCTAGCTTTCAATTACTAGAATCTATGGCTATCACGCATGTATTTGACGTCATCTCTCGATCTCGGTCTTAAATCCATGGTATGAGTTATTAATTCAGTATCATAAAATCATCTCTCGATCTCAATTACGATACTAACATCATTCAAAGGTGATCAAACCTCCAAAAGCATGAAGAACATAAAACATACGCAAAGAATTATAAGAATTCAATCATTAAATCATCAAATCGAAGTTTCATAACAAAGGTTCGCCTAGCCTCAATAAATAAAATTAGTTCCTCATAATAAATCAAAACACAACTAAACTAAAGTTTAAAAGTAAGAATAAACTCCCAGCGTCGACTCCGGTTGTAGATCCTCGCTCCTTCTCTTGCTTACTTCTCGATCGTCTCTTTAATTATCTTGTTGGCTCGTTCCAAAACATAGGGTGAAGGGTTGATGAGTGATGATGGATGGTGAAGTGGAAGAAAGATGGAGGTTATGGTGGAGTGAATGGCTGCTGGCCGTGTGAAGGAGGCGTGAGGTTAGAGTGAAGAAAGGAGGCGTGTGGTTTTTTGGAATTGAAGGAAAGGGGGCTGAGATGGAATTGGTGAAGGAAAGGGGGGCTGAGATGGAGGTTGTATCTAGGTTATTCCCTAGGTTTAAAATCTGATATTGGGTTGTAAATCTTGTCCATATGTATAGGGGAAAGAATTATGGACTTCCCTTTTGCATCCAAACTCTACAAGGAAGGTATTTTAATGAAAACTGCTCGTCCCGATCGATCCGAAAAAGTGGCCGATCGATCGAGCCTTCCAGTAAGAATTTCGCTCAGTTTTCAGCCTTTCTCGATCGATCGGAAATGGTTTCTCGATCGATCGAGCTTCACAGAATGTTTCTTCGCCTTTTTTCAGCTTCTAGCGAGTTTCGTATTTTGGCCGTAACTTTCTCATATGAACTCCAAATTTGATGAATCAGCTGTCCACGCGAAGATAAGAGAAATTTCTACAACGTTTATATGGACCACATTTCCAAAACATGGCTCGAACATATAGTAATGTGAGGAGAAAGGAGCAACATGTGTCTTGGATTCTGGTTTTTTCCTCTTTTCTTCAACTTTATTCATTCTTTCATCATTTTTGGTTCATTTCTTCTACTTTTATGCATTTCAACATTGATTCCTGAAATATAGAAATATATACCATAAATCGTAAAATAATCCAAGAATCAACACGAAAACATATACATATCATAGCCTAAAAACACGTAATATTCAACCCTATCAACTCCCCCAAACTTATCACTTAATCGTCCTCGATTAAGCATTAAAATCACAAGGTAGAGTTTATTCTTGATACTTGAAACAATTATTTCATGACTTATTTTATTCTCAGAAATCTCATGCACATATACAAAAGTTGACAAGACATGTTTTCTCCTAAATCAAGTAACACATCTCAAAATCGGAACGTGTGTGTGTGCTAATTTCAATCTCAAGTTTTATGCACATATTCAAGATCAAATCATGTTAATCAACACAAAGTCGAGATTATCATCAAGCACCCCATAAGCCTATTTTCAAACAACTTCTCCACTAATGATAGTTACTCCCTAGACTTGGATCAAAAGGACTTTTTAAGCTTGTAATGTAAGGCCTTTGGTATTGGCTTCAAAGAAAAGATAGGATAAGCGCAAAGAAGAGAGTATAATCATTTACAGTTCAAATTTTTCGCACACATCGAGCTTCTCTTCTTTTTCTTTTATAGCCTTGGCCACTTTGGGTCTTATATGTTTCTTTTTTTTCTTTTCAAGGCTCTTTCTTTTTCTTCTTTTCTTTTTCTCATTCATCAATATTTTTTTATAAGCTCAAAATATAACAATTCAAGTTCATCGAATGATATTCATTATACTCCCTTAGGGTAAAGATAACTTTTTTCATTTAGGCTCAAATAAGGGTAAGTATAATGAGTTTGCCAAGAATGTCGAATGGGGTCTAATTATATGCAATGCATATACCATTCTTTTTCAATAAAGCTCAAATGGGACACTAGGGATTGATATAGAATAGGTAAGCTTGAAAGGCTCAAACGTGTCAAAGATCGCCTAGATCATTTCCAAGTCAAGTTTGTAACTATAAAATTTCGCCTCAAAGTGTCATCATCAAATAAGTTCTAGGATAGCTCTAAGATGCTCAAGACAAATCATTAAGTTCACAACAATTATCACTATTCAACATGCAATCCACAAGATCATGACTCATTGTGCTCAATATATTCCTCAATCTTGACATGCTAACTCAAATTAGGATATTCATGTACAAGTCCAATTACAAATCAAGTTCATATGCATAGTGAGATCAAAATCCTCATTGAATAGTCACTACTATAATTCATTCTTTTCTCAAGTTTGAACTCAAAAAAAAAAATTTAGCTCATAATAATCGGACGATTCAAGTGACATTTAAGCACACAACATGTGGTTAAAACAAGTAAAACATGCAAGCTACTACTCCCCCAAACATAAATCAAACATTGCCTCAATGTTTAAAAGAATTAAAAGGGAAAAAGTGAACTCCCCTGATCAAGACGCTTGCATGAGGGTTGAGGAAGATTTGCTTTTGAAAGCTCCACTGTTGTAGGGATTCATCGCACCAACTAAGTACCTAGCAAGAGAAGAATGCAAATGGTAAAATAGTCGACTTGAGAGATAAACAAAACTAAAATGCAAAAACTGAAAAAGTAAAATAAAACTAAATAACTAAAGGATACGCTTGGGTTGCCTCCCAAGAAGCGATGATTTTTAGTCGTCGGCTTGACCATCAGAAGCAACCATCAAAGAGCGGCTGCCGCCCATAGTAAGTATCGTATGATACCACTAATGGGTCTTCATTCAGTATGCCCTCAAGATTGGCAAGATTGTAACAGTGTAAGCTCGTCGCTCCAACAACATTCGTCTTTAAATGGCAGGCATGGGAGAATGATTCTTGATTTGGCTTTGCATTTTGGAGGATGTAGTGCGGTGAAGTTGGCATCGATGGAAAATAAGGATCCACATATGGCATAGAACATGTCTCCATCGATGGGCTCAAATCAGAATCTTCGAACGCCTCTTCCTTCTCCAGCATCACATTCGACTCATCTTCACATGGGAACTCCTCGGATAACATCTCTGAAGTAAGCTCAATCTCTTGTAGAGGCTCAAGTTCCCTCGACTCTTCCACACTAGTAGGATCACTCCCCCAAACTTGGTTGGTTGAGTGATCGTCATCATATAACCAAACTTGATTCGTCGCCTCTTGATTTGTAGCCCTCATCTCTTCCTCTTGGTAGCTAGTTGAAATTGTGTGATGACCAGGGATTATAGATGTTAATCCCGTAGTGTTAAAAATCCCTAAAGTTGTTTTACGTAGCGATTTGGAGTTTAATCGCGATGCTGGGCCTTCTGGGCTCGTTTATTTGGGTAGTTGGGATCGTTGGATCCCGAGGTTGAGATTGTATTCACATTACAATGTAAAACCTAAGAGTTGGGTTTTTGATGTGTCTCGGAATCTCGGGTGCTTGTGTGAGCACCGGCAGGAGGTTTTGGGGTTAGAGAGAGAGTTTTTGAAAACATATGATTTTTAATGAATCACGATGTATTTGTGGGGCTATTAGTATTTCGGGGTATTTTGCTATAAATACCAGTTGAACCCGAGATTTTTATTAAAAATCCCATTTTAGCCTCCAACCCGCCTCCCTCTCTCTCCCCGCCGATTTCCGACTCCCCCCAGCCCCGCGCACGAAAACGCTTTGCCCGCCGCCGTCCGGCCGCCGTTCGGCGCGTGCGACCCGCCACCGGCTTCGTCTCGTCGAGGCGCAGCTATCCCCTCCGGCAATTGAGAGTTTCGTCGCGTTTTGAAGTCGGATTTTACAGGTAAGCGTCGATCCCCAATTTCTAGGGTTTATCGAAGTTCGACCGATTTACTTCCGATTTTCGATTGGGTAACCTTCCTTACCCCTTTTCCATGCTTGTCATGTAATTCCCTGCTTAACTTGATGGTATTGTGAATTATTGTTTCGAATTTCCCCAAATTCGTAGGGTTTATGTTCGAATTTTTGGGGGTTTTAGGCAAGGGGTGTTGATTCTTGTTTGATGGTTTAATTCACATTTTAGATGTATTATGATGCTTAATTGGGATCGAATTGAGATGTTATGGTTCGAATTTTGCCCTAATTTGGTGAGGGTTTGATTTCGAATTTTGGGGGTTTTGGCTATGGGTTGATGATTCATGTTAGGGATCGTTTATTACATGTTTTAGATGATTTATGATGCTTGGTTGGGTTCGAATCGTGATGCTAGGGTTCGAATTATTGAAGGTGTTCTTGGGCAATTTTTCGATATGTCGCATTCGTTTTCCCTCCCTGCATGTACCCTGCCCCGGGTCTTTTAAATGATTTATTGTCGTGTGTTGACAATATTTTGAGGGTTATGGATGTGCTTGAGCATGGGTTACATGTTCGTAAATAATTGTGAATTATTTATCGTGTTAGCACATCGTTCCTCGGGGCATGGAACTCGAGCAAGGTTTGGCTCGGACTTCGAGGATTTAAGGTACGTTTAGCGTACGAGCATAGTTTAAATGATGTTTTACAAGTATGATGCATGGTTTAAAATACATGAAATGTTTTACTATGATGGTACCGGGACTTGGTTATGTTATGTTGATTCACATGGTGAAATGCTTGGTGCCGCTATGAAGCGAGCAAATGATGGGGTGTGGTTGCTACGGAGCGAACACCGATAGTATGACGCTACTTTGAAGTAAGAAATGAAAATATGGTATTTGATTAGATATCTAGGATATCTGTATTTTATTCCCTATTGGTAATGAATAGGAACAGAGACGTAGTTAATCAGAGAAGTGATTAACTAGTATCGGAAGTTAAGGAAATCTCAAATGATATCTAGAATTATGATAATTGCTAGATAAAGAAAGATGTTATGAAATGTTGTTAAATTGAAACTGGCTAGGGTTAACCAATATGATGATTAACTGTATATTCAGGATTTGATGATTTATCTGTTTTGAGAACAGGGTTATTACAGGGGTACGCTATGATGAGGATGATACCATCCAGGAAGTATCACATATGTTCCACAATATTTACATTTTCATAAATTATGTATTATGCCATTATGATTATGAAATTGTGGAATTGGTATGCTCACCCCGTTGGGGGCGGTCTCTGTTGGGGCAGGTAAACAGGTACATCGATGGCTTTGGAAATGAGCACGAGCTGTTGATTGGATGTACTCCCAGGATCGTGGTACCAGGGCTTGATGGAGCACGGTATCGTATAGAGTACTTATATACCCATGAGGGTTATATACATATTCACTGATGCTCGCATGTGAGCAAGATTATACTTGTATATGGGTTGTATATAAAGGCATGAGCCTTTCTCTCTTTCATTCTATGTTGCATGCAATTAGAGGTAGAATTGCTAAATGATATGAGAGTCATTGGTGTATTGTGGGTGTTGAAACCCACTTTTGTTGTCATATGTGTGGTGTCTTCCCTGGCTGGGAATTTACTTGATATTGCTGTATTCTGATGGGTATTATGTTTTCCCTGGCCGGGAATTATGTTATGTGTTGTGTCTTTATTTCGGGATAGCTCTATTTATGGGGAGACTCTGCCCAAATTTTTATAAAAGTCCATAATGTAAAAAGTGGTGTAATGGGCGAACTCTATGAGTCTATCGTTGTTAGGATGATGAACTTATAACATTGTATGTTAAAGAAAATTTTGTAATTGCCATTCAATGGTAAAGTATCATCTGAGTTTCCCGAATGATTTTATTGAAAGCATGTGCCACACATAATGATTAATAGACTAATCAAGGGTTAAGTATATGGGGTCCTTACATTAGTGGTATCAGAGCCAGGTTGCTCATTGGGGCTGTTGAGGGCCTAGGAAGTTATTGATAGCACATATTTATGCATGATGGCATTAATGTTATACGACATGACTAATTGTTTATGTGATTTTATGATATGAAAAGTGGTATTGCTAACCATTGTGGTTGCAGGAATCGTGTGGAACACGATAGGATGGCATTAATAGTGATGTCTAACACTCTATATGCTACGTGCCAAGGAATCTGATTTTGGAAGAAAATCAGGGAAAAGAAGGATATGACGTATTGTCTGAGGACAGACTGGGTAGACAACCGACAGTGGAATACTTCGGTATGGTCTCAATTATTATTGAATATACTAATGCGTTTGTTCATGTAATGTTCAAGCAAGGAAGGTACGTAAGAAACGTACGGGCATCGAACGGTAAACCATACTTCTATACTAAGATTATGCAATGATTACACACGTATGTATGATGTTTATGATGATGATTATGATAAGTAAGTTTATGACGATGTTTACGATGAGTAAAGATGATATGATGTTTATGATGATGATTATGATAAGTAAGTTTATGATGATGTTTATGATGAGTAAAGATGATATGATGTTTATGATGATGATTATGATAAGTAAGTTTATGATGATGTTTACGATGTAAAGATGATAAGATGTTTATGATGATGATAATGATAAGTAAGTTTATGATGATGTTTATGATAAGTAAAGATGATATGATGTTTATGATGATGATTATGATGATGATTATGAGGAATAAGTTTATAATGATGATGTTTATATGATGTTTATATAATGATATAATGTTATTTGTGGTAAGATGCCACGGGGTAAGATGCCCCACATGGTAAGAGGCCATGCGATGTTATTTGTGGTAAGATGCCACGGGGTAAGATGCCCCACATGGTAAGAGGCCATGCGATGTTATTTGTGGTAAGATGCCACGGGGTAAGATGCCCCACATGGTAAGAGGCCATGCGATGTTATTTGTGGTAAGATGCCACGGGGTAAGATGCCCCACATGGTAAGAGGCCATGCGATGTTATTTGTGGTAAGATGCCACGGGGTAAGATGCCCCACATGGTAAGAGGCCATGCGATGTTATTTGTGGTAAGATGCCACAGGGTAAGATGCCCATATGGTAAGAAGCCATACGATATTATTATGTGGATTTACGATGACTCATTCTTTTATGAGGATTGGCGATGGTTTATGCCGCCGGATATGTTGATAGTGATGCCTCATTCCGCTATATTGATTGGCGATGGTTCTTTCCGCCAGATGTATTGATAGCGATGGTTCATTCCGCTATATTGATTGGCGATGGTTCTTTCCGCCAGATGTATTGATAGCGATGGTTCATTCCGCTATATTGATTGGCGATGGTTCTTTCCGACAGATGTATTGATAGCGATGGTTCATTCCGCTATATTGATTGGCGATGGGTTATACCGCCGGGTATTGATAGCGATGCCTCTTTCCGCTATTATGTGGACGATGATTCATGCTCAGGTGTATAGCGAGGTTTCATGCCACTTATTATATGACGAGGTATCATGCCGTCGATCTATAGCGATGGACTGTGCCGCTATATATTCAGCACAGGATTTTGCCGCCTTCGAGCGATGGGTGCTGATTACGTATTATTATTGAGCGACGGAGATAGGTATGCCGCTATCTTGTTAGCAATGAGGTATGAGATATTGCTATTCTATTTAGCATTATTATAGCTGGCATGCGTTGTTATACATGTTTTATTATGGCTATTTTACTAGCATGATGATGGATGACATATGTTGATGTACATGGACCGTCACGGGTTGACTGGGTTGTTTAGATGTCATTGTTGACATGTATCGTCACTAGTTGACGATACCTTAGATGCCATGAGTGGGCATGTGTCGTCACGGGATGGCGATGACGATGGTGTAGGAGATGTCTTATTAGACATGCATCATCGTTACGATGAACAATGCGTTGAGTATACGCTTTCAGTTGTATGCCTTGGGTGCCAGTGTCGGGCACAAGGTGGTGTGTGCGTCACCGATTAACGTGGCCCTTATACCGAGCGGGTTGCTCGAGGAATGGATGGACGCGCTGTACATGTGATTGTACCGCAGAAATTGTTTGAGGTAATCATATTTCGAGTGGTGATACCCTTGAGGTATGCTCGTTGGAATGGCTTTTTGGCCATGTTTTTGACGACAGGAGTAATCGTGGAGGAATTACTCGCTTTCTATTGATATGACATGTGGTAGACATGATCACACCACCCATGAGGGTGTAGAATGGGTCCTAAGGGAGTAGGATCAGGTTATGTTAAGTACATGGGGACATTGGAGTGTCCAGGGTATATCAGCATTGGAGGAATGTTGGGTAAAGACCCACTACTCTATTGATTTTTCCTCCCATGGTATGGTATGCCGTGCGGAAACGTCCATCTGATTGGTAGGTTTGAGGTGAACCTAGTGAGGCAGCGACTAGTTTGTCTGCCGCGTGTGTGCAGCACCATGATGAGCTTGCTAGAGCCGTTATACTGCTCGTTGGAACCAAGTTTGGCAAATCGTAAGGTGATACGATGTGGATTGTGGTGAACTCTAGTAGTCACCACGTCATTTAAAAAGATTATTTCAAAGATTAGTGTGAAGCGATTCTACCGCAAGTGCACGGTTGTCAAGTTTTAGTATAGTGAAAATTAAGTACGGGTTGTCGAATCCACAGGGACTAACGTATAAGTACCAAATAAGATTAATAAAATTATATTTAGCCTACGATTGACAAAGGTGATTATCTGATACCAAACTAAACTAACATCCAACAGATAAACAAGAAATAATAAAATGAATGGTTCCGGATATGCGAAGGTAAGTTACTCGAGAAATTTACCAAGCTTGTCGTTCAACTATGTTATCTTTAATGATTCAACTGAATTCTCAAAATATCAACCAATTGATTCTAAAGGTGAAAGGTTTTCTCTATTATTCGTTACACTCTCTCGAGCTGTAAAGAAACTAACAATAAATTAGAATAAGTCACTTTCGTGCACCTATTTACTAATTCAAAGTTGCATCAATTATCAAAACCTTATAACTCTAAATCTCTCGATTGCAAGTTCTCAGGTATGTGATATCATCTCTCGATCTCAATCGTAACATACATCATAAATTAATGGAGCGTGTTACAACGTTATCTCTCGATCTCGGTTATAACTCTCAGATTCAATCAAAGCTAGCTAGACTTTGATCTACACAAACAATTAATTTATGAACAAAAGCAATCAATGCGCTCAAACACAATTGAATCAGTAATCAAACACAACGAAACTAAAACTCGAATAAAATAAACTAGATTTAATTCAAATCAAATACATAAGAGTTTTATTGTCTCTCGACCTCAAAAACATCAAATGAAATTCAAAATCAAATAAATTAAAGTTTAGAAATACGATAAACGGTGGATGAATCCGTGCGTTGCACCGTGATTTCTTCTCTTGTTCCTTCCTTGCACTCCGGAATGGATTGGCTTGACTTTGGACGACGAACGGAGATTGAATCTCCTTTGGCGGCGTTAGGCGGCGGCTAGGGCTGCTCCTCTTGACCTAATTCACGTCTGGTATCGTGTATATGATTTGGAAGAGATTTTCTCTTTTATATCTCAAAAAACATTTCAAAAATGGAAGATAAGATTTTCCCGGATTTGCGTCTCGATCGATCGAGATTTTCGTCCGATCGATCGGTGCACTGTTCATGCCAGCCTTTGAAACTCACTGTCTCGCTCGATCGATCGAGATTTTCTACCGATCGATCGAGATTTTGAAAAAATCAGCTCTGAAGTTACTGCCTCGCTCGATCGATCGGAAAATTGTTCCGATCGATCCAAACTTGAAAAGCTTTTCTTCTCAGCGCACTGTCTGGCTCGATCGATCGAGACATAATCTCGATCGATCGAGATTCTGAAAATCTCGTTTCCTCAATTTTAGCTCTTTCTCGCCTCGATTTCGCCCGTTATCTTCATATTAGCTCATTTCTTCCACTTCCGATCCATTTTCCTGAAACAAACGAATAAACACCAAAAAACATAATAACATCCAGGAAAAAATACGGAAAGTAGGAAGAAATTACAGTTAAAAACACTCAAAATCTAAGCCTATCAAAACAGTTTGCTTATATTTTCTGTTTATTCTCAATATTCTGATTACCGAGAATCCGATTACATCAAGTCTCAATACAAAACAAATTAACTGGACAAAATTATTCTGATTGGCTATTAATTTTAGAAATAGTGTTTGCTTCTGAAAAGTTGCTTTATATCCATGTTGGGAGCCTCTTGTTGAAGTGCCTCCTGGGTCATTTGATGAACAGATCACCTCACTTGAGAAGTGATTGTATGATGCTCTTGAGACTAGGCGTTATATGATAGCATCAATGTCAAATGAGTTTCAACATAGAAATGGGAAATTTGATCACAATGTTGATATTTTCCAACACCTACAAATGTTGTTTGGTGAACGAGCGCGATTACTGAGATCGAGACCTCAAAATAGCTTTTTCCCCTCGTCTGCAAGATGGCTTTGGTCCATGAGCATTTCACATGAATAATATCTATTGTTGAGACATTGGGAAATATAGAGGTGACAATACCTCACTAATTGGTCGTGGATTTGATCTTATTGTCAATATGTTGGAAGCTCGTGAATCATTGATTCAAAAGGAAAAACATGTTATGGTTCCCGGCCTCAAAAGGATGAAAAAATGGATATAATAGCACCTAAGAAAGAGAAGCAACTATGTTTTAAATGATGGTCACTATCACAAAATTGCAAGGAATACCTAGACTAGAAGCGTTCTGGAAAGGGTGTTTTATATTTAAACTTAATGTTTCTATTGGTTCTATTTTTTGGTATATGATACCAATCGTGCTCACATCTTTGCAATGAGTTGCAGATGTTGTGAAGAAGTAGAGAGCCATAGGAAGGTCACACCTACCTGAGGCTAAGCATTGTAGCAAGAGTTGTTGCAAATGCTGTTTGAAACATTTATTTAATATAAAATCTTGAACTGGTTAGGAAATGGTTTGAACAATTTTTTAATGGTTCTAGATTTAATTATAAACATTGTTCCTATTTTGATAGAGAATGATATTCTTTTAAATTTGCGAATATGATTTGCAATATTTTTAAGAATGCATGTTTTATTGAATCTGGTGAACTTATGAATGATTAGTATGATTATGTTTAAATAATATAAAAGGATGATTACTTAAACCGCACATATCTTTGGCATGTGTTGATGATCCTTTGAGCATTAAATGTTAGTGCAAGAGGAAATTGGTTTATCTTAAAGACAATGTGATTCTCTCCCAGTAGCTCTCTAAAGTTACATATTTGTTGTACATAATTTTTACCTATGCAGTGATCAAAACTCCATATACAATATGGAGTGAAAAAGAAAATCCAAATATAGATTTGAGATTGTTCTGCTTTTGTGAAGCAGTCAGTGGGAGATGAGTTGGATAATTGATCCATCTTATGTTATTTTGTGGGAATTTATAATATTAATTGGAGACAAATCGTTTGTTTCGCAAGTGCAATCTTTCTACAGAAAATGTTTCTATTATAAAGGAATAACAATATAATATAACTTGAAAGGGTTCGAGAACCACAAACCATTGGAAACATGAAAATGGTGAAATTAATTGAGTCAATCATAATATTTGAACTATACATAAAAGGAGAACTGCAAGTGTTTCAAGAACTCCTAATAGATTGAATTTTACTCCAAGAAAGTAGTAAAATGATTTTGACCATGGATACGATCCTAGGACTTTCAAGGAGACGATGTTGGATATCGATTTAGGACATTGACAAGACACTATGAAATCCTATATGGACTTCATATACACTAATAAGGTATGGACCTTAGTAGATCATCTTCATGAAATTGTTCTCATTGGTTGCGAATGGATCTATGAGAAACTTTTCATCAGATGGAGTATATTGGAAGGTAGCGACCTTTAAAGCTTAATTGATGGGAAGAGGTTATTCTCGTAGGCAAATAATTGTCTATGAGAAACTTTTCATCAGTTGTGATGCTATAGTCTATTTGGATTTTATTAGTTATATATTTCTATTATGAATATGTGATATGGCAGGTGACAGGTGGATGTGAATACAACATTTCTCAATGGTGACATTGAGGTAGAAATGTAGCAGCCAAAGGTGTTCACAACTTTTGGGAGTGAGCAAAATGTTTGCAAACTCCAGATGTCCATTTATAGGCCTAAGAAGGAGTTCCGAAGTATGTGGCCAGGTCACCTTAATCCTGAGTTATACAGTTAATTAAGTAAATCACATATCTTTACTTATCAGGATTAAGATACTAGTACTACTGATCTAGAGTTTTTCACTATGTCTTTTGTTTACATAGTTCATATACATCACAACTCATGCATTTCACTCTTGATCAGTATAGCTTCTGTAATTCATGCATTTGTAATACTCCTCTCTGATTGTTCCTGTACATACTCCCTGTATATACCTCAAAACACAATATACAACATAATTCAATTGGCCAAATATGTCATCACATATTTGATTCAACGTCTTGTTATAATCGGACCGATATGATATGCCTCTCAGCTTAATATGTCAGTGGATCAGCCTTCACATCCCATATTAGCAGCACATATCATATTACCGTCCTCACACGTTATAACAACGCAAACCGTATGCCCAACAAAGGCATACCACTCATCACGACATCAACATGCCTCATCCTTTTATAACGGGACCGATATGATATGCCTCTCAGCTTAATATGTCAGTGGCTCAGCCTTCACATCCCATATTAACATCACATATCATATTACCGTCCTTACACGTTATGACAGCCAAAGCATATGCCCAACAATGACATACCTCTCATATACAACATGCCCAACAATGGCATACTCAGTATGGCATCAACTGTATGCCTCAATAACATCGTGCCTCACAGCACCAATCACATGCCTCAACAACATGAATATACAATGTGATATCCCGAAATAATTAATTGCAATTTGGGCATTAATTATGTTTATATGATTAATTATGGTGATAATTGATTTATGTGTTGGAATTAATTATCTTGGTGAAATGCTTAGTCACATGGTAGGCGTGACCCGGTAGAGCATTTCAGGGTACATGTTATGCATGTTGGGGAATTGGGTGTTATAATGGTTCAAATGTGATGGTTGGTAATTATTTGGTGAAACATGTATTTAATTGAGATTTTGGTGCATTTTGGTAAAATGCTTTTAAAATATCATGTTGGGATGTTTAACACACCATGAAAATTGTGGGAGTACAATTTAATTAAAAACCCACTTAATACCCCCAACCCCCACTATACCCATCACTTTTCTATTTTCCCCAAATCATCCATCCAAACCCTCATCCTGTTCTATTTTCGAATTTTGGCATAAAGTGGAAGAGAAATCCTTGCAAAAACTTGATTTGTGGAATTTGTTGGGAGATTTGGAGTCCCCAAGAGGTATTGATACCTCCTTGGTATTTTTGTGGTGTTTGGTTTAGTTTTGATATGGTTTTGAAGGGTTTTTAATGGGTTGTTATGGGTTGGTGATATTTTGGTTGGGTGATGGATTTTTGGGTTGTTTAAGGTGTATTTTGAAGGTTTATTATGATTTTTATGTTGTTGGGTTGAATGTTTAAGTGTTGGTGTAGTTTGGGAAGAAAATGGTGTTCAAAAATGGTGTTTTTTGTGGTACAGGACTCGGCGATCGATCGCCCGTTTTTTGGCGATCGATCGCGAGCCAACAGTTGTAAGGACCCTAATCCTTAAGTGCGGAATCAAGGCATAATAGAGCTATCATAGTAATCAGAGTGTAAAAGAACGTGTTGAGTCTATGAGCTTAAGCATTACATGCCAAAAATAAGGACTACCAAAAGGATTAATTACATTCCAATCAATGAATGTGTTCAATTATAGTTTTATACTACTCCTAGAGTAGATACTATCCAAAATAATCCTGTCCTTTCTGTCTCAAAGAGTTCTTCACAAGGCTCACCACCTCAACCCGTTCAAGCCCTTCTATCATGCCAAAAAGGTACCTACAAGGACAACCCCCAAACATGAGCAATAATAATCATTCATATTCAACACAATATGAAGATAAAGCGTAAATGCATAATCATAATAAAACACTTCCTGTTTCCCCATGCATTTCAAACGCTTCCCATTTGGTTGTCCCTGTACCATAACTCATGAGTATAATCAATAGATTATTTTTAATGGTCTAAACATGTCATGAACATATACCATTTCATCAATACCAAATACTGATCATCAATCCCTAGTCTGTCCATCACAATGTATTTTAATGCCCCTCGCTTATTTACATATAGGCGGCATAGGATAACCTTCGCTTCAATGGACAGCGGGACTCCCACCCCTCGCCTCTCACTGTGTAAGGACCCCAAGCCCTTAAACCTTGATTAGTGTATTAACCACTATGTGTGGTACATGCTTTCTATAAAATGTCAATCGGAAGCTCTGATGATACTTAATCATTGCCTGTCAATTACAAAATTTCCTGTAATACTCAATGTTATAAGATCATCATCCTGACAATAAAAGACTCATATGTTTGCCCTTTACCAACCCCTTGGTGCCACTTTTCACATTGTAAACTTTTATAAAAATTTGGGCAGAGTCTCCCCATAAATAGAGCTATCCCCAAAAAAAAAAGAGTACAACACATAACAAAATTCCCGGCCAGGGAAAGCATAATACTCAACAGAAAGCAGCAATACAAGTAAATTCCCAGCCAGGGAAGACACCACACATAATACACCAATGACTCTCATATCATTCTAGCAATTCAACCTCTAATTGCATGCAACCTTAAATGAAAGAGAGATAGGCTCATGCCTTTATATACAATCCATATACAAGTATAATCGTGCTCACATGCGAGCATCATGAATATGTATAAATCCTCAGGTGTATATATAGGTACTCTATACGATACCGTGCTCCATCAAGCCCTGGTACCACGATCCTGGGAGTACCTCAAATCAACAGCTCGAGCTCAGCTCCATAGCCATCGATGTACCTGTCCACCTGTCCCAACAGAGACAGCCCCCAACGGGGTGAGCATACCAATACACAAAATCCCATAATCATAATAATGAAATTCATAATTTACAACAAAGGTAAATGCTAATGAATTTAAATGATACTCCCTGGATGGCAACCTCATCCGGGATTCCGTGTACTGTCCCTGTCCTCACAATCATCAAACTCATCAAATCTCAAAATCAGTAAATCAACACATTGATTTACACATCGCATGCCTGATTCTCAAATATCAATAATGAATGATTCCAAGTTCATATACATGCAAATATAGATATATCAATATCTAATATTGATTTCATAATCTCGCTTTCCATTATACCTAGACATCTCAAATGTCTCATAATGAATACATGATTCTACGAACCTAGACATCTCAAAGTCTCACGAAGAATACATGATTCTACAAACCTAGACATCTCAAATGTCTCATAATATAGTCATATAAACCCAATACCCTATATATCATGTAAGAGTCATCCTACTCTAGTGTCACGCACGCTACAAGCGGCGATATCAAGATTTGGGTCATTCCTTGGCTATATCAACATATATATATAACCATACGCAAAACATTCAATGCAATCAAAAACACCTTATGCATTTCACATATATATAGTAATGCTCGTACGTCGCACGTACATTAAATCTCCGAAGTCCGAGCCAAACCTTGCTCGAGTTCCATGCCCCGAGGAATGATGTGCTAACACGATAAATAATTCACAATTATTTACGAACATGTAACCTATGCTCAAGCACACCCATATCCCTCAAAATATTGTCAACACACGACAATTATCCTCTTAAAAGACCCGGGGCAGGGTACATGCAGGGAAGGAAATAAATGAGACAATATCGAAATTTGTTCAAGAATGCCCTACAAAAATCGAACCCTAATCTCACAATCTCGAACCCAATTAAATACCATAATTTATCTAAAATGTCAATTAAGCTATCCAAGCAAGAATCAA
Organism: Haberlea rhodopensis; assembly: GCA_907163345.1. Classification (NCBI taxonomy): domain Eukaryota; kingdom Viridiplantae; phylum Streptophyta; class Magnoliopsida; order Lamiales; family Gesneriaceae; genus Haberlea; species Haberlea rhodopensis. Next base: position 680,253 of record CAJQUN010000317.1, read on the forward strand.
CATCCCTTGACAAAAACCCCCAAATTTTTGAACTCAACCCCCTTAAAATCGAACCCAAACAAGCCTTTAAATTCGAACCCTAACAATTCTTCAAATTCGAACCATAGCTTCTCAATTCGATCTCAATCAAGCATCATAATACACCTAAAACATGCAATAATCGATCTATTGCACGAATTAACACCCCTGCCAAAAACCCCCAAATTTTCGAAATCAAACCCTACAATTTCGAAATTAATTTCGATCCAAAATCACCAAATTAAGCAGGGAATAACATGAGAGGGATGCAAAAGGGGTAAGGGAGGCTACCCAACGAAATCGGAAGCAAAAACAAACGAAAATCGAAGAACCCTAGAAATTGGGGATCGACGCTTACCTGCAAAATCCGAACGAGAAACGCGACGAAACCTTCAATTGACGGAGGGGAAAGGAGCGCCTCGCCGAGACGACGCCGTGGGTAGGTCGGACGCGCCGATCGGCGGCCGGACGGCGGCGGCCGAAGCGCCTGAAGCGGCGGGAGCTGGGGGCGACGGGAAATCGCACGCGGGAAGAGGGAGGAGAGATTTGGGGCTTAAATGAAAATATCTTTAAAATTTTGGGTTCAATTGGTATTTATAGCAAAAATACCCCGAAAAATTAATAGCCCCACAAATACCTCATGATTCATTAAAAATCATCTGTTTTCAAAAACTCTCTCTCTAACTCCAAAATCCCCTACCGGTGCTCACACAGCACCCGAGATCCCGAGACACACCAAAAACCCAACTCTTAGGTTTTTCACCCAAATGAGAATACAATCTCAACCTCTGGATCCAACGATCCCAACTACCCAAATAAACGAGCCCAGAAGGCACAATACCTCAATTAAACTCCCAATCGCCACGTAAAACCACTTTAGGGATTATTAATACTCCGGGATTAACACTTATAATCCCTGGTCATCACAATATCCCCCACTAAAAGAATTTCGTCCTCGAAATTAGCACTGGTGTATCACGTAACACCCAGGCTACACAACAACATGAAGCCATAACCTCGATTCCTGACCATATCAGAATCGTATTAATAAACGCGAGGATACTTACCTCTCATCAAACTCTGAAACAGAGCGACTTACCAAAACCAACATATCACCCAAGAGGCGAAACGTACCTCGATGCGGGTCATCCCAGAAGTCAGCCTCTCATGACTGCAAATCAACCAATACTTACGACTGTAGATCGGACAGTCATCCTTCGATCTAATACTACAGTACGAACACGTCCTGAATGACACCTCAACCGTAAGAACGTTGACCTTGTGTCAAACTCTGGAGTGGATAGACTTCCAAATCCATCATAACGTCAAAGAGCGTCAGTACAACTCAACGCTAATAATCCAAAAGCAGTTAGTCAACTGAAACTGTAAGGATTCGAATCGCTCCTGATTCTATCGTAGATATCATCCAATGACATCTTTACCAAGACTCACGATGTCTAACATACATCGTTACGAGGGAAACACTAGTACAACCACGGTGTACACATACCAAACCTGGTTTCCACTTTCAAACTTCCTCCATCGAAGGAGTAGTCGCCTCATTGCAACTTAATTTGGGCAACTCACGGCCACAATTTCAAACAAAAGACATCTCACAAGATGTCCACCTCCGGATGTTCCAAGAATCACGTCCTGATCATAAATAACAACCGAGACTCCGCAGAGTTTAAATTTCTTAAGGGGCATGCAATAAACCCATTGCATCCTCAACGCTTGTGTCGTCAGCGACACTCAACCAATCCGAAATCCTGCCATCCCTTGAAAATCCTCGGATTTAACAATCCAAACTTGGGAAGGCTGTCGCATAACTCGAAGGAAAACACCAATAAGGGAAATACCTTAACCCTCACAAGAAAATCCCTCCTCAAGGGAGTCAACTAACTTCACGATCATTACTCATAATCATCGTGCCATGGAGATTCCCAATCTGAAGGTGTTCCATATCTCTCATCAGAGATTTAACCATCCAAAAATAGCATAACTCTATGCTCGACAGGAAGGAAAACAACAACTGGCATCCGTATACTCATCGGTATACCTGCCTAAGCACTGACATCGGATGCATACTCAATGCACTCGGGTCGGGTATCTACAACCTACCCCTAAGCCCCAAACACAACCGTCAATTCTGAGTCATTCCTTACTCAGTGGAGGATGATAATCGACGATTAACAATACACGGTGTGATTCCCAAAATCAACACCACTTGCACCAACTTACCGAATCTTTCAAAGATTCCCAAATAGGTATAATACTACCTCCTTCCTCGCAAGGGAAACGCCATCGAACTCGAGATCCACAAGTCTCGAACCATCGTTCGGAAAAACTAGATACAATAACACCCATTGTATCCCAATACACGGGTTCCTTTAGATTGAGTCAATAACAACCTGATGACTCTCTTGTTGGTACTCCAACATCCTGAGCTGTCCCAGACAAGTCTCCAAGATTAAACATAAACATATACACGTTTCAGTGAGGCATGCACAACCTCAGCCTCAACCTCAATGACATGGTGACTACTAGAGTCCACCACAATCCACATCGCATCACCTTACGATTTGCCAAACTTGGTTCCAACGAGCAGTGTAACGGCTCTAGCAAGCCCCTCATGGTGCTACACACACGCGGCAGACAACCTAGTCTCTGCCTCTTTAGGTTTACCTCAAACCTACCAATAAGACGGACGTTTCCACATGGTATAACATACTATGGGAAGAAAACTCAATAGAGTAGCGGGTCTTTATCCAACATTCCTCAATGCCGATACACCCTGGACACTCCAATGTCCCTATGTACTTAACATAACCTGATCCTACTCCCTTAGGACCCATCCTACACCCTCAAGGGTGGTGTGATCATGTCTACCACATGTCACATCGACAGAAAGCGAGTAATTTCCTCCATGATTACTCCTGTCGTCAAATCACATGGCCAAAAGCCATTCCAACGAGCATACCTCAAGGGTATCACCACTCGTAAAATGATTACCCCCAAACATAAGCTGCGGTGCAATCACATGTACAGCGCATCCAACCATTCCTCGAGCAACCCGCTCGGTATAAGGGTCACGTCAATCGGTGCCGCACACACCACCTTGTGCTCGGTACAGGCACCCAAGGCATACCACAGAATACGTATACTCACGCATCGATCATCGTAACGATGATGCATGTCTAATAAGACATCTCCTACACCATCGTCATCGTCATCCTGTGACGACACATGCCAACTCATGGCATCTAAAACATTGTCAACTAGTGACGATACATGTACATCAGCGTATGTCATCCACTAACATGCTAGTAAAATAGGCATAATAAAACATGTATATCAATGCATGCCAGCTAAAATAAAGCTAATAAAATAGCAATATCTCATACCTCATCGCTAGCAATATAGCGTCATACCTGTCTCCGTCGCTCAATAATAGTGCGTAATCAGCACCATCGCTCGAAGGCGGCAAAATCCTGTGCTGAGTACATAGCGGCAAAATCCCTCGCTATAGAATCGACGGCATGACACCTCGTCATATAATAAGTGGCATGAAACCTCGCTATACTCCTGAGCATGAATCATCGTCCACATAGTAGCGGAAAGAGGCATCGCTATCAATACACCTGGCGGAATGAACCATCGCCAATCAATATAGCGGAATGAACCGTCGCTATAAATACACCTGGCGGAATGAACCATCGCCAATAGATATAGCGGAAAGAACCATCGCTATAAATACACCTGGCGGAATGAACCATCGCCAATAGATATAGCGGAATGAACCATCGCTATAAATACACCTGGCGGAATGAACCATCGCCAATAGATATAGCGGAATGAACCATCGCTATAAATACACCTCGAATTGAGTCACCTATCAGTAGTGTATTTCAATGCTTCTCACTACTCCATATAAGCGGAATCCTTCCTCGCTTCATATGGACCTTAGTGCAAGCATTGAAATCATCACTAGGATAACCTGGACTCGTGAAATATCAGTGCATTTCAATGCTTCTCACTACTCCATATAAGCGGAATCCTTCCTCGCTTCATATGGACCTTAGTGTAAGCATTGAAATCCTCACTTTATATTTCACAATATACATATGCAAAACGATGCGTATCAACATGTATCATATCATAATGCACTATCTTATGCATACCTTGATTTACCTTGTGTTAAATGACTAACCACATAATACATGTTGCCCTTGGATGCCCGTGCATATGTATAATCATCATTCCTTTTCGTATTCCTTATTTCCTGTAACCTGCAACCATCAGGGTTAACAACAATAGCCATATACGCTATGCATCAACATTCAATACATAATAAAAACGCATTATAAGAATGTATGGTTTCATAAATAAATGTCATGACATCCTTCCTCTTTAAATCCATATTTCATCTTGAGCCCTTATCATTAGTACATTTTAATGCTTCTTGCTACTCCATGTAAGCGGGACTCTTCATCGCTTCCAATGGACTTTAGCGTTGCTACTCCATGTAAGCGGGACTCTTCATCGCTTCCAATGGACTTTCGTTGCTACTCCATATAAGCGGGACTCTTCATCGCTTCATATGGACTTTAGCGTGCTACTCCATGCAATGGACTTAGCGTTGCTACTCCATGTAAGCGGATTCTTCATCGCTTCAATGGACTTTAGCGTTGCTACTCCATGCAATGGACTTTAGCATAAGCCATTAAAATCCTTACTAAGATAACTTTGACTCGTGAAATACACCTCTTATATTTCATAACATGCATATGCAAAAAACAATGCACAATAACATATACCATAACCTTAATGCACCACTTTGCATTCATCATGTGTCAACAAGACAATAAAAGTACATGTTACCTCGGAAATATCCCTTTACCGGATTTTCTTAAAAAAACCAGCTTCCTTGGCACATAATACACGGAGTGCCAGAACATCCCTATAAATGTCATCCTATCGTGTTCCACACGATTCCTGCAACCATCAATGGTTAGCAATACCACTTTTCATATCATAAGAGCACATAACAATTGTTATGTCATACAACAGTAATGCCATCATGCATAAATATGTGCTATCAATAATTTCCTAGGCCTTAACAGCCCCAATGAGCAACCACTGCTCTGATACCACTAATGTAAGGACCCAAGCCCTTAAACCTTGATTAGTGTATTAACCACTATGTGTGGTACATGCTTTCTATAAAATGTCAATCGGGAGAAGCTCTGATGATACTTAATCATTGCCTGTCATTACAAAATTTCCTGTAATACTCAAGTTATAAGATCATCATCCTGACAATAAAAGACTCATATGTTTGCCCTTTACCAACCCCTTGGTGCCACTTTTCACATTGTAAACTTTATAAAAATTTGGGCAGAGTCTCCCCATAAATAGAGCTATCCCCAAAAAAAAAGAGTACAACACATAACAAAATTCCCGGCCAGGGAAGCATAATACTCAACAGAAAGCAGCAATACAAGTAAATTCCCAGCCAGGGAAGACACCACAATAATACACCAATGATCTCTCATATCATTCTAGCAATTCAACCTCTAATTGCATGCAACCTTAAATGAAAGAGAGATAGGCTCATGCCTTTATATACAATCCATATACAAGTATAATCGTGCTCACATGCGAGCATCATGAATATGTATAAATCCTCAGGTGTATATATAGGTACTCTATACGATACCGTGCTCCATCAAGCCCTGGTACCACGATCCTGGGAGTACCTCAAATCAACAGCTCGAGCTCAGCTCCATAGCCATCGATGTACTTGTCCACCCTGTTCCAACAGAGACAGCCCCCAACGGGGTGAGCATACCAATACACAAAATCCAATAATCATATAATGAAATTCATAATTTACAACAAAGGTAAATGCTAATGAATTTAAATGATACTCCCTGGATGGCAACCTCATCCGGGATTCCGTGTACTGTTCCTGTCCTCACAATCATCAAACTCATCAAATCTCAAAATCAGTAAATCAACACATTGATTTCTACACATCGCATGGCCTGATTCTCAAATATCAATAATGAATGATTCCAAGTTCATATACATGCAAATATAGATATATCAATATCTAATATTGATTTCATAATCTCGCTTTCCATTAGACCTAGACATCTCAATGTCTCATAATGAATACATGATTCTACGAACCTAGACATCTTCAATGTCTCCGAAGAATACATGATTCTACAAACCTAGACATCTCAAATGTCTCATATATAGTCATATAAACCCAATACCCCAGTATATCATGGTAAGAGTCATCCTACTCTAGTGTCTACGCACGCTACAAGCTGGCGATATCAAGATTTGGGTCATTCTTGGCTATATCAACATATATATCTAACCATACGCAAACATTCAATGCAATCAAAACACCTTATGGCATTTCACATATATATCGTAATGCTCGTACGTACGCACTACATGTAAATCTCCGAAGTCCGAGCCAAACCTTGCTCGAGTTCCATGCCCGAGGAATGATGTGCTAACACGATAAATAATTCACAATTATTTACGAACATGTAACCTATGCTCAAGCACCCCATATCCCTCAAAATATTGTCAAACACACGACAATTATCCTCTTAAAAGACCCGGGGCAGGGTACATGCAGGAAGGAAAAAAATGAGACAATATCGAAATTTGTTCAAGAATGCCCTACAAAAATCGAACCCTAATCTCACAATCTCGAACCCAATTAAATACCATAATTTATCTAAAATGTCAATTAAGCGTATCCAAGCAAGAATCAACATCCCTTGACAAAACCCCCAATTTTTGAACTCAAACCCCTTAAAATCGACCCCAAACAAGCCTTTAAATTCGAACCTAACAATTCTTCAAATTCGAACCATAGCTTCTCAATTCGATCTCAATCAAGCATCATAATACACCTAAAACATGCAATAATCGATCCATTGCACGAATTAACACCCCTGCCAAAAACCCCCAAATTTTCGAAATCAACCCTACAATTTCGAAATTAATTTCGAACCAAAATCACCAAATTACCAAATTAAGGCAGGGAATAACATGAGAGGGATGCAAAAGGGGTAAGGGAGGCTACCCAACGAAATCGGAAGCAAAAACAAACGAAAATCGAAGAACCCTAGAGAAATGGGGGGACGAGCGTACCTGCAAAATCCGAACGAGAAACGCGACGAAACCTTCAATTGGAGGGGAAAGGAGCGCCTCGCCGAGACGACGACGGTGGGTAGGTCGGACGCGCCGATCGGCGCGACGGGGACGGCGGCGGCCGAAGCGCCTGAAGCGGCGGGAGCTGGGGGCGACGGGAAATCGCACGCGGGAAGAAGGGAGGAGAGATTGGGGCTTAAATGAAAATATCTTTAAATTTTGGGTTCAATTGGTATTTATAGCAAAAATACCCCGAAAAATTAATAGCCCACAAATACCTCATGATTCATAAAAATCATCTGTTTCAAAAAACTCTCTCTCTAACTCAAAATCCCCTACCGGTGCTCACAAAGCACCCGAGATCCCAGAAACACCAAAAACCCAACTCTTAGGTTTTTCACCCAAATGAATACAATCTCAACCTCTGGATCCAACGATCCCAACTACCCAAAATAAACGAGCCCAGAAGGCCCAATACCTCAATTAAACCTCCCCAATCGCCACGTAAAACCACTTTAGGGATTATTAATACTCCGGGATTAACACTTATAATCCATGGTCATCACACACTGACGGCAAAAACCCTTTCCTGCTATATGAT